>CM070517.1:37351258-37951258 GCA_036346375.1 Guadua angustifolia
ACGATATCAGGTACCAATTAGGCTTTGATCCATTCTGTCAATGGGGCCCCAACATGCACATGCAGTGTACCGCAGTTTGGTGTTTGGAGTCTTTCTGAATCATTCCTTACCTGTCGTGATTAGTGAAACTGACCTTTGCTGACTTTGAACTGAATGTAGCATGAGACTGTCACATGTGGATATCTACCTCAGTGAAAGAATTTACTTAAGTTGAGTCAGGCCAAGGCAGTTGCAACCAAAAGTCCATTCTTTTGTCTCCTGGACCATTCAATTATGAGACTAGTATCTTTATATAAAACCATGCCATGCATTTGAGGATCTGAGCTACTTCTGGCTTTCACTTCTGCTTTCAAGATTGGTCCTAGAGAGATGGCCCTAAAGGTATACAGTTAGCTCACGCTGATACACCATTTGTCGGTGTATGCTGCAAAGTACAGGTCTTTGCAGTTTCCGTCTCTCTTAAACCGGTGTGTGAGATTCAAGTCAATGTTCTTGTGTTCGGTGATATTGCTAATGATCTACGTGTTCTTATGGCATTTCCAGATGTTCAATTGGCTGAATCGGAAGATGCATTCTAATGTCGAGTACTGCACCATTCATGAAAACAAGGGTAAACATGTCAGGCTACCTTTTCTTTTATGTGATCATACATTTCTTTGTTCTTATGATGCCAACTTTTTTTTCTTTTCTTCTTTTTTTTTCGAATGGAACAGCCATGGAGGAGAAGGAAGACTCTGTGCCTGAGAGTGTGGCTGAGCAAGACACTGAAGCCCTGCTGCTCTGTGATGTGCTTCTTAACGGTATACTTGCCATTGGCACACTTGGCCACAACGTAAGCTCCCTTTGTCCTGAGGCCTGTATTGAACAAGATGAGTTTGTCATCATGGATGAAGAGAAAGTGGAGGAAGAGAAGTACGAAGAGGAAAAGAGTGAGGAAAAAGAAGATGCGTTGACTACATCACCAAGTAAACAAGCACCTGCTGTTGAGCCTGCCAAGATGCATTCATCATCGATGAAAGAAGACTACTTCACGTGTTTCGTAAAGGAAGAAATCCTGATGCGTGAAGCTAAAGTGGATGATGTCGCTAAAATCCAGGAACGACCACTTCTGATGGTAGAGAAGGTGGAGAAAGTGAGAACTACACTTGCTGATCTATTTGCGGCAGAAGCATTCTCATCAAGTGATACAGAGAAGAATTACCAGAAGGTCATCATTGTTGCTGGGGCATCCACTTCAAAGCCTACGTCGTGCATGGAAAAGATGCATCAAAAGAAGCCAACAAAGCCAACACCAAAGCCACTGAAGGCTACATGGAAATTAAGTCGAGTATGGCTTTCTTCGTCTCTATCTTATATGTTGCAACTATGCTCATTAGAAACATTGACGAAAATCTTTCTGCTCCAATTGCCAACTTAATCGACACCGACCGGACACCAATCTGATATACTCCAGGTTCAACAGACATAAGAGTGAGAAGCCCTTCATATGTCAACAGATTGTAGACATTAGTCGGTTCCCAACTTATGAGAAGAACTGTGTTATACCCCTATAGGTTGTGTAATTAGTCCTGAACCGGTAAAGCCACGTTACCTCCTCGTGTTAGTACTAGTGTTACGCTATCTCTTACTAGGGTTTTGAATTTCGCCGAAATTTCAACAAAATTTGGTCCCTTCGGTGGGTCCCTAAATACATTTATTCCAGTTACATTTCGCTGGGTTCATTTGCATTTTGTTCAAAATTTATCCAAAATATCAAATTTCGGTCATTTTTTCAAAAAAATCAATTTTTTGAGCAACCATGCTGTCCTGAAATTTGGTGTTTTCAGTGGGTGCCGAAAAAAATTAAAACGTAATACGAAACCATGTCTCTTGCTAGCTTGGAAGTGGTTCAAATTTATCAGACTTTATTCCATGCACAGTGCTCCATATCTTATTTATATGTTTTTCCAGATAGCTACAATTAGATTAAGTAAGCCTTATGCATCTAGCCTATCTTGATAATAAAGTCCATCACTAACCTGTCATGCATCTGTTGGTATTGGTCATCTGTGAAAATAAGTAGGTCATGAGGAAGATGTTGGGGAAGAAGATCCACCCAGAGCAGTTCAATGGACGCAGCAATGCAGAGGGCCCTCTCACTGCATGATGCCTAGGCCCGTGGACAAGTTTGCTTTCTCTATCTGGTAATCTACTACCTGGAGTTTATTTTTCTTTTCAGCTGTTTTTTGTTATATAGCAATGCTGAACCCTGCTCAAGGCCCTGGTGGTTATCAAATCAACATGCCTAGGTGTCTTGTGGACGGTTATTTTCAGTTTGAGGATTTCTTGGCTTTTCTTCCTTCCTTGGATCACAGTGTTCGTAATAAAATTATGTTATTTTCCGCGGTAGTTTTTCGCATAAAATGGGTCTTCAAATCTAGATTTGTTCACGGGCCTTACAACTAGACATGACCTACGAATCACAATTGCAATTAAGAAACTGACACTTGTGGGAACATTTACTGGGAATATAACGTGAATTTTGTCAGCTTCAGTAACGTGAATCAGGGTTTACAAGAACCGTCGAAAACCGCTCTAAAACCACGGTTTTCGATCTTAACGAGCCGGTTTGAGATTCAAAACCGGTTGGTAAACCGGTCTAATACAAATAAAATGGAAAAAATTATGCGATGTAAACGGTCGAAAAAATCAGAAATCGAGCGAAAATCGCTCAAAAATCGGCTCTACGGAACATTCAATTGGTCGGTTGGTTTTCAGTAAAAACCATTGAAAACCGACTGGTTTTTGATTTATTTTTATTTTTTTTCAAAATGTTTGATTTCTTAACCCTTTGGTTTCTGACAATTTTCGAGCGATTTTCGACTCGATATTTCTGATTTTTGAATTTCAATTTTTGAGTGGTTTTTTCAAAAACAGTTTTGTGAACCCTTACATGAATGCAAAAGAAGTGGGTACAGCAAAGTCATCTCCTGTATCAAGTTGTTTACAGTGTCATAAAAAGAAGCAATAATCTGAAGAAAGAAAATTTTATTACCTATTGCCTCCATTTATTTGGAGCTCACAAGATGCTGCTTGCACTGTAGACAACACACTACTCCAAAAAAGAAAAAAAAAAATATCACTGTTTGCCTCCACTTATTGGGATCTCACAACACAGTCCGTTGCTGTTTGTGCCACAAACTATGGTTCAACGTTCTAAAATATGATACTTTCGACTATAATGGTATCAAAATTTATATTGAGGTAGTAGTTGTTGGTACCTCTATACTTCAAATTTTTTGTATCTCTTAGTAATAGCTCAATGTAAATTTTTTGGTACATACACCTTTTAAATTTTGGTACCTCTTAGTACTATCTCAATATAAATTTTGGTACCTCTCAAAGATAGTAAAAAGTCTCCTAAAATATCCCCCTTGTCTTTTTCTTTTTGGTATCTCTTAGCCCCCTTTTTTTCAGAAAATCCTATGATGAAATTGATGACAATATAAGTAGAAAGAATGATGTGAGTTTGAATGCTTACGGAATAAAATGCCAGTGGTCAGATTATGTCCTTTAGAGTGAATTGCCTATGGTGGGAAGAGTGACACTAGTTGAAGACCTAGGAACTAGAAAGCATGGGGTCGGACTCTCCCTCCGCCGTGTCGCAGAGCTTCCTTCGAAGCAAAATGAGCACATGGTGTTGTACAGTTGCGTGCACCAAGCGCTGCAACTGCAACACGACGAGCATGTGCTAAAACAAGCTAGCAGACAGGCAACTAATAATCTTTCGATGAATCTGTCCTGAAACCATTCGTTCCTTGAAATCTCAACAAGTTGATGTGGATTCGGTCCCAACAATATGGCTAGGTAAGCAAGCTCTTCTCGCTCCTGTATTATTGTGGGCTGAAGCCTTGATGGACCAAACCAAAGCAGACTTTTCACCATATGTAAATGTCTCTTCGATCCTGTTCTCTATCGTGACATGTCATCGCAGTTAAAGTTATATATAATCCGGCAGGAGGAACATGCAAAGTTGTAAAACCAAGTTGAGCTGGTTGAGCAATTAGTTGCTCACAAAGCAACGCAGTTTTGGCCGCCCTTATGTCCTGATCAGGAACTAATAGAACTCCATTTTACATTTGCAGGATTCCTTGGATCCCTATGCTCCGGATTCCTTGCTCGAGAGAAACATCCAACCATAACGTCGACGATGTTCAGTTCTTTTGTTGCCTGTTTGCTCGCCAGTGATGAAGAATAGCCTGCCTGCCTATATTTGCATGTAAATCTACAGTCGAGGTCTCTTGTAAGATTGATGTTCTCCTACTGTCCGTGCCGTGCTGTCTCCCCGTCGTGATATGTCGAAATTAATAAACCTTTATCCTGTTTATCCATTTGCGTCTGCACAATCGCTTGTCCTTGGACGCACGAAGGTGATGTCGCGTCATCAACTGTCCACTCGTTTATTTGCGAGATTTTATCCCTGCCTGTCTCATCGCTGGCCAGCTAGCTATTCACCTTCACGTCTTCCCGATGCAACCAAGGCGAAGAAGCCAAAACGGTGGCGGCATGGCAGCTGATGATTGTAAGCTGATAGGCGGGCATCGGCGCGTGAACCGCTCGCGTCCGCACGTCTATTTTTCCATCTCGCGATGGGCGGAAGCAAAGGAGGGAGGGCCGGGCAGGTGTGCTTTCGCTCGACAGGGCGGCCTGACTGACCCCAAGGAGTGGCTTGGCAGGGCTCTCGCAGCGGAAGGGTGGCTTGGCAAGGCAACAATGCAGGTAGGGCGGTGCTTTCTATCGATCTGACCTAACTTGGTATTTATCTCCCATCGTGTCGTGTGTGGTTGGTGATGTCTCTCGTAATCGAAGAAAAGGTTATATTTATAACTGTGATTGTGTAGAAACTATTTTTGAAAAATAAAATACCTTCCGAAACGTGGGCTCAGCGATATCATGAGCAGCAGTGCTCCTCATTAACGCCCTGTGGATGGATATACGCGCCTTCGCATTCAGCGCCCTTATGATGTCGGATCTGAACCTCGTCGCAACGCATGTATAATTTGGTCTGAGTGCCTGTTATTCTCCGTCTCCGTCGCTGCCGGCCTCGCTTTGATTCAGTGGCTGCCGTGCCGTCTCTCGGGAGGGCTAGCCGCAGTGCTTCGACTGTGGTACACTGACAAGCACTGCCACTAACGGAGTTTTGACTTGTCGCTGGGGCATATAAATTTTGGAGTACGTACGAAGCATTGGAGTCTACGGCAGTGTTGGAGGACGGCCTCTCTTGGTCAAGTGCCCCAGTCTCCTAGGGCGCCTAGCTCGTCGTGACCCCGGCCGTCTGCTACTTTGGTTCGAGGGGAGGCCCCCATGCCCCGCGGACCGGGAGCTTCGCACGTAGCTCGGAGATAGGATGCACGGCTAGCTAGGTGCTGTGTTCAAAGGGGCATGAGGTGAAGCTCCCGGCTCTCTAGAACTAATTGCCACTTTATCTGTTTGGTACAGTTTTAGATCTCAATTTCACCTAAGATATGAAATTTGTAGGTTAAGATGAAGTGAATTAAGTTTATATTTTTGGTCTAAAATGTAAAAAATATGATCTATCTAAACACTTTTAATATACTTACAGTTCCAGCTCCACGGATCTGGTGGAGTTAGAAATACCCAGCTCCACTAGATCCACAGATTTGATGGAGCTGGAGCCCTACCAAACACACCCCAAGTGTCTGGCTTGGCTCCAGTTTGTTAGGGCACTCCTATGAGCGCTAGAGGTGGATATCGAGCCAACTCGTTAAGATAACCAGTCAACTCGACTCGACTCATTTTCTTAACAAGCTGAAAGCTCAACTCGACTTAACTCGTTAAAAACTCGAGTTGGTTCGAGTTAGCTTGTTAAGCTCGTTACGATATCTCTGACTATCTGCTCATCAAGGTGCTACAAAGCTTCAATATTCAATAGTTTTATGACTGTATGAGCATAGATGCAGCCGAGTCGAGAATTGGGGAATTGCGGATGTGAAATGGGGAAAGAATTGGGTCTGAAGGTTGAAGGAACGGAGCTAGGGTTATAGACTTATAGTGTTTTTTCCTGACTTGTTAAGCTCATTAGCTCGCTCATTTAACTTGTTACCTTAACAAGTTCAAAACCCAACTCGACTCGTTAAGAAACGAGAGCTCGAGTAAGTTTCTGAGTATTCGTTAAACTCACGAGTTTCGAATATTTTTTCCATCCCTAATGAGCGCCAACTGAGGTGGAGGGGCGCTTTCGCCTCGTCCCGTATTAACTAATCAACACCATCCTCCAAAGGGAATGACCAAGATACACACATTTAAATCACCCCGAAAAGGGTGTGATGGTTTTTATATATCAATCGGAATGCCTATAAAAACTTGTTGTAACTTCTACTTGTAAAAAAAAAACTCTTATTAAATACAAAAGACGTACAACTGGTGTGTTCTCAAAAAATCTGAACAAAGAAGATACGTACCGCTCACTCTCCACTCAAGAGGCACACTAAGAGAGATAGAGCGTTTACCTTAGCGTCCGAACCTACATGTACCCTTGTGTTAACTCTCTCTCGTGGATGACGTCCTGTGAAACAGCCAGTATCCGTACTTACTCACGTGTCCTGTCTCTAACACACGACAAGCAGCTTATTGCTCACTGTTGTCCTTGCTAAGCTTTCGCTGATAGTGATATTAGCACTATGCTTCCACTACAATGTCCAAACAGTTCAGTTAGAGGAGGTGACTGCCACTTGTGTGCTTCTCTAAAGCAAAACTGCTTCTGTCAAAAACTAGTCAACAACTGCGACACAAAATGCTTATGGTTACGTGCAAATCGGCCTCTCAATGGCAATAGCATCTTCGATTACGTAGCTCTCTAATAATCGGTTCAGATCAACGAATACGGCCGGCTCTTTGTTTCTAATTTAGATCTAACTTAGCTAGTATAGGACTATGATCGCTATTGGTTGGAAGGATACCACGAAGACCTGAGCTAAGTTTTGGCTGAGCCATGTAGGAGTCCAATTACATCTCACCGTTGCTGGGCTGGGCCTGGCCGTTTGGAACACAGAAATTTTATTTTCAATGGTTGCACCCATTATAAGCGAAGGGATTGCCGAGAGCCTAGTGAGCCAGCTGTCCCCTCACGTGATTTTGCAAAAAAGCCCCTTATTTTTTTGAATTACGGATAGGTTTTTACGGATTACAAATAGGTCTTTCGCGATTTTTTGTAAGACAAAAATAATTTTTTTCCTTCACGTTTGGGTCCCTGGCGCGGTATTTTACGGGAAAGCCTCCCGTTAAGTTCAAATCGCGAACAAGCCTTTTTAATTTCTCAGGATAGCGAACAGGTCCAAAAAAATAACAAACAGGTCCCTGCTTCTTACGTTCAGGTCCTTTCTCCGTTTTTACCCGGAAAAAATGTTTTCGTCACTAAAAAACCCCGGAAAAAATGTTTTCGTCACCCAAAAAACCCGGAAAAAATGTTTTCGTCACCAAAAAAACACAGATTCATCGAAGGTTTATAGCAACTTATGGATTTGCCAACGGGTCATAACCGCGGTTTTTTTTAAAAAAAATCTAGATTTGTCGAAGATTTATAGCGACCCATAGATTCGCCGGCAGGTCCTAACGACCCATTTTTTTTTAACAAACACAAAAAAAATAAAAAACGAAAAAACCAGATTCGTCGAAGGTTTATAGCGGTTCATGGATTCGCCCTACGGGTCCGAGCAGCCTTTTAAAAAAATACATAAAAAAACGGCCGCACTTTTCTTTTAAAAAAACAAAAAAAACGCGGATTCAACCGCAATTTTCTAAATAAAACACGCATCGACAAAAAAAACACGGATTCGTCGAAAGTTTATAACAACTTATAGATTTACCAACGGGTCATAACCGCGGGTTTTTTTTTAAAAAAAATGTAGATTCGTCCAGAGATTTATAGCGACCTATAGATTCGCCGTCAGGTCCTAACGACCCATTTTTTTAACAAACACGAAAAAACAAAAAAACGATCAAATATCCGAAATCGTAAAAAACAACCACGGTTTTCTAAACAAACACAGATTAAATCGAAGGTTTATAGTAACACGTAGATTAAGCGCGATTCATCGAAGTTTATAATATCCCATGGATTAGCTAGCGAGTCCTCTGACCCATTTTATTTAAAAATGCGAAAATCGAAAATTCGACAAATTTTATCGAACTGACGGGTTATATGCGGTTTTCTAAAAAAAAACGTAGATTCCTTGAAGGTTTATAGCTAACGACCTATTTTTTTAAACAAATATGAAAACCGAAAATACGACCCCTATGGATTTACCGACAGGTCCTATCGACTCTACAGAACGGCGCAGCGTAGCGCGCTATTATTGCTAGTTTCTCTTATCTCTGCGAAATCCCTATATTCCAAGCGGAGCCTTACACCGAAACAAAAGTAGCCTTTTTAATGGACTGACTTACATGTATGGTTAAAAATGAAACGAAAAATTTCCGATGTTTTGGAGAAAAACAGAAACAGGAAGTCCCTTTTCGAAAACGGGAGAGTCAGTTCCGATGGAAAAGGAACGGAAATTCTATATAAATGAAATTGAAAAATCTTGTCGGGCTGGGAAGTAGAGTGGGCCAAGGAAAAAGAAAAGTGGGTTTCGGTCCATAATAAAAATGGAGATTTTAAATTCGTTTTTTAATTTAAATAATACTATAAATATATATTGCTTTATAGAAAATATCAAATAGAGCTAAAAAATTCTATAAAAATTGTCAAAAATATTTTATAACATTTTAAACTTAGAAAAATTATTTCCAGCAAGATTTTGGTTTTGTTTTTCTCAAATAAATTATTTATTTAAAATCATTAATTAAATGTTGAAAATTTAGGAAAAAAATCATAAAATCCGAATTAAATGCTCAATTAAAGAATTTGCAAAATTTTAGGGTTTTACAACTCGGAACATATCTGGATGGAATTTTTCGCTTTCGTTTCTATATCCGCTTTGTTTCGTATCCGTTTTCGTCACTAAACGTTTCCCGGGTTTCCGATTTTGTTTCTGTTGCCGATTAAAAAAATGTTGGAAACAAAAACGGTACAATTATTTACTGACTGTTTTTGTTTCCTTTTCATACCTACTTACATGGACGGTGACATCTCGTTGGAGATGTGCCATTGGGCTGAGTTACATGTAAATAAATTTCCTTCAGTTCCACGCATCCATAAAAATCCTTGACAATCTACTTCTCGTTATTATGATCACGGGCAATCATGCTAGATCGGGAGGCTTCGGTGAGGAAACCAAGAAGTCCAAAATGTTCGTATACTTGAAGGACTTGATGGTAATTGAAGGATCGAATAAGTCGTCTAGAGGGGGGAAATAGGCGTTTATAAAAATTTAAACCTAAATCGCAGCGGAATTACCGGACTATCCGACCTTAATATCGGACTATCCGATATATATCGGAATATCCGATATGTGCGATCGGATTATCCGATCAAAGCGATGAAAAACAGATCTGGCACAGGTGAAGGTAGATCTAGGGCAGGTGACCAACAAGTGAGTGCTAGGCAAGATACTAGTAATCAAGATACTGCAGTTACTTCAAAATAAATCTACTCTAAGCAACAAGAGAGTACCGCACCAAAGAGCCGATGCACGGTTGATTTTTTCCTGAAGTTCGGATCTTTGAGGAGATCCTACGTCTCCGTTGAGGAGGCACAAAGTCCGGATCTCACTTGACCTCTTTCCTTCCGGTGTTGCACAAAGCACTCGCCAGTTTCACTTCTTGATCCCTTTCCTTGCGGAGGTGGAATCAAACCTTCACAAACTTCCGGCGGCGTCCCACACGAAAATCGGGAGCTCACCGGTGACTCCTAGCCGTCTAGGAGACCTCAATCTCCAAGAGTAATGAATGGAGTGTCGATCCGCTCTTGAAAATCACTCTAGTGCTCAAATGGACTTTCACGGTTTGCAAACAAGGCACTAAAAGGACACTTGCTTTAACTCTCAACTAATTTCTCAAAGATGAACACAAGAGAGAGCAAGTGAAAGCAAGAGAGTAGCAAAGATGAAGTTAATGCTCAGCACACAAGTAGGTGGCAGTAAATGAGGGAGTGGGTGGGGTATTTATAGCCAAGACACAAAATATAGCCGTTCTGCCCTGTGTCAGACCCCACATCGGACTATCCGATGCCTGTTATCGGACTATCCGATCTGTAAAAATCTCCAGGTCGACTCCACTCAAAAATTCAAATTCTTTTGAAATAAAACCCATATCGGACTATCCGATAACATACATCGGATGTTCGATAAAACCGAGAGTTTTCAACCTGACCTGATTTCTTCCAAAATTTCTAAGTGTATATCGGACTATCCGATATGAGACATCGGACAATCCGATAATTCCAGAGAGTTTTCAATAAAGAAGAAGTTTTCAAAATTCTTCTAAGTCCATATCGGACTGTCCGATATCTGACATCGGATATTCCGATAATTCTCGAGAGATTTTAAACGAGGAGACAGATTTCCAAAACCTTTTAAGTCCATATCGGACTGTCCGATATCTGACATCGGACAATCCGATAATTCCCGAGAGTTCCAAGCTCAAGGACTTAGAAAAATTTCCAGACCACATCGGACATTCCGATATCAACTATCGGACAGTCCGACATTTCCAGAGAGATCCAAAGCCAGCAACCACACTCACACCGGAAAATTCGATACTATCGGACTATCCGATATTCACATCGGACATTCCAATAATATCAGCACAATAACAACACAAAGTGAGTGCCGTGCTTGGTGACTTCCAAAAACTCATTTTGTGAAAGTTGTCCCTCTGAGCATAGAGATCATTTCTAAGGCACCTACAATCCATCCCTCTTGATAGTACAGCGATTCTATCGACTCAACTTAAACGAAAAATCTACTTCAAGTCGACGCCATTCTTCTTTTCTCTTTTGAGGGTCGTCATTGTCCGTAGATGTGTTCCTTTTGGGACTATCACCTACTCATATACTCACATAAGCCATTAGTCCCTTAATCGTTTGTCATTAATTATCCAAAACACAATTAGGGGCCTAGATGCACTTTCAGTAATATGCATTTTTCGGTCAACAATGTAAAAGTCAGGCGCTTATGTACTTTAACCTTGTGTTACTAACACAAACTGGATGAACTTTCCATAAATTATTAGTGAGCCAAGGATGATTTAAATTGTTTCTTTCCTTTTCAAACAAAAAGCTTATTAGGAAAATAATACCACACATACGCCGATAGGTGCGTTTTGCATCGGGTACATCGACATCCTAAACCGAACGTCTCTTCCTCCATGCTCCATATAGTTCTTTCTCTCTCACATCTTCTTCTTCCCTATTACCCTCAACACCTCCCCACCTACACCCTAACTCCTCACAACTCTCCCTCATCCCCTCCAGTGACTCGTCAGCTGAAGTCTCACCCCTTACCCATGGGACCTCCCCCCACATTGGCTATAGTAAGCTCCGACCAAACTACTACATGAGTAGTCCATTCGTGCTCAATGGAGCCCTTCCGCTATGGCTAGAGCTCATAGGAGCCCGTTGGATCTAGAGGAGACAGGGTGCTGACGACAAGTGGAAGATGCACGGTTGAGGGTGTTGTGGGCCTCATCTACACCATCTACTAACCGGTTATGAATTCAGGCAAGCCGGGGATGGGGATGGTGGTGTGGGCTAACCTCGTTCCCTTCCTCTTTTATGCTCATTTTGAAATGATGACATTGGTAAGTCGAGTTGTTGCAATAGTTATTTTTTAATGTTACAGCATAAAACATCAAATGTTGTAGATGTTCAATATTTTCTTTGTTGTGGCAACAAGTTTTAATTTTTATTGCGATAGGTTCTTGTATTTGTTGTCCCAATAGTTCAAGCTTGTTGCATAAATTTTTCATTGATTTTGTGTTTGTTGCATCTAGAACAAAGATTTGTTGCAAACATATGAACTAATCATGTGCTTTTGATTTTTTGTTGTTGTTGTACCAGATCAAATTAGTTGTCTCATTGTTACCTTCTAGCCCGTTCTCACAATCTCATCTTCTCTCCCTCGGGTGGCTTGCTAGTCTCCGACGACTAGAACCAGCAACGATTTTGCTCCTGCTCTTGTCTCTCAAGACGGATAATGGTAGGGTGCTATGGTCGTCGAACCGGGTACCAGAGGAGCAAGGCAGCATGTCCGCTTTCGCATCCTTCTCCTCCTGATCCGCCCACATCAAACCATGGATTAGAGGGGCAGGGAGGAGCTTCCGACGGAAAATGTTGCTTACATTAGAGTTTGTTTTGTGTCACTGTAAATAAGATTGAATGTATAATAATTGACAATGTTCTGATTTATTAAGATCTTACGGTGGTAAGAAACTACGATAGGAAAGCTCCATCATAAGTACGAGCGCTAGTACATCCCAAGTTCGCATATGAACTGTTCGACAGATGCTAAGGCCGGATCATCAGGGACAGGATTCCGCACTTTGGGAGATCAAGGCAGTGCTTCTTGTAATCCATTACCAAAGCTTTCCTTCCCTAAATTTGCCGAAGACAGTCCCAGGATTTGGAGGGATAAGTGCATGAACTATTTCCAGATGTATAATATAGCAGAATCATTATGGGTGAACGCAGCTTCTTTGCACATGGAAGGTAATGCAGCTAAGTGGTTACAAGCTTTTAAACTGAAGCATGAATTGGGTGATTGGGAACATTTTATTCACGCTGTGGAAGCGAAGTTTAGGGCTTTCGATCACCGGAGACTATTAACTGATTTGGTAGAGCTCACACAGACTGGCTCAGTCATAGACTATAAGAATCAGTTCGACGAACTGCAATATGAAGTCTCCATGCACAATCCGTATTATGATGACGAATTTTTTGTTTCCCAATTTATAAAAGGGCTCAAACCTGAGTTGAGGGGTATAGTCTTGAGGCCATCTTCGACCTGATCGTAGAAGCGGCACTTTTGGCCAGGATCCAGCAAGATGTGATCGATCGGGTGAAACATTGGAAGACCAAGCAGGTCATCAATAGAGACACTGGTCCTGTCAACAAGACTGAAAATCTTCCCAATCATCAGAAGTTGGGGCAAGGAGATTTGTGGAAAGCCAGACAGTTGCACGATTTCCGGTGTGCCAACGGCTTATGTTATCAGTGTGGTGACAAATATGAGCCCTTACATCATTTGCAATGCAAGAAGAAGCCTCAAGCACAAATACAAGCGATCACCGTGGACCACCAAGATGAAATCTTATCCGATGAGGTTTTGGACTTATTAGAAACGGCTGACAGTGAAAAAGCCGAGTTATATACATTGTCGGTTAACGCCCTTTCAGGTACTGAAGTAGTAGAAACAATGAGATTTTTGGCTTTGATAAGAAATCAAGTCATTTTGTTTTTACTCGATTCTGGGAGTTCTCATAGTTTTATCGATGCAACCATTTTAAAACGTCTGGGTTGTATACCTCAACGTACTATGCCAATCGAAATCCAAGTGGCTAATGGGGAGAAACTCAAATGTGATAGCTGGGTACCTAATATGACTTGGTGGACTCAAGGTCATACATTCCAGGCTGATCTTCGAGTAATCGATCTTGGAGCTTATGATGCCATTCTCAGGATGGATTGGTTACAACACCATAGCCCCTATGGTTTGTCATTGGAAGGACAAACACATCGAACTTCCTCACCACGGCAAGATGGTTCAACTACACGATGTGCAAGGTGTTCGTCCGACTGAATTACAGGCTATCACAGTTGAGCAGTGGGATAAATGGAGGAGAGGTAATGATATTTGGGCAATGTCAGTCCTCGAACCAGAGCAATCCACTCTCCATCAGCATATTCCATCCGAGATTGCTAAAGTACCGAGTCAGTTTGAGGACGTGTTTGCTAACCCTAAGGAACTGTAACATTCCGTTTTTCAAGCTTTTGGAATTCGAATTTCAAAATCCGAACCTGTGAAATTTTCCTCGAATTTAATTCAGCTTAAATTAAATTTTCAAAAGTCAAAAAGGATTTAATTTGAATAAACTAAAACTCAAATTAATTATTTCTTATTTTTATTGGGTTCCTTGTGCTTCATATGATTTTTCTGTATTTTTGGAGATTTAATTGAATTTATTTGACATTTATTGGATTTATTTCAATTTAATTCGGAGTTTTTGGATTTTCTGTAATTTCTAAAGTCTTATCCTATTTTCGGGCCGAAACCACTGTTCAAACTACTTCGGCCCATCCTGTTCACCTCCCACCCGATTCACTACTGTCTGCCGGCCCATTCATTCGTTCGGCCCAATTTCCTCAGCCGTTCAGCATCAAAACCCTAATCCTACGCCACGCCGAAGCCATCTGATCGTTTCATCCGACGGCCATCTTCATCTTTGCCCGGGCGTGATGAAGACCATTAGATCAGCACCGAATCCACGCCGCACAACGCGCCACGTCGCCCTCTCAGCGCCGCCACCTGTGCAGACCCAGCCGCCCGACCAACCTTGGCATCCGCGCATTTTTCCGCATCCCTAGACTATTTAAGCTACAGTAGCCGCCGGTTCTAGGGTTAGCACTCCGCGCCGCACATTTTTCTCTTTCTCTTCCCGGCGGAGACGCCTCCGTACGGCTGTGCTACCTCGCCGAAGTAGCTTCACCGTGCCGAGCTCTTCCGCCGTGTTTTCCTCCCGTTTCGGTAAGTCTTCGGTGACCTCGTGCGTACCGTTCAGTTCCTCATCTCCTACTCTTCCTGATCCGCACCGTTTGGTGGCTAACCCGTCGCTTCTTCGCCGTTTCCGATGCCGTCTTCTCCAAGTCCGGCTGTGCGCGCCGCCCCTTCCGTCGTCGACTCCCTCTGGCAATCTCCACCGCCTGATCGTCCTTCAACCGTTCGGATCTTCGCCGCACTGTGTTCGGTAAGACTCCTGAGCCAGTGCGCCTAGTCAAGTGTTGCATCTCTGCCATGTTGTCGCCCCGTCACCGCCACATCTGCACACATGCGCGCCAGCTCGCCGCCGAGTCTCTGCATGTCAGCCGCGTGGTGCCACGTCGTGCCACGTAGGCTTTAGCTGTCCACTTGTTCGCCACGTGTTGGCCATCTCACTGCCAAAGCTTGCGTGTCACCACGTGTCCGCCAAGTGTAAGCCACGTATCCGCCATGTCAGCACCACTGAGCCGAGCACTGGGTCACCGACATGGGGGTCCCACCCGTCAGCCACTAATTTATTCATAAGCTTTTCCGATTAATTACCGAAAATCCGAAACTCAGCCAACCAACGCCTGACACGTGTCCACCCCTTTTTATTTTTCCGAATTTCTCCTCCATTTAAACTTCGGAAGCCCCGTTCTCCTCCGTTCGAACCCCGAATCGCACGATTCAAATTTCTAAATTCATCTAAAATCGAGATCTATTTGTTGGTGTCATTTTTATGAATTTTTGGATTTTATTTATTTTTGTGTTATTTATTTTTGCCTCGTTTTGCGTGTTTCGCGTGTAGACGACGCAGCGGTTGAGCGAGAGGAGCATCCAGCGGAGGTAGCAGCAGCGGAAGAGAGTGAAGGCAAGTCTCCTTGACCATGTTGAACCCAAATTTATGAAATGCTATGTTGTTTTTAAATTATTGCATACTATTTGAATTATGAATTGTATTTTAATGTCATTTTTAAATGCTTAGATAAATGCCAAATTGTTATAACCACATTGATATTCATGTTGACAACCATTGACACCCTAGGAAAACTAATTACTGTAATTAATGGTAAACATTTTACTATGGGAGCGGTGAAAATGCTTAGCCATGCTTAATCACGTCGGTACCTTACCATTATGGAAATGATTTCATTCTTGATTCAAAATGAATTGTGGAAATTATGGCAATTGGTGTTGCGGTATTAATTTGAAATTAAAAGTGAAAAATGGTTTAGGCAAGGCGGATGGTTGAATGGTGGGTGCGGGGCGCACAAAATTTTGGAATGTGATTGTCGCCCTAGTCAATTAAGGACCGATCGTGTGGACACCATGGGCCATGCTATACAATACAACCACATGTCTATATGGGTGCGACTGGCTAAGTAATTTGCATGTATCGTTATTTGGCTTCACCGATGGGTTTGTGCGGGTTTGTCGGTCGCGACACTTGCAAAGCGCAAGAGGTGTGAGCGAAACCTTAGCGGGTGAAGTCGGTAGCGGTATATGCATTGTAAAGGCCTTGTCATGATCTCCTGCCGCACACCAAAGGAAGTGTGTCAATAGCTTGGCGCAAAGGGTTGATCATGTTGTGTGGGTAAAGTGTACCACTCTGCAGAGTCTTAAAACTACTTGAGTAGCCGGTGCCTACGGATAAGAACAGCGTGGGCAGCTTTCACATAGTAGATTTTTTACGGTTTTGGTTTTAAATGGAAAAATGATGATTTGGTTTAAAATTGAAAAATGTGGTTGGGAATCATGACTAGAGCTCCCGGTTTTAGTTTGGCTAGAGCCAACTAGGCGATTGGAACACGAAAAATTGTTATACTTCAAGTTTAATTATTTATGCTATTTACATTTTGTTAAATCTTTGCTTTATGAAATTATTCTTGGTATTTAAATTTCAATTTAAGCTTTATGCAAATGAACCCTATATGCTTCCTTTGTTCAAGCCATGCATTTAGTTACTTGCATTAAGTTTAGAGACTTGCGAGTATGTTGCATACTCACCCTCGCTTTTTTATTGGGTTGCTTATTCCATAAAGCAGATGATGGGCCGTTCGACATTTGTGCTGGAGACTATGAAGAGGATGATGACTCGATCGTCTAGGGAGCGCACCCCAGTCGGTTGCTTGTGGGCACACTGAGTGGCTCGATTTTGTTCTACATTTCCTCTGTTACTTTCACACTTGGTAGTAAGGCTTCATACTTGTAATAATGTGATGATGGATGTTTATGTTGTTGCACTCTTTTGCTTATTCTTGTTATTTACTTTATGATATGTACGTGTTATCATCATTTGTATCTTTGTGTCGCTTAATTTGTTCTGGACTAAGCGGTTGAAACACAGAGGGGTCGGATTTGGTAAATCCGGGTCCCAACAGGAACTTCCACCAAAGAGAGAGTTTGATCATGCGATACCATTGCTTCCAGGCTCAGTTCTAGTAAACTCCAGACCGTATCGCTACTCACCACTCCATAAAAATGAAATTGAATGGCAAGTTGCTGAGATGATCTCATCTGGTATTGTCTCGCCCAGTAGTAGTCCGTTTGCGTCCCCGGTTCTTTTGGTGCAAAAAAAAGATGGCACTTGGAGATTTTGTGTCGATTACCGGCGGCTCAATGACCTCACGATCAAAAATAAATTTCCCATGCCAGTTATCGATGAACTGTTGGATGAGTTAGCAAGCACCAAATATTTTTCAAAGCTGGATTTACGAGCCGGATATCATCAAATCCGCATGCGCAAAGAAGATGAACACAAAACAGCATTCAAGACTCATCAGGGCTTGTATCAATTCAAAGTCATGCCGTTCGATCTCACTAATGCCCCGACGACGTTTCAATGTGTCATGAATGTCGTATTGGCCCCTTATCTGCGGAAATTTGTGTTGGTGTTTATAGATGATATTCTGGTCTATAGCCCGACTCTTATAGCTCATGTGGAACATTTGACGGCAGTGCTTTCTACCTTGCGCGAGCATCATTTCTTCGTGAAGAGAACCAAGTGTATGTTTGCACAACAGCAAATTGAATACCTGGGTCATATTATTTCTGAAAAGGGCGTCGCAACGGATTCTAAGAAAACACAGGTGATGATGGAATGGCCCAAACCAAGATCGGTCACAGAATTAAGGAGTTTCCTTGGCTTGACTGGTTATTACCGCAAATTTGTGCGCCATTACGGCATTATGGCGAAGCCGTTGACTGACATGCTGAAGAAGAAATCCTTTGTCTGGAATGAGTCGGCTAACGCAGCCTTCTTACAACTTAAACACGCAATGTCTACCACACCGGTATTAGCACTTCCCAATTTTGAGCTTCCTTTTGAAGTGAAACCGATGCTTGTGACAGAGGAGTAGGCGCAGTACTCCTCCAAGAAGGGCACCCGGTGGCTTATTTCAGTAAAGCATTGGGGAGTACTCACCAAGCCTTATCGATCTATGAAAAAGAATTTTTAGCCTTAATGCTGGCTGTGGAGCGCTGGCGCTCATACTTGCAACGTGATGCATTTACAATTAAGACGGATCACCGTAGTCTTTGTTATTTAGAAGAGCAGCAATTGCAGTCGGATGTGCAGCGCAAGGCAATGACTCGACTCATGGGTTTGCGTTTTCGCATTTTGTACAAAAAGGGGAAAGAAGACGTGGTGGCCGATGCACTTTCCAGAGTTGGGCAATTGATGGCCATGCAGAACACGTCTGAAATGCGACCAGTATGGTTACAGGAAGTAGTGAATTCCTATGTCACCAACCCGAAAGCCCACCAATATTTAACCCAACTTGCCATTCACAGTCCTAATGAGGAGGGTTTTGAACTGCATTAGGGCTTGATTAAACACAAGGGTAGAATATGGATTGGGGATAACTCAGCTCTGCAAACCAAGCTCATTGCTGTTTTTCATACCAGTGCAGTGGGGGGCATTCCGGTGTCCAAGCCACCTATCAGCGATTACACAAGTTATTCTGCTGGACGGGAATGAAACAGAGCATTGACAATTTCATTAAGCAATGCACGGTTTGTCAACAGGCTAAGAGTGGAAGAACTTGGTCACCAGGGCTCTTGCAGCCTTTGCCAATACCTGCAATAGTGTGGCAAGACATCACCATGGATTTTATCGAAGGTCTTCCTCTGTCTGAAGGGTATAATGTCATAATGGTAATCGTTGATGGTTTTTTTTTCCAAATATGCACACTTTCTAGCTCTTCAGCATCCTTTTACTGCCCAAAAGGTTGCTCGAGTGTTTTTGGACCATGTCGTTAAACTTCATGGTGTTCCGCAGTCGATCACCTCAGATCGTGATCGGGTCTTTACCAGCATCTTTTGGCGTGAACTCTTTAAAACGATGAACACCAAACTCCAATTCAGCACCGCTTATCATCCACAAACGGATGGACAAACCGAGCGGGTAAATCAATGTCTTGAGATGTATTTGCGGTGCGCGGTCCATGACGCTCCTGGCAAATGGAAACAGTGGCTTGCTTTGGCAGAATTTTGGTATAACACTAATTACCACACATCTTTGGGGTGTTCTCCTTTTAAGGTTCTATATGGGACAGAACCAAACTATGGGATTATGTCACACGGTACACTCAGTGAAGTTTCGGAGGTCAATGACTGGTTACAGAACAGAGAGCAGTACTGGGAATTAGTTAAACACCATTTGGCATGAGCTCAGAACAGGATGAAGATGCAAGCGGATCATCACAGGCAAGAGCGTTAATTTTCTGTGGGGGACAAGGTCCTGTTAAAGCTCCAACCATATGCTCAGATTTCTGTGCTCAATCGACCATATCCCAAGCTCTCTTATAAGTTCTATGGACCCTATACGGTGCTGGAGAAGATCGGTCCAGTTGCCTATCGATTGGATTTACCAACTGACTGTCACATACATCCGGTATTCCATATCTCCCAGTTAAAGGAATTCCATTCGGATTATTCCCCAGTGTTTATCGATTTGCCCAAGTTAATTGAATTAGATTCCAAGCCTGCAGAACCTGAGCAGATCCTGGAACGATGCCTGGTCAAAAAAGGGAATACGACGATTGTGTATAGGGATGGCAAAAATACCCGTGGTGCAGGTGCAGGCAAGCGACGGTATATTATTCAGTCTGGATCCGGGTTTGGAGTGCAGGTGCAGGTCTCATTTTGGACCGTGGGTATCGGACCGGACCGTTACGAGATAAGGTGGGGTCCCTTGAGCATTGTACTTGAGAAGCTTGGAAGATGAGTTGATCTTCTTCTGCTTTCTCTTGCGGACGAAGAAAATGGCTATTACGCTAGCAACAACCAACGCAGAGAATCCACCGGCCGCTGAAACTGAAATAGCGAATGAAGATCAAACAAGTTAGCGATTTGATATTTCTGCAGACAATTGTAGCGCCTAGAAGAATACTGGGCTCCGCTCCACGCGATAAAGCGCGCGGGCAGGCGTGTGCCGCCTGGAAGGCTAGAACCCGCGATCGTGGCCCCTCGCACGGCCACACACGCGTGGCCGCAGCGCATCAGACCGACACTAGAACCCAAAAAAGCAGAGGTCCGCTCCGCTGCACGACTCGACGCACCACGCACCGAACCCGCTTGCCCACCCGCATCGCACACGCGTCGCTCCCCCATTCGTCATTGTTACTCGCTTCGCGGAAGTCGAGCCGATCAACGCGGAGCCGCGACGTCGCTGGCGGCGCAGCAGCGGTGTGCTAAGTCCAGTACTCGTTGGTCCGGTACCCATCGGTCGGGTTGGTCAAGTTTGGACCGTGGTGACTTCGGGTCCAAGTTTGGACCGTGGTCGACTTCGGTCCGGTCGGGTCCAAACTTCGGGTCTCGGGTCCGGGTCCACGGAGGTTGGACCCGGAGGTACCCGGACCCGTTGCCATCCCTAATTGTGCAGGGCTTAATCAAGTGGACTGGCATACCAGCAGCTACGACAACTTGGGAAGATCTCGCGGGACTGCGTCGTCGTTTTCCTCAGGCGATTGCTTGGGGACAAGCAACTTCTACAGAGGGGGGTGGTGTTACATCCGACGCTACCGTTGCAGAGCGCCAGGGGCAAGAGTTGGCGGGAAGTGATTTGGAAGTCGGCAACGAAGAGTAACAAGAGATGGCTTCAGTTAAGGGGAGCAAGGGTGCAGATTAGAAGCAATCGGCGAGCGATGGAGATCTACCGTGAATGACAATAAACAGTAATTACGAAACATTGTAGTAGTCAAATATTACCGTAAATGAGTTACAAAGTTAGAGAGTTCAATTGAAGAGTAAAAGTTGAGTTGTGCTGGAGTATATATATACTTCTGTAAAGGCAAACAATGAGATATCTCTGAAAAATAGAAAGAATCTTCTGGCTTGTCTTCTTCCCCAATTCTTCTCTCTTCTTCTCCTGTACTCTTCGCGGAACGGCCGAACTCACGAATCATCTAGCGATCGATGTAAGGGGTTGTGACAAAATTCCATTTTAATCTAGTTTCGTAGGAAACACGTTTCAGGAGCACAGCAATTCTTGGCGCAATTTGCCTCGAGGACTCCGCATATCGGCCGTCTATCTCGATCTGAACGGCATAAAACGTGGCGTGCCTCGCCATCAACCTGTCACTACTACCACTAGCCCCACATCCCCCCTATAAGGCAAAAGCACACTGGCCTCTACCATGTCCACCACCGTCTCCGTCTCCGCCGCCGCCTCCTCCCTCCCACACGCCGCCCGCCGCCGCTCGCCGCCGGCATCTAGGGTCCCGGCAATAAGCCACTTCGGAAAACTCCGCTCCAAGCCCCATCTCTTCTCCTTCACCCCCTCCCCCATTCTCCCTGCCGCTGCTGCCATGGCCACCGACGGCGCCGCGCCTGCCGCCTCCGGGGCCGGGTCCAAGAAGAAGCTGCTCATATTCGACTCCAAGGAGGACCTCGCGGTGTCTCTGGCGAAGTACACGGCGGATCTGTCCGAGAAGTTCGCAGCAGAGAGGGGCGCCTTCACCGTCGTGCTCTCCGGCGGATCCCTCATCGAGGCCCTCAGGTTCTTGCCCGGGAATCCTCCCCAAAGATCGTGCATTTCCTGATTCCTCCGAGCTTCCAGGATCGCGTAAAGATCTCTCGTCTGTGATCTCGCAGGAAGCTGGCGGAGCCACCGTACCTGGAGGCGGTCGACTGGAGCAAGTGGCACGTGTTCTGGGTGGACGAGAGGGTAGTGCCCAAGGACCATGAGGATAGCAACTACAAGCTCGCTTTGGATGGGTTGCTTTCCAAGGTATTCTCAACAACTTCCCGTTTTTATTGTTCTTTCTGCAACGGCTGGTCCGATTCATTTAGGCCTTCTCCATGATCTGTTCGGGTTATTGGAAGAAATAATTTTGTGCTTTAGAGTGATGGGAAGTTATTCAGGAATTGGATTCTGGTAAAACTTGGATTGATGGAAAATGGAAGCGAAGAACTACTTTTGTAAATTATGCGCGTCTGCAGATTGCATTGACAAAAGTTTTGGCTTCTTGGATGCTAGGATATTTAATTCGCGGTGTCCAATCATTATGAACATTTGGTAATGGATCATTTAGCTTTGCCATGATATCTTTTGAATAAAATTGGAGCTGTCTGAGTGTCTTCATGTCTTGTAAGAAATTTTGTGAGTATATGAGAAAGCATATGATGTCTCCCTCTCTCCTTTGTCTTATACTCGATGAATGCTATTATAATCCTGTGCAACAGACGTGTTTAGATATACTCTAGTAATTAAACTCAACTTATTAATTTATCATACAAATTACAGTGCTACTCAAAATCATTTGCATATATGCCATCATGTCATATTTATGTTAAACTTCAGTTCGAAATCATCTACGCAAATAACATGTGATTCTGGAAAAATATGAGCTTGCATATGAATTGCATGACTTGTATTTAACCTTTTTTTTTGTTTATCATCCCTCTTAGTCTGAAGTAGCTTTTGAGGATCAAGTGAACATTCTTTATTTTTGCAACTAATTTTGTTAGATTTCTTTGGATACCGCGGTAACAGTTTCTCAAAATGATATGTGAAAAATAGATTCAGATTTTCAGGCATATGGAAAGTGACTGCGATAGATTTTTATGTCTTGTTTAGTGCTTCTCATCCCAGTTTACGAAACCTCTATTGTTCCCCTTGTGCTTTGTGAATTAGCAGCGTATGGTATTTGTGGTAGAGAAGCATGGAAAAGCAAAACCACGTGTACATGTACATGGATGTCCATGTATCTCTCTCGCCCCCCCCCCCGTGCGACCCCCTGCGATGCAGTCCTTTTCCTTCGGCTCCAATGTGGGCGGACTATCAGAGGGGGCGCAGCGCGGCTTCTCGGCTGTGGGCAGCGCAGTCTCCGGCGGCATGGCTCTGCGAAGAGGGAGGCATTGTCTCCCGCAGCATGTCTGGAGGCGGCGGCAGTGGTGCGGCTTAGAGGATAGGAGGCAAGCGGTGCATCTCTGAGAGGCGCGTGCGCACACACAGAGAGAGAGAGAGACATGTATGTGTGGTAAAACCACTCTAGAGAAGCATATGCAAATCAGCAAAGATGATACATTTTATTCAACACTGGGTTTCTATAGTCCACTTAGATGTATTTATGCTCAAATATGTGCCAAGCTCTTAAAATGTACAACAACAACAACAACAACAACAAAGCCTTTTAGTCCCAAGCAAGTTGGGGTAGACTAGAGTTGAAACCCAAAACGATCCACTAACAAAGGGAGGAAGAGAGAGATGAGGAAATAGAACAAAGCCTAAAACTATACCAAAACATGGCATAAAGCCTAATCAAGGTTCAGGCACGTGGATAGTTGCTTTCCACGCACTTCTATCCAAAGTCAACTCTTTCGATATATTCCATCCTTTTAAATCCCATTTGATTGCCTCCTCCCAAGTCAAGTTTGGCCGGCCCCTACCTCTCTTCACATTATTATTGCGTCTTATGACTCCGCTATGCACTGGTGCCTCCGGAGGTCTCCGTTGTACATGTCCAAACCATCTCAACCGGTGTTGTACAAACTTTTCTTCAATTGGAGCTACCCCTAGCCGATCACGTATCTCGTCGTTTCGAACTCGGTCCAATCTTGTATGACCACAAATCCAACGCAGCATACGCATCTCTGCGACACTTAATTGCTGAACATGCCGCCTTTTAGTAGGCCAACATTCTGCACCATACAACATCGCAGGTCTAATAGCCGTCCTATAGAACTTGCCTTTTAGCTTCTGTGGTACCCTTTTGTCACAGAGAACACCAGATGCTTGACGCCATTTCATCCGTCCCGCTATAATTCTATGGCTAACATCTTCATCAATATCCCTATCTCTTTGTAGCATCGATCCCAAGTATTGAAAGGTATCCTTCTTGGGCACTACCTGATCTTCCAAACTCACATCTCCCTCCTTATGTCTAGTAGTACCGAAGTCACATCTCATATACTCGGTTTTAGTCCTGCTAAGTCTAAAACCTTTGGACTCTAAGGTCTACCGCCACAACTCTAGTTTCTTATTTGCTCTCGCCCGACTTTCATCCACTAGAACTACATCGTCAGCAAAAAACATACACCACGGGATATCTCCTTGAATATCCCTTGTGACCTCATCCATCACCAAGGCGAAGAGATAAGGGCTCAGAGCTGACCCTTGATGTAGTCCTATTTTAATCAGGAAGTCATCTGTGTCACCATCAGTTGTTCGAACACTAGTTACAACATTGTTGTACATGTCCTTGATGAGGGTAACATACTTTGTTGGGACTTAAAATGTACCATAAAATAATCATATCTACTATATTGTGTTTCTAGAGAAATGGGCGATAACATCAATAAAAGTGTACATATTTAGGTAAGACTTTGTTGAAGTTGTGATCAGAGATGCATTCTCATGTCTAGTTATTCCATTATCATGAGGTTTCACTTGTCAGGTCTGTGTAATTTGTTATGTATTCGAAAGTACTTACTGGGTGCTGTCTTTCAACTTTGTAGGTGCCAATTCCTACTGGCCAAGTTTATGCTATAAATGATGCCTTGTCAGCTGAGGGAGCAGCAGATGACTATGAAACTTGCTTGAAGCAACTTGTTAAGAATGGCGTGATCGCAATGTCACAAGCTACTGGGTTTCCCAGGTTTGATCTCATGCTTCTGGGAATGGGCCCTGATGGCCATATTGCCTCTCTGTTCCCAGGCCACCCTCTTGTTAATGAGAACCAGAGGTGGGTTACCTACATCAAGGATTCTCCAAAACCGCCACCAGAGAGAATTACATTTACATTTCCTGTGATCAACTCATCTGCATATGTTGCAATGGTGGTCACTGGAGCTGGGAAAGCTGGTGCAGTGCAGAAAGCACTTTCAGACAAGCAGACTTCGTCTGATTTACTGCCTGTTGAGATGGCTATACTTCAAGATGGAGAATTCACCTGGTTCACTGACAAGGCAGCAGTATCAATGTTGCAGAACAAGTGAAGCCCATGGTGATCTAAACTCGAAGCTTTGTCTTAAATAAAAGATCCAGGGGCTTGAGTATTTGCATTCCTCCTTTATGGATCACTTGTAAGGGAAACTAAAGCTATTATATTGTTGAGAGTAATGTGTTTCAGACACTTCCTCAGTTTCCAGCTTTTTAGTAAATAACCTTTTCCAGGGCATTGCTCAACAAGTGTTTAGATTAGACTTGGTGCTAAATGTTATAGTTCCATGCTTAAGAAACGCAATGCTCGTTGCATTCTGTTACTGTCGTGTCCCAAATTCCAATTATGAGTTCAATGCTTTGTGCCAGTTCAAAGGTGTTCAGTGATCCACTCATATAAAGCTTTTCCAGACAAGCAGAGTTCATCTGTTGCGCTGCCTATTGATATGGTTTCACTTCAAGATGGAGAATTTACTTGCTGCTGACAAGGCCAGCGGTGGTGTTAATTGTGCAGAACAAGTGAAGCTCTGAGCTTTCTTCTTAAATAAATAACCCAGAGGGCCTGCATAGTTGCAGATGTCCTACTCCTACCTGGATATTTTGTAAGGAGAACCGGAGCCTGGATATTTTGTAAGGAGAACCTGAGACCTTATGTAGTACATTAGTCAGATTTCAGATTATATGTTTCAAACACTTTCAGTTTCTAGTTGACAATATAACCTTTTGGGGGACATCTAGATCAGTTGTAAGTACCTGTATCTGTTTGTTTGTACTGTTATATATTGTTCCATCCATGTTTTCAAGACATTGCATATATTTTTACTCCATTTGCACGCCTGACTTACAGTTCAGAACTTCAGATCAGCACTAGTTTTGCTCTTTAGGTCTCCTTTCAGCTGCTTGACACACAAGAATATGTGATTGCAATCGCAAGGGGCCGATGACACTTCCATGCTTATGTATTGATAACTGCAACGTATTCATGCTTGATACTGATGCACCTGAAATTTGCTTGACTTCCATCCTTAGGTAGGAAAGAGAATCAGTAACTAAAGTTGGTCATATTGCTCACAATTGGGTCTCTCAGATTTTATATTTTCTGCACGTACTGCACGAACAACAATTTACTCGGGCAACACAGTCAAGAACTGTACGTCCAAGGTAGGGGAAACGAGGATTGATTAGCAACATGATCCTTCTACCTAACATAAACCATGCATTAGTTACGTTGTCTGACACTGACGTCGGTACTTTACCGGTTATGTTGTCCAACTAAATTCTCACATACAGGCTCACCTTAACCATCTTAGCCATCTAATCAAAAGGCTGTCCAAATGATAATTGTACTTATGTAGCATTTCATGTCATAACATGTAGTCTTAACGGCCGAGCTACCAGAAAACGCTGATGTGCACAACTTATTATCATATAACGGCGATGCGCACAACTAACTAATAAGCCGACGTGTTCGGCCTTTTTCCACAACTGCCAGGCACAGAGCTGCTCATGATTTGGTAGTCAAACCAATGGACGCATTCAGAATTGAATGCCGCTAGATGGATCATGGCTGCCCTCGTGCTGCCACCGGGTGGCTGGCCGGCCGGCCGGCTGCACCGACCAATTCGGCCATTTGCATTTCATATCTGCATTTCAGCCATGGTCCTCATTCACTGCCGCCATCTGCTGCTCCCAGCAACAGCAATCTCCGAAGAAGGAACACATGATAAAATGAGGCGCCCCTGCACGCTGCTGAAGTTTGCATTCCAATTTGCAAGAACCTAACCGAACCTAACCTAACCCAACATCCCAGGTTCATGTGACTGTTCTCAAGCCTCACATGAGTATGCAGCAAAAGAACATGGCCTAGAATATCGGGAACCCTAAAATCTAGCCTTATTTTTATTATTATCATATACATAGCCATGTTAAATTTGCTCTGCATCATGATGTGTCCAACCGTCCAAGGCTTTTGTTCATATAAAACTGAAGATTCGGAAGTCAGGTCTTGGTCTAGGGAACACGTTGCTCGCTGCATGAGCAGCCGTGCCGTTGCTGCTGTTGGGTTCTTCTTGCCTTTCTTGTCAATTTTTGTTTACCTGCTGCATCTGCAGAAAATGGTCGAATTTGTGTAAGCTAAGTGGGAATTGCTTAGACATAGTAGCAAAAGATAAGAAAATATCATTCGTCTTTCGCGGCCGTCGAAAAAGAGAAAGGTAAACGTGCCGCTGAAAATGGGGTTGTTATAATTGCCTGAAAGACCTGACTGATCGACGTGCTTTTCGTTATAAGGTGATGTGCTTTTGGTGCCTGCTTTGGTGCTCAAAGGAATCCAAGTAGGCCATACTTTGATTTTGTTTGAAGGTGAAAAATGCTAAGCGGCTAAGGATCAATCCTAACTAAGACACAAGACTATATCAAGGTGCAGATCCTATACATTCAAGGTGATTCTTGGTAATCTAATTTCCATGTCATGACTCATGATGATAGTCAACAATTATGACGTTACCGCTAGATTCTTAGTATCCATTGAGGAAAACAAAGCAAATTGACTAAAGGATTTTGATTTTTTTTCGAAACATGTAATACCAAACTTTTATAGAAAGCTAATGAGTTATGCAATTATGTACTTTCATCTTGTCTTATTAATCAAAATCAGAAGATCTTTGTAAAATAAATTGTATTGGTGTTGTTATTAATAGAAATTGATCACGTGATTTCACCTACAATAGAAGGAATTGAGATCCAATACGGTCCTAGTGGGACTGCAATTTAATCAGTTATACGTGGACTATTGGATCAAATCATTCGAGAATACTGGTTAAAATGGCTGCGTCGTTTTCTTACTGTAGCAACACACTATTGCAACCTGGACTATTTGTTGACTCGATAGGACGATACTAAGTACTGAGGGCGGGCTGATTACATTCCAACTGCGTGGGATCACTTTCCCAATAGAAGATACTCCAAAGCATGTGTCGAACACATGATTTCCATAGAAAATTTGCATCTTAATTAGGTAAGGCATGTACGTTATTATCATAGCATTTTTTTTGGCTTCTACCATCAATGTGTATGACCTATTCTTTGGTCGCTCAGTGATGTCTTTCTACAACCGTGTTTCCCAATGGATTGAACGACCAGTTCAAAGAGTCGGTCCACGGGAAATATTTTTCGTCTTCCTAAAGCAAAATTATTGGGCTGTGTGTAGCAAAATCTGATCCATTGACAAGTTGAGATTTCCCATGAGCTAAACGTGCCGGCTAAAAAACCAATTCGTCTCGGTTACGCCCATGCCGCTCATAACTTCACACGAATAGCTTTTGAAATGGTTAAGAAAACTAGCGCGTGCTTCTCCTGAATCAGCCGTGTGGATTTCCTCCGATCTAAATGGTTAACTCAATACTCAACGCTCTACTTTTAGCCAAATATTTGTGCAAAATACCACTAAGTCTCTCGAATATCAAATTTGGTGTCGTAGCCCAACGCAAAATCCATCGAAAACTCAAGTCCTACTTAAAACTACCTCAGCACACATCTGTAAGATTGGCCGAAAACTAAACCAAATAAAGAGCGAACTAAAACAAACATCGCAGATTATTCAACCCAAAAGAGGTGCTTCTATGCACCACTTTTTAAACGTTACAAAAACATTAAAATATAGATGAAAGGTAGATGTTAATTAATTACTGTTTTGCTCGTTTTAAAATTTATGTAATTTATACCGAAAAAGCATCCATATAACCACTACTCTTTCCTTTCTACAGAAACGTAAAAAAAAAGGGAACCCAATAAGATAAACTCCTTCAAAAGTTGACCTAAAAACAAAAAAAAAAATCATGGAAGTAGTATTAAAGGCTGGAGAGTTGTGTCCTACAACAATACGTGGCCCCAGTGGTAGGTCTACATAATCTATGCCTCTCTCACTGACAGGCTGGGCCCCACATGGCAGGTCCGAACAGAACCCGTTTAAACGCGCACGGCACCCAACCACTCCTCTCCTTGTGTGGCTTTATTGGCGTCACATGCTCTCCTCTCCCTCTACTCTCTCTCTCTGCTAAAAGCTTAAAGGGGAGGAGATAAAGCGAAAAAGAAAAAACTAAATTAAACCACGCTCTGTGACCACACGGCGACGCCGTACGCCGGCGGCGAGATCCTGCGGCGGCGCGATGGCGCCGCGGAGGCGGGGGTCGGGGGAATGGTGCTCGTGCTGGTAGTGGCGGGCAGTGGTTGGGCGGGTGGGTTTGGGGTTGGTGGGTGAGAGGGACATGAAGGCCCTGCGGCGATCCAGCACCTCGTCCTCGCCGTCGTCCTCGTCCTCGCCGACGGCAGCTGCCTCCCCGCCGTCGTCGTCGTGGATCCACCTCCGGTCGCTCCTCGCCGCCGCCGCGTCGTCGTCATCCTCCTCCTCCTCGGCGGCGGGGAGCTCGGTGGCCGTGGTGTCTGCTTCTGCGGCGGCCGCCTCGTCTTCGTCCTCGCCTGCGTCTTCCTCGCCGCTATCGGATCGGTGGGTTCCCCACTTCGGATTGGTGAAAGGCGGCGCCTTTACTCTTGGGATAATTCGATATATGCCATTGCTCAGCTGCCATTTCGATATATCTTCTAACGTTAAACTCTGCTGGTGCACATTCCTCTTCAATCTTTGAAATATGTTACTTCTGGCTTCTCTAAGTTTGATCATATTTGGTTTGTATTTCAATATGTATTTTTTGTTGGAAGTGAGGGGGATTGCCTTCGACCCCGTCGACGACGCTTGTCGCTCGACTGGCGCAATACTTCTAACAAAATACATATTGAAATACAAACTAACTTGGACGTCGTCAAACTTAGAGAAAGTAAGTAATGGCATATTTCAAAGTATTGAAGAGAGGAATGCACCCAGCAAGTTTAACGTTTTGTAATGGCATATATCGAAATGGCAGCTTGAGCAATGGCATATATCGAATTATCCCTTTACTCTTTAGGACTTAACATGTCTCCTTTTCAGTTCTTACATAAGGTTTTCTTGTGGGAGCTTTTGATCTGATGCTGTCGACTCTGGCCTAGCTTATTGTGATGGAATTGGTGGCCTGGAGGCCACTTAGGTGCTCAAGTTAGGGTTTTTATGTGCTTCGATCCTCTCGAGTTTTAGATTGTAGCTTAGAATAGAGTAGAAGGTGGAGTGATGGCTTGGCTTATTGTACGTGCTCTCGCGCTGAATCGATTTTGCATTCAATCAGTTGTCATTACCATGCGTGAATTAGTAATTGCAGTGGCACGCTTAGTTAGTTATCTCAGTTGGGGTCTGATGGACTTTTGTTCTAGTCTTGTGATATTTTTAGTGGTTGCCTTTCGAAAAAAAAATATTTTTAGTGGTCAAATTACAGCTTGTGGAATTGCATCAAGGATTAGTTCTTGTTATGTTGTGGATTGGTGATTTGGAGGCGTCCCCTGTCCCCTAGGTAGCAAATGTTGTTCCTATGAATAATACTGAAACTGAATACGTTATGTTTTTCTTTGGTTTGGGTGTGAAGCTGTCACACTTTGAAAGTTACCTGCAAAGTCTAGATAACTCCTTCCCCGTGTCTGATCCTTGTCCTCACATGGAGTTCCATCGTTGTGAATCATGATCCTTTTAAACTTGAGCGAACCATTTGTCAACTCCAGTTTTTCTTCCCCTGTGATCTGTCCATACTGCATACATTTAATTTTTACTTCTTTTCATGTTATATTTTCAGCTTTTTCCCCAACAATGTAGTGATATACAAAACTGATCATGCTTGCACTTTTCACTGAAGTCATTTCATATAAGCTGGCCCGGGGCCTCGTATAACCGTGAAACAATGGCAACAAAAATGTGTTCTTTCGTCCTGTCACATTTTCTGATAAAATGTGGCCTAGTGTAGAACTGTAGATGCAAAACTCCCACATGCATTTCCAATTTCCAAAATATTTGCTTATGCTCCAACAAAGTTATGTAGACTCTTAGGCATTAGTAAGTCCTGAATTCCTGTTTACTAAATTTTTTACTTGAGCTTGAATTTATATGTTATAAATGATTGTAGTATTTGGCTATTCATGGTTAGTTCAGAATATGGTAGAACACAAATAACCTGATTAAAATTGGTTCATTGAGTTGATAATAAACCTGTCAAAGCGCTGCCCAATCATAGTCTAACAGCATTTTCAGAAACAGTAAACTAGGATAAAATTTTACTATATTAAGTTGATTTGATAAACTAATTGGCTCAACGTTTATAATTGTCAGTTATATGATTTGATCTCATGATATCATATGGAATTCAGTCTGTTTGTATGATGAATTTATCTTTTGTTGACCCATATCTATCTGTTTGTGCCATTTGCTAAAAATATACCAAATCTTTTTTTAGAGGTGGAATTAAATCCCCATGGTCTCGAAGGAAAAGAAAACGAGCACTTTCTCGTGAACAGTGGGATAGTGTATTTTCAGTAAATGGTAAGCTTCGTGATGGAGGAAAGAAGTTTCTGAAGAAAGTTCGCGGTGGGGTAAGTTCAGTTATTCATTTGCACCCATGTTCTGCATGTGTATACAGTAGCTTACTTGTTTATCCATTGTGTTTGGTTGAACATATAGGCATATCTACACTACTGAAAAATGTTATGCATCCTACAGTCAAATTGAACCTACTGAAATAAATGACCCTTTTATATTGTACCAGGGTATTGAACCAGGCATTAGGGCTGAAGTTTGGCCCTTCCTACTAGGAGTGTGAGTTACTTGATCTCTTTTTTCATCTAGTAATTTATAAGCATTCATATTTTTGACCAAGTTTGATGTTGCAGCTACACACAATACTTCCCATAGCACTTTGTTGGTTAATGAAATAGTCAATTGCAAAGTGTAAACAAGATTCAGGATAATCAATTGCTTGAGATATTTCTTCAAGATAATATTAAATGAGTTGCATAACAAAATGTTACCAGATTGGTTGAGATGCAGTTTGCATTGGGTTATAGCTGACTTTTTTAAAAATATTTGAATTCAGGCTAATAATAACTGCAAAACGAAATTTTACCAGACTGGTTCTGCTGGGTACTTGATACATTACCTGTTTATGCACAACAGTTGGTTTTGGTTGACAGTTTTGGGCTGTTTGATTTTAATATTAAATCTAATATAAATAAACTCGAAGCTGATTTTTGTTTGGGTGACAGTTTTTTTAGAGCCATTAAAGTGTAAAACCAATATTTTTTCCTTTTAAAAAAACTTAATTCTAAATAATGCTGTTAATAAATGATATGTTTACTTAAAAGAGGAAAATTCTGTTGGAGATCTGCCCAATTTCTAAATAATTCAGTTTCAGCCAAAGGTGCATAAGGTTCTATGCAATTTCCTTTTGGTAGTACAGGAGCATTGCTGTTTTACTATTTTTTAATTCATGTTATTTTGTATACCCTAATTTGGTATTACCCAACTTGAAATGTATGCTGTCCCACAAATCCAACATGATGGGTGGATGTTTTAGGAAGTGGATAGGCGCATACTACTGTGTTTCACCAAGGCACCAAGGATAGACTTGTCCATAAAAAATGTCCGTGTGCACATTCACATGAGCTTGGGTAGATGTCGTTTTAAGTATTTCATGCCTATGGTGGCTGCTACTGCAGTCACTCTTGGAATTTTTAAGTAATGTTACATTAGGAACATGCTTATTAACCAGTCAAAATGGAGTACCGGGGATTCAGTACTATTTAAGTTTTTTAATAATCTATCTTGTAATAATTAGCAACAAGTGTGCTCTGGTGGTCATATCTAGTAAGCATAAGTAATCATCTTATAAGAATGTGATTTTGCAAGATTTACTCTCAATTTATGGTTGATGGTAAATGTTATAAATACCATACCACACGTTGAGTGGCTTCTCATCATGGGATGGTGTCATAGTCTGTTCTGATTGTGAAAAAACGTTGTGTTATATGCTTTGCAACTTCGATATTTCATATCCACAGAGGTTGACCTTGTTGGTTCTTACCTGCAGCTATGAATTAAATAGCTCTGAAGAGGAAAGGAATACCATCAAGATGAAGAAAAGGTAATGTATTCATTACTCTAAAACTAATAGGCTATTATTCAATTTAATTGGCCTTTGCATTATAGGTTTGGTTGAATTGCCAGTTTGCATTAAACATCAACATTTGGCTCAATGTACCATGATTACATATAGCATGACTAGAACAAACAAGATGTAAACACTGCAGCAGCATGCATTGTCTTCTTACTCCCCATAGCAGTTTCAAAAGAGAATGGCATTATAAATTTGTAATTGCCTAAAGAGAATGACACTATGATTCCCTAGTGTTTATTAATGTTCTGCCTAATCCTTTAAGAATTTGTTGATTGACATGTCTTTTGGTTCAGGAAAGAGTATGAAAAGCTGAGGCGACAGTGCCAGCAAATTCTGAATTGCTACAAGGGAAATGGCTTGAAGGCAATACATGAAGTCAATAATGAGGAATGCTCTGGTTTAGGGTGTAGTGCTGAAGGACCAGAATCACCTTGTTTCGGAGATATCAATGTTGCAAGGGCTTCCGTGACACTTGAGGAGCTGAAGCCTGGTCACAGCGAGGCTGAGCAACCTGAGAATTCAACATGTGTTGTTATAGAATGTATGGAAGAAGACACAAGTGAGTTAGCTTGTGTAGATCCATGCATAGCAGAATCAGAATCTTCTGATTCTGAATCATCCGATGAAGATGACCCTGGAAGGATATCTGTGTCTGTTGAGGAGAATTGTGATCCAGATCCTAAATTTAACAGGAGTACTTCATTCAAGGCAGATTTTTTAAAGTCTAGCAGAACCTCAGAAGACTTTGCCACATGGCAGCGAATTATAAGGTTGGATGCTATCCGGGCAAACACCGAATGGATTTTGTTCTCTCGTAACCAGGCTAAAGTCTCTCAAGAGAAAGCATTCCAGTCTGCAGCATCTGTTGGGTTGAAAGATTATGACCATTTAGAGCCCTGTATGGTCTATCATGCTGCTCGATTAGTTGGGCTTCTTGAAGCTTATGCGGTCTATGATCCAGAAATTGGTTACTGCCAAGGTATGAGTGATCTCTTATCACCAATAATTGCAGTGATGGAGGAGGATGATGAAGCATTTTGGTGCTTTGTTGGTTTCATGAGGAAAGCCAGGCACAACTTCAGGCTTGATGAGGTTGGAATAAGAAGGCAGTTGAAGATTGTCTCCCAGATTATCAAGCGTAAAGATTCACACTTGTATAGGCACCTGCAGAAGTTGCAGGCTGAGGATTGCTTCTTTGTGTACAGAATGGTGGTGGTTCTCTTCAGGAGGGAGCTCACTTTTGAGCAGACTCTGTGCCTTTGGGAGGTTATGTGGGCTGATCAGGCAGCTATACGAGCCGGGATTGGGAGGTCCACCTGGGGAAGGATAAGGTTGCGTGCTCCACCAACCGATGACTTATTGCTTTATGCTATTGCAGCTTGTGTCCTCCAGAGGAGGAAGCTGATAATCGAGAAGTATAGTAGCATGGATGAGATATTGCGGGAGTGCCATAGCATGGCCGGGCAGCTAGACGTCTGGAGGCTACTAGATGATGCACATGACCTGGTTGTCAACCTTCATGACAAAATCTGATCTGATGGAAGCGCTGTTCTTTGTTCTTGCGGTAGAACAAACATAGGCGTCAACAACTTTTTGAGGTATCTTTTGCTGCTCCTTGAAAGTGTTCTATTATCTGTTGTTCGTTCCCGGCACAGAACCCACTTCTAGGTATAGAGAATGCTGTAAGTTGTAACCCGAGCGAGGGCTTGAGTGTCCTCGCATAAGAAAAGCTGAAATACTGTTTGATGTCACTGAGGCACTGTAAACCATTCATTGTTTAACCTGTTATAGGCAAAAATAGATTTTCAGGGATGGCACTTCATCCATTGTATGCGTCCATGCTCAAGCTATGAAGTAATAACCAGTAGAAAGGTGTTGTATCTTGTATGGCCTGTGATTGTGAACTTCTAGTTCGCATTCATGCTTCCAAAATGCTCTCTTCTGTTTCTTGCTGCGTACCTGGAAGTAAATGGCAAGGAAATTCGAGCCCTTGACGCTGGAACTGTTTTCAGACACGTCTCATGCTCTATTTTTTAAGGGTCCTTCCGGTTTAGTGTTTAGTAAGGGATATAGCAGCTATTGCTGCTAACATTATATAGGAAAAAAAATCAATCCGTAGCCCAACAACACTTTCAGACGTCTAATTTTTGTCCCCCGTGTACACGCTTTCAAACATTATATGGCATTTAGAACTCTGTCCCCCAAATGTCAAAACTAGTACAAACTTGTACTAAGGCTGGTTTTGTGGGGTCATTTTGAGTGATGTGGCTACCGCGTTAACACTTCTGCTATATCATCTATAAATCATCAACTTGACCCCACCCACACATGTCAGTATCATTTTTTAAAAGAGCAAGTGGAGGCAGCCATCGGAGCTTCTGGTTTAGCTCAGCGTCTGCAGGGAAGGCGACGGGCAAGGCGATCGCGGTGGGCAAGGCGAACTCGTGGGGGCAGTAGCGCGGCCAGAGGTGGTCTACAGCGGGCAAGCGGCTGCACAAAGGTGGTGGAATGGCACTACCACAGCGGCGATGGCACGATGGCGGCTAATCTGAAAATCTGAATGTGTCACGAGCATCTATCGCATGAGGGGAACTCACCGGTGCGGATCGGTGAAGGCGGGGACGAACAGAGGTGTCCTGGCGACGAAGACCCAAGGCGGCGAGGAGAGAGTTCGTCATGGCGGTGGTGTTGGGGCTGAGAGAACCGAAATTAGGAGTTGTAGAAGAAAGGAGGAGGTGAGAAGATGCTCTGGTAGGAAGGAAAGGCTCACCGGAAGAAGAACGGTGACGGTGGCGGAAGTTTCTGGCCGGGGTATAGGTTCCAACGAGGGAAGTGCAATATTCATTGAGGGAAGAATGAAGACGAGTTCGTGGAACACAATGTGACGCGAACGGTCTTGGGAGAGCTCACTGGATTCGAGGAACAGAGGAGCTGATAGGCCGATGTGGTAGGCGCGAACGGCTACGTCGGAGAGGAGGAAGATGGTCTCTCTCACTCAGATACTACAGGGCCCCAGTTGTCACTGATAGTTTGGCTTGTTCCTTTTTTTTTTTTTTACAAATTGTCACATTATTTTTTACATAATTTAGCAATCACGTCACTCGAAACCACCCACAATACCGGACATAATTTTCACCGGTTTTGATATTTTGGGGACAAGTTCTAGACAACGTTGTACACAAGGCCACAAGGGATGGAAATTAAATGACTAATAATAGACTTTATTATGTAATTAAAAGCTGATGGCCAGTGGTTTATAATTGCTAAAAGAAATAAACATACAAGACATTTTTAAAAAGAAAAACACCTAGTACAATGTCTAAACGGAAGGATAAAGCACGATTTTTTTTGAAAAAAAAAACAATCTTTGAGAGCAAGAGAGCCACATAAATTTTAGTAGGACCTAGCATACCATTTTCTCTTACCAGGCTTCTCTATTATTTTCTGTTCTCTAAAGAGCTTGTTTGACGTGCACTTGGCTGCTGCCGACCTGTTGCGTTGCGGCATGGTGGATCCTACGTACCCTGAGACTCTGAGTGACGACTGATCACAAGGCGAGAGACACATCAAACCGTACGATGATGCAGACTTGGATGTGATCTTGCCTGAGACAAGGCTCTCGACATAATGGGTCGGAGACAGGCCCACAGCCCACAAGTTGCCGTATGGCATAGCTTCGGTCGTCGTGCTCCTGTTCCAAATGTTACTGGAACAAAAACGACTAGGTTGAGCTAGTGCAAAATGGAACTAGTCTTGTGTTATCCTAGTGCAGAATAAAAATATAGTCATAACCTAACGTAAAGTGATGCACGTCATAATCTATCTAGCGCAAAGTACAATTTTCTCCTAGTTTTATACTTCACTCTTGTAGGAGGAGCTCAGGACTGGTCGGAGTATGCAACTCTAAGAGATAGAAACAATATAGTACACATAATCAAATAATTTAATGAACAGATTTAGAAAATTTCGGGGTCCTTTTCGGGGGAAAAAAACTGAAGTTTTGAGGGCCTTTTAGCAAAAGAAATAGGTTAATCTGTAATTTTAGAAAATTTTGGGTCTCTTTTCGCAAAAAAACTGGAGTTTTGGTATCCTTCCAAAAAATAGGCTAATCTGTAATTTCACCACCAATTGATCATCTAGCACTAGAACAGTATAGGCTTCGAGCTAGCTAGGTTTTATGTGCCAATTGAACTCACAACCTTTTGGCTCCTTTGCATATCTTTGGCATCTCTTCGAACAAAATTGCAAATCTAGTCTCTTTTTCGACTGAGAAAACAACTACAGGTGACACGTGTCACCTGCCATACTCCCCTACTGTAGTAGGTCGCCAACTCCGCGATAGCTCCATCCAGTATGACGTATGAGGCGGGCCCACCGCAACAGCGAAACTACGACGCACTCTAGGCTCAGCAAGAGGTCTTGTAGTCCTAGGATCATTAGTCCCACTGTCACGCATGGAAGCACAACCCTGCGTCCATTTAGGTAGTGTTTGGTTCAAGGGCAAAAGTGGATGGGATGATCCTATCCCTGTTTTTCTTCTCATCCATATGTTTGGTTGGATGGCAAAGGTGGATGGGGGCATCCAAAAAGGAGAATATTCTTCAAAGATCTTTGGATGAATGAATCCCACAAATTTGGCCGGATGGGCTCATCCAGTATCCATCATGCGCTTGGTTTATATATTTATTAGCTCTTAATTTTCATAACTCTCGCTTAGCTCGGTTGGTTAAGGCTTTGGCCTCACAACGGAGGTCTGCGTTGAAACTTACCCCCGGCGTCAAGATCAGAGTCGCTCTGATGTCACGAAATCTTGTAGCTTGTCTTCTTTTCTAGTATTTTTGTTTATTTTTTAAAAAATTCAAAATTTTAAAGTTACACTTGGTTTGTTTTTTTCATTCCAAAATTTTTAAAAAGATTTTTTTCTCTCTGTTAGAATTAACAAACCGCCTATCCTTATCATTCATCCAACCAAATAAAAAATTGGTTCATCCCATCTATCCTCATGCATCCAACCAAACAAAAAATTGACCCATCCCTGTCCACCCAACCAAACAGCTACTTGGATGACTCCATCCCATCCAGACCTAGATGGCCATATCCCATCCAACCTCGTCCTCCAACCAAACGCACTATTAGCCGGCCGCTCGCTGTTCCTGCCTTCCTACACTCACTCATTTTGGCTGAGGGGAGAATAGAGAGGGAGAGAAGTGAGGAAGATGGGTTATAGTTAGGTTGCTAATTAGGAGAAGTCGTAGTTGTAAAAGTTGTATGTCAAGTTGAGAACTTCTAAAAGAGGTAATTTTCTTTTTGCATGCGAGTTATGTAATTATTTTTATTAGCATTTAATTAGTGTAATAGATATTTGGTAAGTGTTGTTAAGTGTGCCTGTTAGTTTATTTGCATGCACATTTATATTTGCAATAGTGGTTATAAGTATGTCATTAAAGATAAATTAGTGGAATGATTATTTTGATGGTGTTATTTATTTTGCATGCACATGGTAGTTGATGTTCATGTGCATTTGAAATATTTAGGTTTGTTATGATAATTAACTCACTAATATTTAGTTAGTTACAATTTTTCTGGTAAAAAAGCATTGTTAAGCTGATATGTTAGTAGATATGCATGCACATTTGATATGTTTGTATTAGTTGTTATTTAATTATATAATTAAGTGGTAAAATAGAATTTTTAGTATAATTGAGAAGGCCATAGCACAAACAAAATGCAGTCAATAGTATTGGTAAAGTGAAAAAAAAATTGATGCATAAATTGCATCAGTAAAGTGGAAAAATAATTTTGGGCATAAGTAGAAAAAATTAATAAATATGGTAGCGCGAGAGCATTATTGAAGTTTCAATGGAATAATTTTAATTATTTGTATACAAGTTTGTAGTTAATAATTGGGATTGAACATACTAATTTTTTTAATGTGCCTTGGTTCATACATAGAGCCATGAAGGCTTAACCAAAAATAGCAAAAGATATAGATACTTGTCAGTAGGCCTTGCCCATCTATCCCACATGCAACTGACAATGTATAAACCCTAGAAAAGCTCATCAGTATAATCATCGTATTCTGCGTTAAGGTATGCGTTGTTTGGATATTTGCTATCTTTACCTAAACCAACAAATTAAGCAAGGTTGAGTACTTTCGTACTTAGCAAGACTTGTAGTGTTTGCAAATATAATTAAATGCAGGCTATGTCCAAGGAGAAGGCTTCTAAGGTTATTTTGCATAAAACAAAATTGAATTGTAAATATTAAATAATAGATTGCAAGCAAATTTTGTAAGAGCAACTTGACAGGTATACAAATAACAAGTATGAGTAGCATAAATGTATTAACTCACAAGTCCTCCTTGAATGTGAGATTCGAACCAATTCCTGCCAACTCATGGCATAAAGTTTGAAACAAAATCCTCACAAACTTTCCAAAATCAACCCAATTTATGAAAATATCAAAACTCTAACTATGTGATGACTTTACCCAGTAGCCCTTGACCGCGGGCGTGGCTCTTTTTGAAAAGATTTATATTTTGCAGAGGCGTACAGCTTTACCCACAAGAAATGATTAACTTTTTTTGCAAGCTATTAGCACACTTCCTTTGGTGTGTGTAGGGTCGAGGATGCGCCTAGAGGGGGGGTGAATAGGCATTTATAATAAATCGATTGCTCACTAATTCAATTCGCTCTAATCAACCCCTATGTCAAAACCTAATCAATTTATATATGCGGAAGCGATAAATCGGTTTTGACAATTAAGGTCTAAATCAACTAGGCTCACTAGTGCACTAACTAAATTATGTCTCTATGTATAAATTGCTAAATTGATCAAACAATTAATACTAAGCAATTCTAATTCAAGCAATCAATAATATGCAAAAGGTAAATACTTGAATGTAAAGAGACAAGGGACAACCGATGTTTTTTCGTGGTGTTCGGAGACTTGCCGGTCTCCCCTAGTCCACGTTGAGGCAAGCCCAACCACTTGGACCGGCTCCCGCTCGAGCACCCGCCTCTTTCCACTAGTCGTGGTTTTTCACGCTATGCGTGGGCTCAACCCGAACCTTCACAAACTTGCCGGGGCCTCTCACACCTCGAGAGCTCCCGCGCACGACGCCTACGCCGTCTAGGAGTCGGCAACCTCCAAGAGTAACAAGCCGCTCCTCCGCTTGAACTTCACCGAGCACAACACATGCGCTCCGGCGATCACCAAGTGCAACGCAACACATGCACAAGGACCTCACTCAAGTGCAACACATGCACAAGAGCTCACTCAAACCACTTCCTAATTGCAACACATGCAATTAGTCTCACTCTTAAGCTCAAGAATCAAATGGGAGTGTGCAACACATGCAACACCTCACCCAAAACCTCAAACACAGCAACAACAACCAGCCCCAACCCCCCAAGGGGGTATTTATAGCCCCCCACAAGAAAACTAGCCGTTTGGGGGCAAAATGGGCGAAACCAGAGAAAATTCGGTCCAACCGGACCTCACCCGGTCCGACCGACCCTCACAGAGCAACGGTCGGATTTTTGACCGTTGCACGGCCGGTCGCACCGCAATTCACCCGGTCGCACCGCCGGTCCGGTCCAACCGATCATAGCCCGGTCGCACCGCCCATGCAAAAAACGAAATCAGCCTTCTCTAGAATAAACACGCCAAGACGAGGGCGGTTGCACCGCCACGGTCCGACCGACAGGCCCACGCCACACGCCACCCAGCGCCATCGAAAGAATGCACCGGAGGGGGGGCGGTCCGACCGCACGCCTGGCCGATCCGACCGGACCAGGGCCGGTCCGACCGCCCTACAGACTCCGACTCCGGATTTTCGCGCAAACACTTTTCCAAAAATCCAAATGCTATTCTTTGAGCTTCTAGGATGATCAACACATGATCAAACACCCTTGCAAAACACATTTGCACCAATTCAAACCATGCTCAAGAAATTCAACCCAAATTGCGAAAACACATTTCGCAATCGACTCAAGAACTATTCGCAAATCGTATTAAGCGAATCAAACTCGAGTTTATGAGATTAATCCCCCTAGCCATGTGAAGGTCAACACAAGACCCGGTCAACTTGCCAACACCCGTTGCAAGCCCCACTCACATGCTCTCGAATTCGGACTCATAAACCTCGGTTTATTCACGCAACGAACTTGCAAATAACGCAATAAACACATTTCATGCTTGAGCACTACTCTTTGCAACACATGCAAAAGTTTAGCTCCAAGCAACATCAAATCAAGATGCATGAACTCTCTAATTGTAACACATGCAATTCTCTAGTTCAATGCAACACCAAAACCAAACTTCACACCAAAACCAAATCACACGTATGAGCTCTTTATTCGCAACACATGCAAGCCTCTAGCTCCATACAAACACACAAATATCAAATCATGCTTGAGCTCTCTCCTTTTGCAACACATGCAAAACTTAGCTCCAAGCAACCACACGATTTTATAAAGATTTGTTTTGCGAACAAAGCATGAAGCTTCAACTAATGCAACACATGTAAAAGTGAACTTCACGCAAAAGCCAACGCACTAGCTTATCACTTCTTGCAACACATGCAAATCAAAGCATTATGCGAAAGCCAAATGCAACAAAGCATAAGTTTAACCCATTCGCAACACATGCCAAATGGTTAACCCATATGCAAAAACCAAATCAAATAAGATTTGAGCTTGAGTGAACGCGGGATGAGATCACCAACACATGATGAAGCTCAAGCAAAGGGAACGACCCCTCTTAATAGCACGGCGATAAAACCTTAGACTCAAAGACTACAAAGTCCTTAGCCTATCTAGTTATACCTTCGCCGCCGCGCACAAGCAATCCCCTTTGGGGTCTTTATGATCTTCACTTTGATACTCCCCCGGGATCATTACTCGACTCCTCTTCGGGATCCACTCTTGACGCCCATCAACTCATGATGCCGTCCTTGTCCCGTTCTCATCATCTCATCCATCTTTGGACCTAACTCAATCACAACTCATAAAATAGTTAGTCCAAGATGCATGGTTGTCTCAATTATCTTTTGCACTCCATTAACACATAATGGATGTCTCTAGATCAATTGAGCACAACCTAAATCAATTGAAATGATTTAATTGTGTCTTAAGTACAATAATGCAACTCATGCTTTATTATACTTAAGAACTATTCATTTGTCCTCAATTAATCACAAAACACCATCAACACATGATGAAGTGTTCTTTAATAATTAACAAGACAAATGAACTCAATTTAAATTATCATTTAAATTGATATGAGTATATATTCACTACACAAGTTTTCATATACTCATATTGATGAGAAGTAATGATCCATAATTTGTAGATTGTATGGAAATGATCATTACTCTAAATCATCAACTATAGAATACACTCCACATGTATATGTGCATAGACATGATTGACTTGGATATAATATGCACATATTCAATTTGATCATATTGGAGTATATCCTATATTACCATGAGTATACTTTAACTAGGCAATTCAAATATATACTCAAGGATTTAGTTTCTTTGTCTTGATCCTTATATGTGTCAACAACGAATCAATCAATACAAAGAGACTTTCAAGTTAAACTACAAACTCCCCCTAAGTATGTGCATCCATATAATATGTGGATTGAGAAACATAATGCACATTTTGTGGTTAATATAATGGGGACATTCATATTTCAACTTGACTCCAAAGTATGCAACTAATACTAGAATGAATATGCAAACATACCTTGGGTTTTCCATTTTTCAATGCGATGAGACTAATCAAAGATATTCTAAATAAACAAGTTAGTCTCAATATAAGATTTGTCATTAATAACAAAATCACATTAAATGGGTAATCGCAATATTAGATTTATCATTAACACCAAAACCATAACTAATGAAGGTTGAACTTACAGTGTGCTGCAGAGAGATCATAACATAATCATTATATTACTTAGATCTAACTTTACACCAGCTCCATTGGAGATATACCCATACTATGGTGGTAGAAGATATTTGTACAATCACTATACGATAAATGGTTAAACACCCTATTGTCCCACTTCTTCACATAGTATGGTATACACCGTTGTATCAGCAGATGCTATTCCCAACACCTCGGTGAGGGCACCCCTTCGAGCAATCCATCCCAGAAAGCTTGGAGTAGCTTCCAATATGCAAAGTTAAATCTAAATAACATAATAGATTAAGATCATCCCATACTAGCACTTATGGTTGTACCGATATCTTGGTTTGAAAATAACACAATAGTTTGGTCCTTAATTGACCTGGGCGAGAATACTTCCCCTACACTACGTGTAAGTCCCATGCACATCCGGCATTGCCATATCTCGCTCGCATCAAACCATAATTTTATTTTATTTTTGTTTTAATACCAAAATAACTGAACCACAATTCCCAAAAGTCCAAAGTCATTGTTCTCTGAACAAATTAAATAGTATAACCGTCCATTTGTCCACCCAGTCTAAAGCATAACTAAGCAAATGCATTTATACTCGATTATACCCAATTGACATTTTTGTAATGTCTAAACTTATCTTAGGGTATCAAGGTTCATATGTCAATATTTATTAAGGAAATTCCACAAATTAAGGAATATGTCTATCAGTAACCATAATATAGCAATATTTATTGAACATAGCGCATGCATAATAGTTTTAATAAAACAACATAGACACCATAAAATAATAGGTTCAATTTGATCAAGGAGGTGCTTGCCTTCTCATTGATTTTAATCGTGAAGTCAAAGTCAACTGTCACAAACTCCGGAGCATCAGAGTCTACATGTAGTTCATTGAAAATATAGAAAATAACAAACTTTTAACAAGAACAAAAAGAAATCAGATGGAAAATCAAATAGAAACCTACTACATAGAACATGTGTGGTTTAGGGTAGGGTTTTCTGATTTTATGTGTAAATGTCTTATTAAGTTTTTATTCATGAATTGATCTTTTTTTAGTGGCGTGAAAGCATGAATTAAGCTCATGTTTCATCTTATAACGTGAACCCTTGGTTTCTATAGATTAGTTATTCTTATCTTTCGAATTCAAGAGGCTAAAATTATTTGAATTTATAAAATTAAGGCATAAGTCACCCCATGATAAGTCATGTGCATCTAGTGCTTATCTCTAATTGTTTCTGTGTTTTAAAGTTTAAATTAATTTAGAGAAAAGAAAAGAGAAAAATAAGGAAAAATAAAATTTGGATTTGTTTTTCTACTGCTCTTGGCCCATTCTTATTGCTTTTTCTTTTTGATCTAAGCTTTCTTCTTTTCCCTAGCCTACTTGGCCTAGGCCAGCCCACTCGGCCCGACTGACCTCCTTAATCCCTAACCCTATCCGACTTTACCCCATTCTCCTCAGCAGCGGCACCCAACCTCCTCCTTCCCCATCTATCTCACCCTTACTCATTTCGGCCGCCACTCCCTCACACCCCTCTCTCTCGCTCGCTCACACCCTCGCTTTCTTGCACCGCCTCCTCCTTCTCCATCGTGCTAATTGTGCCACCTCCGGTCGCCGTTCTCCTATAGCCTTCCTCTGGTACCGTCGCCGTTAGCCCCCTAGCCTTCGGCCCTTCTCCCCTTCTTTGGCTCCTCCCCCTCTCTTGCACCGCCGCCTCTTTCTCTCTCACTTGAGCGCCGTTGCCAAACCTCAGCCGCTTTGGCCCTCATCGACCAGGTGGTCCCTCCTACACGCTCCCCAGTGAAGCCACCGTCGGATCATGGGGTCCGGCCATCTTCCCAGCGCCTATGGACTCTCTGAAGGGATACAGGTAGGCCACATTAGCACACAATAAAAATTTCTACCTCGTAAACCAGAAAGTCATGTAAGTAAATGATCATAGATCATTACCACTAGGCACGCAGTGCAGCGGAAGGAAGTTGATGCAGCCAAAATCAACGAAGTGCGCGTCTAGTTGCAGTGGTCGATCTTCCTCATTGCGGTGGTCGATCCTCCTCACAGGGTGGTCGATCGTCCTGAACAGTGTCACAGTAGTAGCAACACCTCTACCGGTGTCCACACGTTTAGGGAAAGAACACCGTGCGTCGGTGTGCCAGCACTAGAGCGCAACAGAAGGCTCAAATGGTGACGGTTAGGGTTTTAGTAGCTGCGCCCTATCATCTGATCTATTGCGACTGTGAACCCCTTTAAATAGCTGCCCCCTCCCTCACAGTGGAACCCTACATTAGGGCCCAACTGAAGGACAAAGCCCACTTGGTCTATTAGTGACGGATCCAATCTGTACCACTATATTCCAACCCCTTAAATGTGTGACCCTGTACGTTCATGCATATTTGGATACAACTCGGAAACACCTTTCCGACCGATAATCAATAGCGATACCTAGCAGTACATATCAATTTCTAAATATCCATAAAGAATTGGACGAACCTACTATAGTATGATAGTGTAATGTTCCCTTTGCTTCACAATATTAGATCAAACTCAAGGCGAGAGTCATGTCATCCTATGACAGCTCGATCTCTTCACTCATACCGTAGTGGAATAATTTATCTGGATTGACTCTCAATCACATTCGGTATGGCCATGCATTTTCTTAATCCATCTACCTTGAGGGGCTTAGAGATATCTCTCCGTTATATAAGAGGAGCAAATTCTATCTTGATCATTCATGTACCTCAGCATGTTTCATGGTAAACTCGAAAGCTTCCTTTATAACTACCCGGTTAAATAGTAGCATTTGGCAGCTCCTAAGTAAACCATTACATATCTAGGAAACCAATGACAATCTCAGGTCTAAAGATCATATATACACTATGCATAAGACCAACTGATGACACATAAGAATAATTCTCGCAGTGTCTCATACGGGTCTATCCAACTCATGTTCTCTAACATGTGTCCATATTATTGATTAGATATCTCCATATTTCTATAACCCATAAAACATGGTCATCAATCAATACATGTGTTGATCTATGAAGCATAATTATCCGATATTATGATAACCGATCAGGGATAATTTGAATAAAATCGATATATGAAAAAAGTTGCATGAACAAGTCACTTACTTGTTGATTAATCCAATCGATATTTATTCAAAAAAACAAATAATTATACTATTCCATAAACATAAGTCATGATACAATCATCTTTATAATTGTCTCAAGGGCATATCACCAACACTCTCCTCACCCGAGCTAAGTGAAAACCCCCTCTTTTTCACTCTCCCTCTCCTTCCCCTCCTCTACTCACCCCTTCTCTTCTTCTCTTTTTTTAGGTTCCCCTTAGACGGTTGCAGCTAGGCTTGGGTCCTCTTCATCGCTGGCCTTACGGCCACCCACTCGGTCATGGCATTCCCGCAAGCTAAGTGCCAACATCTTCCTCTCCCCTTTACCGCTAGTGCCATTCCTACTCTTTGCGCATTGTTCTAGGTTTTGTGTTCACAATGATGCTAGCTTCGTGTATTAATTCTGTTGAGCTACTGAGTAACATTATGTGTACATGGAACCTTATTGATTACATTCACTGGAGTCACTACTGGACATTTCTACTTTGTGCTTAGTTGTACTGAGATTGTGAATATAAGAATCAATGTATTACCGAATTCTATGTGTATGTGTATATGCATGTCTGTTGTTCTATAAATTCTTGCTCATGTCTGAGAGTGCATTTAGGTCACTATTTTGCAAGCATTTGTTTGATGGTCTGTGATTTAGTAATTTTGTTGTGTTCTCATTTACCCCTATCCCATCCTAGGTAACTCTTGTTATTTTGCTCTAGTATTAGTCTGACATGGATATTAAATTGGGATGTACATCCATTCAGGTGTTAATGACTATTAAATTGTTTGTTCGTAAGAAATAGAATACTAAGCATTTGATCTCATTATTTGCATGCACATGAAGTTCTTACTCAAAGATGAGGCTTAGTTTGCATGAAATGTTGATATGAGCTTAATTAATCTAAATGAGTAGTATTTACTTTCATTGGTTAGAGTGGGAAAAAGCATCAACTAATGATTATTACTTTTTTGTTGCAGTGAAGAAGATGTAGGGGTAAAAATGGTAGGAGAGGGAGAAAAGGGACAGATGAACGTCACCTTGGTCCTCCTGTCTTCAAGGAGAACAACAAGGGGAAGACAATAGCAAGGGTGTGTGTGGGTGAACTCTGTAGGGTGGTAAGAAAAAGTAGGGGTGTAAATGTTGCTAATCAGTTTTTATATGGCAACCAGCACAGTCGGTTGGGCTGAAACCAAGGTCTTGGGGGGTCTCAAACCAGGGGCTAGAAGGGACAGCTGTGAGGCATGCAGCATTCTCCCTTTCCACATGGCTGAGCATAAGATGAGATGGAATGGGCTACTAGTTAGCTGGATGCAGAACTAGGGAAATGCAGACTGTAGGGTCCTATGTCAGTTTGGAGAGGGATGAAGTTTAGAAGTGAAATTCTGTTGTAAGCTTAGAGATTTAAATATAACTAGGTGGTTTTTGCGCGCTACGTTGCGCACGTGTAAGAATATAAGACAACAGTGTTTGTATGTACGTAAGGCGTTAGGCGATCGAAGAATTCGGTATTGGGTAAAGAATCAAGCTAGTTCAAAGTTGATGTCTCAGATAAGATAAGGAACGGTTGATTAGCTAAAGAGATGTGAGTCTGGGCGATTATCTAGAATGAATGTGATTGGGAATCAGCGAGATAAAGAACAAACATTTAGGACGGACGCTATCTGTTATTGTCTAAGACATAGTGTATAGGAGCTAAATAGTAAGATCTGGTTAGATGAAATGTACGATCTGTTTATATAGGCGAATAGGACAAATGATATAGATGATACGACAGTCGTTGTTTGTACAGATTGAATATATCTAGAAAGAAAGAAAAAATTCTGTGAAATCGTTGGCTAAGGCTAAGCAAAAAATCAATTGGAGGAGAGCTATAGTTCTATCGATTTACAATATCCTGTGTTCTATATCAGAATCTGGTAAAATAATAGAGTGCATTGTAGAAATATTAGCCTAAAATATGAAACACAGTGAGGCAGTCGATAAACATAATTAGTTATATGGATAAAGTATAATGAAGTAAAGGAATAAATAACAGGGTCTTTAAGTATTTAGAAGGAAGTATATTGGTGTGATGTAATAGAGTATGAGTAAAGTGATAGTAAAAGGATGATGATTGTTACTGCCGTGAGCTAGAAGGATAAGAAATATAGTTACTAAAAGCTGATATTACAAAGATGGAAATTAATAGAGCAGGGAAGAAATAAAGAGTTCTCTGTAATTCCTGGCTTAGGTTAATTGAAATGAATGAAACCAGAGTCTGAAAGTGATGGTGAATATAAGTTTTTTTTGCTGAAACCTGTTGTATATGCTATTTTCGAAGTATGTTTTTATTGTAGCGCAGTTAGGCTATGAGATGATTAATAAGTATAGTCAGGTATATGAATAAAGCATAATCAAGCACATGGATAAGTAACTGGGTCATTAAGGATCCAGGAGGCAGTATATCACTGGAACATCATACAGGAAAATGAAACTGACAGCAAAAGGAGACTGGGTTTCGGTACGGTGAGCTAAAAGTGCAAGAAAGACAGTTTATAGAGATTCATATTACGAAGGCCGAGATACGTTGAGAGACGACAGGCACAGGTATATACAATGTTTAAGCTATATATAGCATAGATTTTGTTGCCGATGAAGACAAAATGGGATCGGCGAGCCTCACGAACATTGGTCTGTGATGCGTAGACAATGTTTTGAGCTGCTGCAGTTAAAGATAATAAATAAGAATGTATGTAATAAGAAAAAGACCATGTATGAATCTACCTGGTTTACTATGAATCAGGTGTTTTGTCCTGATACAGCCTTCTCTTAGCAGAGGTTTTTCCCGTGATAACGCTGAGATCATATGTGCAAATGAAAGACCTATGTGAATACTCTATTAGAGATGATTATAGAAAGTATGTACAGGTGTATATGAATGGAAACGTAACTCTGTATGGTCTTTGGTAGGACCGAGATCTGGATCGTCAGCACCTAATGGTCTCTTCAGTGAAGATCGTGTTCTAGATAACATCTGTAAGCAATAGAAGCGAGATCTGAGATAATACTAATAGTGCAGGGTGAGCAATAAGAGCTGTAGCTCTGTAATGGTTTTAGTAAGTTACCTGGGGCGACGGCGGTGTTGCTTGAGATGAATCAGTGGTAAGTGCAGGTTTTTTCTGACATTCGAGGTAAAAAACACATATATATTCAGATAATTAGAAGGCACAGATATAAATAAGTGAAGCATGTTCTGTATTATGCATAGATTATATTATAAATAGTAAGATCAGTGAAAAGGTAAGTTGTGATGACTGTTTCGGCGTGAATTAATAACAGATTTAGTATTTAATGGTCTGTTTAGTGATGATTGTATTGTAGATAACATTTGGAAGCAATAGTAGCAAGATCTGAAATTATACCAATAGTGTAAGGTGAACAATAAGAGTTGTAGCTTTGTAATGGTTTTAATGACTTACGGGGGCGATGGTGGCGTTCGTTGAGATGAATCAGTGGTATTGGCAAACTTTTTCTGGAATTTGATATATATATATATATAATTAGAAGGTACAGATATAAATAAGTGAAAGTTGTTCTGTATCATGTCTAGATTTTATTATAAATAGTAAGATCAGTGAAAAGGTAAGGTGTGGTAACTGTTTGGGTGTGAACCAATAACAGACTTAGTCCTTAATGGTGTCTTTAGTGAAGATCGTATTGTATATAACATCTGGAAGCAATAGAAGCGAGATCTGAAATAATACTTAGTGCAGGGTGAGCAATAAGAGCTGTAGCTTTGTAACGGTTTTAATGACTTACCTGGGGCGATGGTGGTGTTCCTTGAGATGAATCAGTGGTAGTCCCAAGCTTTTTCTGAGATTTGAGGTATATATATATGTTTAGATAATGAGTAGGTACAGATATAAATAAGCGAAGGCTGTTCTGTATCTTGTATAGATTCTATCATAAATAGTAAGATCAGTGAAAAGGTAAGATGGGATGATTGTTTGGGTGTGAACTAATAACAGAGCAGTTTTTTTGGCTTGTATCCAAGTAATTTCTTAGGTAATGTAAATATATATATATATATAGAACAATGTACAGATCGAGTAATAAAGTAGAGGAATAAGATGGACCTCAGTTGTGACAAGCAGAATTGTTTCTGTCGGAGTTACAGATTGATCAGTTGTTGAGCTCTGTTGTGCAATACTATCGGTAGGGAGGGTAATGGGCGAATTAGTGTGTTCTTGTCCAGCGCGGAGAACTCCCACGATCTGAGGACAGGGAAGACAGAATCAACCTGATACGATATCTTTAATCGTTGTAAAGCTCTTCACGTGACTGAAACTTCTAGATCATATTGCCTTCCATAGATACGCGAGATCTGTGACGGAATAAAGCCTTCTGGAATTTTTCCGGCTTTCAGAAGTTGAGCCACTTTGCATCCTATCAATCGCTCAGCTATTTCTGCAAAGAAGATGAATTCTGCTACGGGAGCTTCTGGCTTGAGCAGTGTATCAGGATCAACACCATTGACAGTAACTCGATATCTGTTGTAATTAATAAATTGGGTAGTTATCAATAGATAGTGATATTGGTATATGAGAAGGATCAAATGGAGAAAAATAAGAATAATATACCGGGGTTCAGCCGTTGTGGAGCCACACTTCGAACATTTATAGGTGTCTGTTTCAGTATTAACTGTTCTTTTGCAGATACCACATGCTAGATACCACCATGGTTGACCTGGAGCTAGTTCCAGGATAGCAATGCGCACACTGTAGCTATTACCCTAGTGATATGAATATAAAATCGAGTACTGACTAAGGTCATTAGATTTCAAAAATATAAGGTAAAGAAGGTATTGTATGGGAAATTCGACAATGCACCTACCACAACATCATGTGGATTAAGATTAGAGATCTCCTGGACTGTGACAGGAATAGATTGCTTCTGCAGTATTGTCTGTGTTGTCCATTTTATTTCGCGTGGTATATTCGTGACACTATGGTATAGATAGTTGAGAATCAGTATAAATGAAATGATCGATAATACGATAATAGTAAGGAAAATAATATATATGAAAAGACAAAGCATTGTATCAGACAAATTGGTCCTATATGATTAACATGTATACAAACAGCAGTCTGTAAGAAATAGGGAATACTGTACCTATCTAACAAAGCTGTTGCCTCTGAAATCAATGGATCTGTGTACCATCGACAGATGGTACTACCTTGGAGTGAGAGTTGTCCTGAAAATAAGGATCAAATTATCTATTATATGCAGGGAAGACAATATGTTTGTTATTAGCAATAAACCTATGAAATATTCAGTATAGGACAGTCATCGGTAAAAAATGATGGTAAGGTAAAGGAGAACGGCACATTTGTGTATACAGTAATGGGTTATCATATTGTCAAATAGATATTTTTTTATATGTTTGTTCAATTAGCACCCATATCATGCTTCAAAATCGTTTCTTCTACTGAGATTTATTTTTTGTTGTGTATCAAAGTTGGTAGAGCAATAGCTTGAAGCAATGCTAAGAAATAACATTTATTTGTAGCAGGTGGAAGTTGAAGATTCATTCTGTATGGTTTATCATGTTTCAAACACTGGCTCTTGTATTGAAATTCAGTTTATCATCAGTTTTTTAACAGGTGGAAGTTCATATTAGCTATGTATATAATTCAATATTACATTGCAGGGTTCAGTGATAACAGTGTTTCATACTATGAAATGTGTAAGACGTTTATTAGTATGGCTGGGATATATACTAAATCAAAATAGAAAGGCTAATGAATATAGTAAAGAAAAGGTACTGACCGTTATGTAGCTTTATTGTTAAACCAACCAACAGAAGAACTATTGGGCGACGTCATGATTCATGCTGAATACTATCAGCCTCAAAACGAACTGCGTGTGGTCCCCATAATGTGATCTCCGCATTTTCTCTTTGATGACAAAATGTCAGTCTGTGGACATACATTCTGTATACTAAAAAAAAGACATAAAGTAGTGAGGTATGATAAGTTTTGAACCTGCCATCTGTGATTTCAATGTTTCGTATAGGCTTCTGTGTTCCTCTAACGGTTACAGTCTTTATTTGTGAGATAGATGTGATTACTCCTAAAGTGTCTGTGTTCAAATAATTGTTAGTACAGAATATATAATAGTCAAACATTAAGAGGCCAGTTTTTTCCCGCACTAAGATATAGTACCTGATAAGAGGAACTTGTCGTTGAGCCTGGTCCTAAGCACCTCAAATGAAACAGGGCAGCATACATACATAGGGAATCTTTCTGGAGCAACAGGAAGTTCTGTAATTTTGGTATGAGCAGTGAACCGTGCCATGATAGCATTGTTAATAGGTCTATAAGTGGCACGTGCATCCGTAACTTCAAAGTATTGAATATAGTATATTGAGTCTTCCTTTAGTAAAGGAGCGAAGCGCGGGACATGACGTTCTGGAATTTGTGTATCTAGCATAGTAGACTTTAAAAACGAATATAATGTTATTAGAGTTAGACATATGATAGCGAAAACTGAAGTAGTAAGAAAGCGACAGTACAACACTAACCTGTTCATCAAGGAAAATCAGATCAAGGCGTAGAATTTTTTCAGGCTTGTTCTCATCTACATACTCTGAAAATCGAGTCACCCTGACACACACGCGCCAACGATGTGATTCCTGAGAGATGTCCTTGAGCAAATCATACTCCATCTGTGGATAAAAAGGAAAACACCTAAGACAGCTACATGTATAGAAATAATAGCTATTCTAGCAGTTATAGAATAGGCAACGGCGAACAGAATAAATGAGTAGGATATGAGGAAGAAACAGAGGTAGGAAAAGTGCGTAAAAGGTTACATAACCTGGGATGTATAAAGAAAGTACGAAAGCATGATTAAATCTCGGTTGATTATACGCACAGTAAAAATGTTTGTGTACCAGTAATAGAAATATTAACATATGGGCTATAGGAGGGCAAAAACAGGAGCACTAAAGCTTTATAGTGTAATACAGTAAGAGAGATACGGAAACGACTATATAGAATAGTAAGGAACAACATAACAACTGTATACACTGAGCAAATATATGTAGAGTAGGAATAAGATTTCATACAATACGAACATTAAGCTAGAAAGTATTCTGAACAATTGGAGAAAAGCAACAGCGATATAAAAAAAGTAGGTCCTTTATTAGCTAGTAGAGATCACAGCAATAAAAAAGGGGGAAAAAGATAAATCAGTACAGAACATAGTAGAACATTATATAGAATAATGGAAGGAAACACAATAATAACTAAACAAAAGACAGTATTTCATAATTGATTACATTTGATATTACAGGAACAGAAGCGGAATAAGGTAAATCGGTCAGAGAGAGCAGGAGAACATTATATAGAATGGTGGGAGGAAGCATAAAAACGACTAAACAAAAGGGAGTATTTCATGATAAACTATATTTCGTGTTGTTGAGGTAGCTGTTCCATCTTCATCCTCGATAAGTATGAAAAGGCCTTCTCTTGATGTGACTCTAGAAACAGCAACATAAAACTGTCCATGTGTAAAGACAGGGTTTCTTAGATAGACTCCAATCCTGCCCAATGTTTGTCCCTGGCATTTATTGATTGTCATTGCATAGCAAAGTCTAATAGGGAATTGTCTCCGTTGTAGAGTAAAAGGCCATCTTGAGCTTGTACCATTAAGGATAATTCGAGGTATACACACTGTTTGGCCAATATGTGTTCCAGTCATTATTCTAGCCTCTAGAATACGATCACCGAGTCTAGTTAATATAAGGCGTGTGCCATTACATAGTCCTAGAGATTGATTAATATTCCGGAGAAGGACAACTGGTGCACCAATCTTTAAAGAGAGCTTATGTTGAGTAAAGTTGTTAATGACGATTGAATGGAGGAACTCCGGTGGGTATAAAAGATCAATGTCAGCAGGCTGCTCATGTGTATTGGCGATTGTGTCATAACTTAAATAATCCCTTACATCTGTTGGGACTCTAGCAAGCATGCTGTTATTCACTTCATCAACAATTGAATTGACAGGGCATATAATAGCACGTTGTGCTAAATACATAGAATCATTATAATTACTGCTGAAATCATCATAGACAGTATCCTTAAATAGAAAGAGCACACAAAACTGAAATAAAATCGTAACTTAGAATCGAAGCTGCGGAAAGTATACACAGTCAGACGATACTATCGGAATAACGTAAGGGTCTCAGAGAACACAATATCTCTTGAATAAATTGTTGGAGAACACGATAAGTCTGTATAGTCAGACGGAATCATACAGAGGCACAGTAGTAAGCACCGATGATCTTATAATCTGTCGCTATGCATAGGAAGATACCACGAATTGGGGAAAAAACTAATTATCGATAAGAGAAATACATAACAAACACAATAAAAGAAATAAGGGAAAAAGAAATCCGTAAGGATGTGAGCATGACAGAAACAAAACAACTACAAAAATCTACTATTCGGCTAGGCTGGACACATAAAAGAACTTAAGGACAAAAAACACAACAAAGAGTGGAAATCTGAAACACAACATGTACATCAGGTAGGCAAGACCAAAAGGGTAGCTAGGACCATTAATTCCAAACATAAAATGCTCATGAAGCACAACTTTGAGCCAAGACTACGAACTAAACCACAAGGAGTAAACAAGATGATCCGAGCAATACACAACAGGCAAATACATATATTTAGTGAAAACCAAAAGTATAGCAGGGACCATAGATTCCAAAGGTAAAACATATGTGGGCTATAACCTAACCCAAGACTCTGAATCGTTTTTTCTACAGGGAATCAAAGACACAACGAACAGGTAAAAGATTAAATATCGATAAGAGAAATTTGTAAGAACGCCATCCAAACAGCAGGACACCAGAAAAAACGTAATAAGTAGGAATTCGACACCTAACATGTGCATGAGGCAGGCACCGAATCAAGAGCATAAACGAAACTAATTCAGGTAATAAACAAAGAACAAAACAACATATATAAAAAATACGGATAATCAATATAACAGGGTTCAGGGTATAGAATCTCATAACAGAATAAAATTACCCTAACAACAAAGAATCAATACAACAGGGTCTAGGATATAGAATCTAATGGTTAAAGCGAGAACATCACACATTATGTATAATAGACAGGGACAAGCAATAAGTAAGCTAAATAACCTACGAACAGATTAGTAACCCGCGTAATATGAAGACCTACCTGGTAAGAATCTTCGATCAGTGCATAAATAATACTGGCGCGGAAGGAGTAAGCAAAAGCAATCACCGCAGCGCAACAGGCCTGTGCAGAATGTAAAAAACTATGTACGGTAAGAACAATACCAGATGCAACGCAGCACCAAAGCACAAATGGAACAACCAAACATAAATAAGAGCAAGGAAAAGCGACGAAATTCGATATAAACCAACATCAGTCGAATAAACAACATAAGGGCCTAGATACAGAAGCAAAACATCAAAGAGAAAATGCAAGAGCCGAATGCAAAATAACAAAATCGAATTACACGCGGTCAGGTAAAGATCGAAGAAACAAGAGCTAAGCCTGATGGCCTGAATAGCTACACACTGTGTCCTGAATCCAAAATCATGCTAACAACAAAAAACCAATACAACAGGGTTCACGGTATAAAATTTCATAACAGAATAAAATAACCCTAACAACAAAGAATCAATACAACAGGGTTCATGGTATAGAATCTAATGGTTAAACTGACAATATCACAGATCATGTATAATAGACAGGGGCAAGGAATAAGTAAGTCAAATAACCTATGAACAGATTAATAACCTGTGTAACACGAAGATCTATGTGGTAAGCACCGGTACGGAAGGAGCAAGTAAAACCAATTGCCAGAGCGCAACAGACCTGCGTAGAACGAATAAAGATATACACGGTAAGAACAATAGCAGACGCAAATGGAACTGGCAAACATAAATAAGACCAAGGAAAAACGATGAAATTGCTACAAACCAACATCACCTGAGCAACCATCAGAAGGGCCTAGATATAGAAGGAAAAGATCAAAGAGGAAATGCAGGTAGGAGAATCCAATTAGAAAGTAATATCTCCATTTTGTCACAAGTAAACAGCCATAAAAGCGAATTTAGCTAGAAATAATTTTGTACGTATCAAACCTAAACATAAAAGGGCTGGAAAATCAGTAGAACCACAGATAGCACAGTAATAGCTAAATGCCAATGCATTATGAATCAACCAAATCCAAACCATAACATCTAGCAACAAACGCACAATCTTCGCTATGAAGAAAAGCTAATATCTAAGCAGGCATTATAGACATCGAAAACATCCTGAGCCTAGATAGAACAAGTAATCAATTTAGCAGTCGAAGCATGTAAGCATTGGCAAAAAAAAAAAGAAAGAAAGGGCATGACTTACATGACCAGATCCTAAATAGTACAAAAAATTCGCCATGACCAACTATGAAGAAAACCTAACATCTCAGTAGGCATTATAGGCATCGAAAACTTTTTGAGCCTAGATAGAACAGGCAATCTGGAAAATCAGCAGAACTAAACATCCTGAGCCTAGATAGAACAGGTAATCAATTTAGCAGTCGAAGCATGCAAGCACTGCCAAAAAAAAAGATAGGGCATGGCTTACATGACCAGATTCTAAATAGTACAAAAATTTCGCCATGACCAACTATGAAGAAAACCTAACATCTAAATAGGCATCATACGCATCGAAAACATTTTGAGCCTAGATAGAACAGGCAATCAATTTACCAGTCGAAGCATGCAAGCATTGGGAAAAAAAGGAGGGCATCGCTTACATGACCAGATCCTAAATAACACACAGATTTCGCCATGGCTAACTAACACGCACATTTCCCATGGATATGCACAGCAACAACTAAACCAAACTGACCAGAGCAGCAATCTACCGACTAAAATCGCCATTCCTAAACAATGTATGTATCAAAGCATCTGGTACTTTCAGAAAATAAAGTAGGCAATAGAAACAAATAGCTGATCTCCCAGAACTCGCAAACCCAACAACCGAATCAATTCGTCTACTATGAACTGCCCAAATATCTAACAAAGATGCGCAAAACACGATAGGATATCATCCGATTAGACACAGAACCAAACCCCAACCGAAACTAACAGCAAAGGGAGACTGAGCGTAATCGCCTGGAAGAGGAGGCAAGAGTAACCGGCCTGGAAGCTGAACCTCAGCGGAAGGCAACGACGCCCAGCCAGAAGGGAACCCAAAAGCATCGCAAATGAATAAAAAGGGGAACACCAAAAGAGGACCCGGCGCAGGAGGAATCGAGCCAGAGTACAATCAATCGGCGAGCTCAGCAGCCGTATCAGCAGAAGGCGCGGCATTCGGAGCGGCGGAGAGGGCAAGACGATCCCAACGGAGGCCGCAGATGACCGAGACACCGAGAACAGGAATGGGCAACGGAAAGCAGCGCGGACGGACTTAACACACGCTCAGCGCACGGCTCACGCAGGAAGAACCGACGACGCCACTGATCCTAACGGAGGCCGCCCAAGCGATGCAAACAAAAAGACACCGGATACAACAGCCAGCAAGGCGCAATAGCCAAAAGAAACAACGCTTCGGAACGGCGAGAAGCAATAAATGCGGCAAAAAGAAACGGACAGCTGGAAATCAAAAAGCCTGGGAACGCTAAGACCCAGCAAAAAGGAACGGACAGCTAACTCTGGGAACGCTAACAAGCAATCAATGCTTGCATACGAACGCTTGGACAAATAAAACCAATGAAGACCCGTGAACGCGATGACGTGGCGCCTCCCAGCTCTCGGCAAATCTTTCACGCTTAATAGATAACTTATTCTTGTGGTATGAGGTGTGGATTATAGCTTGTATATAAAGTGTTTGATAGTATGAATCCTTGTGTGTATTCTGACATTTCATATATGTGATAAAGTCTCTTTCTTTGATTTCATCAGTTGTATGACTTGAGTGTACTTAACTAAATGTGATACCCGTTTGAATGATGATAATAATACTCAATTTGTATGTTAATTGTGGGAATGTGAAATCTGTTTGATTTTACTAAGATAGTGTGGAGATGTTGATGTATGGTCATTGTTGAGGTTCAAATACATTTGTATATGTGTATATACATGTCAGCGATTTTTCGGTCAGAATACATTGCTTATTATTGTGATGGTCTATTTTTGTTTATCTTATGCTTAATGAGGTAGGTTAAGATAGGCATGACTCCTAGTGATTTCTAGTTTGGGTTCTGGGTAGGTCTTTACATACTGTGATGTAATTATATATATAAGAACTAAATTGTAAATTTAATTGTTTCTTTTAATCTTTTTATTAATATGGGTGTTTTTTTAATGGTTTATTTGTTTGTTTGATTTTAAAACTTAAAATTAAGGATTCACTACTTTTAACCATTAAAAACTTTTCTTTAAATGGCAAAAGCCCATAAAAATTAATAAATAGAGAAAATTCAACTCAAGGCCAGAGTTCAAATTTAAATGTTAATTTCACTCTCTTTTTATTTTGAGGCTGTTACAAAATCGAAGGTAGACCTAGTCACAGAATGACAATGCAACAAGCTTAGTCACTCCTCGGTTATGCGACGAAGGCCCGAAAGGACGATTGTGCTATATTTCCGTAAAAGAAATTACTCCGGTTGAACATTTAATAGAATATTTAGCTAATTTTGATGCTTCTAAATTTCTCTAAACCATATGAATTAATTAAATAAAATAAAAAATACTATCAAAACTAAATTGGGCGAGGGCCACCTACCATGGTATAGCAATGCAGTAGGACTTGCCGTGCTCCCCTAGCGCAGTAGGACCTACTACAGTCCCAAACTGTAGTAGGTAGGTGGGGTTCACCACCTGCTGCGCTTGCCATGGTAACTACCGTGGAGCCAAAAACTTGCTACGGTAGAGGAACGCGACGGATGACATATACCGCCTGTCATTGGTTTTGTGGTCGGTAAAAAGGCTAGATTTGTATTTTCATTTATTCTAGGACTAAAATGAAAATAAATATGCCAAAGAAGCAAATAAGCCAAGGTTTCGTTGAACATTTGGCGCGATAGGTTGCGACGTCGATCGTGTATGTAGCCCTCCATAGATCAAGATCATGATCCATCTTTGCTTCAAATCTTTGCTTCAACTTGCAGAGTGCCTGCCAGACCTATGTATGTTGGAACGGCCTTGACATACAACGCAGTGGGGACAAACTTAACAAATGTCACACGTACCTGTTGGATCTCAGATGTGCTGCTGCTGAGTAATTAGGGAGATTTGATGATTTACTCTGTTTTTTAAGGTATAATTGATTATTCGCTCCATATGTCTGGACAAATGATCAATAGCAAGAAAAAAAAGGCCAAATCATCGATTTTTCCGAGTAAGTATCTATATGGGGACTTTTTGAGTCTTTGACTATGAAGGAAACCCTGTCTTTTTAGAGAAAGATGTTTTGATGTTTCAGTTTGACTTATCTTCGGCAAGCTCAGACACCATCAATTGGCATATCGTGTTATCTTCGTGTTGTGCTAGTCTAAGTTCAGTTCATCTGCACTATTGTGAGGAGTGAAAAAGACTCAGATCCGCACAGAGCCATGGTAACGGGCACAAGTATTGAGGGAAAAGGAACTAAATTTGATTTATTCTCCACAAAACGCGTGTCAAGATATTGGTTAATCTCTGCTCGTGGATTTCATTACGACCTGCTCAACGCTTCGGAAGATAAATTAGATACCTTGCCTGGTAGTTTCTTCTACACACTTGAAGTGCTTGAACCATGTCGTGCTTATTGCATTGTTGAGACAGTTCTTCTTGCTTCACTTCCGCTATCAAACTTTTCATAATATTTATCGAAAACTGTAAAAAAAACTTGTGCCAAAGCCATGCCATGTCTACGTCGTGCCTGTCGGCCCTATAGCATGCCATGCTAGCCCAAGCACAATCATTCAAGACGTGCCGTGTCGTACTACCATCATGCCTGGCCACCAGGTCTAACACAGCCCTAACAATTACGTCACTCTGATTTGACTCATAGGCATACACGATATGTAATATTTGTCACGTCATGGTCCAGTCTTAAAAAAATATAGCCCGATGCTCATGTCCAGTCCCAACCCACCTAGGCTAGCCATTCCAACTGTATTGTGATGAGATGTTAGATGTTTTTATTTTAGCGAAAGCGTCCGTGCGTAGTGATACAATCGTACATAAAGGCACGATTGCTTAGCACTAGAGTCGTAGGAGATCATGTTCCAAACCAGCAATATCTGTCTTTTAAGGTCATGCTCGGATGCTAAATCCTGAAAATCACAACCCCCCCCCCCCAAAAAAAAAAAAATTACTTGTGATCGAGAACTGAGAAGAGACTGGATACGGTAGTCGAGAGAGGTCCATCAACCCTTGCCTTGGCCCTTGGGCAGTGGGGTGCCACGATTCAGTGCACTAATCTAGTAGACTAGTACACTACAGTAGAAAGGTAGCTAAGCTTTAACGGAGTCGTATTTGTAGGTGAACAAGCATCCACAATACAGTTTTGTTTCCTTTGTCTTCTCCTAAATTCTACGACACCTAGTGCCTACCATGCCTGGGAAGTGGAAACATCGTACTCCTTGATCGTGTGGGACAAGCTAGCTTATGCATACATGCCTTGAGTTGATATGTACCCAAATTTTATCTTCTGTTATGCAACCCTCGGGCATAAATATGCATGACCAAGCAATAAAAAACAATCTTGAGAATCTTGTGTAGACCATAGATGATGCTCATCACCCTTCTTTTAAGCGCGCGACTTCCCACTCCATCGTAGAAATTCTGTAGTGAAAAAATCTTATTGGACGCAGGTTGGTTTTCTATTAGGCCAGTGGAGTTCCATTATCATTTAATAAGGTGACATATCAGTAAAAATAGTGACATAGAAAAGAAATTATAAGGAGAGAGAGAGGAGACGAGTTTTATCTGGTTGAAACTGGGTGCACACCATTTCTAACACATTAGAAACCGAATGAAACTGCATTGAGAGTGTATCGTTTCATTCCACGTATCCCCGCGCATTAAAACCGAATGAAACTGCACCAAATGAAACATTTGATTACAACACCATGCAATAATTAAATGCTATGGCTAACCTATGAAACTGTGAAATAAAACTGTGCATTGGGAGGTCTTGTTTCATTTATTAACCCAAATTCTTTTAGATAATGTGGCACTCCTGAAAACCGTGAAATGAAACTTGCCACTTGAAATAGCCTTAGGGCATGTACAACAGTCTAGACAGCTACTGTCTGTATGTGTATGCCATATCGCATAAAGACAACAAAACAGACAACTTCTACAATAGCTTGTCTGTCAGGCAATCTATAAACTAATTAATTTATGCATGAGCCCATAAATTACCGTGATCAAGCATGAGTATATAGACGGCTTCTTTCCTACAACGGGTGACGGAGCCGTCGTTTTGCATCGGAGCACGAGCCACTGCCGTCCTCTCGCGAAGAGACGGCAAACGCCTCTCTCCTCATTAATTCTATGCCACATAAGATGATAAAGATTACGTGACAACTTACAGACAACTCATTAATTACTGTTGTATATACCCTTAGAGTCTCGCGCTCTAAGATAGAGCGTCTTAAAGTCCTATGCATGCACTGTTTTCAATAATCATGTCAAACGATTCTGCGGCAAGAAGTGGTGGAAAATACGCTTACTCCAAAAGGTATATATATATTTTTTTTAGATAAAGAATTAAATTCCGGTCTCTGCAAAAGCACGCAACCGATCGTTTACAAGAGTCTTTTACAAATATTCGTCATAAAGCATTATTGAAAACAAATAGCGAGAACTTAAAATCAAAAGCCAATTCTATAATTGCTTCTCCATCCACTCTTGGCAAATATTTCTAAAGCCACCACCTCTAATGCCCTACTCGCCAATCGGATGCTCTCTTTGTTGTTCTCAGCTTGCAATAACGCCCATGACCGAAGCCAGTATGTTCCTCTGAAAATAACCTGCATAAGAGTAGAGGACTGTTTTTTCTCAAAAATCAAATCATTACGTGTACACCAAATAGCCCATAATAAGGCCGCACCACCTACAAGAATAAGTCGTTTTTCATTTTTCTCAATGCTTGTTAACCAATTCCCAAGCAAATGAGACATATATAGATTTCGGCGGAGATAGACCAAAAGGTATATATATGTTGCGCAAGTGATTCATCTCAAAGTTCTAAATGGATCATACATATTTGAATGTTGCAACAATGAATATGAAATACGCATAACAAATCCATCTTTCGCTCGCTAATTTGCATCTGAAATTCGTGCCAGTTCAACAATGTAGGCAGTGGCGGAGCCAGAATTTCTCGATGCCTCGGGCCGAAAACTAAGCAGCAATAGCTAACGCCAAAACATACCCACACCGAGGTACAATAAAAACACTACAGAAATACACTATTAAAGATAAATTTGAATTCAATGCTTAAAATTTCAATAAAATAGATAAAATATGTCAAAATAATAAATGTAGTGGAGTGGTAGAAAACTTAATACCTAATTAAGAAATGTTTGGTGCATCCGAAACTATCGTATTTTCATCAACAATAGAACAAGAATCTGAACCTGTAAAAAAGGAAATTGCGAAATAATGAAAACTATCATTTTCAATTTTTCATACAGTAACAACTAACAAATAGCAAGTAATAACTAACAAATAGCAATCCTTTTCAGTTTTTCGTAAGTAATACCGGAGCAATGCAATCAATAATCATTCAACTCAATTATCAATCATCATTCTATTTCTATGATTCAATCAAGGCATCAAGATGACAAGATCATTAGATCAACTAATCAAGTAATCAACTACTGAATTTACTGATCAACTACTAGTCACTCACTCTCACTCACCAATCAAGATCATTAGATGATTAGATCAATCAACTACCACTCTACCAGACTACCGGTGTCCAAAGACTTACCAATCAGCAAAGAGCAAACAGCAATCACATATTCGATATTCACATTCACAAATTCACAGAGAATTGAGAGCGAGCAGCAGAGAGGATGGCGCTGGCCGTGGCACTGGCGAGGCAGGTGGGCTGTTAGCGCCAGAGAGAGAGCGGAGGCCGGAAGGCGAAGTCCGTGGCCGTGGCGGTGGGCGAAAGGAGCGGTGGGTCGGCGTCTCGCCCAGACAGTGAACCGAGGCGCTGGAGCAACCGAGCGACTGGCGGCGGCGTTTCGGCCGGCGCAAGCGGCGAGAGGCTGGGAAGTGGGAACGCCGGTCGGCGGCGGCCTCTTCGCTGAGTCGGGCCGGACAGCCGGTGGGTGGGCAAGTGGCGAGGCGCTTCGCCGCAAGGGTTCTGAGTCGGCGCCGCCGCCGGGCCGTCCGAGACTTGGTTCCGCCTGCAAGGGTTCTGAGTCGAGCGCCGCCACGCCCGCCGTCAAGACTTGGGCGGACGCCGGCCAGAGTTGGGTCGTCGGTTGCCGGGTGGGGCGGGAGGCTGGAGGAGCGCTGAAGCTGCGTTCGCCTAGCGCCCTGGCGGCTGCTCACGAGGGATTTGGGCGAGGTGAGGAGGATGCGAGTGTAGTCGGCAGGGGCGCAGGGCAGTCACGAGGGTTAGCGATTGAGTGAGGGGTGAGGGGCTAAGGGCCACGCCAATTTGCTGGGCCTCGGGCCTAGGCCCCAGTGGCCCGAGGCCCAGCTCCGCCCCTGAATGTAGGTTTGGATAATAAAAAGAAGCAGATAGGTTTGACCCTTGTTTTTGCCCTACCCAAACAATATCATGTCGCGGTTAACATGCACCCTGGTATAGTACAATCGTGCAGGTGTTCTTCATCTTTATCCTCCTAGCTTAAGGTCTATTCAGATGAGCCATCCGAACCCAGCATGTATAGTGATTGAAACGCTGCCCTGCATATTATCACTTGTACTGAAAAGTTTTCTCAAATAACTGGGCCAACATTACAATTGATCGAACAGCTGCAGGAAGTGACTGAAGCTTTGTAATAAAAAGACCATTAATTAATTAGGCCATGCCCATTGTATAATCCAGAAATAACCGAGCCAACTGAACTGGCTAGCGGCGCAACATCTCACCATCACCCTCCATCCATTGGAAGTAACATTAGGCTCGATTGCAGATCCGCAGGATCCACACGGTAGTGGACCAACGACACTTTGCTATTACGATAGAGGACTCGCGTCCATTATAAGCTCTTATCTTAGATGCGATGGAAGAACTCCGGATATGATAGAGTTGGTATGTAGTCCTTTTCAAACCGTTGTCATGCATGTCACAGCCTTGTCTCCCTGATAAGAGCTCTGTAATTCTCTCTCTGACACGCGCACACTCATCTGATATTTTTTCTTCTGTTGTGTGCATTGGCCGTGCATACATGGTCAGCTCTGCACACGTGTGGCTGGATCGATCGAGTAGTAGTACTGGTCCAAAATGGATAGGCTCGTTCCGACAGCGCTTTTCCACAGCCATGATCTTACTGCTAGACATGAAACATGTCGCATCAAGCCACTAGCTAGACAATGTTTACACTTAGTGCCTTCACTAATAGTGCTAGTACTTAAATACTACTAAATTGATATTTGATACAACATTATTGGGCATCTGGTAGCTGGTAGGCTGGTACTAACTACTAAGACCCTAAAATTTAACAATACTTGCTCTCGGATACGCCCAAGAGAGCATATATTCCCTGCATTTGACTACGGAGAGAGCATTTTTCTCAATCTGCTCATGTGACAGGGACATGTGAAATCTTTATGGCTGTCTAGAACGCATGAATTTTTATAGTAATTTCGTAGTGGTCTGAGACACAGCACAGACGACACAAACTGGTCGACAATAGCAAATAAGCTGCATACTGATCGTTTGGTGAGTTTAACTACTCTAGGAAGCTTGACGCATCCTTTTCTCGTTCATGGGTTTGTGAGACATTGTATGCCGTATACTATGCACAAGCTGAAACCCTTCTCTTCTCTCCCAGAAACCTTCTTGTCTTGGTGATGTAGCATGCCTCATGCATGGGCAGGGGGATTTATGCCAGCTTTTTTTAGAAATCACTTATGTCTATGGTGCATATATAGCGATTGGTTGAAACATTTTTTGCAAATTGCATAGGAACAGTCCAATCATGCAGATTGCCACTGAATCACACAGAGCGCCAGATTTTTGCAGAATTGACCCTTCGTTCATCTTGAGAGGAACCAACAAGAGTTAAGCACAGGATATTCATTCTGCCGACACTGAATAACGTACGGCCAAAAGGTCGTGCGTCAGATTCACCATGGAACAGTCTTTGTGCCAATCAATCACGAGCTTCAGAATTGTAGTGTTGCGTGCAATTTGGGGAGAGAAGTGGCACATCAGGGCTTGGCAAATTTCGGAGGGTGGGGATAAGGGACGCGCACACTTGGGTAGAAATGGCTGCCGAGTTGTTGTCAGCTTTGCCGCCGTAGAGAGAATTCCTGGCTGGCAGCACGGATACAAGAAATTATGTGCCAAGCTGATGCCATCCTCGGAATAAAACAGTGACGAATTGAGCACGAGGGGGCACCATGGTAGTTATTTGTTAGTGGCTGCTTTAATCTAGCTGATCGAGGAATAGTATAACTGTTGAGTGCCAGCTTGTTTGATCATATGGAGCAAAAGAAGCAGTTGTGATTATATTAGATTAGAAGAAAGAGGTCAAAGTACATAGTTTGGAAAACAGCAGTAGCGTTTTCTTTTTATTCTTGAGCTGTCGTTTTAGGGGAGCATAAGCAAGAAGGAATAATTCAGCTTAAAATTGGAAGATTATGGCGACATTGATTCCTAGAAAATACGATCCGCAACTCTCATTTCAACTACTAGCATATACATGTTACAGAGCACTCCTGAAATGTTCATGGGGTAATATTATCTATCCCCATTTGCCATAGAAAAAGAAAAAGAAAGAAAAAAAAGCTAGGAACATTACAAACCAAAATATCACACTCGCCTGGTATACATAAAAGTCTTATGACTCCCTCGCTATCCAAGAGAAGCTAGCCTATGGCGAGTATATACCCATGTGTAATGTAGTAGCAAGCCGACCGATAGCAACGACGTCTCTACAAAGCAGTAGCACTTTTAACATCTAGACCTAGTACTGGTATCGGCAGTAAGCATATGCTAGAGTGAGGCCTCGGTTTGTCTCTATCCATCCATGTAGGACTAACACGTCATCACACCGCACGTCGAGGTCTTGGTGTCACCGTTAGCGGGCCAGCCATCTCACATGATAGCTTCAGGACCTCTGACAGGTCAACACCACGTGTAGGGTCGGGTGAAGGAAGAAGCTCGAACTCTTGCAGCAGTGTGGCGAGCCAAAATGCCACCGTGGCCATGGCAAGGGTTTTCCCCGGACAGCTCCTCCGGCCAGCCCCAAACGGCGCGAGCCTAAGATCTGAACCCATTATAGAGAACTCACCGGAGCCGATGAACCGGTCAGGCCGAAACTCCATTGGCTCAGCCCACACGTCAGCGTCATGGGTTATGGCCCACATGTTGACCATGGCAGTGGTGCCAGCAGGTATCAGGAACCCGTCCACGTGTACATCCGACGTGGCTAGACGGGCCCACGAGAGCAGTGGGCCCGGAGGGTGGAGCCTCAGCACTTCCTTGATCACGGCGTGGAGGTAGACGAGTGAGGGCGAGTCGGACTCGGTCACGGCCCGGTCCTGTCCGACCACGCAGTCCAGCTCCTCGTGCACCCGGGCCTGCACGTCCTGGTGCAGCACGAGCCGGGCTAAGACCCACTCTATCAGCACAGCCACAGTGTCCGTCCCACGGAACACCATTTCCTGAAGAAAATGAACTTGCGCGTATCAGAAACTGAAATGAGACATGAATGGCTGTGCTTAGCGTACGTTTGTTTGGGTTCGGTTGTACACACCCAGAGGACCGCGACCATGTCGGAGTCCGCGAGCTTGTCACTGCCCTGCAGGGAGAGCAGGACGTCGGTGAAGTCCGTGACGGCGGATGGAGACGAGCGGTGCTCGTCGATGATGCGGCCGACGAAGCGGTTCACGCGGGGGACGAGGCGGGAGCACCTGGCCCGGGTGTTCTGCAGGTCGAAGCGCGCGAGCCAGGGAAGGTGATCGGACCAGTTGACCTGGCCCAGCAGGTCGTAGCCTTCGTCCACGAGGCTCCTCAGCTCCCGGGTGTCGTCACTCTCCTTGGCGGGGTCCAGCTCCAGGTCGTACTGCCGGCCGAACACCGACCACATAACGTTGTGCAGGGACGCGCGACGCAGGACGCGCCGGACCTCGACGCCGGCCGAGGAGGCGTATTGCAGCTTCATGATGGCGCTGACCATCTGGCGCGCGATCACCGCGCGCCGCACACCGGAGGCCGCGACCTGCCACGGGGAGAAGAGGTTCGTGGACGCTACACGGCGCAGCGAGCGCCAGTAGGCGCCGTGCGGCGCGAACCCGATGGCGCGGTGGAACAAGAGCCCGTACGCCGACTCCTTGATGGGCCGGTCAGCGAACGCCGGGCTATTTAGGATCTCCCTCGCCACGTCCGGGTGCGAGGCCACCACCACCCGTGTCTCTCCGAGGGAGAACGCCATCAGCCGTCGCGCACGCAGGCAGGCGGCCGCGGCCGCGAGCTTGCCGTGGGCGAGACCGGTCATAAGCCACATGCTACCGATCACCGGCAGCCCTCCCGGCCCGGGGACGACCGCCCCGAGCAGCCCCAAGCCCAGACGCGTCCACCACCACCTGCCCCACGCTGGCCCTCCGGGGAAGGACCAGTGCAGCAGGCAAGTAACGAGGCAGGCGGCAGCGCAAACCACCAGAAAGCTGACAAGGCGGCCCGGGTGATCACCGCCATCGCCGCCGCATTTGGCAGCCAGCGAAAGGTAGAGCAACCAGCTGCCACAGTCCTCAGGAGTGGCCATTACCACTAGACAGTCTCAGTTTTTGCTCGTGTCGTTCGTCTTGCTGTGTCGAGTTGAGGAGCTCGACTTTGAGAGGCAAGGCCGGGGTGGCGCCCTTTTATAGGCGCGGGAAAAGCCGCAACGCACGAGGGGAAGGGGGAAGGGCGGGGAAAGCAGTAGATGCAGCTTGTAGCCTATGGGCTACCAGTGTAAAAAGTTTTAATTGTGGCATTACAACGCAGTAAATCTGATGATAATTGCGAGAGTTAAGTTTTAATTGTGGCATTACGACGCAGTAAATCTGATGATAATTGCGAGAGTTACGTCGAGGCGGTCGTTTTTCCTGCCGTTTGAGATCGCCGGCGCGATTTTTTTGCTCGTACAAGCTGCTAGTCTACCAACGTGGAAGAACGTTGGGGGTGGGGCAGGGGTGCAGCCGCGGTGCTTGCGGGCACGCGTATCGAACGGAGCGCGGACGAGCAGAGCTACGGCGGTGAAGGGACGCCTAACGTGGTGGTGCGGGGGGCGGAGGGGCGCGTGGGGGGCACGTGGTGGCCAGCGAGAAGCCGTGCGACCGCGGGGTGCGCGCCGCGGACAGTCGGTTCACGACTTCACGCTGGCTCGAAACCCGCGCACCGTGGGGTTCAAACTTCAAAATCCATTTTATAGTAAGGTGCGCATACATCGCACTCCCTTCATACTTTTGTCATCATTTTATATAAAAAAAAATTAATTCGAAGACGTTATGTTTGAAATTATATGCTGCTATAATTCACGTTACACAAATGATATAAAACCAATTACATCACTATAACTTCACATAAAATACATAATTCTCCACGCTTACGGATCGGGATATTACACCGCGCCCGTCGGTGGATTCAGCTGCTCGCTATCACGCGGGCCTCATGCAGCTCATGGGGGAGCGTACGCATGACGCTGCTCACCAGTTCCGCTTCTTCTGTGATCATACAAAGAATCACCAATAGAGGCGGGCGTCGTACCGGGCTAAGCCGGTTCGGCATGGGCCTATCGTGCTTCGTGTCTAAACCGTGCCGGGCCGCGACGGCCCATCGTGCTCACCGTGTCGTGCCGGGCCGGCCCAACTCACCTTTGGCGAGCCCAAGCACGTCTCATTTGCACTTCGTGCCGTGCTGATTCAGACCCAGCCCATTTGCACTATTGTGGCGAGAAGAAAAGAACCAGAGACACATGAAGTTAAGACAGTGGACACAAATATTATAGAAAAAAGAACTAAAATTTATTTATTCTTAAAACAAGGGGATGTGCTGAACACGAGCGAAAGAGAGGGCAACGAGAGAGTAATGAAGAGAAGCAATCGAGATTGAGAAAGACGGATGAGCTAGCGAGGGAGAAATTGAGAGAGAGAGAGAGAGCTAACCCGTCTCTCTCAGGTGTCGGCGGCGAAGGTAGCATTCATACTGTTAGGTACGTCCATAACGCTCACGCTCTGTGGGTCGGTGACCTTCATACTAAACTTCTTCCTCATGTCCTGGGTCATCGGGTCCGACACGGTCTGTACTACAGTGTCGTGCCGGACCGGATTTCGAACCGTACCATACCCGCCGTGCCTCAGACCAACCCAAAAGAGTCCGGCTTGAGTGTCCACCTCTAATCACCAAAGTGTTGTAAGCTTGTTCCTCCAAGATTGTAGGTAACTTACGTGCTGACAAAACTCCTCGGGGCTGGCCAGCAAGGGCGAGGTAGCAGGAGTGGGTTCTGGAGTTGAACTCCGTTTTTCTTCAGCCTCGCCTGTCGATCTCCATGCATTTCTACGCATTTTGCACAAAAATTCGTCCGCGTGCAAAGCACTGTACTATAGCAGCAATTAACCTTGATTACGGATCAGGTGCAACGAACCGTACGTAACGTCCAAAGGACATATATGGAGGGGCCCCCGATTCATCATACTGTCAAACATGATGCCATTAGCGATTTCTTAAAGAAAACAAACAACTTATGGCTCAGAGAGGAGCTAGCGTCATGTGCCCATGATAGATAGATTTCCCATGTCAAGATGTCAGAAGTCAGAACACGCAATATGTAGCATAAATGAAATCCAAGTCAAGTGTGCGCCTATCACGCATATGGATTATGGAGTGTATATGTATGGTACATGCTGCAAACGTCGCTATCTTGTCTGTGGCAAGATTTGCACCTCCTTGGTTCTGGAAACTTCCTTCCCATCACATATGGTGTTCTTACAGTCGTACTTGAAATATAATCATCGAGATCGATCGATGTGTTTGTTTGGACTAGCTTGTTTAGCTGCTGATCGCGTAAGGGTGATGAGGTTGTGAGGTAATTAAATCGTGAAAGGCAATCAAATATTCCGGCAGTACAACTTGCTACTGTTTGTTGGACGATTCGACGGTGACTTGGCTTTGTGTTTTATCAGTTCAGGTACAACATGAACAACCAATGGTCTCGGCGCTCTCAGCAGACTGTAATTTCCTTTTCCTGATATGATCTGATGTTGTGTCAAGCAAGAATGGTGATTGGGTCACAGCTTCCAGGCAACCACAGAACTTGCCAAGTATCACACCACATCACAGAACAATTGGGACAATATATGTTCGTGGAGCACTGCTCATTGGTGTGGCATGTCACAAATTTAATTTACTCTAGGTAGCATGGCACAGTACTTATCATAGATTTTGCTCGAGTAATAGTGAGACAATTTACAGCGTACCTATGTTTAGCCTGATTAACAGTAAGCCTTGCTCTATCTATTTTCCCTTTCCTGTGTAGTGCGCGCGCGCTGAAAATTTGGCGAAGTCCGCTGCCGCCCGATCACCGATGCCGGGTCGGACTGTGGTCGATCAGTGGAGACTGGAAACGGCGGGTTGCGCGGGAAAGTTTGGGAGACCAAGCGGAATACCGGCGAGCTCAGCCGTACGGTAGTTCCGGCCGGCGTTGCCGTTTGACGGCATGCAGTGAGTCGAAACGGCTTGGACGATTCCATTCTCTTGTATTGAAACGTCATGTCCAGCACTAGTACTCTTCGGTTACTGATCTTAAAAAAGTACCCTTCACTTCTTCAGTTACTCACTAAACAAGCTGCTAGTGTCACCAACTCACCATCGTTGCCATTGCTGCAGCCAATTAGGAGTAAGCTAAGTGACTCAGTTATTTCTACTCATCCGTTCCTTGCAACTAGCGTAGAAATATATATGTAGGGTAGTTGACAGTACGTGTGACAAGGTTAGCCGGAGAACTGCATGAAACATGTATATAGCGAACCTAATATATATGTTGGTAGACTGTCAGCTCTTGTGGGCTCCAAAGGCTGTTTGTTGGTTAATTACCCCTCTGAATCCCAAAATCAATCTACCTAATATGAAAATGACTTGTCACAAGTCAACTTGGTGACTATATGCTTCCTTGCATAATCAAGGTTTTATTTTATTTTACTGAAGTAAGCAACGACTATGGAAGCTTCAATTAATTGTGGTCAAGAGGGGCAACAAGGAATACTTCCAAGGTTTATGGATATGGATTGGAGGCAAATCTATTTTAGTCCGAAGAGGGAGTACTGGCCAAATCAAGGTTCTGTCATAGGTATGCTCTTTCCATTCTTGCAATTTTATTCTAGCGCACAATCATGCTTGTTCCATTGATTGCTTCTATTTGGAAAACATCCCTACTATCGTAAACAAACCAGGTGTCTAAGCTACAGCCATCTATCTATCTATCTATACATACCTATTCTAATTCCAAAGTAAACCTTAAAAATAAATTCAAAAAAGTAATAAATAAAATATAAATTTCCATATGAATTCCAGCCTAAAACTAAAAAAATCCACCCCATATATAAAAAAATATGCAAACTTTGAATAATAATTACTTAATCCGTTCAACTTTATAGGGTTCTCTTGGCACTAAGAACAAGATAAATAACTAAAATTAAGAATAATAATTAAAAATTAGCAAATTAAAACAATGAGTCTATCTTAAGTACAAAGCCAATTAAGTAAAATTCTAAATAAAAATAAAATAAAATAAATAATTTGATTTTCATACAAACTCTAAAATAAACCCTAAAAATAAATTCATAATAGTAATAAACGAAAATACAAATTTTCATATGAATTCCAAATTTAAAACTTTAAAAATCCACCCCAGATACAATAAAAAATATGCAAAGTAGGAATAATAATTACTGACACTGTTCAAGTTTATAAGGTGTATTTTCTCTTGGCACATAGATTAAGATGATATTACAAATAATCTTTCAATGATATTGCACAATCCCTAATTATTATCCATACTTGCTATGTTATATTCAATGCATGTATGTAAAGGATATAAAGTAAAGTTTACTGGTGAAACTTCTTCCCCAGTAATTTAATTTGGAAAAAAACAATTTCCAGGGAGGACGTTTCACCAGTAATTTACATCAAATTAAATATCTTCGGTATCTCATCAATTTCTCACTTGTAGTAAGCTGTTTAGCCCGTGCCAATTGCACTGTGTGGCCAAGTATACTATCTAAACCACTAAATTTTCAACATAGGCCCTGTTTGAAAGCATAATTTTTTAAAACTATGGTTTTGATATACTATAATTTGTAATTGTTTTATCATGAATACCATAGTTTTACCAAATCCTTTTAAAACCATGGTATTCCTTGGAACTACCAACTGTTTGGATGCAACAGCACAAACCATGGTATTTGAATGGAAATAGGCAAGAAGCTAATCAAAACCACGAAAACTTTGGGTTGGAGTGGAATTTCAAATACTCCAAAAATACCATGGTATCTACCAAACCATAGTTTTTAATACAGAGTTTTTGGCATGGTAACTAAACACTTTATGGTATAAAATACCATGGTATTCTTAGAAACCATGGTATTACCTAGAAACTATAAAAATACATTACTTCCAAACAGCGCCGTAATAGTTGACTTCAGGTATATCTTAATTAGAATTGTTTCTCAGTTACGTTTTTCTTAAATTTTCAGCTTAAATATGTTGCAGATATATAACATCTAATGGTTCTCGTTGATTTGTCGTAACTAGGGTCTATCAAAATAATTATTTTAAGAACTTCTAGCTCATTTCCCTTTTCTTAAAACTTTTACCATGCATCACTAGCTTTTAATTTCGTTAGCTGATTTATTCCTCTTCTAAACCGAATTTGTGTGTTACCCAACAAATAAATTAGCTAGGTCCATCACTTGTTTATACGACATTATTACTATTACTAGTAAGGGCGGAGACAGACCTAGGCTCAAGACCTAACAATAAAAATCCATGTAAATTTCTTAAAAATTTATGAAAAATCATAACTCGCCCCAGTAACCTTTGGGCCAGCCTGAATCTTGAGGCCTGGCTAGCACCACTCCTGATTACTAGCAAAAAGGCTGCGATATATATACCGAAAGATAAGAAAGAAAATACGGCGACAACCCGAGTTTATGCCGACGTCAGATGCGTGCAGGAGACTGCTGAGTGGTCCAACATCAGCAAGCATGCTTACAACACACTGCACAGGTGGCCATTGCTTGTGTCAACATTGTTTGAGCTCGTGATAGTGGTGCACAGATTATTCTGTCGAATAATGAAGATGACGGCCGTGGATCAATCTTAATGTATGATCGACAAAACTTGAAAAGTAATCACACAGATGACGTAAAATATATAGGAGACAAACTCCCTTCTTTTTATTGATTGTAAATTGATTCTCTCGCAATAAGAGACAATATTTATAACCAAAACCCCTCGTAAGCTATATAGGAGGTAAACTCTCTTCTTCTTATTGATTGTAGATTGATTCTCTTGTAATAGGAGACTATATTGATAGCCAAAATCCATCAAAAACAATTTCAAAATTCGTCCACCAAACCCTAGAGTTCAGTTATATCTCAGTATATTTAACTAACCATGGGCCTACCGATACTAACATGGAGGACAAACTACTACAAGCCTCTGGTAGCAATAGCAGCCAGCTATGTGACGACAGAGTTGGCAATTCGCTGAAGGAGATGGAATGACGATGCAGGAGCAGCTTACAGTCACCTCAGTATCACCAGTGGAGGGTCGGCAGTTTAATTTATCGACTTTACTGAGCCGACATAAAATTAGAAACCGCTCGGTAAATCGGTCAAATTCAAAAAATTAAAAAAAATAAAAAATTATGTTTCATAAACTAATCGAAAATCAGTGAATATCGAGCTATTATCGATGAAAATCGCTCAAAAAATCGGTCGCCAGCAAGCTCTTGCATCGATCTTCTCGCACCCTGAGACTTGTCTAAGCTGATCATCTGCTAGTCTAAGGCTCTAAGCTGATCGTTTAAGTGTTCGATTCTCACATGACCGCGATATCTGCCATGCAGTAAAGCAGGGAACGAAGCATCTATCTAGTCGTCCAGCTCACCACGAATAGACAGGTCAGTGTGCCCAAGTGGTGCGGTGGACTGTGGCGCGATCCATTTAACTATATGTTTGGTAACCGCTGTAAAACGATGAAGGCCGTTGTATATTAAACACAATACACCGATCGAATAGCAAGAATAATTAAGGAGAGCACATATAATATAGGAAATCAAAACGCTTTTCTCTTTATTAGATTGATTCTCTTGTACAATACGGTATCATATTTATATTAGAAACACATAAAAGATATATTCGAATTCACCCATAACAAAATAGAGTCCAAATATATTTGAACAATTAAGACCCAGAGTTCAATCATATCTGAACACCCCCTTAGACGAATATCGTGTAATGCATGTGTCTCATAAAAACTCCTCCTAAAAACCCAATGAGGAAAAAAGATGGAGAAAAGAGTATATTGCACTTGCACACTGTGTTACACTAGTTGTCTCATTAAAAACCTTAATGCTAGAAAACTCCAAGAAAACTCACTAAGAGAAAAAGACAGCAACTTATAATTTTCTGGATGTACTATCTTCAGGATCATAACAAGGGTTATGGTTCAGAGATTTACTCCCCTTGAACTCCACATATCTCTAAGTCGTCTCATTTCAATGCCATGATCATATCTGGAAACTAGATGATGGCATAGATATAATGAATAAATTTACTAGATTTTCTCATAACTTAGCTTGTAGAAACTTGTAACATCCCAAAATTCGATGCCAATAATATATACATGTTTGATTTTTTATTATTTGCATTTGAGTTTGAATATTTTTCTGGAATTTCTGGGTTTTTTTTTAAATTATCAACAACACTTCAAATATCTCAAACAATAGCTATAAAAATTCAAACTCAAAGTATCCAATTGCAACAAACTCTAGAACAGATTTATTCAAACCCTAAATGCTGTCAGTTTAGCCTCTGGAAAGTTTTATAAGAACCTTAATTCATTTATCATTTATTAAGAGATTTAAAATAAGCAGAGAGAAGTCTGTCGGAACCAGTGCCAAAATTAAATAAAAATAATTAAGAAATATCTTGACCTTTAAATTTTACAGTATCACCCTCAATACCCCAGAATCACTCGTTAAAGATTTTAGAATATTTCAATGTCATTTGTTGCCTCTATAAAATTAAAAACCGAAAGGCCAATAATTAGTCCATCAGTTTGCCAATAATTGTGGGGTATTGATAATGTTAACGCCACATGATTTTTGGATGTGGCTAACCATACGTATAGCCAAACGCATTCATGTGAGGCTTCCTATAATGTTATAATCTCTAAGTGGTTGATAGAAGTAGTTAATAAGGTCTACTTAAAAGACTGCTAATAAACGGTTATACCACCATAGAGAAATATAAATCTAGTATGAGATTTGGCACTGTAGGGATCAAACAGATATCCAACATATGCATATCTCACTATGGTTAAGTCTTGATCTTTCCGGTAAAATAATCCAAGATCTTATGTACCTCAAAGGTATCTGAGTAAAGTCTTAATGCTAGCCTAGTGTCTTCTGATTTGAGCTGCACTATGCCTAGCTAGTAAATTTGTTGCGAATACAATATTAGGTCTTGTGCAATTTGCAAGGCTTTAGGTCTTAAGACTTACTTATTTTTCATCCTTGGTCTAAAAATGACGTTTATCTACTTCAAGGGATCTTACTACCATGGGGTCTTCAGAGGGTGATATTTATTCATATTAAAATTTTTCAATTATCGTTTTGGTATATGTAGACTAGTGTATAAAAATTTCTTTTAGGAAATGCTCTAGTTGTAGGCCTAAGTAATATTTGATTTTATCCAAATTTTTCATCTCAAAGTCCATCATAATTTTAGAACTTGCTTTCTTTATCTTCACTGTGGTTCCGATAATATTCAGAACATCGACATCGACATAAGCTAAGATGATACATAATCCATTATAGGATTTCTTTATGAACACACATGTACAATTAATCATCACTATTTGGGTATCCTTTCTTCAGGATGAACTCACTAAGTCGTTTGTACCAAATTCTCCTGTTTGTTTTAATCCGTATAAAGATCTAGACAATTTGAAGTTATATATGTTGCAATTTCCTTCATTAAGATCCGGAATTTTGACTCTTCAGGGACTCTCATATAAATGTTCATATCCAGTGACTCATATAAATATGTGGTCACTAAATTCATTAACTGCATTAATAAGTTTAAGTCATCTTCCATTGATATCAAGTATTGAAACTTTATTCTACTCATTAGAGGGGAGTAAGTTTCATCATAATCAATGCCAGGTCTCTGTGTGAACCTTTGTGCTATAAGCCTCACTCTATATCACACTACCATGTTATTTTCATTTCTCTTTCGAATAAAAACCCATTTTTTTATTCTTCAGAGAACACTTTGGGAGGTGTTCGGTTAACAAGACAAAATGCTTTCCTATCATTAAGCGAGCGCAATTCTGCCTTAGTTGTTTCTATCCATTTAACACAATATGAACATTTCTAGCACTTTGCCATAGACTCTGGTTCTGAATCCAGTTCAAGCAATTTTGAGGCAAAATATATGCTGACAATTTTAGTCTTTCTCTTATATAATTCTCCTAAATAACTTCAAGGATGTCTCTTTATTAATTTTTTTCAGCTCCTCATGATTTCCCACAACGATGGAGTGTAAGCGTTTCGACTTCCAAGTGATAAATTATTCACGTAAATATTTTATGGGGTGATTATCTTCAGGATGGATCACTTCATAGATGTGGTTACCATCTTCAAGATGGCTCACTTTAAGAATTTTTCTTGTCATCAGATTGAACTTTTTTTACTGTAATAGATAGTGTTCTCACTTGTTCATTTCTCTATTTCTACGGATGACCCCGTGAAATTGAGTCCCGTGTACCTGAAGGCCTCCCTCTCTTCTTATCATGAGTGGCAAGAGTGTGTTCAATATTTTTTGGGGATATTTTTACTCCTTCAGGTGTGTTTAGTTTAAGCATATGAGAATTTGTCACTCCCTTATGATCATTGAAGGTATCCGGTAGATTATTAGCTATTTATTGCATATTTATTGTCCTTTGAACTTCAAGTTCGGATTATTTAGTGCGTGGGTCTAAGGATTAAATGCCGGTGATGTTCCAATCTATTTCCTGTATACGGATCTACTATCATAGGCTCTAGATATTTAATAATTGACGGTGATTCATAATCTACATATATCCCTAACTTCCGTGAGGCCAATGGATGTACGATGTAGTGGTGAAATTGACACGTATACAACACAGCCATATTTTCATAGATAGAAAATATTTGCTTCTTTTTCACGCACTATCTGCGAAGGGGAATTTAATGATATGCAGTTGGTTTGAGTTGTTTGACCCTAACAGCAAATGGGTAGCTTATAATTTTGCAAGAGTGGCTTAGCAATAAATTTTATTCTTTAAATTAATGACTTTGCAAGGCTATTTTGTGTGTGGACATGTGGTACTGAATGCTTTACACTAATGTCTAGAGCCATACAATAATCATTAAATGCCTTTAAAGTAAACTCACCAACTTAGTCCATTCGAATAGATTTGATCATTTCTTTTGAAAAGAAGGCTCTTAGTTTAATAATTTGGGCAATTAATTTAGCAAAAACAAATTTCCTAATAGATAAGAGACATATGTGGGATCATACAGTAGAAACATCTATAAGTACCATAAAGTATGTGAAGGGGTCTGACAGGGGTTGAATAGGTCCACAAATATTACCTTGAATTTTCTTTAGAAAACTGAGTAATTCTTCCCTAACTTTTAAATAACAGGGTCTAATTATGAGCTTCCCTTTAACACAAGGAGGATATCAGAAATTTTCAGATCTAGGAAAGTTTGTAACTTTTATATTATGGACAACATAATTATTGATGATTTTTTTATCATATTTAACCTAGGATAATCCAGTCGATCACGTCAGATCTTAAATATTTTTGTTTTTTAAGTATTGTTTTCATCGCAATATAAACTTCATGTTTTATATATGTATAATATATTCTAAAGGAAAAGGAGGGAGTTTTTCAACTACATGTTTATTATACCTGTCAAACTTAGTCATGGGTAGGTATTCTGAACCATCCTCATTTTCTATCTCCATACAGAAATCATTCAAACGGTTGTCTTTATAACTTAATAGAATATGACTGGACTCAGAGTATAATAGAGCATTTTCTATTATTATACGAGTACCCATATGGAGGACTATAATAGCTCTTCCAATGCCAGCTATGAGGGCATCGTTTCTGGCGAAAGTCACAATATTTTTAGTTTTCTTAATCAAAGTCTGAAAATATTTAATCTCCCTAAGAATTGAATTTGTGATGCAACTGTTTGCAAGATAGATTTCTTCATTTGCCATTGGATTACACTTTGTTCTTCATCTGCCATTGGATTACACTTTAAAGAAATATTCTATGGATGACCATAATTAACCATCACTTCGAGGGTTAAAAACAAAATTACCATTTTTATTTCCATTTTCCCCTCGTTTTTCTTTGAAAAAAACACTGGGCCGCACGGCCTATGGGCCATGCCAGTCAGTGGCGGATCTAGAATTTTAAGTTAGGGTATGCCGAGCTAATACTATAATATACAATTCGATAAAATCCAATGAACAATTCGATAAATTACTACAAATGTTGTCGAGAAACATAATAATACAAGTATAAATTACAATATAAATAGTTCGAATATTTTAAGTATGAAATATGCATAAAAGAAGCTTACGCACCAACAACAGTTCAAAGAATACAATATTACTTCTTGTCCTTCTTGTCTGGCCTCCGCCTTCTAATAGTAAATGTATCTGGCCCCTTACCCTTACATTTGTTATCTTTGAACAAGTAGCATACAAAACAAAACACATAATCCTTTTTGATACTATATTCAAGCCAATGATACTTAGCAAACCATACAAAATTGAATTGATGATCTTTATTTCCAATTTTCCTTTTTGGAAATTCATGTGCATATAGTTGGAATGGACCTTTAAGAATATATGCTCTTCGAATTGCATCTTGATCATTAACAGGATAACTTTGAATAGGCAGCCTTTCACATGGATCATGTGGAAGACGATTGATATCATAGACCAGCGGTGGTGGCGGTGGCGGTGCTGATGCCGGTGGAGAGACATTATCAAGGGGAACTGAAGGCGGAGAAGATGGCATAGGATTCACAATTTCTTCAATTACTATCTCTTGCTCTTGAGGTTCATCTTCCGCTACGGTTCTAGGCAAAGCCATGGAAGGAAATGAAGCAGCAGTAGTCTTCTTTGCTGCATGTTTCCGAAAAAGAGATGCAATATCTCGTTCCTCTTCATAATTCAACAACTCTACAAACAAAAAAAAGCAATGCATCAACAAGCAACTCTCTAGTCTTTAGCAAAGTAGCAATTATATTTGTTTCTACTCTATAAATCAACTAGCAGTCATACACTCAAATCACATGTAGGATCGATATACACTAATATAGCAATCAGAGGGGAGTGAATGATTGCGTGGAAGCTAAAATAAATTTTTATTGATTCTCAAATCACCCCTAAACAAATTATAAAAAACTATTTCGGTTTCAGCAAAAACAGACTGACACATGTTAAGTAAAACAGTAATTACCGAAGATCCAACCGTTGTATTGATGTGAAATTTTAACTGTAGAAACTAGATTCAATTTATAAACTAACCCAATAAGAATCAACTCAATTGGATTTACGGATCTAAAGTTATGACCTTTACAATCTGGCTGTATAAGATAATCACTGCATATAGATTGTATTGAGCCGAATCTACAGGGTATGCTGTGACATACCTGGCATACCCTGTAGATCCGCCCCTGGATGGATTGGTTACTGTGATAAGACAAAAAGATGATAATGTCTCTATCCTCTTCATCTTGTATTTCTATTACATCAAATCGAATCAAATCAATTAATCCTTAATTCGGTATTTGGGTAATCCAATGCACCAAAGTAAAGACTAGAAGAGAACAATCACCTTGCGCTTGGGACCTACGGACCCTCGCGTTGCGTCGACGTCGCCACTACGTAGCGGCGAGTAGGCAGCGGGCAGCGTGAGGAGAGCGGGGTAGCGGGAACCGCACAATCTAGCGTCATGCTCGAGGGCTCGACGCCCCAGCGGATTGACAGCTTGGAGAGACGGCAGGCTAAGCGGCGGCGTGGTCGAGCTAGAGCATGAGAGCGTTTGAGCGAGGGTGGCCACAGCCGAGCGAGCCTGGAGCGAGGGCCACACGAAGCCAACAGGTTCGCTCGTTACTCGCTACATGGGCTGAAAGCTGCACTGATTCTGGCTTGGTCGGATAAGGAGGGATGGCAGGATGGGAGGCCTGATGGGTGTCAGTCTCAAGCTAGGATTTTTTTGTTTAATATTTATTTTTAATCGTTTTTTCAGAACTAAGCGGCGCGGCAAAAAAATTTGAAATGTACCCGCCCGTCGCCCCAGCCAGGGGCGATCGCCCCGTACGCGTGCGATGGCTGGGAACCCTAACGGCCACGTAACGGCCGGCTTGGCCCACTCGGCGCGAGGGACACGCTGTGGCAATACTGGGAGGCCGTCGCCCAGCCAGGCGATCGCCTCTGCGCGACCGACCCATTTTAAATATCAAGACGCGAGCACCTGTGCTCATTTGAGCACTCACACGCAAGAGAAAAGAAAGAGGAGAGGAAGGAGAGGAAAAAGAGAGAGGAAAAAAAAGAGAGGAAAAAAGAAGGGGAAGAAAAAAAGAGGGAAAAGAAATATTCATCGTTTTTGAAGGTAAATCCGTAAATTTCTATGTAATATTTTTTAAAATTTTAGTATTTTGTAATATGTAGAAATGTAGAAATGTAGTAATTTAGAAATTTAATGTAGTTAGTATTGGATAGTACAAATATTAGGCAATGTTTAGAGATTTAATGTAGTATTTAGAAATATTAGGATTGTAGTATTTAGAAATGTTGAGAATCAATATAGTATTTAGAAATTTAATTTAGTTAGGATTGGATAGTAGAAATATTAGGCAATGTTTAGAGATTTAATATTTAGTATTTGTGGTATGTAATATTTTAGAGATTTAATATTTAGTATTTATGTATTTAATATTTTAGATATTTAATATTTATGGTATGTAATATAGGTAGTCGAATTACTTATTTATAGTCAATGACCGTACTACGTTAAAAATTAGTATATTTAAAAACATGGTAGGCACCGTTAAAAATCAGTAGAGTAACATTTGACGACAATATAGTGTAACATTTATATAGCGATTAGGTGGAGAAATGATGATTTTTTCTGTTCGACGTTGTAGGCGAGATGTCGGAGAAACCAGATTTTCAGATATTCTATGGAGATGGGGAGATAGCACAGGGCGGATGGAGTCGATTTGTCGGCATTTTCAAAGAATACATCGGGCATATCTAGACCGAGAGATAGGACATCTGAGGGTTTGTTGGAGTGGATATTTGGATGTTCGGTTTGGATGCCCAGAGTGTTCTATTTGCGGGTTAGAGCGATAGTAAGCCGTCTTGTGGACTTTTTATGGAGAGTGGTTCCTATTAACGCGACCTCGGCATGGAGGAGCTATGTTGGAGTCTGTTGAGAGCGGGCTAGCCGCTCATGTTGTTTGTAGATTGGTACTGTACCTCCATCGGTGTCGGAGGTTCGTGATGTTGGGGTAGATATTACGGAGGAGGAATACAGATATGCAACAACGCGATGATGAAGGTGGTGGCGAGGTTGGCAATGGCGACGGATCGAGGGGGCGAGGAGACACCGTGGAGGCGCGGGGTGGGCCGACGAGGGGAGGAGGTGGAGCACATAGTTGAGTTGATGGAGGAGGAGGACCGTGCGGATGAGGAAGTCCCTGATGGCGAACGCTCGGACGAGGAGGACAATACTATGAGGTGCCTGTCCCTGTCGTGGACTAATTATAATTTCAAGACCTAACAATGAATGAAGGGAACAGAGATGCATGGGAGTATCATGAGAACGAGGTCGCGAGGGGCCATATATAAAGACAAGGATGCTTGTGATGGATGCGGTGAAGTACTGATCAATGTCTCTTCGACGGCAATTCAGGTAGTGAAGTCCAAAAAAAGACTACGACGCTGCTGCCAGTAGTTGATTCGTGCCCATGGCGAGTGCATGCATACAAGGGGAAGTGGAGGGACTACTGGAAATGTTCCATAGTGACGAAGCATGACTGCCAACTGGAGGAAGCGGAGCAGGAACACCGCAATCTGTCGTCCACTTGGGTGGCAAATGTGTTTTATGGTCAGATCGTGGACAATCCGCACCTGCAGCCTCGATCCATTATCAGAGCCGTCGAGGAGAGGTTTCAGTACAAGATTAGCTACGGAAAGGCATGGAGAGCAAAAAGAATAGCTTTGCAAATACGGTTCGGGACATACGAGGCTTCTTACGAGAATATTCCACACTTGCTCAGGGCAATATCAAGTAGGAATCCCAGTACGGTCATCGACCTTGCGGAGTTTCCCGCGGATGGTGCGTCTTGCGGTAAGTGGGTCTTGCAATGGCCTTCTTCGCCCTCGGCGATGCATAAATGCGTTAAGACTGCCGCCGGTCATTTGCACGACGGCACATTCCTCACAGGAAATACAAGGGCGATTCTAACGCAATCGCGGTGGGCGCCAACAACCGTGTTCTACCGGTCGCATTGGCCTTCGTGGAGGGGAAAACACGGAGAGTGGTATCGTTTCTTGAAAGAGTCAAGATGGCAGTTGTCCAAGACCGCCCCGATGTATGTGTCATCCATGACCGACATGCAGGGTTGCTGAGGGCGATCGTGGATATGCAAGAAGGGTCTGACGTCGTGGGAGCAGCAAAGTGGCCAGACCTGAAGAGCAGGTGGTGCATGAGGCACATGGGTGCCAATTTTTTCCGTCAGTTCAGGAACAAGGAGCTTATGAACATGTTCAAGCGGCTGTGCAAACAGAACCAGCGGAGGAAGTTCGACTCGCTGTGGAGGACGTTGGATGAACTAACCAAGAAGCAATCACTGAATCCAAGGGATGTCGCTAGTTCGTCAAGGAACCCTATGGTCTACTACGAGCAAGGAGATGACCCCACAACCTTGTGTGCGCTCCCGACCGACGCACCAAACACCCGGCGTAGGTCGGGGACAAGTATAAAGAGTTTTACGGACTGGATACGACATGAGCCGTTGGAGAAATGGTCCATTCTGCTTGACGAGGGCGGTTCCCGCTATGGAATAATGACAACCAACCTAGCGGAGATTTACAACTGGGTAATGAAAGGCGCGAGATGCCTCCCGTTGGTGGGCATTGTTGAGGGTGTGTTACTAGGCACCCAAAGATATTTTGTTGAGCGGTACAAGGCCTCCGCTGCATGTATGTCGGACAATCGCTCATCCTACTCGACGGTTGTCTCTGCGTACATGGCCAACAAGACACGGAAGGCACAGACACATCGCTTGACACCGGAGAGTGGCGTGGAACGGAGGTACCACGTGCATCGCGGTGACCGGGTCAAGAGGTGCCCACCGAGAGGACTTTCCATCTGTGCATACTCCGAAGCCGCCGATCGCGAGTGGTTCTTCCAGAAGCCACGCCTACTCGCACTTGCCATGCTCGCACGTGATTGCCGCAGCAGGCGAGACACACCAGTCATGTCGTCCGTACATCTCCCACTACTACTACAAGCAAAGTGTTCTCAACACGTGGCATAACGAGGTGTACGGGTACCGGGTCGATGGATCGTTCACGGCAGCCCCCCCTCCAGGGCATCGATGGGTACCGGACATCCGAATGTTGAAGCAGAAGGTCGGGCGTCGAAGGACACGACGTATTAGGAACGATATGGATGAGTCTGAGGCGCGTCGTAATTGTGGATAATGCAATTCTATGTACTAGTTAATTGTTGTCCCCGTCAATGTATTTCGATGCTATGTACCAGTTAATTTGTTGTCCCCGTCAACGTATTTTCGATTCTATGTACCAGTTATTTGTTGTCCCCGTCAATGTATTTTCGATTCTATGTACCAGTTATTTGTTGTCCCCGTTAATGTAATATTTGAATATGGAACATTTCATTACTTTTCATTTAATTTTTTGTAGTTGCAACGTGTACCATTTAGTTATTATCCAGTTTGTTTTATTTGCTTTCTAACCATGAATTTCCTTTGTAACCATGCAGGCACAGGCGACGATGGCGAGAGTTGGGCGTGCTGCTGACGCTACTCCCGAGCTGCTAGACCAGCACGTGGACTTGACCCACCGGTCTAGGTTGTCCGCAGTTGAGGGCCGGCGGCTGTTGACACTGCGGTCTCGGGTGCCGAAGGAGTTTCTTCGGATCGACCAGCTACTGGGTTCCACAAAGAAGTCGCCGACTTTTCCTACTCTTTTACTTACTGCTTATGGAATTTTAACGACGCTACACACTACGTGCGAAGTTATGAGCTGCCGGCTTACTTCCGTTCTGCGGATGGTGGAGCAGACGACCGTGGAGGGCCCGCGACGTCACACGGTTCTCGTACGACCGGTCCCTGCTGACCGCTCTCGTGGACCGGTGGAGACCGGAGACACACACGTTCCACCTGCCGTGCGGAGATATGGCTCCCACGCTGCAGGACGTGTCTTACCTCCTAGGCCTTCCCTACACGGGTCCTGCAGTTGTGCCGCACGACGTCCCCTCGATTAGCGCGGCGCTTGGAGCAGCGCCGCCAGTGGACCGACACCCGCACCCCGACCCGACGTGTGCCCAAGCCGATGAGAAGTACGGAGTCCGTATATGCGTGGCTTCCAATTCACGGTTAGTACCTCGCTCATTGCAACTTAACGGATCGCGACCGAAATGCCGACAATCTTTGACGGAATGCTTTGCGGTGAGCATCTCCACCCGGAGGCCGACGAGGAGGACCTGGCACGCCACCTGGAGGCGTACCTGCTAGTCCTATTCGGTTGGTACCTGTTCCCGTCCTCGCACGGGGACACGGTGGACCGGCACCTGATCGAGTTCGCCCAGTTTATCGCCGACACCCCGGCGGACTAGGTAACACATTTCGTTAAAATCTCTTACGACAGGACATGTCTAACTTTGCCGTTGTACACAAATGGTGCAGTGGTCGTGGGGCTCTGCCGTGCTCGCGTGCACGTACAGGGGCTTGTGCGAGGCTGTCTCCAAGGTAGCCACACAGGCGCTGTTGACGGGCTGCGTTCTACTTCTGCAGCTGTGGTCCTGGGAGCACTTCTCCTTCGGTAGGCCCGAGGTTGACCCGGCCAGACTCACAGACTGCACCACGCCTCCCCAGATCGACCGCCCACTATGGGCCTCTCTCGGGTTCAAATACGATGTATGGCCCCTTGTATCTAACCCCCTAATTTGGACACTTTAATAAGATGCACTACTTTTTGTTCCGCAATGCGGTGTACGCCCACCTGCAGGTCAAGAAGTCGTACCCTGAGTTCGTTCGGGAGTTCGACAGTCGCACGACGAGGACGTCACGGTGGACACCGTCTGACAATGCGACGTCCGTGTTTCAACGTGGACCGATTCATGTCCACCGAGTACCCCGCCCGCCACCCAGCCAGACACCCGAAGTCGCCGACAGACTACGCTACCCCTCGTGAGCGGTCGGGCTAGGAGGGTCGTCCGTCGCCGCCGCCACTCACGCATTCAAAGAAAGTGATCAGAGGCGTCGCCACTGACTTATTGTACAGTTGTACTCTTGTAATTTCTTTTTCTTCACCACCATGTTGTCTAACTATCTGAACTAAGTGCTTACATTTGCGTAAGTTATCTTTTCTTAGCCATGTCGTACAGCTTATTTTTCTGATTTTTGCAACTTCGTGCCGGAGCAACGTCCGGCTAGCTCGACAGTATATAACTGGCGTTTAACAAACGATGAAAAAATAACCTGCTGTAAAAATGGCAGGAGGCACACTGCCCAAAGGTAAATATCGCCCCGAAATGGGGCGATCGCCCAGCTATGTCAGGAGGCACACTGCCCTAAGATAAATATCGCCCCGAAATGGGGCGATCGCCCTGCTATGTCAGGAGGCACACTGTCCTAAGATAAATATCGCCCCGAAATGGGCCGATCGCCCCATACCCAGGCGATATCTACCCTTTATAATCTTCGCTCTCGCACGCCTCCCTCGCAAAGCCAACAGCTAGAGCAAAGGCCACAGCGAGACAACGAGAAAGATAAAGAGAGAGAACAATGTCGTTCTACCGTCGCCTCTTCAGCAAGCAGAAGTCATTCCACCCCGAATATCCGGATGCCAATGGCGTCGACGCCCGATTCGCGGAGTTTCCCGACCCAAATGCGATCGCAAACTCTACCGCGAAGATGGAGCAATCTACCCATGGAGAGACGGCCGCGCGCTCACCATGCTCGCTGTGGCGCAACTACAAGGTAAACCCATCGGTGTCTACACAATGAGGTAACACTACCATCTCATGCATCGTTCTTTCTTTTCTCAAAGACGAGGACCGGTGTTGCTTCTTCCAATGGATCGACGGGCCGAACGACGTGACTACGAATTTCTCAACAAGCGCCACGACGCCTACCCGGCCGCCGAGAACTTCACCCGGTGGGAGAGGCCGCCAGATATGTCCTTTTCTAGATCGACGAGCTTAGGGCCGGTGGGCAAGGGGCCAACCAATCGGTGAGTTTCATGCGTCATACTCATGTTAAACTCACAAATCCGTAGTTCTAAACAGTTCATCGCACACAGGAGTTCAAAAGGAAACTTGCGAATGTGCTTAAGTCAAAGGAGAAACCTCCTCCAGGGCCACCCGAAAGCCCCGACGTTTGCGTACATGGCCTGGAGGCAGTGGTTGATACATGCCACGGTGATCTAGCGGACCGGAGATTCTACCGGTGCCCCTTGGTCGAGGATGAACGGTCTTGGTACTTCAACCGGTAGACCCGAGACGCACCACTCACATCTCATGCTTCTGCATGGGATAACCGGGGAGCAACCATCTCCGTGGTGCCACTACCGCCGTAAAAGCCGCACTTTAGCACGCCTACGGTGTTCTTCAACGACCAAAGGGCATACCGCATTGATCGCAGGCACGCTTCGGTTGTCCAAGGATAAGCCCAACACACACCTCCTGCACCATATAGTGCGGTCGAGCCGAACAGAGGCGGCGTCTCCGCATGTCTCCGCTAACGGACAACACACCGAGGTGCAAGAGGTTCCTCCTCTCGAAGAAGAAGGACAAGGGAAGCAATGGCCGAGGTCCGCAAAGACGCAACAAATCCTAGACGCTTCTTGTGAGACCAACCGGGAACCCGTGGTATTAACATAGGGGACGCTGGGAATCGGGATGACATGCCCATATGGGAGGGCAGAAATCCACATAAAAAAGACCAAAAAATTATGTCTTATACACCCGAGACGTACGGCATAGGCCACCCAATCGGCGACAGTTGGGAGCACTGCGGATCCCCATGGAGTTCTTTCATAGTAGGGATCGAGCGGTGTCCGATAACAAATCGCAAAATTAACACGGGTCAGGTAATATGCAGAAAATGTCTTACATCATTCTGGCTGTACCCTGATAGGCGGAACGATCATTTGTTCCACCATGACGAATGCTGCTTTCAAGTTAGTTAGTTCGCAAGCAATTTCAATCATCATTGTAATGCCCTTGTAATATAATCTAATCTATTGCTTATTTTATCATCTGAACTTTCGGTGTATGTGCCCTTATATATGTATTGTTCGAATTTTAAGAAATTCCTCAGATCTTAAAATTATTTCAAATTTTTATGGTAATATCACTGATTTATCAGGAACCACCATAAAAAGTTTTAAAAATTTTCGACGTCGTAAAAGTTTCCATGGTTTCGTGGCCGCGAGTGCCTTTTTCGATTTTCGTAACAAAATGCCGGGGCAACGTCTGCCCATCTCGCCCATACGTAAGTGGTAGCCCGCATTGCGTAGGCCGCCCTTGATTTTTTTCGTATTTTTTGGACCGTGCCGGCCTGTCCTACGGGGCTACGAAAACCCCTAAGTGGCCACGATTTTGTGGTTTCGTGGCCGCGAGTGCCTTTTCCGATTTTCGTAACAAAATGCCGGGGCAACGTCTGCCCATCTCGCCCATACGTAAGTGGTAGCCCGCATTATGAGGGCCGCTCTTGATTTTTTTCAGATTTTTGTACCGTGTCCTACCGTCCCATGGGGCTACGAAACCCCTAAGTGTCCACGATTTACGTGGTTTCGTGGCATGAGTGCCTTTTCTCAATTTGGTAACAAAATACGAAGCAACGTCCGCCATCTCGCCAAGATCAAGTGGTATCCCACGCTATGTAATTTTTTCATAATTTTTCGGACATATTCGCGGACCCTACGAGACTACGAAAATACCTAACTGATCACTAACGAACTAAAATAATTTTTCCAGTTCCTTACATGACAATAAATTTTTTTTCTAATTCTTCCGGTTCAATACAACAATTCTCAGTACAAACAAATTACAAAAATTGCCAAAAAATATATCTGATCTGCAAATTAGCCCACTTAAGACATTTTTTTTTACTTCTGCCGTTATGTTTTGGATTTTTGCCGTTAGGGTACCCAGCCATCGCACGTCAAGACGGGCGATCGCTCGGCTGGGCGGCGACGGGCGGGTACATTTGAAATTTTTTTGCCGCGCCGCCTAGTTCTGAAAAAACGATTAAAAATAAATATTAAATAAAAAAAATTCCTCAAACTAGGCTGTTGTGGGCTCAAAAATAGAATGCATGTATGGCGAGGGGTTGCACTATTGGTAGGGCCCATGTCTTGGGCTGTAGTTCCAGCAGTGTTTGAGACGTGGACTCACAACCTTGAAAATTGTTGAGATCTTATGGGCTCTAAGTCCTAGTTGGTTAAATATATTTGAACCCTATCTTATTATAGATGAATCTGAATCTATTTTTTTTTTGTTTTTACTATAAATATGGCACTATCTTGTATAAGAGAATCAATCTAAAAGGAGGGAGTTTTGCCTCCTTATATTGAGTGTGCTCCCTTATGATTGTGCTTACTATTTGTTTATGCATTGTGGTTGATCTACACAGCTATCATCATTTTACAGCATGAAGCTCCACCAAATCTGCCTACATCAATCTACACTGCATCGAATTCGACCGGCATTAAGCGATTAATCTACTGCAAGCCATACGTAAGTTCATAACACGTAAGTTAATTGCATATAAACAATTTTTGAATACTGCGGATTAATTTACCTAATTGCCTAGATTACTTAATCAAATTGGTCAGCTATTGTTTTGATGTTACTGTTCATCAAGGCAAAAACATTTAATAATACTGACCGCGCTGCCGTTTGGCCACACATCACCTTCCCGCGCCTGCAGTACAATGCCTGCAGCCCCGTGCCACTGCACCATGCCCATGGCCCATGTCACGCTAGCCGCCTCCTTAGCTGTGCCGACCTCGCTCCCGTCGTGACTTCGTCGTCCACGCTGGCCCTATGCTCGCAGCGCCTCTGTTCTGTTGTGCCCACCGCGCCGCCTTGCCAGCCGCGCACCCACTACACTGGTCGAGCCATGCCACGCGTCTACTCCCCCACTAGACACCATGCACGGCGGGCTTGTCGTCGCGTTGCGCCCACATTAGCCCGTTGCTGGTCACTGGCTGCGCCGCTCTCCTGCGTCGAGCCACCACCATGCTACCTCGAACGTGAGATGGATAGGGTTAAAAACCCAATCCTCCTGGTATTGGGCCGATCATCGTAGGCCACACATTTAATGGGCCTAAGCAACCCACTGGCATCAGGGGCGGATCTACAGGGTATACCAGGTATGCCACGGCATATCTTATAGATTCGGCTCAATACAATCTATATGCAGTGATTATCTTATACAGCAGCTTGTAAAGGTCATAACTTTAGATCCGTAAATCCGATTGAGCTGATTCTTATTAGGTTAGTTTAGAAATTGAATCTAGTTTCTACAGTTAAAATTTCACATCAATCCAACGGTTGGATCTTCGGTAATTACTGTTTTACTTAACACGTGTCAGTCTGTTTTTGCTGAAACCGAAATAGTTTTTTATAATTTGTTTAGGGGTGATTTGAGAATCAATAAAAATTTATTTTAGCTTCCGCGCAATCATTCACTCCCCTCTGATTGCTATATTAGTGTATATCGATCCTACATGTGATTTGACTGTAAGACTGCTAGTTGATTTATAGAGTAGAAACAAATATAATTGCTACTTTGCTAGAGACTAGAGAGTTGCTTGTTGATGCATTGCTTTTTTTTGTTTGTAGAGTTGTTGAATTATGAAGAGGAACGAGATATTGCATCTCTTTTTCGGAAATATGCAGCAAAGAAGGCTACTGCTGCTTCATTTCCTTCCATGGCTCTGCCTAGAACCGTAGCGGAAGATGAACCTCAAGAGCAAGAGATAGTAATTGAAGAAATTGTGAATCCTATGCCATCTTCTCCGCCTTCGCCCCTTGATAATGTCTCTCCACCAAGATTAGCACCGCCACCACCGCCTCTATGATATCAATCGTCTTCCATATGATCCATGTGAAAGGCTGCCCATTCAAAGTTATCCTGTTAATGATCAAGATGCAATTCGAAGAACATATATTCTTAAAGGTCCATTCCAACTATATGCACATGAATTTCCAAAAAGGAAAATTGGAAATAGAGATCGTCAATTCAATTTTGTATGGTTTGCTAAGTATCATTGGCTTGAATATAGTATCAAAAAGGATTCTGTGTTTTGTTTTGTATGCTACTTGTTCAAAGATAACAAATGTAAGGGTAAGGGGCCAGATACATTTACTATTAGAAGGCGGAGGCCAGACAAAAAGTAATATTGTATTCTTTGAACTGTTGTTGGTGCGTAAGCTTCTTTTATGCATATTTCATACTTAAAATATTCGAACTATTTATATTGTAATTTATACTTGTATTATTATATTTCTCGACAATATTTGTAGTAATTTATCGAATTGTTCATTGGATTTTATCGAATTGTATATTATAGCATTAGCTCGGTATACCCTAACTTAAAATTCTAGATCCGCCACTGAATCCATCCCGTAACAGTAGGAACGGGAGCTTAGTATCCAATGAAACAACCCTTGGGTTGGGCTTAATCCGGAGTTCAAATTTATCCATTTTGTTGATCGTTTAAGCGTGGTGTTAAACTTTCATTTTAGTTGTGCATTTAAGTTGTGTTTTTGTTATGCCTCGGGACGTTAGTTAGGCATTTACTTTTTAGCTAAGGCTTGACGGAATCATGGCCAACACCATATATATCTAGCTCCTTGTCTTCGCAAATTTTGCTCTCCAATGTTTTTTTTAAAAAAAATGCCCCTCTCCTGCTGTAGAAGACACGTCTGGAGAATATTTTTTTATGCTGTTTGGCAAACTGACTGCTGCAGTTGTAACTTTTGAGGGCCAACCAAGCGGAGAGGTAGCAACATAACGAAGTACAACGGCATTCGAGTAGGGAGGTGACGTGGAGGCGACGAGACGGGGTGGCGGAGGTCGAGAAGGCAGAGCGATCAAGATGGGAAGTGGTCAAGCGAAGCCAGAGCTGAAAAGCTCCTTCCCAGCGACTGCAGTTTTTGATGGTGTTTTTGTTGTGACTTATCTTCCTAGTTGCTTTGTAGCTATGCTGTTTAGGGGAGTTTTTGGTCCAAAATCAAGCACGACTCCTCAAACAAATTTCTTACTCATACTGTTCCTTGACATTCAGTCATTTTCTATTGATATATAGATTAGAACAAACACCCAGTTGACTTCTAATGCCCAATTTGTGATATCTCATATTACTAATTATTGAACTTGAGTATCTGTATGTTATTTATTTGTATATGTTATTTTAATTTTTATTCTTATGTACATTTGAAATTTTAAATCATTGATAATCATTCTTCAATTCATAGAATGTAGTTGATTTCTATAATTTTATCAAAAAAATTGTATTAGTACCATAGCTTATTAGTTTCTAGTGCCATTTGGTTGAAAAGATTGTTGATGGTGGCGGGTAAACCGGTATACTCGCTGGTATCGGGTACCTGCGGGCGATGGGTATGAGCGAGATTATTTGCCCGCGACTCTTCATAGGTATACCCGCGAGAGAGATTTTGGTTCACAAGTATGGGTATAGACAAGTACTATCTATGCCCGTCGTATCTGATTGCCATCCTTAAGTTGCGCTAGTTCACTTCGTCAGTTAAGCGACGGAGATGGGCCTCCAAATTGATATTAAGTGACGCTTTGTTTGGTTGTTCATACACGAATGGTCGGACTCGGAATTGGGTCGGTCTTAGTGGGCCAAAGACGACCGGCACGAAAAAATGTTCGGCTACGACCCCGCAGAAAAAAAATGGGCGGGCCGGCATGGTCTTAATGGCGTCTTGCCCGGACCTAAAACTCCGCACGATGGGATACCCAAGACGGCTCGATTGTATGAGCCGTGCTCGAGCTAGCACGATCCGAATCTGTAATTTGTATTTTTCATGATCTTTCTTTGCTTATATGAATTTATATTTTATATGAAAGTTGTAGAGAATTTCGAGACGCATCCATTTGAGCAATGTATGAATTTATAAAAAATATTTAGTGCGCTGTGTAGTTTCGGACCAACGCCACATCTCTCGGTAATCTGCATTTTTCAATGTCTTTCTTTGCTCATATGAATTTATATTCTACATGAAAGTTGTATAGAATTTTGAGACACATCTTTTTCATGTGGACAACTTTTCCATTTGAGCAACGTATGAATTTATAAAAAAATATTTAGTGCGCTGTAAAGTTTTGGACCGACGCCACATCTCTCGGTAATCTGCATTTTTCAGGGTCTTACTTTGCTCATATGAATTTATATTCTACATGAAAGTTGTAGAGAATTTCGAGACACATCTTTTTCATGTAGACAACTTTTTCATTTGAACAACGTATGAATTTATAAAAAAATATTTAGTGTGCTGCGTTCTCTCTAGCGCTGTGTTCTGGCCAGCCCGGCCCGATAGCAACCCGGCGTGCCTTTGGGCCGTGCTGGGCCTTGATTTTTGCCGTCCATGCTGGCCCGGCCCAGCACGAAGAAATGATCGAGCCGTGCTGGCCCGTTTGACGCAGGTCTGAAGCACGACGGGCCCGGGGTCCGGCACGGCCCAAGTCCCACCTCTACGAATAGCGACGAGGGCGATGAAGGGGACATGTACAGTGCACACACCGCGGTTAAGAACTTCATCTGTAACACGCATGGATGGCTTGCATGTTGATGTAGCTGGGAGCCTGGGACAGGACAAGGCACCACCTGCGGCCCTGCCTCCTGTATCCTCTGGAAGCTTTGGTTGGTGATTTCTTCCCATGTGAGGTGACTGCATGTCTGCATGAGAGAGAGATAACGTGAAATGTTATCGTCGCTTGTCGATGATAAAGGCAGAGATCTCTCAAAAACAAAAGAAAGCGTAGAGAGGGGAGGTTCCTGGGCTGGCGGCCGCGTGACTCAGATGGCTGACGCGGCTGTGCCCAGCCCAACAGGGGGCACATGGCCGGGCAGGCCGGCACGAGCAAAACGACTGACGGCTGGGTTCATAGGCTAGGGGGGCCGCGGCCCCTTCCCGGTCGCGGAAGTAAAAGGAGCAGCCGCCCAGTTGCATTCGTTTTATTGGTAGCCCAGCCGGGATAACACGGCCTAGCCAGTGGTTAGGGCCGTTTCCGATCGGCCCAACATCTAGTCAGCCAAGCCCTTCGGCCTTCCGCTTTCATTCGGACCCCGTGTAGAAAAAGTGGAAACGTTCGCTCATCTCCGACTCTCGCCTGCGCCCTGTGGTCCTGCCCCTACTCCGGCCGCGCCATGGAAAGCGCCGCCCCGAACCCATCCGTCGCGGCCGCGGCGGCCGCGTCTGGGAACGGCGTCCAAGCTGGCGCAGGTGGCGAGCGCGCCGAGGACGCGTCGAAGCATAACCTGGCGCAGGTGACGGGCTCGATCCAGAAGACCCTGGGTCTCCTCCACCAGCTCAACCTCAACGTCTCCTCCTTCAGCTCCGCGTCCCAGCTCCCCCTCCTCCAGCGCCTGTGAGCTCCCTCGGAATCCGCCCACGCCCAAACCCCCCCTGCGGTTTCGCTTCGTCCCGCGGCTTTGCGTGTGCGAATTCTTAGGTTTTGGTCTTCTCTTGCGATTCAGGAACGCTCTCGTGGCGGAGCTTGACACGATGCAGAAGCTCGCCGACGAATGCAACATCCAGGTCCCCATGGAGGTCGTCAAGTGAGATCGTTTAATCTCATCTCTTACTCCGTTGCTCCTTGCGTTTGCGCGCGACCTGAACTGTATGTTTTGGATTGGTGCTTGTTTTGCTAGTTTGATTGATGACGGGAAGAACCCCGATGAGTTCACCAGGGACGTGCTCAACAGCTGCATCGCCAAGAATCAGATCACCAAGGGAAAGACCGATGCTTTCAAGGTACGGATGTCTTATATTGTCGTTGAAATTTGGTGAATGGTGCTAACATGTGACATTTTGACCCTGTTCATAGTAATAGTGTCTTAGAGATGCATCGGCTTGTCACATATCAGTCAGCTCGTCGATCTATTTTATGGGGAACTAAACTGCAACTGCACAATGCTCTGAGCAATATAGGTGTGCTGATGCCCCATTATGCAAAAGAACTCGCATAGGACTTAGTTGCTGAAATGTGCACACTGCACAGCTTTTCTTACTGTTCACTTTTCTCAACGAATGACAATCCTGTGCCTTTGTGTTCTATTTTGAATTTAGATCTTGTTTTTAGCCATGGGTGCTTGTTTTCACACTGGGGAACATTATATTTGCTTTTAACGTAACAATAGTTCAGTTGCCAAAATTGTTTTGCCGTTCTTGTCATCAAGCTTTTGTTGTTTTTGATATAAGGAGACATTCGTGTAATTTGAAGGGAATAAAATATGTATATGCCATGAAAAGGAGCCAGCGTAGAACCTTATTTATTTCATTTCATACGTTGACATCCAAACCACCTATCCAATAAGCATATGTAGTCTTTGCATGAGGTAAGCCTTCCTTTATGCTATTTAGAGCTCTTTCGTTTAAAGAAGAATGAAAATACTCCCTTTCAACCTACTGAAATCGGTTATGGTATACCGACTACTGCCAAGTGCCAATCAGTTGTTACGGACACTTTTCATTTTCAAAGTTTTCCTGCTCTAATTAAATTTAGGTGAAATATGGGGTTCAAAGTTTGTTGTACTGCCCATGCAGATTCGTATGGGTGTAGTTGTACAAGTTGATTTAGTGGGTCTATCTGAAACGAATATATGGCAACTTCTTATCCAATACTTGTATAGCATTTATTGAATTAATGTAAACCCGTAACGCTCAGGTTTGTTTAGCCTTATGATTTATCAGTTCTGCGAATAGTTATGAAGTCAGTTAGTCATAAAGCCTCCTTCTTCAACACGTGTGTACCATTTATGTGAACGCTCTGTATCCTCATTGTTAATTTTGTACTTTTGGCTCTAATTTGAGCCCTGGGTTGATTTCTCCAAGTTTGGCCTGCTATTTTCTTTGTGTGGTGTTTGGTGTGTCCCATGTATTCAGTTTGTATGACTCTATGCACTGATACTAGCATGACAAAAAAATTATACATGAGTGTTTTATTAAATTTGTTTTCTTATTGTTGTGAACAATTCTGTCTTTGTGTTTTATAAGAATTTTTAGATGATCTAATTGCGTGTCTTAGTAAAAAAAAATAGAATTTATTTCATGGTAAATCTGTTTGTTTCAGAGTCTGCGGAAGCATCTTCTTGAGGAGCTTGAACAAACCTTTCCTGATGACGTAGAAGCATACAGGGAGATACGTGCTACTTCTGCTGCTGTAAGTGAAAATACAGTTGACTTTTAAGATTGGCTTTCCCTTGATATATATGTCTGTACGGTCCTATGGACTAACAATAATGTACTAATCATATTTCAGTTCGTATACAATTTCATGTTTAAGTCACCAATGCATCTTCCGTTTTTCTGGAAGTGATAGTACATCTAATATTAGCCGAGCCTAATAAGATTTCTAACACTATTTTTAAAAAACAGAATGACATTTCTAACTTAAGTTCGTGATAAGATCATTGTATATCTGTCTTCAATTAAAATATACCAATTTAAATGTTGATATTGCCATATTGGTGTTTAGGACTTGTTTTAGCTGAGGCCAGAATTATGTTGGTAATTTGTACTTTGTAAATATACACAATTATGACATGTTCCTATAAATTTAACTTTTTTGTAGCATGGATGTTCTGTACTATTAGATCACATTTCACTGTCATAATAATTTTGGAATTTATAGTTTCAAGATTAGATTATCAATTTTGAAATTTCTTCCTAGTCTTAAGTTTGATGCATAACAACTAACTAACAGCATTACAAAAGCTGTTCTGCATCTTGTTCGTGAGGGGCTGACCTGCCAGTGTCAGTTTCTATTTGATGCCCCACAGTTCCTGGCCTGGTACCCTAATCCCCAGACCCAACTCAGGTGGAACTTGGAACCGGCTGGTCCACTGTTAACTGGTTGGTTTCTATAACTGTAGGAATTGATGAATTACCATTGCCCCCTATTTATCTTCTACTAACATAAGCAGCTGGTGCTTAATCGTGAAAAAAAAATAAAGTGAACAGTGGCTGGATTCAGTGAACATTATCTAGGTTAAACAAAATTTCACTGCTTGCCAGGTTTGCTAGGAAGCAAGCAGTAGCCAGCAGGTGATTGCTGGTTTTGTGAACTCTGGTAACATGTACTTCAATTATTGCTTTCTTGTTGAGAATGATCACCATCTAGATTTTTCTACAATAGTTTCTTAATATCTCATTTTTATCCAGGAGTCAAAGCGGTTGGCTCAGTCCCAGAGCACTTTGCCTAATGGAGATGTCATAATGAAAGCCGAGCATTGAGAGGACCCAACTACAACAGCAAGTTTGTTATTTCCCCTATACTTAGTTTAGGGAAGCCTTTGTGATCCAACAACTGATCTCCCTGTTGCACTATCCCTTCATATGACTGATCAATAATCTGTGCATATTCTCATATCATGTGCTGCATCATATATTCAGCTTACCCAATGATTGAAGATAATTACCCGATGCTGTATTGTCATACCCGAAATTTCGCGAAATCTCACCGAGATCTCGCTTACCGGAGGTGGATGAATTTTGAAATGCTAGCCAGAGTAAAAAAAAATGTACATTGCTACAGTAATCTCGGAAATCTCGCTGAGATCTCGGAGTTTTTGCCCGTTTTTTGACTTTATTTGACCAGATTTGACCGAAAATTGATCAATAACCCTTAAGAAAGTTATCTCCCATGAAAATTTGTTGAAAAAACGAATTTTTAAGACATTTTTTAAAAACTGTTGAAACACTATCGGTTTTTTATAAAATATTACATACTTTATCATAATCTGAAAAATTTATGATACCATCCTAAGAAGTGTAGGATTATGCATAAAAATTTTAAAAATAATTTAACTTCATTTGTTATCTTTAAAAAATCAAAAATCGAATGAATATAATTGGGACAGTAACTTTGTCAGAATTTTATAAATTTTATAGAGTGTGATCATTATCTAAAATTTTTATGAAAGCATAATAATTTTTAAAAAAATTAAATTTTTTTTGTTTGCTCAATCAAATCTATATATGCGTTGAACTTCATTTGTTATATTTTAAAAATCAAAACAGAAAGAACATAAATGGTACAATGCACTTGTAAGAATTTTTATGAGATCTTAATCATTTTCTTAGAACCTTTCTGCAAAATTTTAAAAAAATTTAAACCTTTTTTTATTATTAAAGCAAATCTATGTATTGATCATCAATCTTTTATCAGGACATAGCACTGTTAGAATTTTTGTAGCTTCTTGAAACTTGATCGTCATATGAAAATTTTATAGAAATATTACTGATATATCAGGAACATCCAAAAAAATTTTCAAAATTTTCTAAAGTGATTTGTACCATTTTTCATTTGGTTGAAGTTTGCTGGTATGGCTTTTATCAGGACAGTAGCATTGTCTGAATTTTTAAAAAATTATAAAGTTTGATCATCATCTGAAAATTTTATGGGAACATTATTAATGCATCTTAACCATGCAAAAAAAATTCAAAATTTTCTAACGTGGTTTGTTTCATTTTTCATTCGGTTCAAACTTGCCGGTCAGCGTTTTATCAGGACAATTGCAATATTTGAATTTTAAAAATTTCTTAGAGTTGATAATCATCTGAAATTTTTACGGAAACATCATTGATGTGTCAGAAATCTCCACAAGAATTTTCAAAATATTTTGACATTGTTTGAGCTATTTTTCGCTCAGTACAATGTTGCCGAGATCTTGGAAATCTCGGTAGAAAAAAAAAACGGATTTGAAAATCCGTTATTGTAGTTCGTCCGAAATTTGTTCGAAATTTCTAAATCTCACCGAGATTTCGTTCTTTGACCAGCCCCATCTAGGGAGGATGCCACATACTCCCTCCGTTCCGATTTAGAAGGCGCTTAATTTTTTTCACGGCGTTCCGTTTCGTAGAGCGCAGTTTCTTTTTCCTTGCGTTCTTTCCCGAGTTACCCTCCATGCAGCATGCAGCATTCATTTTCCTTGCGTTACAAAAAGCAAATGGCCCACTAATTGATATCCATGTCCATTTACTATCCATATCCATGAGGGGCAGTGCTAGAAAGAATTAAACATCTTGGTATCCATGAAAAAATTTAAACGCCTTCTAAATAGAAATAGACTATATAATGCAGCTGACAATAAGTCTGTTTGTAATATGCTTTCTGCTCATCTGGACCTACTGAGTACTGACTACTGTGCTGTGCGCTCCATTCAAATGCTAATCCAGTTGGCGGTTGCCCGAAGATTTCATCCCATGATATGATGTAGTCTAATAGTCTATGTCCTATATAGTACATAGGATAGGTTGCCTTTTGGTGATAGCTAGATTTATTTCGAATAGTATAACTGAAAAACGGTTCGCACTATGGCAAGGTGGCTGGGTGGTTGATTTCCTTTTGAAGCCAACTAGGCGAGGTGAGGAAAATTCCGTGGCGTGTATGCTGCATCAGTGTAGTGCTGGCAAAAAAAAAAGTTCAGTAGGGCTCGAATCAAAACTGTTTTGATTACAGTAGTTAATAAGTTTAAAATTAAAACAAGTATCTCAAATGAAAAAATGTTATTGATGCTCGGCTTAATAATGGCTCGTTAATTTAAATTTAAAATAACTACTTAAATGATAAATAAAATAATTTTATATCTAACTATGTAAATTTGGAAAGAAGCTTAACAAATAGCTTTGTTAGCACAGCAGTGTCTAGTCATTTGACATTTACGATTTTTACCATTACGGCAGTATCATTTGCTCATCGCGTATCATCTTTGTAACTCTTCGGCATATCTGCAATTCAAGTTACTCAAGATAACATAGTTTGCTGATTTCTCCAAAACAAAAATTAAGGTAGATGATTTGATGGTGAGCTGATTTGGAATGGGTTATGGAACTTAAAGAAAGGGGGGAAAATATTATGGGTATTGTAGTAAAATGTAGTCGTTCACCTGCAATCAATCACAGAATTCGTCGTCGCAATTACAAGAGTAAGAACAAAGGGACACACGATATAAGGTGGAATTCTCTATCGCTTTATTAGATTAAACACCCAATATATATAGGAGAGGGAGAGAGGAGTTCGGATTCGTCCACACAAATAAGAGACAGAATTCCAACGGAATACGGTAAGATATCCTTATATCATAACACTCCCTCTTAGGTGAATACCGCGTAATGCACATGTCTTGTTAAAAACTCCACTTAAAAACCCGGTGGAAAAAAGGAGATGGAGAAAAGAGTATATTGCACTCGCACTTTTATGCTGCACTAGTTGCTTCATTAAAACCTTCATATGAGAAAACTTCAGAAAAACTCATAAAGGGAAAAGAGTATAATTTATAATCTTCAGGATTTATATTAGGATCTTCAGGATCGCAATAAAAGTTATAGCTCAATGGTTTTCTCCCCTTGAACTTTACATCTCTCTAAGTCTTCTCATTCCAATGCCTTTAACACATCTTTGAAATATGGATTTAGGCAATGACTTAGTAAATAAATCTACAAGATTTTCATATGACTCAGTTTGCAAGATCTTTATCTCACCGCTCTTCTGGAGTTCGTGAGGATAGAATAACTTAGGAGCAATATGCTTCGTTATGTTGCTCTTCACATAATCCAATTGCATTTGTGCAACACAAGCAGTATTATCTTCATATATAATCGTAGGGGTATCGAAAGCGTTAAGGCCTCATGACTTCTGGATGTGGTTAATTACAGGTTGTAGCCAAACACATTCATGTGGGGCTTCATACAAATTTATGATCTCTGAGTGGTTGGTAAAAGTTGTTACCAGGGTCTGCTTACAAGATCGCCAAGAAACGGCTATACCACCACAGAGAAATACAAAACCAATCTACGATTTGGCACTGTGGAGATCAGACAGATAGCAAGCATCCTTATATCCCACCATGGTCAAGTCTTGATTTTTCTGGAAAAACAATCCAAGATCTTGAGTACCTTGGAGGTATTTGAGTAAAGTCTTAACACTAGCTCAATGTCTTCTAGTTGGAGCTGAACTGTGTCTAGCTAACAAATTCATTACGAATGCAATATCAGGCCTTGTGCAATTCGCAAGATACATGAGTGCTCCAATGGCACTTAAATATGGGACTTCAGGTCCTAAGACTTCCTCATTTTTCATCCTTGGTCTGAAAGGGTCTTTATCCATTTCAAGGGATCTTACGACCATGGGGGTTTTCAAAGGATGCGATTTATCTATATTAAACCTTTCCAATACCTTCCGGGTATAGGAAGACTAGTATACAAGGATTCCTTTTGGGAAATGGTCTAGCTGTAGGCCTAAGAAAAATTTGGTTTTACCCAAATCTTTCATCTCAAACTCCGTCGTGAGATAAGCACTTGCTTCCTTTATCTCCTCTGTGGTTCCGATGATATTCAGATCATCGATAAATACTGAGATGATACAGAATCCATTCTGAGATTTCTTTATGAATACACAGGGACAATCATCATTATTTGAGTATCCCTTCTTCAGGAGGAACTCACTAAGCTGGTTATACCACATTCTTCCCGGCTGTATTTAACCCGTATAGCGATCTCTATAGTTTGACGCTATACATGTCGCGATTATTTAAGATCGGGGACCTTGACTCCTCTAGGGACTCTCATATAAATATCCGAATCCAGTGATCCATATAAATATGCGGTCGCCATATCCATCAACTGTATTTTTATATTTAAGCTAGCTGACATTAATGTTAAATATCGGAACATTTATTCCACCTTTTACAGGAGAATAGGTTTCATCGTAATCGATGTTGGGTCTCTGCGTGAACCCTTGTGATACAAGCCTCGCTTTTATATCTCACCACCTGGATATTTTCATTTCTCTTCTGGATGAAAAACCCATTTAATCCTCTAGGAAACACTTTAGGAGATGTTTGGTTAACAGGACCAGAAACTTTCCTCTTATTATGCGAGCGTTGCCTCAATTTCTTCTTTTGTTTGACCCTATCTAAGCGCTTCTAGCACTCTGCCATAGACTTTGATTCTGGATCCAGCTTTTAGCAATTTTAGAGGCAAATATTTGTCAACATTTGTTGTCTTCTTTTATTCATTTCTCCTGCATCACTTCAGGGATATATCTATATTAATTTCTTCCAGCTCCTCATGATTTCCCACAACAATGGAATCTGGGTGTTCCGACTTCCCAGCGTGGGATTGTGCGTGCAAATATATGCTGGGGTTATCATCTTCAGGATGGATCACTTCGAGGATGTTACCATCTCCAGGATGGCTCACTTTAGAGATTTTCTCAATATCAGGTTGAACTTTTTCTACTGTCACGGGTAGTGTTCTCATTTGTTCGATTCTCTACTTCTGCGGACGTCTCCGCGGAATTGAGTCTCGTGCACCTGGAGGCCTCCCCCTCTTCTTATCATGAGGGTCAAGAGTGGGTTTAATATCCTTCTAGAGTATTTCCATTCTTTCAGGTACATATACTGCAGGTATATGAGATCTTTCACTCTCCTATGACCAGTGAAGGCAAGGGACATGCATGCATGCACGCCAGACCTATGCCCTAGAAAAAGACGACGCCCCGGCCGCAAAAAATTATCTAGTCGCCAGAAGCTCTCACTACAAAAAGGTCTTCAGTCGCCGGGGGCAGCGCAGATTTGGCCGCTGGTCTTCGGGACCTTTCTTTTATTTTATTTTATCATTGTTCTGACGAAAAAAAGCTAGTATCTTTATTTGATGATTAGATTGAATTGCAGTTAGGGATATTAATCTGTTGGATTAGTTTTGCATTGATGCGATTAACTTTCGTAGGGCTTGAAGTAGGATGATCACGTGATGCGGGATGAAAATCGATGTAGTGTCGATTGATGTGGGTAGACGATCACGATCAAGCTCGGTAGAGCTTCGTACTGATAACGTATTGTAAACGATCACGATAGAGTTCTAACCGAATACGGTAAGATATCTAGTATCTTTATTTGATGATTAGATTGAATTGCAGTTAGGGATATTAATCTGCTGGATTAGTTTTGCATCGATGCGATTAACTTTCGTAGGGCTTGAAGTAGGATGATCACGTGATGCGGGATGAAAATCGATGTAGTGTCGATTGATGCGGGTAGACGATCACGATCGAGCTCGGTAGAGCTTCGTACTGATAACGTGTTGTAAACGATCACGATAGAGTTATAACCGAATACAGTAAGATATCCTTATCTCATAAGAGGTATAACTATTTTGAAATTAACCTCGAACTAACAAATTTAGGATCACCACCTTAGAATGTCATGTGTCATCTTTATCTATCTCTCCTTTCCTTTTTCCCTACTTACTTCCTCCACCCCCTTATTCCCTCTCTAACACAAAAATAAAATAAAATTAGAACATTTAAACTTTGAAAATTTTAAATAGGAAGTTTCAACTCAAAAAAATTTAAATTGAAAGCTTTTAGATTAGGAAGTTTCAACTCGAATAGATTCAAAAGGAAAAGTTTTAAATCAGAAAGTTTCAACTCAAAAAATTTCAAATAAAAAAGTTTTAACTAAAAAAATTCAAATTGAAAAGTTTTTACTCATAAAACTTTTAATTCAAAAGCTTTCAATTCAAAAAGTTTTGATTGAAAAAAATTTTGCTTCAAGAAGTTTCGATTTAAAATTGAAGTTAAAAAATTTCAACCAAAAAATTCTAATTAGAATGTTTCAACTCGAAAAAATTAAAATAAAAAAAAAATGGAATTAGAAAGTTAATTTCAAATAAAAAAAGTTGACTTTGAAAATTTTAAATTAAAAAACTTTTAGATTTAATTAAAAAAGCAAACAATTTCGTTCATACTCGTTTTGGTTTGTAAAAAAAAAAAGAAAACAAAATTTTACATGTCTCAACGCTACGCATCATGCGACGAGACAACGAAGAGAAACGTGTCCTCACCCGGATGGTGAGCGCACAAACAGTTGGCTCAGGGCGACCGTAAACTAGTCATTCCGACATATTATTATACGAGACTACATTACATACTTGATAAAAAAGTATAATAATCCCCGTACTTGGCTGATTAAGTAAGCCGTGATCTTGACATCTGCTCCGAATATGTATTCTATATCGGAATTCCTATAAGCCGGACGTTCGATTTTTCTGGACACTACAACATTTTTTTCTTACTCGTAAAATATTTTTTCCTATGCATAAAATATTTTTTTCGATAACAGTAGAAATGTCAATCCGGATCGCTGCAATATTTTTTTCTACACGTGAAACATTTTTTTTCTATGCGTGAAACATTTTCCTTCGATAACAGAAGAAATACGCGCACGAAAAAAAAATATTTTACACGTTGAAAAAAATATTACACTAAATGTCCGACGCAATATACTTATATTGGACGTCTGGCTGCTAGTTCTTCCTAGAATATAAGCATATCAAAGATGCAGAGGATCTTTAATACGTAAGAATGACTTATAACGAGCAATTATATGACCTAGTCATAGGTTTGTTTTGAAAGATATGTGAGAGTACGTTCGAATATAGATAGCTCATAGCTGAGACCATTTCTTCTTCTTTTTCCCCCTATGATCACTGTACTATTCTGGCTTTGGATTGCTCCAGGCATGGAGATACGGGGTTTAAAATATTAATGAGTAATGCCTTCCCTAAATTAACAAGTCACTATGCATCACTAACCAAGTCAAAGATGTCAGCATAACCTATGCATGTCTAGAGTGCCAGAGCTGTGGGCATGAACGTAAGGTCCTATTTAGGAATGCGGCTCATGTAAAATTCACGTGCTCATGTCTTAAATGTCATGGTGCTCATTTCTTGTGTGCTTTGTAATCTATTAGGAATGTTTTCACGATGTGATATATCGTGTGTGTTATTTTTTTCACAGAAATAATTTTATTTTTTTCGACGATGTTCTTTTTTAAATCGTCGAGAAAACATGCGAAACGGTTGAAAGGATACAAACACAATCACGTTTTTTTTTGCATTTATCTGGGGTCCTCTCATGAAGGATCTACGATTGCGCTAAATCGAAAGGTCCTTTTCGTGAAAAACGGTTGTAATGATCCAAAAGCAACTACGTTCTTTTTTGGTATTTATTTAAGATTCTTTCACGAAAGATTCGTGATTTTTCTAAATCAAAAGGTCCTTTTCGTAAAAAATCGTGGGAAGAACCCACACGTAATTACATATTTTTTGAGGGATCTACACGTGAAAAAATGAGCCAAGCCGGCCAGCTTGGCTCGGCGCGACGTGGGCGGCCTCCCAGATGTCGAAGTCTTCGAACTTTAGTATAGGTATTATTTGGAGTTGACACGCCAAATTAATTGCGTATTTGAGGCACTAATCGGAGTATATCAAATATCCACTGAATAAAGCTTTTCTATATTTTAACTGTACCAAGGTAGCATCACACGATATTTAGGATCGATGCTTCAGAGTGACGTCGAGATTGATGATGTGAGCTATAGGATATAAGCCGGGTGGTTGAAATGATGCAAGTATCGAGTGTCTTATGTGATAGAAAGTCTCTCAAAAGTTAAAGGGTACGTTCTATAGGACAAAGATTAGACCTTCGATTTATATGTGTTGAAAATATGCCCAATAGGTCAATCATGAAATTGATTATCATGTATTTATGTTTATGTTGTTCCTTTGATAGTATCATATTATAAATCATCAAGTATGTGATTTGATCGTGAAACTCTGTAATTTAATTATGATATTGTTATAAATTGTCCCTTATTTACTTATTGGATGGGTCACTAATAAACTTTATTCAAAACAAGCACATGAATTAATTAATCACGTTTCATAGATTATGGGTATGTGATACCATTTAATCGTGTGAATACATGTAAGTGAAGATGCTATTAGACTGAATCACTTATGAAACACTTTTTAAGAATTTGATTAGTTTCATACAATGATAATGATTAATTCTTAGACATGAGATCAACCCAGTTTCCTACATGAGGACGGTATGCTTTGATGTTGACTAACGTTGTTCGTAACTGGATAATCATAAGGACAACACTCGGGTATACCTTGAATCATGCAGAGGGGAGTGTATGATCAAGACGGAATTTGTCCTCCTCATACTGAGGGAATGATATCAATCGGCCACTCGATGAAATAGATTAAAAAATGTGCATGGCCACATTCGAATGATTAAAATTGTTAATCGATCGATCTTGTTAGTCTACTTCAGATAATTGAGAAAATCGGTTTAACAGTGCAAGGATGGTAGACCTCAACCTTGAGTTAAACCATGATATCAAAGTGAGAAAGGGACCGACATGTATTCATTGAAGGTTTGTTGGATAAATAACATTTATGCAATTTGGATAGTCGTTATTGTCGACGATCGGGATCGCCTGACCATAGAAGTGTATAGGGGTTAATATGAATGCAGGATCCGGAACTGACTTCGCTCACCGAGGAAACAAACTCACTACTCCAATGGTCGGAGGACAGAGGAAAAGAGGGAGACACCGAGAATTATACTGGTTCGAGCTCGTATGACAGGTAATAGCTCTACTCCAGTCTTACCCGGAGGCGGAGAAATTCACTATATTTGAGTACAAGGGATGCTCTCTAACTCGAGCTTCTGTAGTTTGATTGTGTGTGTGTTTTGTGTTTTCTTGCTTGCCCCTTTGTGTTCGTCTCAGGGGGGTTTTATGCCTCTCTCGGCTGTTACCAGAAACGGCCGGGAGAGATTCCTGGGAGAGTGGCTTCATGCGCACTAAAACTGGATCGTAACCGCTCCGGACTTGTCACCTACGTCTGGCTTGACTGCATCATTTAAGAATCTTGGTAACCGTTGGTGTGAATGTACGACCTGGATCCCCGAGCTCAAGCCCCCCCTCCCGATCGAGAGCTGGCTCTTTACCCTCTAGCTTGAGGTCGAGCGGAGGCCGCATGGTCAACGACGCGGTCAGAGGTTTCACAGCTCGAGCCCGAGCTAGAGGTTTGTTGACTGATCCGTTGACCGGACAGGGGTTCTTCAGTTCCTGACAGCTATGTTCTGCTATGAGCTACTTGCGACTAATGAATCGAAAAAGGAGTTTTTCAATTTATTACTAATAGAATATGAACCTGAAGGGTCACACACTAGCATAGACTTAAGACAAATTTATGAAATTTTCTCTCGTAACATACATATTAAATGTGATTGAACATGATATCTGATTGTTTACAAAAAATAGTTGCGAATCTACGTGCAAAAATATGTTTTTTTTGCAGAGAAATCACTGTAGCAGTGAATATTGTAACAAAGATGGAAAACATTGTAGAACATCGCCAGCGCTGTAGCAACCGATCTGCTACAGTGACAGGTGTTCTAGGTACTGTAGCAGCCGGCTTGCTTCAGTATTTTTTTTTTGGGAAATTGGCCAAGAGTTCTGACATTCAGTATAGAAGGAGAAACACCAGACGAGCTACGTGCGTATACACCCACACGAACACACTCACGCAAGCGCGCCCGCGTCGAGCGTCGCTCAAACGCGGGCGGGCTAGCCACTCGACGAGCGAGCCAGCCAAATGAGCTACGAGCTCATCCGCCTTGCTTCAGTAATTTACTTATATATTATACCTCCGGGTTAAAAAAAATAATGAGAAAAAAATAAGAAAAAAATAAAAAAAGTTAAAAAAAGTTTCACCTAAACGAGAGAAAAAAAAAAGCTCACAGCATACTTCGACAAAAGACCTGGGTTGTTGTGATGTTAAGTAGCATCGCACGCCCTGAAAAAAGAAAAGGGTAACGTCGCACGGTAAGGGATAAGCAAGCCACGTAGACATTTGCTTATGACAGAAATCTTGCATCCCATCACAGGCTGTACAAGTGGCTCCATTGGCAACTAGAGGAAGAATTTTATACTAGCAGTCGATCACAGATATCTCGTCTTTGCCATTTCGCTTCACTGACGGGCCTTTGCTTTTGACAGGAATGCATGGCTTATAATATGTGGATCATGAGTTGTCACATTTGAGTGGAACCCATACGGTTAGATGGAAGCAATGCTAACCACCTCCACCATACACGACAAGCGCCTGTGATATTCCAGAGCCATGGTCGCCAATTTCTTTAGAGCCTGGATGGATGCTGCCATCGAAAGATTTGAATTGATGAATTCGCGTTCTAGGATTCTTTCTGATCGTTACAGTGTCGCACAGGAACTTGCCATAATGGCATGGAGCCCAACACAACAGTTGAAGACGAAAGAAATAGACCTCATATAGAGGGGGAGTACTCGTCGATCGATCGATCGCCAACCTGATTTGATGAGTTACGTGCGTCTCCAAGCAAACAGTGGGTAATTTCGTCGATATTAATTACTGCAAGCAGCTTTGCTTGTGAGTGATCCTGCTTAGAGATACTAGAAAAATTTTCGCGGCGTACACGCCGCGCGTGGCGTTTTTCATAGAAAAAATTACTTTTTTTCGATGGCACTTTATTTTTTAAATCGTCGAAATAATGAGCGAAACGGCTAAAAGGATACAAAATTTTTCGCGGCGTAACACGCTGTGCGTGTCGTTTTTTCGAAGGAAAATTTTCTTTTTTTTCGACGGTGTTTAATTTTTTAAATCATCGAAGTAATGAGCGAAACGGGGAAAATAGAGAGATAGAATTGTAGAAATATCTCTTTCGACTTAATTATTTGGAAAATATTGAGACCGAAATGAAAACCGCAAGGGAAAAAAGCTTAGAGGAAAAGGGTGAAAAATCATTAGAGATGACAACCTTCTTTTGTCGAGTTTAATATTCTATGCGTCACGAGTAATAATACATGTTTTAAAAAATATTAGAGACTCATGGCGAACACGCCACAAGGTCGCTTTTTTCGTAGAAAAAACTTCTTTTTTTTCGTCGGCGTTTTATTTTTTTTAAATCGTCGAATTAATGAGCGAAACGGAGAAAAATAGAGGATAGAGTTGTAGAAATATCTCTTTCGACGAATTATTTGGAAAATATTGGAGACCAAGCTGGAAAACCGCGGCGGGGAAAAAGTCTAGAGAGAAAAGGGTGAAAAATTATTAGAGACAACAACCTTCTTTTGCCGAGGCTAACACTCTACGCATTCGCCGAGTAATAATACATGGTTTAAAAAATATTAGAGATCAAGATGGAAAATCGAGGTGGGGAAAAAATCTAGAGATAGAGTTGAACACATATTTCTAGCGACGAAAACATTTTTTCCCAGGGAAAAACGAAGAAAGGACCTAGACGTAAGAAGCAAGGACCTGAATGTTACGTTTTTGGACCTGTTCGCTATCTTGAAAAATTAGAAAAGGGCTTGTTCGCGATTTGAATTTAACGGGAGGTTCTTTCTGTAAAATGGCGCACGAGGGACCCGAACACGATTTTAGCGAAAAAATCTTCTCTCACAGAATATCGCGAAGGATCTATTCGTAATTTATAAAAGGACTAAATCGCTGAGCTTGCAGGAACTCTGCAAGGAATAATAGATGGTATGATAAGTGCCTTTTCGATAGTTAAATCAGCATTTATGGATGCCGGTCGGCGGTCGTGGACGAATTCTGGGACTTACCACGTTGCGCTGGTCGCTGTAAAGATAGAAAGTAGTACCGAGTAAAATTCTCATCAGTTCTGCTTTGGATAAGCGAAGGATTAATGACGGCGTCATTGTCCTGCGTCTTGTCTTGACTTAATTTGCTACTTGTATTCGGATTAACGAGTCCATGAAATTCTGGCACATTGGCAGGTTATCGACATTTCAGTTTTAGTCCTAAAAAATGCTCTCTTTTTTTCTGATGTTCCTAATGCAGCTAGCTAATTTTAAGTCAATTTTTTTTTAAAGACGCGTGCTTTCACTTTTGCGTGTCTAAAGATCAAACCCAGTACCACTCTTGTGCACCATGCACTCTGCCACCTAGGCCCCATCCAAATTCTTAGTTACCGATAAAGATCAAACCTAGGGTACGTTTGGATTGATACCGTAACCCAGTAGATCCCTTTGACTTTCTTTAAGCTGTCGTATTTTTGTTTGATGCCATGTTTTGGCATGCCACAAAAAATCTTAGTCTGATGTACTATCTATCATAGACACAATTCTTTGGTAAATTATGCCACAGTTATGGCTAACGATTTCTATGCCAGAGAAACTGTGGTACGCCGCACTTTGGCACTTGAGACCTAACCGTGGATGGAAACGAGATGTCATAGGGTTATGCAATTGTCTGCTTAGATGTCCTCAATAGGAGTGTGATCCGACTGCACTATAGAACCCGTGTCAAATAGTATGATATTTGGCTGACCTAAACCACGCCTCTTACCATTTGCTTAAAATTAACCAATGGCTGCATGCATGTTCTGTGATCTGTGCCACCCTGTATTGTCCCGTACTGTATTACTAGTAAGTGTGCTGTTCGATTCCCTCCGCCTCTCTTGTTCGCGAATCTTGATCTACGTTCACATCTTTTCTCTCTCTCTCTACTTTCTTGTTCTCTGTGCATTCCATTCAGCTGTCGTTGCATTCTGCCCAATGGACAAGGAAAGCAAGAAAGAAAGAACTAGTTGCAGGGCCAGGGAGAGAAAGCGACCATTGAATAAACAGGACATATATGCTGCATGTGACGATCTCTATAAGTTTGATCTTTCTCTACGTGTTCCTGGATTACATGATCTGGTATTCTGACGACGACAACAAATAAGAGGGAGAGAGAAAATTTTGCATGCTGATGGAGAAGGGAGACTGCCTGGACAGACCTGGGTTTCGATCTACAGAAGCCATGTACACATCACCATCGGTTGATCATCTCTACGGATTCGACCGTACGTATTCTGATCCGAGCAATTCTTTTGTGAATTGTGCGTGATCGTTGCATGATCCGATCGATCGATGATCTGTTACTAGCTCAAGGACTCGAATTCCCACCACTGCGAGCTGCTGCAGGTCTGCTCCGCGGACGACGGCCAGCTCGAGTGGAACTGGAACGACGAGTACTGATGTTCCGCCGGCCCCGACGCTGTGAAGCCGGCAGCGGCGTGCGACGGCTGGGACGAAGGCCGGACGAAGAGGCCCGCGTCGTCGTCGCCAAAGTTAGATAACTTTTCGCCGCCACCCTCGGCCGAGTAGAGCGCCGCGCCGGCGTCGACGAACTCCTCCTTCAGGCCGGCAACACCCGAGCGCACGTCGTCCCCATCTCCGGCGGCGTCGGCATTATCGCCGTACTTCCCCCGCGGCTCCTGCAGCATCTCGGCCAGCTTCTCCATCTGCAACAATCGAATCGATCATGCATTAGAACGAATTGTGACAAAGAACTCAACACAGCGTAGTGATCGACGAACAGATAGATCAACATACTTGCTTGAGGAGTGCGTGCTTCTCCTTCTTGAGGGACTCGTAGCTGCAGAGGAGGGCGTCGTAGTCGTCGCGGAGAACCGAGTACTCGCGCTCGAGCTGCTTGGACTTCCAGCGCGCGCGCTTGTTCTGGAACCAGATGGCGACCTGCCGCGGCTGCAGGTCGAGCTCCCGCGCCAGCTGCAGCTTCTGCCGCGGCTCCAGCTTGGTCTGCGTCGCGAACATGGACTCGAGCGACTTGATCTGCTCCTCGCTGAACCGCTTCTTCCTGTCCACGCCCTTGCCGCCCTTTCCCCCCCGCACGTCCATCATCCACTCCCCGTCCTCCTCGCCCTCCATGATCACCAGCTCGCTCACTCTCGCACCGCGCGCGTCTCCAACTCTCACCTGGGCATGCACGCACCTGGGTCGATGTGGAAGAAGGGGATAGATGAATGGATCGCAGGGTAGCACGGCAGCCACCTAGCTCGCCTAGCTAGTTGTTTAATCGGCGTGATGGCAACGGGGTGGCCAATGGAGCGCGGTGGCGTGCATGCGTAGCCTCTCTCTTTCTCTCGGAGTCTCTCTCTATGGATCTAGCTATAGGCTACAGCTAGCTGCGTTGTTCCGCGCGGCCCCGCCTGCCTCGCTCGGCGTCGCTGTCGCGGGGCAGGGGCAGAGAATTCGCAGCACGCAGCGGCCTCTGAATCTCTGATCCCTATCTCTCTCTCTCCAGCCAGTGACAGCGCGCACGCCGGGGTTAATAAGACTACGCTGGTGGCCACGTATATATCGCGATTCGCGTGGCGATTTTAACTATTTTCTTGGCTTTCTACCCGGCGCCGTGCGGGGCGTGCCACCTTGGCGCGCGCGACGACGACGTACGTCGTCCCCCGCCGCCCGCCGCCTGGATCGGTTTAGCCGAGCGGTTGGTGCGGGGTGGGAGGGAGTCTTAACGTTGCGTTGCGTTGCGTTGCGCGCGACTTCGCAAGCGGGCGGGTAACGTATTAATGATGCTGGCGTCGCGTCGCGTGTCTGCGTAGCGTGCGCGCGGTTGGTGGGGGAAATGCGGGGCGTCGTCCCGTGGGGGCGAGGACGTGTCGGGCGGGCAGTGGCGTGCGCGTCTCCGACTCTCCGTGCCAGACGAGCTAGCTATCTCGGGCTCGGGGTGCGCGCGCGTGGTGGCACGGTGACGGCTGGGCTGGGCCTGGGTAGTACCGTGCGTGGCTGGCGGTGGGCGTGGCGGCGGCGCCGGCCGCCCGCACGCTGGGTTATTTCGGTGGTTGGGGGTGGACGCGGTGCGTCCGGTGCGCTGGATTTGGCTGAGTCGAGTCGAGTTCGACACAACCGTTCTGTGTATTTTTTTTTCCAAATCTAATCTCAGATGTCATTAGTTGCGCATATATATCACGATAGGCAGTGACGGAGTTAGAAAGTTCTAAAAAGAGGGTTTAAAAAAGAGACATATAAAATCAACTACTATACCTATCGACATATTGTAAAATAGTTGAAATTTAAATTATATGCAGTATAAGTATGTAACTATGAAAGGAGAAAAACGTACCATTCATTGCTTCAAAAGAGTTGACAGTTGATATTTATGAGTTTTCTTGTTTTGAAAACGTTGTAAGATATCTTCTATGTCTATCTTTGTAAACACGTCTCGCTCAATGTAGCATACCATAAGATCATTTAAGCAGTCATCACTTATCTTATTGCGCAAATCTGTCGTAATAATTTTCATTATCGAGAAAGCCCTTTCAATTGTAGCTGTCCCCACAAGTAAAATTAGTGCCAATTCAATCAGTCTATAGATCAATGGATAAACCGCTTTCTGTGCTACACGGTATGGGCCTTGGCGATCCGCGCAGCGTTGCCGCGCGAGACGGCCGTCGTGTGCTCCTGAAAACTCTTTTGCTGGACTGGCGAGGTGGGCTCCAGCCCCACCATTGCCTCCGCCTATGATGATAGGAACGTGAAACCACGGTCAGTCAGATGACCAACACCATAGACACAACACAGGGCAGTAACATAGGTGCTATGGCACAGGGAGTTGATAAGGTTGCTGCCACAACAAGGCGTGACACTTTCATGATGGTAGAGAGTGCGTTACTTTTATAATTACACTAGAACGAGGGCTAGATATGTAAAATAAAATGTACTAGGAGGCAAAAAAAAAATTGGTTGAACTCTCTTGCGGTCCGCGTGATACGCGAGCGTGTGTGAGCTGGATGATGCGTGCGCTGTGCGCGGCGTGTTTGATCACAGGCCAAGACGTACGCCGTGCCAAGCGCGGATGCTTCAGCTTGGTTCCATTCGCTGGGCGCTGCCGATTCTGTTCGATCTTGCTTCTCGGCTGCTCAGACGGTTAGTCCATCGTAATCATCCGTGTACCTTGAGCACTCGAATGTGTAACGATGTCAATTTCGTCATTTTGCCACTATATGTACACAGCACGTACCCATGAATGTACGGACACATGGCGATGTGTCGAAAAATTTCAGGTGCTGAAGGATGATATGTCCTTAACTGAATGATGGAACGGATAGACTGGATAACAGATGGATTAGCGATACTTTCAGGGTTGAATATTGAATTTGGAAGGGGATAGGTAGCAATACTGCTAGTATTGCATGAAATGCACCCCCCCAGCCCATATTTCTGGCCCAGCCCGCTCCCTCTCTCCTGCCTCCCTCACCCCTAGCTGCCCCCCTCGACGTGTGGGCCACCTCCCACCCCATTCTCCCCGCCCCGTGCCCGGCCTAGCCCACCCCCCGACCCCTCCCTGTCTCCCTAGCCTTGGCCGTTGCACGCCTTGCACAAGACCCTTCCCTTGTCCCTCCGCCTCCCCACACGACTGCTCTCTCGCCTCGCCGCCCTCTTTCTCCCTCCCCACCGGCTATTTAAACCCCGCCCCGTCCCCGTTTTCTCCTCGCCCAGCCGCGGTGAGCTCCCCTCCCTCTCCCTTGCTCTCTCTTTCCCTCCTGCACTCTCCCCTCCCCGCCTTTCTTCCCCTCTCAGGCCAAGCACCGCCTCTCTCCTCTCCCTTGTCATTGGGCCCACTCGCTAGCCTCCACGCCACTCAGGCTCGCTTGTCGGTCGGCGCCGTGCCACAGGCCCTGTCATTTCATTGGCCAGGTCGGGTCTTTGGCCAGGCTCAAAGTCACAAGACGACGCATTATTGACGTGGCGATGGTACTGGTAGGTGAAGCGAGGTGGGCAAGACATGCTTAATAGGATTTCATTGTGCGGCCCATTTCATTTTAATTTCTGTTTTTTTTCAGATTTTGATTTTTAATTAAAATCCAAAAATCATTTAAAAATCTAAAAATTACCAAAAATTCCTTAAAAAATCCCAAAAATCCAAAAAAATACCCAAAATGTATATTCTTGACTAATTCGAGCCGCTGAGTCCAAAAATGATCTCCATTTCGCCAAACCAAATCTCCAAAATTACCAAAATACCCCTCTGACCCATTTCCAGCCCCCTCTCCGATTTAATTTCCGTCTTCTCTCCTTTTGGTGTTCTTTTTTCGTTTATTTACTGGTTTTATTTTTTTGAGCTAGATCTGACGTTGGAGCAGTCCCTAGAGCAGTTCTCGGAGCAGGAACAGTACGTGAAGCTGTACTAGGAGCAGGAGCCGTTTGAAGCTATTCAGGACTCCAGCTTCTATCAGCTAGGAGATCCCTCTACCCCGCAAGGTAAGCCACACCTTTGAACATGTTGAACCTAGTTTTAGTATAGTACTATGTATTTTCGTATCGCATTATTTTCTTATATTTTAGAAAAATAAAAAGAAGATAATTTAGAAATACTTGATTAATTATAACACATCCCTTATTAAGCCTATTGTTAAGGCTTAATCCATTCATAACCTTAGGCTACAAATTATTGAACCATCGAAAAATTTGCTGCTAATACCTTTCACCCTAACTTTGTTATTCAAAAATCTCTGAGTGGTACTCGAGGCACTTTTTCTAAAACTGTTTCGGTTAGGGGGACAGTGTTGGACTGCCCACGTGAGGTGGATATCAATTCGACCCCCGACCGATGACGAAGCCCAAGTGCTGGTCTAGTAGATGGTACGGTCGGTACCATGGCTTGTTGTATGAAATGGGCTAAGTCTCAGACACTTAAGGACCGATCCTCTTTGGCAAAGCAAATAACTTCAATTCTCGCTCAACCACAAGTTGGGCCGGTCAGCCCTGTTGACCTGACCCAGCGTATCCTGATACCTTGTATGTCACCTTGGAATACCTATGGGTGGTAGCTACCATTCTTGCTTGGAAGAATGGTTCGCAGAGCGGTCGGGATAAAACAGGAATGGGGCAGCCATTCACCGGTTCTCGCAACAGTAGGTATCCACAGTGACCAGATCGCGTCTCCCGCCTTGGCCAGTGGGTCCCGGAGATTGTGGATTCTTGAAACCTACTGGGTAGGGGCTAAAGAGGGGAAATCCAACGAAAGGCTATGATCATCTCGATCCGGTCGCATGCATTTAAGTTGCATGTTAATCGCGTGGCACTGACGGTCATAGATATCTTGTGGGTAAGATTGAGCACCTCTGCAGAGTGATCTAGATGGTATTCGAATACGTCGTGCTTCCGATTAATAAAGCTGAGTTAATCTGGAGTAATTCCCATAAGCGCGCTCAAGTAGTTTTTAAATCAGAATCTGTCGTAATACTGAACTTTGCAACTTACCCTCATAATATTACCTGATATTTAGTTGTGTTTCAAATGTAATATAAAAACTGGAGTTTAACTCTTGTATCTACACTATCTTGAACCTTGTGCCAACCCCTTGTCATTTCTTGCATATAGTATTCAGGATTTCCTGTGTGATTTGTTGAGTACTGTTGTGTACTCACCTTTGCCTTTACCCCCTTAAATTTTTAAGAAGATGACGACTTTTAGGAGTCCGTAGATGACGACAGCATCTGGTTTTAGACCTTAGTCTTTTGCTTGAACTTTCTTGTGGGAGTTTCTGTAATGTATCAGGTGCAGCCACACCCCTTTTGTAAAATTCTGACCGTTAGGCTTTAAGTTTCTATAAAGCAGTTGAATTTCATTTTTATATCTGGCAATGATCACTTGGTTATCTACAGCTAAAATCTTATATAGCTGTTGAGATATTTAGGGCATGTTTGTTTCAGCTTTGGATTTTTAAAAACTGATTCTAGATTGTGGTTGTAGAGAAGCTGATTCTCCAAAATCTTGAATCCAAAAGCACATATGAAGTGGATTGTGGATTCTAGTGTATATAGGTGGGCTGGATTGTAAGAAGTAGATTCTAGAATCAGACTGTTTATCTCTGATTCTGTTTTTAGGATCATAATCTAGAATCAAAATTAAAACAAACAAGACCTTAAACGCACCTCTTAAAAAAAGCGATCCGTCACATTGCACATGTCACCCAGGTGTCTTTCTTTCCGATGCTGCTTGCGAGTTTTGTTTGGATGGTGTGATCACCCAGCAGCAAAGTTCGACGCACCTGGGTAGGTCCACTAGTCCCGTCTAAACTATTTGCTGATTGTTCGTTTGATTCCTTCCGGTTGCTACCTTATCAGTTATCACACCCCTCCAATTTTCGTGTCTTGGCAAGTTACTTATCGTTGACTCGAAAGTTTTTGCCTTCCTTGTAATGAACTGTTCGATCGCTGCATAGAAAATTTCCGTTAGGTGTAACGTTCCACCCTACTTGAGTTTTCAGGTCGTTTTGAGTCTTAATTTTCTCTCATTTTGCCATCTCAGATATATCCAAGTAATCCAACGCTCGTGGAATTAGTGCAAGATAAGCCCCACCTGTGAAGAAAAAAAAAAACTCATCTAGAAACTGAACTAGATGTTCTATTTAAATTTAGAAGACGGATTTTTTAACTAAATTGTCCGTGGAGCATTGACATCACAAAAACTGTCGATGGACCCTGAGGCGGTGGTACCCACACGGATCGATCCCTGGCTGGTGATCACGCACGCACGGCGGGATGGGAGGAGCGGAGAGCGAAGAAAGGAGAGGCGAGAAATCGGCCAGCAACAGAGAGAGGCATGTTCTATGAGCGAGTGCGGCATTGACACTTTGACAGAGGCCCCCATGCGCTGTGGCACCGTCTCGTCAGCTGTCTCGATCAACAGTATGTGGATTGGCCTCCCTGGCTTTGGCCTTTCTTTCGCTTTCTTTCTTTCTTTCTTTCTTTCTTTTTATCGACCTTTTCTCTCCCCCGTCAAGGTGCTAGCTGGCCTATTTTAGACGTGAGATTAATTCCCAAATTAAATGATAAGATAAAGGCTACAAATCACAAAGTAATAACGCGGATAAAACATTCTCAGAAGGAAATACACGCCAATAGCCGAGTCACACGATGCATGGCATAGTTTGACAATGCAAAGTCAAACATGCTTAACTACGGCTCTCAATGTAATATCCGAGATTACACGCTCGCCAATACGGTGGATAAACAACTGGTGTAAATGTAGGGTAGATGAACGTCCTTAGTTTCTATCAAATACCGCGATATTATAATTACACGAATTAAGTAGCTAGACACCTCTAGTTTGTATGCTCTAGCAATAAAACAATCCACGAATGATACCGTTGTATGTGGAAAATCAATTGCAACAAGTAAGAGAGATGCTACACAACTACACGAGTAATCAAAATAATTGCCAATATTAAACTTCACAGACAGCAAATCAATCGCTTGCAATTAAAAGTACTACTACTTGCAATTAACAAACAACAAAAATGCATTATCTCCCCCAACTAAGGGGCTGTTTGGTTGCCGTCTCGCACGAATCTAGCCGTGGGAGCTCAGACCGCCTACCGACTCGGAAAGCGGTTATGGAGCTCATTTTCCACGAGCCCTGGCTGAAGTGCTTTGTACATCGTCTTTGATGCGGCTCAAGACCACAGACGTCAAAACAAACAATATCTTGCATGCGTGGGTGCAGGCTCACACGATACAACAAACAACTAAACGTTGTGCTCTAGCTTCCGCGAGTCTAGCCGCGTGAAACTAGACAACCAAATAGCCTCTAAAGAGAGAGAGCAGAAATTTCTCACAAATCCCTGCCTATGCATATGAGATCCTAAGCACCTAGTTCCTGGATATACCACACCAATGTCCAAAGACTCCAAACGTCCATGGCAAGCCGAACAAAGAATGCCGAGAAATTTCGGTTCAGATTTTGGATTTCAGCCAGAGACGAGATTTCAAATTTCAACAGAATAAAAAATTAAATTATTACAGTAACTTCAAAAATATCGGTGAAATTTCTGCAAGATTTCAGTCCTTTGATCGAAATTACTACATAAATGATCGGATTTGGTAACAAAAGGACCAGAGCACATGTTGGTCAGGATATCTAGCTTTCAACCACCAAGAGAACCGGGTTCGAATCCATAGTATCCCGCAATCAAATTTTTTTATATAGCACAGAGATATGCTCGTAATATTGTTTTACATATGATAACAAGATGTGGATGTAGCTCAGATGGCCAAAGGACTGCTGAGAGTGGGATCTGAACCCGACACCTTAGGGAACCAGGAGATTGCAATAGCTCCACTGACCTCCTCAGCTATCTCATGTTTGAGTTACGGTATTTTTTTTAGCCTCTAGAGACCATTTCGAAGGGATAAAAAAAGGCCAAAATTTCAGCCAATTTTGTTGAACTTTCGGTGATTTTGGCTAAAATTTAGGCTTACATGTCTTAAAAAATTCTAGATTTCAAATTTACTTTTAAAATTTTGACCAGATTTCGGTCGAAATTATGAGATTTAACCAAATTTTTTTTATTTTAGCCACCTCCGACATGGGATCCAAAAATGAAATTTCAAACCTTCTGCCCAAGTGCACATGCCTCATAGTGATATTTCTTTAAATAATATAAATTTAAAACATTATGGAAACAATACATCAAAAAATTACAAAAAATATATGTGTAATCATTTCAAATGGCGATAGAAACTCTATTGTCATTTCGAATAATGAAATATCGATGTAGTATCTAGGTAGACTATCTATCGCCATTTGGTTTGGTGACAAAACCTTTAGCTCTGTTGCCAATTGAAATAGTGACATAGCATTGTCGCTAGTTGAAATGACGAAAGAACTTCTTATATGGACAAGAAAGAAAACAAAAATTACCTTTTGGTTTTTTTGTGAAAAAACACTAACATTAGTCCTATGTTGAAATAGAGAAATATTTTCCTTTAGGGAAGGAGAACAAAAATCAGGCCTTTTCTATCGCTTGTCTGAGGAATTATTTGTATGCATGTAATGAGGTAAGTGATATTGCTTGTTTGAACAAACCAGGCGAAGCTGAACATAACATTTCATAATATAGGTGCGAATTATATGGCGTATAAAGTTTGGTTCGGTGCGCATGTTCACATTGCTACTTCTACGGTACAAATGGTGATACGTATGAATTATGAGTAGAAACTACAACAAAGATACATATACGCCCATGCTTGCTATCAAAGAACCTATGCAACAGGATCCATTGGCACTTTCCCCTTTGATTTTGCTAGGCCAAAAACTCATCGCGGGCTTTCTAAAAATACGTAGATTCAGGACAGTAGGTCGGTGCCTTTCATTTGTTTTTCCTGATCTGAGATGAAGATTTCTAATGGGTGAAGACCTTGAACGCAACTAAGCATGTGTAAGGTCAAGGAGGCCGACTAAAGGTGGTGAATAGGTGTTTTCAAAATACTCTTTGGCCAAAATCGTGTTTTCTATGTGGAAGCGTAAATCAAAATAATTTTTATCTAATTAAGGCCTATATCGTCTAGTCTCAACTATGTACACAAACATCATAAGTTTATGTCAAGATTTGTAATCTTAGAGTGACAAGCAATCAATTCAATTCTAAGGATGTAAATGAGCTAAAAGAAAAAAATCCAAAAAATGATACACGCTACCATAGTGTTTGGAGACTTGCCAGTTTCCCCTAATACATGTTGAGGTAAACTGAAAGCATCTAGGCCCCCATGTGGTGTAGGTTTTGATAATTAATGACAATCACGCGAAAAAGACTAACGATGTTTGTGTAAGTAAGTTGGAAACAGGATAAATGTATTCCTCGAAAGATGTTGGATGGCTTCAAGTGCTAAAATGGAAGGAGTACGTGCAAAAGAAGCTAAATAAGTGAAGGTATAAAATTTAGATGTATTTTCTAGTCTTTTCACCGATCTCGGAGTTGGGAAAAAGATCGGATTATTAGGATAGGAGCCGTACTATCAAGAGGGACTTGATATGGGTCTTTGAAACTTGAAAGTGCATAAAAAATATGGCTCATTAGTTCATTTGTGCATTGGTGTTTTCGAGAGAAAAATCATCTGCTGAAAAATCTCTGTGGCCGGCACTACCGCAAGTGTCCAGCGGTAGTACCGCATTTGCGGTACTACCGGGTGATTGTTGGCGGTAGCTTTTTTACAGAGAGCGTCATTTTGACTTTCTTTCGAAACCCCTGAGGCCGGCACTACCGCATGGTCAGAGCGGTAGTACCGCGAATGCGGTACTACCGCACAATAGTTGGCGGTAGCTTTTTTCCAGTGCTATTGTTTTTCCGGTCGGCAGGTGCGGTACTACCGCACCCATGGGCGGTAGTACCGGCCACATAAAAATCGCTGTAACGGACTACGTGTCGGTAGCATTAAATGCCCGTTATAGCCATTCTGACCCAGTGCGGTACTACCGGCCCATAGAGGGCGGTAGTACCGGCCGTGGCGCAAAAATTGCAGTAAGAGCAAATAACGGCTAGTTTGAGTTGGTGGGGGTTATAAATACCCCCCCACCTGTGCTAGGGCAGGGTTGGTCACTCCATTGAATACATTCTAAGCCCTAGCAACTCTCTCCATTCATTAGAGTGTTGGAGAGCTAAAATTGAGTGCATTGCATTAGTGAGCCATATTGATTGCACTCTTTGAGTTTCAAGCCCGCGTCAAGTTTGTTACTCTTGGAGGTTGCCGCCTCCTAGACGGCTTGGAGGCGTGAGGCACCGGTGATCTTCACAAAGGAGGTTGTGTGAAGACCCGGGCGGTTGTGAAGGCTCGAAGCTCGCCTACCCGGAGCGAGGAAGAGCTATCGCTAGTGATCGGGGAAGGCTCAAGCGGTTGGAGCCGGCTTGAAGGAGTTCAAGCTACCTCAACGTGGAGTAGGGGAGACCGGCAAGTCTCCGAGACCACGGGAAAAATTCTCTTGTCCATCATTTGTGGTTTGCTTGTCTTTTACTCTTGTGCAATACTAGCAATTTGATTCTATTGTGCTACTTGCTTAGTCATTTATATTCTTGTGTAGAAATATCATCTTGTGATCACTAGAATTGTTAAGTATTTAAATTTGCTAAAATTGTCACTAGTTCTTAGAAATCATTGAAGTTGAAATTTAGTGATAGAAAATTTAGAAAAGCCTATTCACCCCCCCTCTAGGCTCATCCTCGATCTTACAAGTGGTATCAGAGCTTGGTCTCTCTTTTTCGGCTTTACCGCCTAGAGAGCAAGGATGGCCAACGAGGGAATTTCAATCGGAAAAGCTCCCTTCTTTGATGGTACAAATTATGCATATTGAAAAATACGTATGACGGTTTACCTTAAAGCTATGAATCCTAACATATGGAGAATTGTTAATGAAGGTTATGTTGTGGCCGGTGATCCCGCTTTAACCCCGAAACAAAATGAAAGATATGTTCATCTAAATGCACAAGCAATGAATGCTATTTTTGGTGCTCTAAATGCGGATGAATTTAATCGTATAAGTAATCTAGGTACCGCATATGAAATTTGGAATACATTATCGGAAATTCATGAAGGGACATCCACGGTTAAGGAAGCTAAATTGCATATGCTTAGAGTAAAGTATGAAAGTTTTATTATATTGCCTCATGAAAGTATAAATGAAATGTATTCTAGATTAAACAATATTGTTTATGAGCTCAAGGGTCTTGGTACGACCTTGAGTGATGTTGACATTGTCAGGAAAATGCTTAGAGCTCTTCCGGAGAAATATGAAACATTGGTTACATTATTTCTCAACTCGCCGGAATTGCCAAGGATGACGCCAACCGGTCTTCTCGGCAATCTCATCACCAACGAGCTCTACAAGAAAGACAAGGAAGAATTGTTGGAACAAAGCTCTTCAAAGAAAAAGAACATCGCCTTCAAGGCAAAGGCGGAGTCAAGTGATGAGGACTCCGAAGATGAGGACACCGAGGAGGAAATGGCACTCCTTGTGAGGAGGATGAAGAAATTTATGAGAAGGCGATCGAGCTTTAACGGTCCGCAAAGGTACAAGAAAGGACAAAATTCTAATACTAACCGATATGCTAATTTTCGGTGTTATGAATGTGATGAAAAAGGACATATAGCCTCGCATTGCCCCAAGAAGAAGGATGACAAAGACAAATCACCCAAGAAGAAGAAATTCTTTCAAGGCAAGAAGAAGCTATTCAAGAAATTCCAAAAGGATGGCAAGGGTGAAGCTCACATTGGGGAGTGGGATTCCGAAGAAGAGTATTCGGACTCCGACTCATCCGAAGAAGAGACTCCTTCAAAGAAGAAAGGTTTTGCCGGTGTTGCTATCAAAGAGGCCTCATCCCCATTCGTCACTCCTTTATGCCTCATGGCTAGAGGAGAAACCAAGGTAAACTCTAATGAAGATAGTGAACCATCATATGATGAGTTAATGGACATGCTAGAAGAATTAAATGAATATCTTGGGAAAGAAAAATCAAAATTTAAGATTTTAAAGAAAGAATTTCTAACTCTAAAAAATTCATATGATGAGCTAAAGGAGGATCATGAAAGTCTACTTGTCAAGAATAATTCAAAATTAACAAATGATATTGGTATCGAGTGTGATATTATAAATGACTTGCCTAGACTAGCAAATACCTCTTCTCATGTAGAAAAATCAAGCATATCTACTTCATGTTGTGATTTAGTTGATTTATCATGTTCTAGTGCTAGTTCATGTCATGGAAATTTAATTGTTGAGAATGATGAACTTAAGAAGCAAGTGAACAAATTAAGTCAAAGTTTAGATAGATGCTTTAAGGGTAAGGACACCTTAAATAAGATTTTAGGTAGTCAAAGATGTTCCTATAATAAAGAAGGCTTAGGATATATCCCTAAAAGGAATAAGAAAATAAGCAACAAAGCTCCGCGCTTTGTGAAATCAAATGGTAAATTTTGTTATAAATGTCATGAAATAGGACATCTAGCGAATGATTGCACCTTGAGTAAAGCATCCAAGAATAATGTTCATGACTCTTGCTATGTTCTAAAAAGGGATAGAAATGGTAATGTTTTTGCTAAGTTTGTTGGGACCCCGATAATTGGCCAAAGAAAGAAGGCCGTTTGGGTTCCCAAAACCTTGGTTACTAACCTCCAAGGACCCAAACAAATTTGGGTACCTAAAAAGGCTTGATTTTCTTTTGTAGGTGAACTACAAAACCGGCGGACGGCATTGGGTATTGGATAGTGGGTGCACCCAACACATGACCGGTGACCGGAAAATGTTCACCACATTCGATTCGGGAAATGGACAAAATGACAAGATCACATTTGGTGATAATAGCAAAGGAAAGGTATTGGGCTTAGGTAAAATTGCTATATCAAACGACCTTTCCATTTCTAATGTATCATTAGTTGAAACATTAAATTTTAATTTGCTATCTGTTGCTCAAATATGTGATCTTAATCTTGTTTGTACCTTCTCTAAAAATGATGTAGTTATTACAAAAGAAAATGATAATTCGCTTGTGTTTAAAGGATTTAGATTTGGAAATTTGTATTTAGTTGATTTCACTTCAAATGATTCATGTCTTCAAACTTGCTTAATGGCTAAAACTTCCTTAGGTTGGTTATGGCATAGAAGACTAGCTCATGTTGGAATGATTCAACTCAAAAAGTTATTTAAAAATGATTTAGTTGTGGGTTTGAAAGATGTGAAATTTGAGAAAAATCGACTTTGTAGTGCTTGTCAAGCCGGTAAACAAGTTGCTAGTTCTCATCCGTCAAAAAGTATCATGTCCACATCTAGACCACTAGAACTCTTGCATATGGATTTGTTTGGTCCAACAACTTATAAAAGCATTGGGGGTAATTCTTATTGTTTAGTCATCGTTGACGATTACTCTAGATATACGTGGGTATTCTTTCTAGATGACAAATCCGAAACCTCCAATATATTCAAAAGGTTTGCAAAAAGAGCTCAAAATGAATTTGACTTTATAATAAAGAAAATCCGTAGTGATAATGGCTCCGAATTTAAAAACACAAGAATTGAAGATTATTGTGATGAAATTGAATAAAGCACGAACTTTCCGCAACCTACACTCCGGAGCAAAATGGAGTTGTAGAACGGAAAAATCGTACATTAATTGAAATGGCAAGAACGATGTTAGATGAATATGGTACGTCCGATAGTTTTTGGGCGGAAGCCATTAATACCGCTTGCCATGCTACAAATAGACTCTATTTGCATCGACTCTTGAAAAAGACCTCTTATGAGCTTCTTGTTGGAAGAAGGCCGAACATTTCTTATTTTCGAGTATTCGGTTGCAAATGCTATATCTTGAAAAAGGGTGTTCGGCTTTCTAAATTTCAAAGTCGTTGTGATGAAGGGTTTTTGTTAGGATATTCTTCTAATAGCAAAGCTTATCGGGTTTTTAATAAAAACAAAGGATTTGTAGAGGAAACGTGTGATGTTGAATTTGATGAAACTAACGGCTCTCAAGAAGAGCAAGAAAATTTAGATGATGTAGGTGAGGAAGGCCTAAGAGAAGCAATGAAGAATATGACAATTGGAGACGTGAAGCCGGAAGTGGATAAGCAAGATCAACCTTCATCAACTCAAGTCGAACCTTCAACTTCCGCGACATCGAGTCAAATTCAAGCAATAGATGGGGATGACAAGAATGACGAGCAACAAATTCAACCATTGCCTCAAAGGATTCATCACGGTCTCTCCAAGGATCACCCACTAGACCAAATATTGGGTGACGTGAGTAAGGGTGTTCAAACTCAATCCCGTGTCGCTTCTTTTTGTGAGCATTATTCTTTTGTATCTTCAATTGAACCTACTCATGTAGATGAAGCATTAGTTGATCCAGATTGGGTAAATGCCATGCATGAAGAATTAAATAATTTTGCTCGTAATGATGTTTGGACATTAGTAGAAAGACCTAAAGAACATAATGTAATTGGCACAAAATGGGTCTTTCGAAATAAACAAGATGAGAATGGAATTGTTGTAAGAAACAAAGCTAGATTAGTGGCGCAAGGTTTTACTCAAGTTGAAGGATTAGATTTTGGTGAAACCTTTGCACCCGTAGCTAGATTAGAGGCTATTAGAATATTGCTTGCATTCGCATCTAGCTTTGATATTAAATTGTTTCAAATGGATGTAAAGAGTGCTTTCCTAAATGGACAAATATCCGAATTGGTATTTGTAGAATAACCTCCCGGTTTTGAAAATTCCAAATATCCTAACCATGTCTACAAACTCTCTAAGGCGCTATATGGACTCAAACAAGCTCCTAGAGCATGGTATGAGCGACTTAGAGATTTTCTACTCTCAAAGGGTTTCAAAATTGGGAAGGTTGATACAACGCTCTTTACAAAAATAATTGATAACGAATTCTTTGTATGTCAAATATATGTTGATGATATTATTTTTGGCTCTACTAATGAAGATTTTTGCAAAGAATTTGGTGACATGATGTCTAGGGAGTTCGAAATGTCGATGATCGGGGAGTTGAGCTTCTTCCTTGGACTTCAAATCAAGCAACTCAAGAATGGGACGTTCGTAAGCCAAATCAAGTACACGAAGGATCTTCTTAAAAGATTTGGCATGGAGGACGCCAAGCCGATCAAGACTCCAATGGCATCAAACGGGCATCTCGACTTGAACGAGGGAGGTAAACCGGTAGATTTAAAGCTTTATAGATCCATGATTGGTAGTTTGCTTTACCTCACCGCATCTAGGCCCGATATTATGTTTAGTGTTTGCATGTGTGCTCGCTTTCAAGCTTCTCCCAAAGAATGTCATTTAGTTGCCGTGAAGAGAATTCTAAGATATTTAAAACATTCCTCAAACATAGGGTTATGGTATCCTAAAGGTGCAAAATTTGATTTAATTGGATATTCGGATTCGGATTATGCGGGTTGTAAAGTGGATAGAAAAAGCACCTCCGAGAGTTGTCAATTGCTAGGTAGATCCCTAGTCTCATGGTTCTCAAAGAAACAAAACTCCGTAGCTTTATCCACTGCCGAAGCCGAATATATATCCGCCGGTAGTTGTTGCGCTCAATTGTTATGGATGAGGCAAACTTTAATGGATTATGGAATTAATTTTAAGAAGGTGCCTCTCTTATGTGATAATGAAAGCACGGTTAAAATAGCCAATAATCCCGTCCATCACTCAAGAACAAAACACATTGATATCCGTCATCATTTCTTGAGAGATCACGTGAGTAAAGGGGATATTGAGATTAGTCACATAAGAACGGAAAATCAATTAGCGGATATACTCACTAAACCCCTAGATGAGTCTAGATTTTGTAAATTGAGGAATGAATTAAATGTCATTGATATCTCTAATGTGGCCTAAGTGAAATTCCTTTGGTTGCTTAAATTGGTTTTTATTTGGTATATGTTCTTTAGTTGAGTCTCACATCAAGGGGGAGTAACATGCAATTCATGTATATTTTACATCCCCTAAATGTGGAAAATTGAAGATTGTGCTATAAATATCTTAAGAGATAAAACTAGACTTTATAAGTCAAAAATATTTGGAAATAATCTATTTTGGATTTACCAAGTGCAAAGTGTTCTAAAATCTTCATTTAAAATTTATTATTATGTAAATCTTACTCTTTGAAACTTATACCATATTATAACCTCTTTATGTTTATAAAGAAACAAAACTTTTGTTTTAAGAAGCTTGACAAAATCCAAAATCCTGATCTATATTGATCTACTAAAAGCACAATTGAGTTTTGCCCATAGAACTAGAATGCCATATTTCTAGTTTTTTATGAGGTATTTTAACTCAAACAAGTCAAATTATTATTTCTTATTTGATTGTGTTTAAAAGTCTTGTCTTGTGCTTATCTTGTGTTTGAAAATGATCTAATAATCTCTCATACATGATATCACAATATCTGAGTAAATCTACGATCAAATTCTCTCAAAATCCCTGTTTTCCAGTCTTTCCCGGCAATACCGATCGCTTGACGGCAGTAGTACGCATTCTTGACTATCGGGGTCCAGAGCGTAGTACCGCCGATCGCAAATCTGTGGGGCCACTTCATTTCCTGCCGTTTCTCTGCTTTCTCTCTCTCTTCTTAAATTCCTCTCACCCGAAAATTCCTCCCTTTCTATTCCCGTGCGGTTCATCTCTCTCTCCCTCTCAAACCCTAAAACTCATCCCCTCCAAAATCCTGAAGAGTTGTGGGGATTCATCCATCAAATTTAATCTTTGTGACCTCCTCCACCGAAGGTATCTATCATCTCTTCCATTCTCTTTTGTTTCATCCCTCTTTGAACAACCTAGGGTTTAAATGGAAGTTCAAATGTGTAATCTTGAAATGAGGCAAACTCTTTGTGGATTAAGTGAAAAATAAAAGTTCTTAATATTTCCTAGCCCCTAATCCTAGTTTAAATCATCAATTGCCTCAACATTGCTTCGAATTTGCCCAAAATCCATCCTGATTGCGCTCGGGCGGCACTACCGGCCACTGGGAGCGGTAGTACCGACTTTGCGGTACTACCGCCTCCATAGCGAGAGGCGCCCGGCCGTCTTGATCAGAGACTTGATTTTGAGCATTTTTGAAGTGTTGTCTCTCCATAACATTTATATATTTCTTCTCTATAGTGCAAATCCTACCCGTCCTTTGCTCATTCCGTAAACTCCTTGAAATTCTTATCTAGATCATGCCTTGCACTAAAGTTGCCGGGACCGGTCCTTCTGGAGGGGGCAAGGGCACGAGGAAGACGACTAAGGGTCGTGGCGTTCCCACTCCGGACACAGACAGTGATGACAGCGACAACTCTTTCACCGTCGCCATGAGGACCACAAGGTCTAAAGGGAAGGGTCCTGCTGAGACTTCCCAGGCTAAGAAGAGGAAAGTACCCGCTCCTGCTCCTCAAATTACCGACAGCGACGACGAGACTGAGAGTGACAATGAGGAGAGCTCAGAGGAAGAAGAAGTGGTGCCTCCGATTGGACGGAACGATCCTTCTCAAATTAAAGGAGATGACTATTATGCTCGCAGAAGTCAGAATCTGTATCTCCAACCTCGCTCCGCCCCAAATCCAAGATTCCATTCCTTGTTTCAGCAGAGGGTGTTTGAGCAAATATATCTGGAGAAGGAGTTTGCAAACCAGCGCTGGGTCAGTTGGAAGCATGTTCGAGAACAGCCTGAGTTTGCTGGCATTCCGAACTTTTTGGAGGAGCTGGCCTGTACAACTTCCTTGGTACAAGGACCGATTACCATGAGAAGGTCATCAAGCATTTTTATGCAACGCTCTATGTTTCTGAAAATCTTGAGCAAATCACTTGGATGACTGACACCGCTAGATACACTGCTTCCAAGGATGATTTTGAGCATGCTTTGGGAATTTTCCATAGCCAGTACCCTAAAACCCATGACGAGCCTCCTTTGTCCTTGGAACATGCTGCAACCTTCTATGACCAGTCTCATACCTTCAGAATTGGAAACTCAGCCGGTCTTCAGCTCCAACCAAGCATGGTGAACAAAATTATTCGTGTCACTATTCATCCGAAGAGTGGCAATTTCGATGCCGTGAGAGGCCATGCTTGGAATGTCATTGCAAAAATCATGGCACGAGAGAAGTTTGATGTGGTGGACTTCATAATAAGGGAGATGTCTCAATCGGCTAGGGATAGAGGGAAGACCATCTATTTTGCTCCGTACATCATGGCACTAATCCGGAGAGTTGCCGAGTACAATAGTGCCACCCCTACTCCTCACAAGCCATACAAGCCTCTGAAAGGACAGGGGATGTCGCCTAGAGGGGGGGTGAATAGGCGAATTAAAATTTAAAACTAAATTGCAGCGGAATATAGAACCTTCGGAATGTCCGAATAATACTCCGGACAGTCCGACTGGTTCGGATAGTCCGAGACTATTTTCGGATAGTCCGAGATTATTCGAGTATCCAAGTTCTATTCGGATATTCGAATGCTCCAGAGCACATAGCTCGCAAATGATATCTAGGCTATTTGGGGAATATTAAATATACCAAATTAAACTAGTTAGCCTAGAATACTTGAAGCAAATAGAGATCTACCCGAAAACTCACTAGAAAAGTAGATCGGGCAATTTCAAGATTCAAAATCAAATACTAAAGTGAGAGCAAGAAGCAAACTTGGAGACGATGATTTTTCACCCGAAGTTCGGATCCTTGAGGGGATCCTACGTCTCCGTTGAGGCGGCTCCGTCACACTTGAGTCGGGGTCTCTTTCAACCCTCTTACTCCCGGTGTTGCACAAATGCACTCGCCGGTTTCAACTCCTTTGACGCTTGAGCCGGGGTCTCTTTCAACCCTCTTCCTCCCGGTGTTGCACAAATGCACTCGCCGGTCTTCACTTCTTTGATTCCTTCCCTTGCGGAGGCGGAATCCGCCTTCACAAACTTCCTCTGGCCAACCACACGAAGAACCGGTGGCTCGTGGGTGACCTCCTAGCCGCCTAGGAGTCCTCAACCTCCAAGAGTAACAAATACTCACAAAGAACAAACTTGGAGATAAAATCAAGTGCTCAAACTCAAATCCAACTCAATCCTAACACCTCACTCCTCACACTCTTCCCAACCCTTCACACAAAAGGATCACTTAGATCTAAGGGTAGAGGGTGTATTGGGGCTCAAGAACAAGGGTATGGCACCTCTAATCCACAGGGTAGCAGCCCCCACAAATGGGGATGGATGGGGTTTAAATAGAGGCTCCAAAAAACTAGCCGCTTTTCAAAACGTTCGACTCAGTTCGAATGTCCGAGCTCAAGTTCGATAGTCCGAACCCATTAGACATGGCTAACAGAGAGACCCAGCTCGGAATATCCGAAAATATGTTCGGATAGTCCGAACTAACTTCGGATAGTCCGAGTCCAACTTCGGATAGTCCGAGTAGAACTGATCACCCCGACGAAAACGGGCATAACTTTTGACTCCGGACTCCGATTTAAGTGATCTTCGACTCTATTGAAAGCTAAGAACAAGAGCTACACAACTAACAAGGTCTCACTACCCAAATCTCAAAGGATAAATCCAGATTTCACAAAGAATCCAAGAGAGACCTACAATTCTCACTTTTCGGTACCACCAATACCACTCTCTCTCTAAATTTCACAAGGATGGATCATTTGAGCACTTGACACATCTAAAAGTCATTCAATGGAGCATCCCTCTTAATAGTACGGCAATCCTTAGACTCAAATTCAAACGAGAAATCTAAGTCTTACATTCAATCCGCATGCCGTCTTCTCCGTGGATGCAATGTGCATGATGTCTTTACCAAATGATTGATGACGTCTTCGCCTTGTCCAACTTGACTCGATTCACCTCATGAGACTCTCGTCCTATCAACCTTGACTTGATCATCCTCTCTGACGATCTCCACGCCAAGTCGATCTTGACTTAGTCCTCAACTCTTGGTGACACCGCCGTCTTGTTGACCTCGGCTTAACGATCATCCTTCATGATACCTTGGTCATCATACACACACGGACCTAATTCTTCCCAAACCACTCATGAAAGACATTAGTCCCAAAAGCTCGATAGATGTGAATAAATTGATATTTTTGAGCAATTAAGTACCACAAGTGTTTCATATAAAGAGGCATAATATAACTGGAAACACTTGACATAAGAGATATTCTCTACTAAGTACATCATGATGAATATGTAATTGATCTATATGCACTAGAGAGATAATTGCCGATATGATGAATCAATTAAATCATGGCAAGGATCACATTCTTTACTTAAATGAAGCACATGATAGAATATACACGAATTGTACATGTGCGACTAATATTTGGAATAAGAGTAAATATGTGATCCAACACTAGATTAAACTTCACTAAGAGAATTGCATGAGAAGATATACAACTAAAACATGCATGCACCAAGTCAATCTATAGCAATATGAAGTTTAACTCTAGTTAATACATACATACCAAAAACAAAGCACATAATGAACTCAAATGAACATATATGCACAAATAAATATGACATGAACCAATGTGCATATATACAATCAATATACTACTTGGAGTTCACTATGCATTTGCACAAAAGGAATGCAATAACAAATATGGAAGGGATACCGAGATTGCATACCTTATCTTTGCTTAACCATTCACTTGATTTTCCTATAAATAGATGAGACTAATACTCAACTTGGCAATGAACATGTTAGTCTCATAGCAATATAATCATATTAGAGGTTTGCCATTTGTTAAGCACTAAGTTAAGCATTTACACAATTACATAGATTGTCATTATATGCGTTTGTCATTAATCACCAAAATAACATAAGTGCCTAGATGCACTTTCAATCTCTCCCTTTTTGGTGATTTATGACAAACCTATTATCAATTGCTCCGAATGACAATATTAAGATATTTAGCATTAAAAACAAACATGAATAAACAATAAGAGACCATACTTACAAAATATCCCTTTTTGTCGATCGATTAGGGGACAATTGATAAATTCATAAATTCTCCCCCTTTTGTCATTAATCCCAAAAAGGTGCTTAAGAGATCCTTATTGTTCATTCAATAAATTCTCCCCCTTGATTGCACACTCAATAAAAGGATTAGGGAGAACAAGATAAGGAGCTAGGAATAGGACAATAATATTAAGCTCCCCCTAAATCTAGGCAAGATATGATACCAATTATATCCAAGATTTAGGTAATAGATTTGTCGAAATGATACCAATTTAAATGTAGTCATGATTCACAATATGTAAGTGATGCTCAAATCATGACATATGAATATGATTTCATATGGAGAATATTCATTCTTTAAACATTAAGATCATATAGCAAATTTATATATCTTAAGCACATGCTTATGATCCAATTAAATTCTAACAATCAAGATCATGAATCAACATTGTATAATTAAGATGCACTTTCATGATCAAGAATTTCATAAATTTATCAAGGGTATACCTCTTTGCAATGTGTCACCCATATGTATCTTTTTAATTCATGATAATGCCAAATGCAAGTTAGATGACACTTCAAAACAATTTAGGATTGAGGATACCTCTCGAAAGATACCAATTAATGAAACTAATTGAAAGGTACAACACCATTTAGAATGACACAATTTAGCATAATGGTGTGCAAAGACATTATTGAATATGGTAAAGAAAGAAACACGTCCCTTTGTCGATTCTTGTCCATCGCATGTTCGAATCGGTCATGATCACCGCGCCCGGCCTTAGATCCCTCGGACTATGGAGCTTCTCTCCATTTCCTTCATCCCACCGTCGAAGATGACCCCTTTTCCAATACCTTGAACATCAATAGACAAGCACACGATTTTCGGGAACAAATATCTCTCAACTTGACCCAAGTTAGTTTGATAATGTCTAAGTACAACATGCATGATATAGATGATATACAAGACAATACTCTTTTGCACACAATTTTAAAAATTCAAGATATCAATTGAAGATTTCATTATACCAATTTTCAACAAAAAATTATTTGAAACTCATTCAAATTTAATCTTGACATCCACTTGTAAGAGAGATAATGAGTAAAACACATTCACACTCACTCTTGAACTTACAAGGGACATTTTCTTTTTCCATAATAAACTCGAGTTATGTAAGAGAAAACATTTTGAGGCTAAGTTACAATTAAATCCAATTTCCAGAAGAACTTAGCCAAAAGATGCACTTTCATAGGAATGAAAACTTAAATAGATATGCTCCACTTTGAAGCTTGGAGCAATGAATAAGTTCACTTAGTTTTCATCATAAAAGGCTTGCCAAGATTCCAATTTAAAACACTCAAAATCTTAAGAGATGCAAATAGCAGCACGAAATCGATTATAGCTTTTAAACCATTGCTCAAATGCAAAAATCATCAACGTGAAAAAGATCCGTCTCGAAATTATCTTCGAGAGCTATGAATACCGAAAATTCATTTGAGCAAAGGAAAACCCCGAAAACTTGAAAATAGTGAATGCTGAACCGAAGGTTTCGGGAAAAGAAATCTCGCTTTGAAATGGTCTTGAAGATGAAAACAACAGCAAATGAGCTCCCGAATAATTTTAGATTAATCATGGAGCTATGAATTGAGTTACCTTAGTGTTCAGCACAAGGAAATACTCAAATCATCTTAAAGGTAGGCAAGATTTCAAAAGTGCAATGTGCTGAAAAATTCAGTTTTGACATTTCATTTAAGCTTTTTGACAGGACTGAAAGAAGGTTCAAACAAGGTTCATAAATTCTGAAAAAATTAGACAATGAAGTCCAACTATAGAGGATCAATTCTTACAAAGGTGGTCCCCTCAAATTATGCTCTGATTTGGAGATACAAAAATCACAAATCAGCTCAAAACCATTCAAAAGTCTGAATTTTCAGCATTTGATCAAAGTGAGAAAAAACCATAACTTTTTCAAATGAAGTTAAAAATATTTTAAATTGTGCAGAAACAAACTTTGGACTCCTGAGAAACTTTTCCAAAAAGAATTTTTTAAAAAGGAGTCTCCAATCAAAAGATATGCCAAATTTTGATTTGTAGGTATGATTTTCAATCAAAGAGAAGAAAAGTCAAAACTTTTTCAAATTAAGTCCAATTGATTTGAAAATCTTCAAAATGAACTTTGGACTATTTAGAAGGTTTCTCAAAAGAATTTCCTTAAAAGCACATTTCGTTCAAAAGATATGGCAGATTGTGCGTTGTAGGCAAAAATAGAAGTTCAATTTGCACCGAAAACTCAAAATGCAATCCGATTTGAATTTCATGGAGATTTGAACTTTCATGGCTTTGTATGAGTTAGAAATACTATTTTAAGCCAAGAAACATGAAGAAATCCAACTCGAATAGCAAAACCAACAATATGCAAGAATGGGTCATTTTGGGTCAAATGAAGAATTTTGGCTAAATTCAAATAGCTATAACTTTTGAACGGTTGGTCGTTTGGAAAAACTTTGAACTAAAGAAATGCTTGAAATGACCAACCCTATGAGTTTTGTATTGACCACTTTTTCAAAAACTCAATAGATTTTAATATATGAAAATATTTCATTTAATCCAAAATCAAGATCCTATAAGATCAATTTGAGGCCAAATTTGCTATTTTGTTTCTAAAATAGGAATTTTTACTCAAAAGCATTGTAAAACATTTGAAATACATATTTGAGAACTTTTATAAAGATTTTCACAAATATGGGCCTTTTAAACAAAAATTTTGACTTTTTGACCAAAGAGGCTCATATGAAGGATATGCATGCATATGATTTTCAACGTTATTCCAAAAAGTATCAAATGAAGTCAAATAGCCATGAGATTGTGCAGAAATAGTCCATGGACGTCCAAGAGACTTCTCCAAAAGAATTTCTCGAGATATCACCCTCCAATCAACAATAAGCCATTAAGAGCATTGGAGGTTTAGTTTTGACACTAAGTCAAATAAAAGTCAACAATCTCGCAAATGAGTTCAAATAAATTTGAGAATTTTCAGATATGAACTCCATATGTGAGAGAAGGTTTTTCAACAAAAATTTTCAATAAATCAATTTTATTTTGAGAGATATGGTGAAAGATGTATTTGAATCACATAAAGAATTAAGATTTTCACCAAATCCTCAAAATGGAACCAAATGAGTTTTGAATGGAAATGTGCACTTATATGGCTTCATATGAGTTAGAGAGATGTTTATAAGCCTATTAGCATAATCAAATCCATTCAATTCTCAAAATCCAACTTTATGCAAGAAGCGAGAAAGGAATGACCTCGCAGGTTAAATCACCGAGATACCCAGTTCGGATAGTCCGAACTTTAGTTCGATACTCGAACGGGTCTGGACAATCCGACAAAAACTCGGTCATCGAATCGCCCTTCTCAAAGAAGGCAAGAAACAAAGCATTTTGGTGAACTTCAAAGAAGACATTTTGCAATAAACCTTGGTAAAATTCATGAAACCAATATGAAATGCTCCAAATGATCAAGATAAACATCAAACACACCATTTAGAGCAATTTCAAAGTAAAGAAGGCATTCGGTTTTAAAGAGATGAATTTGGCAATAAAACCTTTAAGTTTCAAGAAATTCTCTAGTTTTGCCAAAATGAGCTTAAGTGGGTATTTAATCTTTCCATAAGCTTATATGAGTTGCAAATACCCTTGTGAGTCAACTCATAACATGAAACTTGACTCATTTGGCAAAACTCACTTAAGTGCTATAATATGACCATTATGGGTCAAATGTAGTTTTTCTATGAGTTTCAAAATCAAATAACTTTTGCTAGGTTGGTCTTTTGAAAAACTTTTCAACACAAGAATTGCTAAGAATGACCAACTCTAGGTTTTTCATTTTGGAATTACTTTCAAAATCATTTTACATATAATTTTATGAAAATCATAAGTTTAAATCCAAAACAAGATACTAGTAACTAGATTTTGGGCTAAAACTTATTTTCTTTTGAAATTAGTTTTTGCAAAGCCAAAACCTTTGAAAAACATTTCAAAAGTATTTGTATACATTTTGCAACTAGTTTTTCACAAGAATACTAATAGTATACAAAATTTTGACTTTTGGCTAAATGGTTTGATTTTGAAAATATATATTAGCACTTATATAAATATGGGCACGTGTAGGGACATGATATACATGATTATGATTTGGCACTCCCCCTTAATGTGCCACTATCCCAAACTTGCTCAAGATTGCAATCAAAACAACTAATAAGCATGAGCAAGCATATAACAAGCAATCTAAATTGATTTTCATAAATAATGCAATATAACCTACACAAGGCTATAAGCTAAATAGTAATCAAGTTAAATACTTGTTACCCGAGATGGCATTGGCTCAAGATTGAAGTGATCATCCTCATGCTTGGCTTCATTTTGCAAATGATTAAGCCATCTTCCCTTTTGAAGAAGCCAAACATCCAATCCATCTCATATTACCTAAAAATCTTTTAGGCGGTTTTTGGTACCCAATCCTTGTTGGGTCCAACAATGTTAGTCACAATAGATTTAGGAACCCAAATGGCCCTAAATTTGATATTATCGAATTGACTAACACAACTAGAAATAGGTTTGCGATAATTATTCCTCCTAGGCAAATGATTTGCATTATTATGAAAAGGCTTAGGAGGGAAATGATATTTTGTAAAACTATTTCTAGTTTGATCTCTTCTAAGCATATGATTATTAAAATTATGCATTGGCTTAGAGGATCTAGCATTTCTAGTAAATATTTTGCTATTTTTATTTTTCCTAAGCACATGATCAACATAATTTTGCATAGTCTTAGGAAATCTAGCATTATGAGCAAACACATTTCTAGATTTATTTCTCCTAAGCAAATAATTGTCACTATTATCGTAGACTTAGAAGAATTGACAATTTTGGCAAACATATTACCATTTTTGTCTTTCCTAAGCAAATGATGATCATTGACAATAATAGGCTTAGGAGTGTTACCTTTGGGACAATCCTTACCGATATGCCCTTTTCCCGACAATGATAGCAAGTAGGCTTGGAGCGTCTCTTCTTCTTGACTTGCTTTTTGTCGGTTTGCCTCATTGTTGATGGTTGTGGCTTGATCTCCACTTTGTTAGGGCACACAGAGGCGAAGTGGCCTTTCTTGTTGCATCCGGCAACACAATCGTCTTCATTCTTGCATTGTGCTTCTTCTTGCTCTTCTCCTCTTGGAGTTGAAGGCGAGTCCTCGCTTATCTTGAGGCGCCTTGGCTTGCTCAAGATCTCGCCGAGATGGCTTTTCCCTTTACGCACCTTTTCAAGTCATTTTCCAATCTAATGACTTGGGCCTTGAGCTCATTGTTTTCCTCTGCAAGGTTAGTCTCAACAAGCATAGAGGAAGTAGTAGCAATAGAATTTGAGCAACAAGGTAAATAATCGCTAGAGATAGACATGCTATTATTAGATGAATTACATGAAGTAGAATTGAATTTAAGCATGGCGATTCATCTCCTGAATCACATTGGATGGCAACATCCACTCTAGACTTAATGGTTTCCTTGTGAAGGAGAAGTTCATGATTTTCTTTTAAATCATTGTAAGAATTTTGAAGTGAGGTATGTTCCTTTGTCAAATTTTTGAATTTCTTCTTCTCCTTCCCAAGATGCTTAGTTAGCTCCTCTAGCATATATACAAGTTCATCATAGGAGAGCTCATCATCATCATCGTCACTTACCTCATTTTTACCTTTCGCCATGAAGCAACGGATTTGTGATGGAAGTGAATCTTCATCGTCACTTGAGGCGGAGGTTGAGGTCGATGGAGATGCCGGTTCTTCATCGCTTGAGCTTGAGGTGGAGCTTGTGGTTTCATCTCCCGACATCTCTTCCTTAATGCAATCCTCAATTGAAGACGTGGATGGTTCAAATAGTTCTTGAAGCTTTATCCACATCTCATGAGCGCTCTTGAGTTCGCATATGCTATCAAAAATTTCATCGCTCACAACCCAAAATAATATGTTAGTAGCTTGAGCGTCGAGATGTAGGCATTTCGTCTCTCCTTCAGTTGGATCAACTTCGTTCAATGGAGACGAAAAGCCAACATCTACAATCCACCATATTTGGGGGCTCATGGATTTAAAATGAATAGTCATAAGAGATTTCCATAAAGCATAATTTGAGCCATTTAATACAAGTAGATCATTTGAGTGCTCTACTCCTCTAGTCGACATCTTTAACTCTCTAGACGGTTAAGTCTAATAAAATGAGAGCCCTAGCTCTGATACCAATTGAAAGGACAGGGGATGTCGCCTAGAGGGGGGGTGAATAGGCGAATTAAAATTTAAAACTAAATTGCAGCGGAATATAGAACCTTCGGAATGTCCGAATAATACTCCTGACATCCGATGGTTCGGATAGTCCGAGACTATTTTCGGATAGTCCGAGATTATTCGAGTATCCAAGTTCTATTCGGATATTCCGAATGCTCCAGAGCACATAGCTCATAAATGATATCTAGGCTATTTGGGGAATATTAAATATACCAAATTAAACTAGTTAGCCTAGAATACTTGAAGCAAATAGAGATCTGCCCGAAAACTCACTAGAAAAGTAGATCGGGCAATTTCAAGATTCAAAATCAAATACTAAAGTGAGAGCAAGAAGCAAACTTGGAGACGATGATTTTTCACCAAGTTCGGATCCTTGAGGGATCCTCGTCTCCGTGAGGCGGCTCCGTCACACTTGAGTCGGGTCTCTTTCAACCCTCTTACTCCGGTGTTGCACAAATGCACTCGCGGTTTCAACTCCTTTGACGCTTGAGCCGGGTCTCTTTCAACCCTCTTCCTCCGGTGTTGCACAAATGCACTCGCCGGTCTTCACTTCTTTGATTCCTTCCCTTGCGGAGGCGGAATCCGGCCTTCACAAACTTCCTACGGCCAACCACACGAAGAACCGGTGGCTCGTAGGTGACCTCCTAGCCGTCTAGGAGTCCTCAACCTCCAAGAGTAACAAATACTCACAAAGAACAAACTTGGAGATGAAATCAAGTGCTCAAACTCAAATCCAACTCAATCCTAACACCTCACTCCTCACACTCTTCCCAACCCTTCACACAAAAGGGGATCACTTAGATCTAAGGGTAGAGGGGTGTATTGGGGGCTCAAGAACAAGGGTATGGCACCTCTAATCCACAGGGTAGCAGCCCCCCACAAATGGGGATGGATGGGGGTTTAAATAGAGGCTCCAAAAAACTAGCCGTTTTTCAAAACGTTCGACTCAGTTCGGAATGTCCGAGCTCAAGTTCGGATAGTCCGAACCCATTAGACATGGCTAACAGAGAGACCCAGCTCGGAATATCCGAAAATATGTTCGGATAGTCCGAACTCACTTCGGATAGTCCGAGTCCAACTTCGGATAGTCCGAGTAGAACTGATCAGCCCGACGAAAACGGGCATAACTTTTGACTCCGGACTCCGATTTAAGTGATCTTGGACTCTATTGAAAGCTAAGAACAAGAGCTACACAACTAACAAGGTCTCACTACCCAAATCTCAAAGGATAAATCCAGATTTCACAAAGAATCCAAGAGAGACCTACAATTCTCACTTTTCGGTACCACCAATACCACTCTCTCTAAATTTCACAAGGATGGATCATTTGAGCACTTGACACATCTAAAAGTCATTCAATGGAGCATCCCTCTTAATAGTACGGCAATCCTTAGACTCAAATTCAAACGAGAAATCTAAGTCTTACATTCAATCCGCATGCCGTCTTCTCCGTGGATGCAATGTGCATGATGTCTTTACCAAATGATTGATGACGTCTTCGCCTTGTCCAACTTGACTCGATTCACCTCATGAGACTCTCGTCCTATCAACCTTGACTTGATCATCCTCTCTGACGATCTCCACGCCAAGTCGATCTTGACTTAGTCCTCAACTCTTGGTGACACCGCCGTCTTGTTGACCTCGGCTTAACGATCATCCTTCATGATACCTTGGTCATCATACACACACGGGACCTAATTCTTCCCAAACCACTCATGAAAGACATTAGTCCCAAAAGCTCAGTAGATGTGAATAAATTGATATTTTTGAGCAATTAAGTACCACAAGTGTTTCATATAAAGAGGCATAATATAACTGGAAACACTTGACATAAGAGATATTCTCTACTAAGTACATCATGATGAATATGTAATTGATCTATATGCACTAGAGAGATAATTGCCGATATGATGAATCAATTAAATCATGGCAAGGATCACATTCTTTACTTAAATGAAGCACATGATAGAATATACACGAATTGTACATGTGCGACTAATATTTGGAATAAGAGTAAATATGTGATCCAACACTAGATTAAACTTCACTAAGAGAATTGCATGAGAAGATATACAACTAAAACATGCATGCACCAAGTCAATCTATAGCAATATGAAGTTTAACTCTAGTTAATACATACATACCAAAAACAAAGCACATAATGAACTCAAATGAACATATATGCACAAATAAATATGACATGAACCAATGTGCATATATACAATCAATATACTACTTGGAGTTCACTATGCATTTGCACAAAAGGAATGCAATAACAAATATGGAAGGGATACCGAGATTGCATACCTTATCTTTGCTTAACCATTCACTTGATTTTCCTATAAATAGATGAAACTAATACTCAACTTGGCAATGAACATGTTAGTCTCATAGCAATATAATCATATTAGAGGTTTGCCATTTGTTAAGCACTAAGTTAAGCATTTACACAATTACATAGATTGTCATTATATGCGTTTGTCATTAATCACCAAAATAACATAAGTGCCTAGATGCACTTTCAGCCTCGAGTCGCTCCACCTCAAGTCCTGCATCACATCGCCGAGCAAGCCGCTCAAGCGAGAGCTCAAGCCGAGCAAGCAGCCCAAGCCCAAACTCAAGCCGCTCAAGCTGCTTCCGTGCCCGATGCCTACCTTGCGAGCCTTGAGACTCTCCGTTCTGATATGATGGCCGGGTTTGCTAGACAAGAGTCTTACATGCAGGGCCAGTTTGCACTTGTTATGGAGCTTCAATATCAGAATCGCGAAATGGTTGAGGATGTCCGAGAGCGTCTGGGTTCGCTTAGCACCTCCTTTGATCACTATCGCTCCTACCATCAGTCGTATCAGCGTCGTCGTCCGGATAGCGGCAGTATTCCTCCTTCCCATGATCCTCCTCCATCATCCAGCTGGGATCCATGGTCTTCTCATCCTCCGCCAGGCTCTACTCCTGGAGATGCCGAGGAGTAGACGGTTCTTTGGCGATCCTCTTTTGGTCCTTGATGACAAAGGGGGAGAAGAGTGAAGAATTGAAGCTTAAATCTATCTATCTTTTGTAATAAACTTGTTTAACTCTTGTGGTTGTTGGATTTGGATTTAAACTCTTTGTGTTTATTTATGTCATCGTTGTGTGTCTTGTTGAATATCTATTGTGAACTCGGTCTTGAACTAATTTCAATGATCTTTTGTGCTCCTTTGTTACATTTGTTAAATTATTCGTCTTATGAGTTTCGCATTATGACTTACTACATTGCCATATATAACTCATATACAAATGTGCAAGATTTACTTTTATTTTTTTCTCATGGCACATTTGTAGGGGGAGCTATATTCTCATTTTAGCAATATTTTCATTCAAATATATTTTGTCCTCCAAAGACAAAATATTGCTAAATAAGAATTCCATGTGTGAGTAATTAATTTTTATTAGGTCACTCACACTAAATATCAATTCACTTCAATTCGATTATGAGGATTGTCATCAATTACCAAAAAGGGGGAGATTGAAAGCATCTAGGCCCCCATGTGGTGTAGGTTTTGATAATTAATGACAATCACGCGAAAAAGACTAACGATGTTTGTGCAAGTAAGTTGGAAACAGGATAAATGTATTCCTCGAAAGATGTTGGATGGCTTCAAGTGCTAAAATGGAAGGAGTACGTGCAAAAGAAGCTAAATAAGTGAAGGTATAAAATTTAGATGTATTTTCTAGTCTTTTCACCGATCTCGGAGTTGGGAAAAAGATCGGATTATTAGGATAGGAGCCGTACTATCAAGAGGGACTTGATATGGGTCTTTGAAACTTGAAAGTGCATAAAAAATATGGCTCATTAGTTCATTTGTGCATTGGTGTTTTCGAGAGAAAATCATCTGCTGAAAATCTCGTGGCGGCACTACATAGTAGTGTCAATGGTAGTACCGCATTCTTGATACTACCGGGTGATTGTTGGCGGTAGCTTTTTTACAGAGAGCGTCATTTTGACTTTCTTTCGAAACCCCTGAGGCCGGCACTACCGCATGGTCAGAGCGGTAGTACCGCGAATGCGGTACTACCGCACAATAGTTGGCGGTAGCTTTTTTCCAGTGCAATTGTTTTTCCGGTCGGCAGGTGCGGTACTACCGCACCCATGGGCGGTAGTACCGGCCACATATAAAAATCGCTGTAACGGCTACGTGTCAGCGCATTAAATGCCCGTTATAGCCGTTACAGCCCAGGTGCGGTACTACCGGCCCATAGAGGGCGGTAGTACCGGCCGTGGCGCAAAAATTACAGTAAGAGCAAATAACGGCTAGTTTGAGTTGGTGGGGGTTATAAATACCCCCCCACCTGTGCTAGGGCAGGGTTGGTCACTCCATTGAATACATTCTAAGCCCTAGCAACTCTCTCCATTCATTAGAGCATTGAATTCTTGATTCTAGAGTGTTGGAGAGCTAAAATTGAGTGCATTGCATTAGTGAGCCATATTGATTACACTCTTTGAGTTTCAAGCCCGCGTCAAGTTTGTTACTCTTGGAGGTTGCCGCCTCCTAGACGGCTTGGAGGCGTGAGGCACCGGTGATCTTCACAAAGGAGGTTGTGTGAAGACCCGGGCGGTTGTGAAGGCTCGAAGCTCGCCTACCCGGAGCGGGGAAGAGCTATCGCTAGTGATCGGGGAAGGCTCAAGCGGTTGGAGCCGGCTTGAGGGAGTTCAAGCTACCTCAACGTGGAGTAGGGGAGACCGGCAAGTCTCCGAGACCACGGGAAAAATTCTCTTGTCCATCATTTGTGGTTTGCTTGTCTTTTACTCTTGTGCAATACTAGCAATTTGATTCTATTGTGCTACTTGCTTAGTCATTTATATTCTTGTGTAGAAATATCATCTTGTGATCACTAGAATCGTTAAGTATTTAAATTTGCTAAAATTGTCACTAGTTCTTAGAAATCATTGAAGTTGAAATTTAGTGATAGAAAATTTAGAAAAGCCTATTCACCCCCCCCCTCTAGGCTCATCCTCGATCTTACATAAACCCAGCCAAATTGCACCAGCTCTAGGAATTAAGCCAAACATCTCGAGTTCATTAGTGGTAGCTATATCCCCCTCCGAGTAGGTAAGCTCTAACTTTCAAAACGCACCAGGGCTTCTCACAAGCTTCTTGAGGAACACGGGCCACGATGCCTTCACACTATCTAGATGGCAAACATCAAGAGTAACAAGCCAAGCCTTTTGCTTAACCCTCACCAAGTACAACACATGTACAAGTGAATAGTCAATCCACCTCTAGAAGCAATACATAAAACTAGAGATATTTCTCTTTGCTCATAAGGTGCAACACATGCAAAATTGAGAGAAAAAGCTAACAATAGCTCAAGAAAGTGAAATAGAATGCCAATAATTTGCTAAATACTAGTACAAGCCATTGTTATATAGCCCACAGACCAGAACTAATCTTTATTCACTCTAAAGTGCTCACATAACACTGTTTGAACAAGTCCATACACTGGCAAGTGTTTCAGCTAAACATGTCTATCTGTATTTCAAACAACTAGTGCATTTAATGTGAGAATATGACTATTGAGGGCTAGGTCAGGCTCGATTGGATATGTCCACACTAAAATACACACTACAGCTGAATATATGCATTGTTTTCTCTATTAGAGAAATCAACCAACTACTCTACTGGACATACTCACAAACAAGTTTAGTAAGCCCTCTATCCATAAAAAAAAGTTCAACAACGACGGATAGGACAACGACATAAAAGGATATGCATGAGACTAAATTAAATAAGGCTTACCACATGCATACTAAGGATCTCTAATTGAGTATAGCAATGATCAATACATGAAATTCAATAATTTGCAAAACACATTTATAAACTTTAGTCACATGCTATAAAGAGTAAGTGCATGAGTTTCAACTATTTACAAAACAATTTCGCAAATAATAGCATCATACAATAGAGACTTAGAGCAAGTTTAGATTGTGGTATCAACACATGATGAAATTCAAACTACTAGACAAGACCCCTCTTAATAGTACAACAACCTATAGTAATAATCCAGTCCCCGAACCAAACATCGAGACCAGCAAAAGACTATGAATATATCCTTAGCCTATGCTAACTATACCTTTGCCTTGCACATCTACCTGAAGCTTTCACTTCATGATGATCATCTTCTCTCAATGTCGGTGTCCTTGTCTTGTTAATCAACACATGATGAACCACTTTTACTTCGAGATCTTATCTTGATGTTTATCAATATATGATAACATTTTTCATCCTCAACCTTGACTTGATGACCATCAACACATAATGTCATCCAAAGTCTTCATCGTCATTGGTCTTAACCAATTTACCAACCCATGGAAAATATTAGTCCAACTCATCCAGCTGTCACTAATCACCAAAGCACACCATTAATACATAATCGATGGCTTAGATCCTTTAATCTCTATCTTTGATGGACGACAACCCAATTGTAAATAATTAAATTTAAATCAACGAGTATATTACAACTACAAAAACTTCATATAATTAAAATGATTTGTTTCAATGTAAAGATCTTGATATATGTGGAGAAATGGGATCAATACTAGTAAAACCACAAGATATAGAATGAACTCCCCCTAAATATATGTATACATACACATTTCCAAGTTGAAACGTTTGTGGAGTTTACCTTATATTTTGAACCCAAAGAGTGCAATGAGATATAATGATATGACATCAGATGTATACCTCAGATATTTTCATCTTCCTATCCAAATGAGACTAATCAATATCATACTTAACAAAGGAGTTAGTCTTATAGTTAGATTTATCATTAACCACCAAAACTAATTTAATGTTCCTTGAACTTACAATCTTCTTTTTTTTTGGTGGTTGTTGACAACTCTATTATCAATAGTCATATTTGGATATACATAGTAAGAATTTAAGCTATTGGACAATACACACGCATGTCACTAAGCAATTCAATCATTATGCAAATGAGAATGACATGCTTATGCACATGATGCATATGTGAGATTATTGGTATGAATGAGATGCTCCTCCTTAAGATATGCATCAATCACCCAAATGTGGGAATTTTATCAAAGTTCACCAAAACATACAAAAGAAAACTAAGCCAAAATGGATACACAAGACCTATTTTGGGTTCAATTTCAAGCAATTTTAAATAAGTGCAAAGAAATCCACAAACTACACCTTTTTGGCCTAAAAGAGTAAAACAACTTTAAATGAAGTTGTATTTTGAGTTATGCAAGGAAATGATATTTAAAACACATTCAAACATGCTCACTCTTTTAAATCTCCTCAAAATACTTTTCCAACTTACAAAAGTGCTCATATCAGGAGTACTTGAGACCTAATTGGGTTTAAACAAGGAACATATCCATAAGAGCTCCAAACTTAATGAAAATTTCAAAGTGGATAGAAAGCATGGCTATAAACATTTTTCAAAAGTACACTATCATCAATTTCTCAATTACCAAAAAGATACGTTAATTCGAGACCAATTTGTTAACATGACATTGCCAAAGTGCCTTTTTTAAACATATAAAACATTGACTAAAAAAGCTCCAAACAATTCTGAGATTAATCATGGAGATATTCCATACAAATACACAAAAATTTTGATTTGGGAGGCTCTCCCAATTCACAGCAATTTTGAAGATATGAAAATCATAAAGTTTCAAAAAATAGAAAATTCCAAGTTTTCATATTTTGACATTCCATTTGAGCTTTGAAAAAGGGCTAAAAAACATTTAAATTAGATCCAATAAATTTGATAAATTTTGGAATAAAAGACCAAATATGGAGAATCAAATCTCATAATAATGTCTTTGTCAAATTATGATTCTATTTGTGTTAAATATAGTGATTCATCTATCCTTCTAAGATTTGAAAATATGTGCTAGATGAATCCTAATAGAAGAGGGATTATAAATCCTAATAGAAGTATGATTCTTATTTGCTTTGGATGAGAACTCAGGAAGCTATATAAACCTAGGGGGAGGTTATAGAGAACCCAAGCAACCAAGAAGTCAGAAGCCAGCTCATCCAGAGCAAAAAGTGTACGAGAGGATTACAAGCTAGGTTATTTATTAGCACTAGATTTTTATATAAGACAAGGATCCGAGGGTTCTAAAACGCTCGAGAGGTTGTGATAAAGCAACAATCATTTGTACTCTTCTGAGGTTATGTTGAAAGAATTTATGGTCGATTTCGTTAAATCTTTTCTCTCTTATTGTGGTTGCTTTAACATTGTTATTTTGGTTCTCTCTACGAGATTTATCTTCTTTGTTCTTTAGATCATGCACGCTCATGCTGTATATCACAAAACTCTTATCCGATTTAGGGTTAGCTGTACATAGGAAGGGGTATCAGAGTACAACAATTTAGAGATAACAAAATCATAAATCAACTCAAAACCATGCAAAAGTCTGAATTCAGCACTTGATCAAAGAAAGAAAAAAGGCACAACCTTGTCAAATTTAGTTGAAATTAATTGAAACATTGCAAAAACAAACTTTGGGATCCTAGAAAGCTTTTCCAAAAATAATTTTTGAAAAGAAATTTTCTATCAAAAGATATGGGAAAATGCAGTTTGTAGGCATGAAAAAAGTGCGGTTTTCCATCAAAGGCTCAAAATACAACTCAATTTGGATTTCATGGAATTTTTAACTTTAATGGCTTTGTATGAGCTAGAAATACTATTTCAAGTCAAGATATACAAAAAAAATCCAACTCAGATATCTCAACCCACAATATGCAAGAATGGGTAAATTTGGGTAAAATGAAGTACTTTGGAGAAATTCAAATGGATATAACTTTTAAACGATTAGTTGTTTGGAAAAACCTTAAACTAAAAAATATTTAAAATGACAACCCTAAGAGTTTTGTATTGACAACTTTTTTAAAAACACAATAGATTTTTATTTATAAAAATATATCATTTAATCCAAAATAAGATCATATAAGGTCCAAAACAAGAGGCCGCTCGCTAACAACACCGGCTTTCACGTTTCTCAAAAAATGCATTCAACTATCCATGTTCTCACTCTACACAGATGCTAGCGCAACGGAAAGAACCTGATTATTGCCATCCACTCCGATGGCAGTCAATATCTAGTCCTTGTACTTTCTTGTCAGAAATGTGACGTCCACACAGAGCAAGGGACGACAATGCTTGAATGCATTGATGCAGCACCAAAAGCAAATGCTCGCTTAAGTACCATCTTCCCTGGGAACTGTTACGAGCGCTGTTGAAAAATATCAATAAATGTCATAGAATTCCCTTCTTAAATGACTTGAAGCATACTTGGCAGGTTGTGCTTTGAGTTTTCATACTTATCGAACCTAGCTTCGAGCGCCTTTTTGCTTCGCCCTCCAAGGCTTCGCATAACTTATTGTGTACTCGAACCTTTACTTAATTGAAAGTATAATGGAATGCGACTCCAAATCTAGGTTGCCCACAATCTTTCCGTACATTGTATTTGTAACAAAGTCCGAAGAGATATTTCTATGCGATTGCATGGACTCCGTAAGCATGTATGTGTGTATGGAATGACTATTGGGCACTTCCAAAGGATGTCCTACATGGGTTGGTATGGATGGATGCACCATGGCAACCCTCTATCTCACATTTCACATTATACACCCGTTGTGCTGACTTCACAACCTTATATGTTCTCCATATTAACAGTCTATTCTTTCACTGCTTTCTACACCTCCCACCTACTTTTATAGATCCCTTTTTGCCACACCTCATTATACTAATAGTTCCATGCAACACCTTCACCTTCATTGACTACCAGCTTGTCGAGCTGGTACTCGTTCCACTCCCTAGGAATGCCCTTCTCACATCCAAGCTAGTCATCATCGCAACCTTCATCATCAGATAATTCCTCATATTCATGGTCTGTGATCTCTATTTATTCTAACAAGGCTTCGATCTGTTTTCCTTTGTCTGCTAGGCCCATTAGTTCCTGCACATTCTACATCGATATGCGGTTCCTAATGGCTTGCTACATGTCTAACTTGGCATAATGAGTGGGAATTATAGTTGTATAGCTTTGCTTTGGGTTGTTTGGTCATGAAATTTTAGTTAAAGGTAAATAACTTTCCATTTAAGTAGTAGTTATGTTATTGTTAAAGCAGTTTGGTGGTTGCAACCACAAATTTTTCATCCTTCATATTGCCATTGTACTTTTCTCCGCATGATTGTGCTTAAAAATTTTTAAGATCCTCTTAACAGCAAAAAAAAATGTGGAGGAAATTAATTTTGTTAAGAAGAAATTTATATCATACAGCCCACCTTGGCTTGCTTGCAACCAGGGAGTTAATTGTTGGTTTTCTATTTTGTTATCTACGTCTTTGTTGTTGATTTGTTTGGATGCAAGATGAGTCTCCTATTATTAATTTTTTATCATGCTGCCTTTGATGGTGGTTAGTACCATCAGATGTTTGTTTTTGTCCTTTGTGCAAGTAGGCAAGTGTGTGTTCTTGTTTTGCATTTGTATAATTTCTTATGTTGATTTCTTGAGATATGAATGCTTTATCTTGCTGTAATTAGAATTTGGTAGGATAAGATTTTCAAACTTCTGTATTTTGGGTGCTATCCATAATTTTTTGTTAACTACATTGTTTAATTCTTTTTTTTTTGGAAGATGTTAGTGTGTACCGATTTTAAGGAAAACACAATCATTAGGCTTATGGTTATGTATTCTTCCAAAGATGAACATAGTTGATGCCTTCCATTGCAGCTAAGTTATTGTTCTATGTATGCAACTAAACTTGAGTAAAATCCTCCATTTCCACTGTTTCTCTATCAGCTTTACTGTTCTATGCTGTGCCACTACCCTTGATCTAAACCATGTCATTTCTATAAAATAAAATAATAGATGATGTACACTAGAGACAGATTTTTTTTTATCTATGCTAGAGACAGCTTATTTTTGTAGCAGCTAGATTACTTAGATCACTGTGTGGTGTAGGTGATAAATGTATATTCCATTATGTGGGTTGTTCTGTTCACATTAGTGCCAATTGGGATGTGCTTGATGATTCGATCCTCAGATAAAGAATATGTGCAAAAATTGTTTCTTTGTACTGCAAAATAGTTGTTCTATGTTTATTCAAAACCAGCTCATGTCATGGAAGGAACTAAAGACCAAAAAAAAAGAGTAGCTGATATATATGCATGTTTCATATTATGATAGGGGGGGAATGGTACAGATATAGCAAATGTATTTGCTATGGTCCCGGTGGTCTTTGTGCTAGACATCTATACTAGATCAAGGAGGTTTGTGGCAACATTTCCCAATTTTTGAGCTATCGTCTGAAAAAGGGTGATTTTACAGGATTTGTGTATGAATATTACTACATAAACTTTGTCTTTATCTTCTCCATGGTTGTGTAAGGTTGCTGATGGTAATATAAATATTAACGTGGAATTCATGTTAAAATTGGGCAACAGAAAGGGCCTCACTTGTTTGCAATTTCATTAATGTTCTTTAGCAAATATTTTAGCTTATGAAATTTCAATATGTTACTATTTATTAATTTCAATTGTTAGATTGTGGATGAATGATATTTATCTTACAAACCCACTAAAGTAGTGTACAACTAGAGATTGCACACTGCTGTGCCAAGCAACCTAAGTCAAGAGGTCCAGTATGCTATTTTTTGCTTACACGGAATTTATATAATTATCTTAATAGTCATTTATCCTTGGCCATCATTGTTTGATAGATGTTTCATACAGGATTGCACATTTCTTGTAGAAAAGAGATAGTTCAAATCAATAAATGTAAGGCTTTGTTCAGGTCCAGTGTTCCACCAGTAGCAAGTTTCGTCCAAAGATTTGAAAATGGGTTGTAGCGTTTTCTTTGTGTTCTAAACTCATTATAATACTCAATATCAATGCTTAATTAGGGGATAAAATTTAAGGAATTAAAGTTGACCTAAACATTTGTTGAATGAAACCCTTTTCTCACTGTTGTTATGATAACTGAGAATATCAAGCATTTAATTCAGTTTTGTCTGGTTCCTTAGTGTTTATTTCATTTTTTTCATGTCTTTTTTAAATTGTTTGTAGTACAAAAGTTATTATTGTTTTTATGTTCTGTTGAATATGCAGTATGTGTTTCATCTATCTACGTGTGTAGAATCTCTTCGTTGAGCTGTGCAAAATACTTCCTGTAGTGTAGGATACAAGTGTGTGCGCTTTGTCAATTTATATGTCAGCTATGCATAGCTAGAATGCTAGAATTAAAACTAATACATCTCTATAGACAACAAATCTTCAGTGGTGTATAAAGTGGACATGTAGGCTATAAGATTGGTTATATGTACTGTTTTTATGGTATCTGTTAACTGTACTTGCATTGCAAGCATAGCAAACTATATGGACACAATGAAGCCATGAAATCTTTCATAGTGCTTGTCGTCGTCAAAGCTTCTTGGTTACCTCCGTCTTGGCCATGATAGAGCCCCTCTGGACAGAAGATGTGCTATTTATGAGCACTATGTAATATATATAGTATAATTGATCGGTTTATGTGTGGATCCTGATCAGGTTTGCTTCTAAGTTTCTTTGTAAGAACTACTATGTCATGCGTAATATAATCGATTGGTTTATATATGGATCCTGACCAGGATTGCTTCTAAGTTTCTTTGTAAGAACTACTATGTCATGTGTAGTGTAATCGATCGGTTTATATATGGATCCAGATCAGGTTTGTTTCTAGGTTTCTTTGATCCTATATATGGATGCTGATCAGAATTACTTGAACGTGCATACCTATCTGAAGTCTGTAGTGTTTTGAAACACGGCCAACTATCTTTAAAATAAATGTTCAAATTTTAATTTATCTCTTGTTCCATTTGTCATGCGCATATAGAACTTAAGTGAAAGCATTCGACGAGCCAACGGCCATCTAATCATATGGCCCATTCGGCTGTCGAGCTATATACTACCGTGCAAGTTTCATACTAAGTGAAAATCAAAATAATACATTGTCCTCTATACGCAATTCTTTTCCATGCGCAATTCTTCTCTGTCTAGTTTACTTTAAATTTGCGTGGTTGGCATAAAACCTAGAATTGTGCGGCGCGGCCGTACTGCTGTACTGTGACTGTGAGTGTGACCACCTGAACACTAGTTCCTTCTTTCTCCGACACTACATTGATAGAGTACTCCAGCGTTAGTGCGTTACTGTCATCAATCTATATCTGAAGAGCATGATCTTTATTTTGCTTTGCTTTGCTCCGAGAAATGGTGCTACAAACAATTAAATTAAGAAGAAATCAAAGGATACTTGCTCGCAGGTACGTACGAAATCCTTCTGGTCGCTCGCTTGTCATGATCAGGCACTGTTCATCTATGGATGATCCATTACCTGACGGCAACTTGACAGGGAGACGTTGATTCATGTGTAATACTCCATTGACCGAAGCAAACATCTCAATTTTATCTCTCCCTAAGAAAACAGATTCAGTATGTTTCTTTTTTCGAGCAAGTTTTTCTTTTCTTTTCTGTTTCGACTTCTGCTTTCGGTGCTTTAACGAAGGAGTGAGACTGGACCGGGCCAAGCCGACAGCTCCGTCTTCAGGTTGACCCCAAAAACATCGCTGTAAGCCGTACAGGTCCAGATAATGACACAGGCCGTGTTGGGCCGACCACGGGCTGACCAGTGGGCCACGGGAGAAAATGGCCTTCTCCTTTTGTTATCACGTCAACGTCTTCTCTTGTTCGGCTTTCTTCTTCGCTCGCAAAAAGGTTCAGCGACAACGACAATGGCAACCGGGAAGAGAAGCAGCAGTGAGATTTGCTCTTGTGAAACGTTTGAACCTATGGAAACGAAAATTTAGAACCCCAAACTTCCCCCCTGGTAATATACAACTCTTGTGCCTCGCTTGGAACATGGAAATTCTCCCAACAAAAATGTTTCCATTCTCCTAAACATTCCCCACGAAATTTCGATGTTCCAAAGTGAGCTAGACAAACACGATTTCATCCAAAAAAAAGAGTGTCCTTGATCATGGACCAAGTTTGGACGAAAAGAACACAATTTGTACACTTGAACACCGATTAGGACCACCTGGTCACAATTAGCAAGCCGTCAAAGCCGACACACAGACAAGACTAATCACCAACCGAACTAAACCACCTAGTGCAATGCGTGCTACAATCAAGCATCATCGTCGGCCGTACGCTGTACGACCGTTGCTACTTGCGCGCCGTGTCAGGCCGCGTAGGTCATGGACGTGGCCATCTGGGCGCGGTACCGGAGCATGCCGGAGTAGAGCGCGGTCCTGTTCGCGGCCGGCGTTGCCCTGCACCTGGCACTCTCGTCGCCGCTTCTCCCGTTCCTCCTCTGCCTCTCCGCTTCGCTGGACGCCGCCGCAGGCGCCTTCGGCCTCGTCGGCGTCAACGGTTGCTCCAAGAACCGCACCTTCTTCTTGCCTGCACGGACCGGACAGATTATACAAACAGTGCTCCCATGCGGCGTAGGCTTACGTACGTGTCACCCGTAGAAGTGATGAAGGAATCAGTACAGTGTGCGTTTAGTTACCGCGAGAGGGCGCGGCTGCAGGCGGGCGGGTCGACGAGGCAGCCGGAGCCGCCGTGCCGCGGCGCCGCAGCAGGGCGGCGACGAGGACGAGGGTGCAGGTGGAGAGGGTGAGGGCGGTAATGGCTGCGCCGAGGCTTGGCATTGATGCGTCATGCGGTCGCTAGCTTAGCCCCTCTATCTGCTCTCTGCTGCAACCAAAACAAAGAGAGATCGAGCTGCTGCCGTCTGTAGGGTACAGAGGCGTGCGTGTGGGAAGCGGGATATCCCGTGGTTATGCCCCCATTTGGGGTACTTAGCCCTCCATCACAATTTTTTTTTTACAACTTTCCATACAAATACCAAGCACAAAAAGCTCGGCAGGAAAAGCTAGGGGAGCATGACAACGAGGTGAGTCCGGTACTGCCGCACTGAGCTCCGCAGGTGCTGTTGCACCTTTCGTTGTCAGGACTATGGTCTTGTTTGTAAATTTATTTAAAAGATGGTTAAATTTTCAAAAAAAGGAAAAATTAAAAGTTAAAGGGCTCCTTTGCGCTTCTGCCCCAACCGGGCACCGGCTAGGCTGGAAAGGGACTGTACATACCACTCGCTGTGGGCCGTTTGCGTGAGCGCCTCGCACGCGGCTGGAGCCCCGTCCCATTCCGCGCGGCGCGGCAGACGACACGGGACTGCTGCTTTCGTGCTGGATCCGGGGTCCCTCGTCCCTCCGACCCAGCGGTTAAACCGCTTTAACCGTGCCTGCAAGAAGGTTGCTGTCTTCTTGAGAATCGCATGATTGTACTACTATATCTGGGGAATCAAGTAATCCTAGAATGTGGCAGTGGTATGTACGCTTCAGTCTTACCTTGGCAAAATGCTTTCATGTATGGTAGATTGTACCAATCATTTCGTGTCCCAGTCACGCATCCTGTCTGTTAGGCCCTGATCGATCAAGCATTGGATCAGGACCGCTCCTAGTGGCCAACTTGGTGATTGTACAAGCGCTCTGCAGTTAACTTTCTTCAGTTGAGTCTTAATTGTATAGCTTGTGATCATGCATGTTTATATTTGAAAAACCAAGAATGTGTAGCTAAATTCTTTCGTCTACTAAACGCGTATAATGTACTAGAGTAAGCAGCGACCTTAAACCTCGGCATTATTGGATCGGTCGATGCACGTCCACCGTGTTTCACCTGCAAACTGTACCGCACCTTCAGGAAGCACAAATTCCTGGCTTGCAGCGGTGTTAGGTCACCTGGTCGGGCAACGTCCTTTTTTTCTAGAGATTACAACGGGTCCGACCCGATGGGTCCGGATCCGGGTCCAAATTTAGATTCACGGGTATATTATTTCGGGTCCGGGTTCGGATCTGGGTCCGGATCTGGATCTCATTTTGGACTCGTGGGTATCCAGACCCGGACCCGTTAAGTGCATGGCACGACTTGCTGGCGATTTGAATTTTTTGCACCGCGTGGGTCCTTGTGACGTCCTTGCGCTCTTATTTATCCCTCGCATGCACACCGTGGGTACCCACATCGAGGAAAGTTTCCAGGCCATCGGGATTACGTGGAACCTGTAATTTCTCCTCAATGTGAAGCCTGAGTGTATGAGTGTGGCCTTCTCCTGAACTCACGCCTTGAATAATTGAGGCGAGAAGCAAAGCACCGCGCGGGCCCCGCTGTCGTCCTCACACCCCGGTGATCCACGCCCTCAATTCCCGTTCCGCCCTTCCTAGCCCAGAGGTCAGAGCCCAAACCCAATCACATCGCGCCATTTCTTTCTTGCACCGAGCGCGCGAGCGATTAGTACCACATCGCTTCCTCAGAGGGAGGTGCAGCGAGGGAGAAGCATATAAAGAGGGCAAGGGCCGCTTCGAGAAAGCACTCAGCTGCGCGGTGAGTAGCATTGGTAACTTCGGGTTTGGGTACCCGTTCGGGTCCGGGTACTCATCGGGTCCGGATTTGGGTCTGAGTTTAGACCTGTAACTGATTTCGGGTCCGGGTTTGGGTCTAAACTTTGGGTCTGGGTCCACGGAGGTTGGACCCGGAGGTACTCGGACCCGTTGCCATCCCTAAGGACAAGCACTCACGCACATCACACGCAGGGAATTCAACTGAAATTTACAATATCGGCTTCCCACGTGTATATGAACTTCATATACCATCATCATCATCACAAAAAAAATACCTTTAGATAATGCAAACTTTCAAATTCAAACAAGCATCGCATCTTATTTACAAAAAGAACAATATTTTATTCAAATGACAGCTAAAATAGTGCTACTATGCATCACCCTTCCAATACAATTTGCACAAATCTTTAAGCAAACGAAGGGGTAAGTAATCATCACCCACCCTTCATACCCTTCATTCATGCTTTAATATTTATGCAATTTTCAAATAGTGATAAATAAAAGCACCACCCAGCTAAAAATCTATAATAGGAATGATCCATCCATAGATACCGGATTCACTCTAAACCCTTCCTAATCGCGAACTGGATTCATCGAAGCCAACTAGTTTAAGATACAAGGTTCATATTCACAATGCTAATTGGAAGAAAAAATGGTGAACCACAAAACCCGAATACTCGAACGAACCACGTTTCTTGTAAACATGGATACATCATTATCCATCATTGTAGGGGCACGAAGGAAGTGATTGATGATTATCAAGAAACAAAAAAGGAAAAATAAAGTAAAATCGCTACCAACCTATCAAAACAAGAATTTACCAAAGCAATTACAGCACTTACCACAATGAGTTTGTCTTGAACAACGACTCCATTTTTGCTTCAATTGACTATTAAAGATGCTAACTAATGACGACCATTCTAAATCATATTGAAAGCTATTCTGCCGATTATCAAGAAAGAAAATAAAAATAACAACAACAATCAAACATTTTGTCTCAAACTTGACGTAGGCCAGGCATGAAACCCAATTAAAGTCAAAAGACCACCCTTAAACATTTGATCTTAGGTCATTGTTGCGATACGTGAATCGCTAACTTCCATGCAGTCCTATCCAACAACAACTTTTTGGGTACATTTCAATCCCTCAAGTCTCTTTTAACTGCTTCGTCTCAAGTTAGTCTCAGTCGACCTTTGCCTCTTATGTTTTTGAGACAGCTTAAAATTTACTATGTGTTGGTGCCTTAGGAGGCCTCTGTTAGAGATGTTCACACCATCTTAAACAATATTGGACAAATTTTTCTTCAATTGGTGCTAGCCCAATCCTATCGCATATATCATCATTGCGGATTGGATCTCGCCTTCTATGACCACAAATCCATCGCAGCATCCGCACATCTGCTACACTCATCTTTTGTATATATTCGTCTTTTTGTCGCTCAACATTTTGCTTCATACCATACGTAGGTCTGATTGCCATCTTATAAAACTTACCCTTTAACCTTTGAAGGACTTTTATATCACATATATAGGACATCAGAAATTCGGCACCATTTCACCCACCCCTCTCGTATCCTGTAGCATCGATCCCAGATATCGAAATGTTTCCTTCCTGGGCAAAACTTTTTTGTCCAGACTAACACCTCTATCATCTGCCATAGCACCACTAAAAACACACCTTATATACTCAGCTTCTTTCTTACTACGTCTAAAGCCCTTCGATTCTAAAGTCTTCCTCCACAGCTCTAGTTTCCTGTCAATACCTACCCTACTCTCGTCAATTAGCACCACATCATCAGGACAAAGCATACACCAAGGAATCTCTCCTTGTATGTCTTGTTTGACTTTGTCCATCATTAGAGCAAAAATGTAAGGGTTCCATGCTGACACTTGGTGCAGTCCTATCTTAATAGGAAACTTACTAGCATAGCTATCACATGCTATGACATTAGTCACAACATCGATATACATATCCTTGATTAGGGTAACATACTATGTTAGGACCTTTTCTTTTCAAGCACCCATCACGACCTTTGTTGACACAGTGTCATAAGTTATCTTCAAGTCAATAAACACCATGTGTAGATCCTTCTTTCCTCCCTATAGCTTTCCATCAACGTTTGTGCCAAGAAGATCGCCTTAGTGGTCGACCACCTAGGCATAAAACCAAATTGGTTTTTCGTCACGTTAGCTACTCTTCTTAAACGATACTCAATCACTCGCTCCCAAAGTTTCATTGTGTGGCTCATGAGCTTAATTCCTCTCTAATTTATACAACTTTGAATGTCTCTTTTATTCTTGAAAATTGATACTAATGTGCTTCTCCACTCATCAGGCATCTTGTTCAACCTAAGAAAGCTATTAAACAATTTAGTTAACCAAACTATCACCATATCTCCGAGGCATTTCTACACATTGAGAAGAATATTATTAGGCCCCAATGCCTTACCGCCTGTTGGTGTCGTCAAAAGCATCATACAGTTCAATCATACTACCCCATTGTCTCTGTTGTGTAACTTGTTGAAGTAGTCTGTCCGATTATTCTTGATCTCGTTGTATTTCACTAGAAGTTTATTCGTGTCTTTGATACATTCAACTTGATTGAAATCTCTCATCTTTCTTTCTCAAAGTTTAGCCATCTTGTATATGTCCTTCTCATGCTCCTTTGTACTCATCTTCTAATAAAAATCCTTATAGGCATTGCCCCATGCGTCACCGCTTTTTTGCATTACTAGTAGGATGCCCGTGCATTGCAACGGAACCATAAACTTTATACAAATAACAATATTTCTATTTAACACATTATTTCAGTCTACCATTGATCAAAATTTAATCTTCTAGGAAAGCTAGAATTTTAAAATATTCACATTTTGTGAAAATAAAGAATTATCCAGCACTCCATACATTTACTAAAAGTAAACATAGAATTATCCAGCACTCCATATATGATGTGATAACTGGTTTCTAAAGCTGAAAAAAATTAACAAATTGCCAAGAGTGAGAATAACATACACTAAGAGACACCAAAACTGCATATCAACTTAGCATTTACTATCCACCTATGCATATAACGCATCTCTCTCTAAATAGGACTCGTAAATGGTTTCCTAAGAGCCCAGCTACATCATTAGCTATCTTCTTTATCTAATATCGATGTGGACCATTTAAACAGATAAATAAGCATTCAACAATCAGCTGAAAGGTATGTAGATCCAATAAAAAAAGTGCAAGTACCTGATTGGCAGTACAACAGTTCGCTATAGACTCTTTCTAGGCATCAGAAGATGCATAGAGACTGCACTTGTATAGTGATCCCTACTGCAGCCCATTCTGCAATTACAAAGCTAAATTATTTTTAGATAACAGCTAGAAGCAGATTATTCAGAAGCATAGATACAGGAAAAATGAGGCAGGGATGCGTATACTCTCATATCTAACAGTTAAGTAGTCCCCTCCTTAGACATTTTGTCAAGCAGTCAGTACGTGATCTAATACTGGACAATACTGCAAGAAATATAGTTAAGTGCTCAGTCCAGTGTCCACCACCGGACATTTTGCATAAGTAACTTTCAAACAAAAAAATGTAAATTTCACCAATTAAATGTATTAATTGATTGTAGATATCCAGTTGCTACAGAAGTCATATATATGTAAACAGGTATAGACAGAAGATGATTTGAAAATGTCAAGCCAGCACCCATTATCTAGCTAAATATAGTGTTACGGGCGCAGCTGCGGAGGAAATAGCGGTGCACCGGCTTGCTGATCGTCGACCTCGTCCGGCGGCTACGCGGCGCCAGCAGGACAGAGGCGGCGACTCCAGCCGTTGCCGCTAGAAGAGCAGAGAGGAACGATGGCTTTAGACGGGAAGGCAACAGGTAAATCTACTGCTTACTTTCTTTATTGCTCTGTAGTTGCTCTTATATAGCCAATACATGACTCTAAGTAGACTCGGATACGAATCCGTAACTAATACAAACTCAAACTCTAAACTTTAGAAGGTAATGCAAAACAGAGTTATTGACTTATTGGCTCTAGCCACCGACCCAATTTGTCGAGCGGCCACGACGGTGAAGTATTGGCGAACGACATCTCCCCCTCCGCAAAACAACTCGTCCTCGAGTTGGAAGTTGGGATACAATTGCTGAAACTTAGGAACATGTTCCCACGTTGCTTGTGACGGTGGCAGATCCTTCCATTGGATTAATACTTGTCGAACCCCTCGCACCACCCGGCCACGCAACGCTTGGTCCGGAATTTGGAGCGCACGTCCATGCATCAGAGGAGGCAGTGGCGGAATGGCTTGTGGAGGGTTCCCGTGAAACTTCTTGAGAAGACTGACATGAAAGACATCGTGAATGCGGGTTCCTGGCGGCAGTCGAAGCCGATACGCCACCGTCCCAATGCGATCGGCGACCTGATATGGCCCGTAAAACGAAATTGGGACTGAGCTTACCAGGTGACACACGGGATAGCGATGCCACTGGACGTTGAGATATACGGAGCCAAACCCAATCATCTCGGTCAAAGTGGACATCACGATGGTTGAGGTTGTAGAAAGCGGCGGCGCTTGAGCTGAAGGAGTCGATCCCGCACCTCGCTTAAGAATTCATCTCATTTGTGCTTCCACAGATTTGTGCTTCCATATGAGCGGGGAGGGTGGAACGCGCCTCACCTTTAACATATGAACGAAGGGAGGGTGGATCACGGCCGTAGACCACGCGAAAAGGTGTCGTCTTCAACGAAGTTTGATAAGAAGTGTTATAGCAATATTCGGCCCATGGAAGCCAACGGATCCATTGCTTTTGGCGGTCACCCGTGAAACATCTCAGATACATGGCGATGATTTTATTGGTGACCTCGGATTGACCATCCGATTGAGGGTGATATGCTGAACTCATGTTGAGACGAACTCCTGCCAGATGAAATAGCTCTTGCCAGAAAACACTAGTAAATACCACATCTCTATCAGTTACGATGGATGATGGTATTCCATGAAGCTTCATAATATTGTCGAAGAACACTCGACTTACAGATGCCGCTGTGTAAGGATGGGCCAAGGGAATAAAATGAGCCGCCTTTGAAAAACGATCAACAACTGTTAGAATGACTGTTTTTCCTCCGGACTTAGGTAACCCTTCGATGAAATCCATAGCAATGTCGGACCAGACCGTTTGTGGTACCTCGAGGGGTTGTAATAATCCTCCAGGATGGAGATGTTCGGTCTTGTTCTTGTTGGCAAAGCAGACATTCGCGGATGAAGTCTGGATAACCGACGAGTCCCTAATGTGAAAATCTGAACGAACGCGAGTAAGAGTCTTTTGTACTCCCTCATGGCCAACCTGATGACAACCGGCCACAATGGTTGGTACAAAAGTAGACGTGGCTAGCACAAATATGCGATCCCTGTATAGGATGAGTCCATCACGAACTGACCAGGGTGTATTAAGGCGCCCTTCCTGGATGTCGGTGAGGGTAGAGGTCCATACATCTTCGGACGGTAGAACACGGCGAAGCTCATCGAACATGGACAGGGACGGAATGGACAGTGCATGGAGAGAAGCATCAGCAAGTTCACTGTCCCGGCGTGATAAGGCGTCGGCCACTGTGTTGAGACGGCCTGGGCGAAACTCCACAGTGAAATCAAAACCCACCAGCTTGCTCACCCATTGATGTTGAGGTATTGTGGATAATCGCTGATCCAAAAGGAACTTGAGGCTATAATGATCAGTACGGACGATGAAGGAACGACCCCAGACGTAAGGTCGCCAGTGCCGTACGGCTTGCACCAATCCGATCAGTTCTCGTTCATAGGCCGCCAGCTTGATATGTCGTGCCGCAATGGGGCGACTGTAGAAAGCAATGGGTCCTGCACCTTGGTGGAGAACAGCTCCAAATCCTGTTCCCGAAGCATCACACTCTATGATGAATGAGCTGTTAAAGTCAGGGAGTTGTAGGACTGGCGCGGAGACAAGGGCTTGCTTGAGAGCCTGAAGAGCATGGCTGGCCTCATCACTCCAGACAAAAGCTTCTTTTCGTAAAAGCCGTGTTAAAGGAGCAACTATTGCACCGAAATTGACTATGAAGCGCCGGTAGTATCCTGCCAAACCAAGGAATGCTCGAACTGCTCGTACTGAGGTCGGTGTTGGCCAATCTGCTACTGCCGCCACCTTCTGTTGATCCATAGCAACTCCTTCCGCGGATACAACATGACCAAGGTACTCCACCGATGATGTACCAAAAGAGCATTTGGAACGTTTGAGAACAAGACTATGCTGGACTAGTGCTTGCAGTACCATGCGAAGATGGCACAGATGCTCCGCCCAGGAGGTGCTGTAAATAAGAATATCATCAAAAAAGACAAGCACAAAACAGCGGAGGAACGGGCCAAGAACGTCATTCATCAATGCTTGAAACGTGGCCGGGGCATTGGAAAGGCCAAAGGGTAGAACCAAGAATTCGAAATGTCCATGATGTGTGCGAAATGCTGTCTTGTGTATATCATCGGGGTGCATGCGTACCTGATGGTACCCGGAACGGAGATCCAACTTAGTGAAGAAACGAGCCCCCTTTAATTCATCCAATAGTTCCTCTACCACTGGAATAGGGAACTTATCTTTAATCGTTTTCTCATTCAAAGCACGGTAATCCACACAAAAACGCCATGTATTATCCTTCTTTTTGACCAATAGTACTGGTGATGAGAATGCTGATGTGCTGACCCTAATTATGCCCTGGCGAAGCATTTCAGTGCATTGGGTCTCCAATTCATCTTTCTGTAGTTGGGGATAACGGTAGGGTCGTACTGCCACTGCATTGGTGCCATTAACGAGATGAATGCGATGATCATATGCTCGTGAAGGAGGCAGTCCTGTGGGTTGCTCAAACACCGCCTTATACTGATCCAATAGTGTCTCGGAAGATTGGTGGTTCAAGATTCCAGTCGCCATGGCGTTGTCTTGAGTAGTGTTGCCTCAGAGCGTGACTTGATGATCGCCATGCCAAAATGTCATAGTGAGGTGCTGAAAGTCCCACGTAATGGGGCCCAAGGTCAACAGCCATTGAATACCGAGAACCAGATCAACGCCTGGTATGGGCAAAGCAAAACAGTCCAAGAAAAAACTGGTTGGTCCCATCTGTATGGGCACCTGACGACAAACGCCACTGCTCTGAAGTTGTTCTCCATTGGCCACAGCAACGCGAAAGGGCTTAGGGGATGACTCTACTGCGATGCCGTTGCTGGCCGCCACTTCTTCAGCGATAAAATTATGGGTAGATCCTGAATCGACTAGCGCTACCAATTGACGATCACCGAGACGAAACGGAAGCCTCATGGTGCGAGTTGCTTCAATCCCAGTGAGGGCCAAGCAGTGTTCGCCTAAACGGGCTAAACGGCCGTTTAAACGGCGTTTAAACGGTAAACGGTGGCAAACTGTGTTGTTTAGTGTGTAAACGGTCCATTAAACGGTTAAACGGAGATAAACGGCCTAAACGGTCTAAACAGAACGGAGTTAAACGCTATTAAACGAGCTAAACAATTGTTTAATCCATTTGCTTAAGCGAACACGACCAAATTCACTTGAGTTTTTTCATATATTATTATGTATATCTTATATTATTCATACATAAATATGTATACTTGATTTGTTACATGTATAAATACGTATATATATTTTTGACATGCATAAATATGTGCACTTGCTCTAATATTTTATTCTTCTATAAGCATAAATATGTTTATTTTAATGCTACTGATACAAAACCGTTTAGACCGCTTAACTCCGTAAACATCGTTTAAGCGGTCTAAACGCTAAACAAAGGGCGACCGATCATTTCTGCTTTAGCGTTTAGGATAACACTGGGGCCAAGAGGGAAATAGACAGGGCAGGAGGATCAATGTCACCTGAGTACTCCTGATCCGGCACTACCTCCATGCGTAATACCGGTGGCGAGCGTGGCCTTACATATTTGTCGTCGCAGTTATAACAGAGACCCTTGAGACGGCGCTCTTCCATCTGGGCTCGTGTCAGTCGTCGAATGAAACGTCCCCCTGGTGATGCGGATTCACCCTCCTTGGTGGCAGCGGTGGAAGGTGTCGATCCGCTCATCTTGGCAATCGAGATCGCCGGTCTTGGTGTTACTGTGTTTGTATGTAGCTTTGGTGGTGGCCGGGGCTTGCCGAGGTCTAGAAGCCGCTCATGAGCTCGAGCCAAACTCATTGCCATTGCCAGGGTCTGGGGAGCATCAAGTCCTACAGCAATAGCGATCTTCTCCTTCAGGCCGGCCACAAACATGTCAATCTTCTGATCTTGGCGCAAGTTGGCACGTGGAAGAAGAGTTTCAAATTCCTTTTGATATTGCGCCACCGTTCCTGATTGGTAGAGCTGTTTGATCTCCAAAAGGTGATTACGGCGGTCGGGGTCCAAACGTAAGTTGAGACCATCCTTGAATTGCTCCCATGTCGGTTCACCGGACTCGTCTTCCTGAAGTACATACCACTGTTGGGCCTCTCCCCTCAGGTGATATGCCGCCGTGCGAACTTTCTCAGCTTCCGGCGTGGACTGGCCTTTGAAGAAGAGCGCGCAAGTATTGAGCCAATGCAGAGGATCGACACCCCCCTCGTAGATGGGAAACTCCCAGCGATGGTGTTTTGGGGGCCGCCCCTCCGCAGGTCCACCGCCTCCGCCAGGGCCTCCGCCGCCCCCGCCAGGACCGCCGCCGCCCCTCCAGACCGCCGCCGCTTCTAATGACCGCTGCCGCCTTCATGCCGCCAGAGCCACCCGATCTGCCGCCACCAGGTCCGCCGCCTCCGCCACCAGGCCCGCCGCCGCCGTTGCGGCCGAAGGCGCTGTTGAAGTTGACGGTCGACGAGCTCGGATCTCGAAGGGGTGGCGCGACATAAGTAACCTCTCCCGGAGTTTTGTTGGCCAGGGTGTTGTCCATCTCGCCTTCCCCTGTTGCTGTGGTGATGAGATCATCAAATTTGGCGATACGGGAATCATGCCGGTCCAGTCGCGTATTGATCGTGGCGATGAGTGCAGAGTGACTATCTTGCACCGTGGATATATCTTCCAGTTTCTTGAGGACATCCTGTAGCATCGTTTTGATCGTCAAGTCTTCAGGACGTTCACCACCGCCGTTGGTCATGATGTCCACAGCGATTGGCTCTGATACCAAGATGTTACGGGCGCAGCTGCGGAGGAAATAGCGGTGCACCGGCTTGCTGATCGTCGACCTCGTCCGTGCCACGCTGGCGCCAAGAGAGAGAGGCGGCGACTCGGTAAGGCCGCTAGAAGAGCGAGAGGAACGATGGCTTTAGACGGGAAGGCAACAGTAAATCTGCTGCTTACTTTCTTTATTGCTCTGTAGTTGCTCTTATATAGCCAATACATGACTCTAAGTAGACTCGGATACGAATCCGTAACTAATACAAACTCAAACTCTAAACTTTAGAAGGTAATGCAAAACAGAGTTATTGACTTATTGGCTCTAGCCAGCCGACCCAGCTTGTCAGGAGCGGCCACGACGGGTGAAGTATTGGCCGAACCTGACATATAGCAATCAAACTAAAGCTTTAAATCTTGCACATGCCTCCAGAATTAAATTAGTTGACCAATCAAAAAGTGAAACTCAATCATAAATCAGTCTGTGAGATATGACAAGCCAAAACCTACAGCGACGACACCATCATTAGACTATGACAAGGTCAGGCAATAAACACGACAATACTTCGCAAATATATGTTTATGCTTCACTTGCACACTGCTTGTTAAAGTTTATTTCCCATTATTTCTCAATTATCATACAGGCCGGTGAAGTTGAAGAAGTTATGGCCAACACAAAGCAAATTCTTTACCACATTATTGAGAAGTCATGCATCCTTTCATAACAAGATTTAAATTTTGCTTACTCCACTCTTCTAAGCTTCAAGGGTATTTTGTTCTTGATGGTCTGCGTGGTAGGATAATAGCGAAGAGGATTGTGCAAGAACAGCAGCAGAAATGTACAATGAAGATCAAGCAAGATGATTGACTAATAAACAATTACAGGCAAGAATATTACAAGGCACATTGATTTCTTTTTTTTTCGGAAATATTGATTTCTTTTTTTGGAGAATATTAAAAGGCACATTGATTTTAGTTTTTTTGTCTAGTAAAATTACAGGTCGGAAAGAATAACAATATAGTACACTATCTAAACCTAATTCCATGCATATGAGAAGCATATGTCAGACACTTATTTCCATAAACTTTGGTCAGATGTTGTGTGTGATAATCATTCTCCTGGGAATCACAGAACAAAATGAAATTCTACACATGTTGTATAGTCTAAGCAAACCATAGGTCCTCTTAACAACAATATCATTATTTGCTACAAATGTGTTCTATAAGCCATCATATTCTCATAAGGTACTATTAAAAATACACCGTGTAGCAACTATAATGTATGCAATTTATCAAAGTATCACCTGCAAAGCTATCAAAATCTCTCAAATTCTGATACCAAACTCAATGCAGTTGCAGGCATGGTGTTTTTATCATGTAAGCAAAGGTGTGCATGGAACTATTATCTTCGCCTGGAGATTTATGATGCATGCCTTTTATAAATACCCAACAAATAAAAGAGTGCATGTGAATGACAAAGTGGATCAGGTTAGCATTTGGTCAGAGAATCCAAAAAAAATCAGAAGCACAACATGATATCGTTGCAGTGCCTTTTATTTTGCTCAAATAAAAGGAAACCAAAGTTACAGGAAGACAATCTCTAACAGAAATATCCACTATAGATAAGAGAACAATTCTACAATCAATACTCCAGCTGCATAACATATATTGAACAAGTGAATTAGTACCTTGCAAAAAAGAAGAAAAAAAAAAGAACACGTTCATACCGACTGTTGTTCTACTCATTTGCTAACTGCAGGTGCCACATGCTTATTCATTTAGAATAATAGCACCAAGCATCCACAAGAAATCTAAATCATGAGATTGGTACTGTTTTGAACATGTGAAATAGCAGCATTTGGCATTACCATCATAAATCAAATAATATTGGTAGAATAGCTCTTACTGGACTCATGAAATCAATTGTGCAAACCGAGGGAAATCTCATAATGGCATAGGAAATCTAAAAATATAGAACCAGGTGATATCAGTAAAAGAATAAATTGACTAATGGTGGAAGTTAACCAATTCCATATGAGATCAACAAAGAGCTACCAAGCTTCTGATCATATCACCTCTTGAAGCTTTGCCGGTGCCTGTAGCTGTGAATGATATAAAAGAGCGACACAACCATCGTTTTCTCCTACAGAAACATACATCCATCAACGAAAAAATGAAAGGTCTGAGAAGCCCTGTAGTGTTTTAGCAGATTGACAACCAATCCATTTCTAATGTGGAAAAACTATTTGGTACCATCCCTATGTTTTAATCAGAAAGAATTTGTAATTAGAAAGCAAAGCACTTAACCTTTGGTCCACCATGCTATTTTGCATAGTACCTCTTAAGAAGCCTGGAAACTGTGGTATATATTGCAATACCTAGGTGGCAAGAAACAAAACAGAAGGCAGACAAAGTTGAACAAAAACAGAATGTATAGTAGAATCTAAATAATGATGTACAAAGTAGAGAACTATGGACATTGTTATCAATTGCATATTTGCGTTAACTCCAAGGTAATGACTGTGACATATACAAACACGACTTAGGCAATTCATCAAACATATTGCAGGCGTAAATGCTAGCATGAACAGAGAGGGAAGTAGGCTACAGGCATCACATTTTCTAGTCCCAGCCATCACAATAGCAAGAAATACAATTAAATGATTCACTAATTGAGTACTTCAATTTTATAATTTTGATGGAGGCCAAGTTACATACTAAAGATACTAATACAAAGAGCAGAGAGCAGACCACAGAGGCAAAAGTCCAAAAAACAGAGTTTGTGTGAGAGGGAAGCAATGGCTGCCACGGCAAGGGAGAGAAGTAGCATCAGCCATGTGCGTGACGCAAGAGAAGCAGTGCTGCCGCACGAGAGAAGGGAAGTACAGAAGTGTGATGCAGAACAAAGAAGGGAGCGCAGAGAGAGAGAGAAAGAGAGTAGAAGAAGTACATGTAACCATCACCGGAGGAGGCCGTGGTGACGCTCACCTTCAATAGTCATCGCCATCTTGCTGGAGCAGTAGCAGTCACCACGGGAGGGGATGGATCCACCTCAAACCCACCTAGATCAGACATGGCTGGGAGGCGCCGTGGAAGATGAGAAACCGAAGGGAGCTGACAGCTGTTAGATAAATGTATAGGCTCCTTACCCTGTACTTGGCTTTCTTGTACTCCAAGCCCTATTGGGCTATATATATATATATATGAGTCACCCCCCCATCCAAGGGTGTGGTGTGTTCTCTCCTATTCTCTACATGGTATCAGCAGTCCAGACTCCCTAGGGTTTCCCCCTGCGCCGCCACCCTTGGGACCCTTTCTCCAGTGCTAGGGTTCCCTCTCCTCCCGCCGCCACCCCTCCTCTCCTCTGTTTCTCCTTCTTTCCCCTGCTTCCCCCTGCGCCCTGCCGCCTCCTGCCTTCCCCCCCGCCGTTTCTTCTTCCGCCGTCAGCCATGAGCTCCATCAACAGCAACACCTCCGACGCCACCTACTCCACCACCGTCCCCGCTTTCCTCAATCCCTATGCCACCATTTCCGTCAAAACACATGTCCCCATCACTCTGGAGTTGGAAAATCCTAACTACACCAAATGGTCGACCTTCTTCAAGTCCATGTGCGGCAAGTTTGGCCTCATGCGCCACATCGACGGCACTCCTCCACTTCCAGGCGATCCGGCATGGGTCCAGGCGGACTGCTGTGTGCGCAGTTGGCTGTTCGGCTCCACTGCCGACGCCGTCCTCGACCTTGCTATGGCAGAAGATCAAACTACGTATGATCTCTGGTCCTCCATCTCCAGCCTCTTCACCGCCAACAAGGAGTCCAAGGCCGTCTACCTCAGCCATGAGTTCCACTCTCTGACTCAAGGCGATCTCTCCACCAACGACTACGGAGCAGGAGCGGTGGCCACAGGAGGAGACGAATCCACCTCGAACCTATCCAAATCTGACATGGTTGAGGTGCGGTGGTGCATGGCAGTGGTAGAGAAAACCAGCAGTACCACATCTTAGTGGCACTCCACCGTCGCGCCCCCACCTTCCTCATCGCCAGACTAGTGCGCACCACCTTCTCCCTTGTCTCCAACCTAGGCCACACCACCTTCTCCCTCATCGTCAGTGCGTGCAATGGACTCCTCCCTCAACACTTGGAGGGGAGAGGGAGGAGAGAGTGAGAGAGAGGGCCGCCCTCTCCCTCTTCAATCCGGATCTAGCGGCCGGAGAAAGTCCTTCATCTGGATCTTGCGACCAACGTCCTCGATCCGATGATTACAATCTCCCCTCCTCGCTAGCTCGGGTTGGGGGAAAGCGGCGCTGCGCCGGCAGGGGGCAGTAGGGGAGAGGAGGTCCGACTGCGGTGCACAGCCAGTTGTGGATGCACCATCGGATCTAAGGAGGGGCAGTCATGTGAGTTGTGGTGGAGATTAGGATTGGAGGAAGTGAGAGAGGTCTATGGCTTGTGGTTGAATATGGGAGAGGACTCGAGTGGAGGTGGCGGTTGGGGATGGTACCGACTGCTAAGGCACTGGTGCGGACATTTTTTCATGGGAATGTGTTGGTGCGGATGGGCAAGGGAGTAAACGAAAGAGTGGGTGGGTGGGTTGGACAAACAGGGTAAGCCCCTTTGTTATTAGTTTAGATTTTTGGTTGCTTTGTAATTATGCATGTTGGCGTCGCTCTTATTATGCTGCATGTGCTTGTAGCATACCTTCTCCTCGATAACCTTTTGCACTTCCTCGTTCCATCACCAAGTGTCTTTAGGTTCACATCCAATCCCTCGGTCACTCCACACACTTCCGCGGCCACCTTCCTAATGCAAATTACCATCTCTATCCACGTACTATTCGCGCCTTCTTCCACGTTTCATATCCCATCTACGATCATCCTCTCCTCCAACGCTCATGAGGCGTCCCCTTTGAGCTTCCACCATTTCATCCTCGTGATTCTTGTGACTTTAGCCAGGTGAGCCTGTATCCTAAATCTAAAATTCGAGACTACTAACTTATGTTGTGGAACAATACACTCTCCAGGTATAACCTTACAATCTAAGAAACAAAATAAAAAAGGATGATTAAATTGCAAACCAACCTAGAAAAACTAGAAGTGGTCATACCAATTATCTGAAATGATCGAACTTCCAATGTCTTGCTCTAAAAGAGAGACGTTGAGAGGGGGGTTTGAGGGGGGTAGGTGGTGTGGTAGCGGAGGGAGTGTGCACATTAAAAGTAGGGTGAAGGTGGGGGCATTAAAAGAGGCAGAAAGAGCAGCAGCAGACACAACTTAGGCTAAAAGCATTGCGACCCTCAAATAGATGATTTACAGGACAATCAGGCATGGTAGTATAGTAAGATAACTCTCTCTCTCTCTGTTTTTTTTTTTTTTGAGCCCATTGCTTGCATTGGGACCAAGATGCAAATAATTCAGAAAGAGTAAATCTACACAATTGAAGAGCAAATAAAGTGATACTTTTATACAATAAGTTGCAAATTTTATAAAGAAAATAGCAGTGGACGTACCTGTACCATTGACATCTTGTATATATGTCCAGATGGTTTTAATCGTGTTCAAGATACACCTGTAGTTTTGATTTGTTGTCCTCAGGACTCCTAACCATACCAAACTGGTTGGTCACAACTTCAATGTGAATGTCAAATGACTTGGAGTAGTAGCGAGGGGACAAGGGGAAAACAAAAGTAACATCAATACTAATGTCAATTGTCTTCTGTCACCCTTTGTAAGGACCATTATTACTAGGGGCATTTACTCTTTTTTTTTTACTCAGTCTGGTCTAGGGTAATGTGAAGAAGTTATGAAAACCACAAGTACATCTCAGGTAAAATTAAAATCATAAAATTGGCTTTGAAAAAGTTTAAAAGTACAAGTATGCTTTAGCATTTCTTACATTATTAAACATGTATATTCAAGACATGCACCTCACAGGAATTGTACCTAACCAGGGGAACCAAGTAACCAGCAATGACCATACCATAAAGTGTGGCTCGATTGTGTGTTTACATTGGAAATAGAAAATATCTCATCATTAATATTCCGAACCATTATTAAAATGAACAAAATGTAATAAACATGATTCAGTGATTCAGTCTCCTCGAAAATGCATTAATATGTGTATAGTTCTGCATCATGCTTGTACATAGGTAGATAACATTTTCTGTTATTGTTACATAAAGACAACTGTGACGTGGCTATGTTGGGAAAAAAAATGCTATTATAGTATACAGCAGAAGCTCAAATTGTTAGAACGAGAGAGAAATTTCTTTGCTCCTCAGGTATTTCCACTTCAAAATGAGCAGATGTCACTACTACTGTATGAGGTGTGAAGAATGTGCATTAAATGTTGCAAAATAAACAGAATTAATGTCATATCTTAAGAAATAACAAGCACAGAAGTTGGTTTATCAAAGGAGGATGACACTAAATTGCCTTCTGGAACAATAGCGACATATTTAGTGTCTTGCCTTATCTAGAATCGAAAGGAGAGAGCAGATAATGACAAATTTTATCTCACAACATAGCTGTAGGCAACATTAGGGCGTAGTTCAGAGTTTTCAGCCTTTCTCCATGTGAAATGTGTAAAACCACCGGTGGCGCAAATCCCATAATATTACATGTTTTTTTTGTCAGTAAGGGTAAGCAATTAAGACATGCAATTTGAAGCTTTAACATGCCAGAGTGACTCAAATCGTTCAAATTGCCAAAGCAATGACATGAATGGAAACAACATCGTATCTTTAAGCATGATGTGGGAACTGAAATTAATCGTCAGGCCCTATCTCTAAGCATAAATGTGTAATAAAAAATATATCATCAAAACTGATTATGCCTAGATCTGTTCCAATAGTCAAGCTGGTTATATTAATGACAATAAGGTTGCATCTTCAGAATAAGAACACGGAAACCAAAATGAATCATCACCAGTTTTGCATATAGCAACGACCACTCATGCATTAGAAGACTATGATATCTTTGAACAGCATTCAACAAAATTTCCGAAATCCATCAGTCATAAATTTAATCCACGCTCAGTCTCAAGTTTAATCTATAAGGGGTGCATTAAGAAGATCAAGCTGTGAATCATAATCCTAAAGCCTAATGGTATCCAGGCAAGAACAAAGATCAATGCACTAAAATGCTAGATTCAACCAGGACACAGTATGACAGTAACAACGACCGAAGCTTATTAGGATTCAAGTGGTCACTACTTGGGCATTTTTCATTTACAATACAATGAACCAGATCACAAAAACATGATTCATTTCATCCATAGCGGCTGCATTGGCCAAAGTTGCAACATGGCGGCTCGATTCGATAGTATGTATCTGACACAACCAAATATGAGAAACAACTAAGTAAAACACAGCTAACGGACATGGCAAGGGCAGCAGCAATCGATAGGGGGTAAAACCCTAGGTAGCCTGGCGAAGCGGGGGGGAGCTCGCGCAGCTCAGACGAGCTTGAAGGGGAGCGGCCACGGGGTGGAGCGGGGCACCTCGACGCGGTCCTTGATGCGCTCGATCTTCTTCTCCCGCTTCGGCCGCGCGTTGCCGTAGGAGCCCTTGAACCGCTTCCCGCGCTTGGTCTTCTTATCCCCGCGCCCGCACGTCACCGCCTCCACCTCCGCCAGGATGGGAGGACACGCCGGCGCCAGGCGCCGCACGAACGCCGCCGCCGCCAGCCGCATCGCCATGTCGCCCAGCTCGGTGCGAACCGCCTTTGGGTCGCCCGCTTCAACCGCCCAAGAGATAACAGTTGCGAAGCGAAGAGTAGTGAGAGAGAGGAGAGAAGAAAAACCCAGTTTTTTTATACAAAGCCCAGTTGTTTCTTTTCGGCCCAATGGAATCGGATAGGACACTGGCACACTGTTAAAATGATTTCAAAGAAGAGCCTCGATTTTCTCTGTGATTTTAAACTCAATTTATTTATTTTTCAGAAATTTTAACCCCAATTTAGATTATAATATCATGTTTTAATTCAACCTCTACTATATAAAGCAATAGTTTCTTCCCGCGTCACTTCATCAAAATTACCCACCTTTGCCACTGCTCTTAGTGCTTTTTGCAAATAAACTTTTATCGCAAATTGAGTTTTCGTTGCAACGCACGGGTATATAGCTAGTAAAACTAGATTACATGTTTCACATTCTGTTCTGCTATTTTCTTGAGTATACTACATTTGTACTGGAATCGACAAGAGACGATGGTCCCTCACAAAATTTATCAGTGAAAGCAATTTGAGGAACAGAGAAGGCAACAGAACGAAATCTGCCAAATTGGCGTCGACCATTATAGGAAGGCAGAGCATAACATCATTCAATTCGCCTGTGACAAGCACTGCCCAACTGTAACAGCTGACAACAGGAAAGGAAATGACCAATCCATTCTAATCCATCAGCAGGCTACCAACCAACCAAGTGCAGTGCACTTCGCAGGAATCACAACCCTTATTGGCGTTAATTACACCTTCGGAGCATCAAGCATAGTAATAACTATATTTACTGCACACAATGATACTAACAAGAAAAGACAAGCTTCAGGTAATCATGTTAGTGACAAGGGCAATGTTTCGGATTTGGGCTTTTCCATCACAGAAATAAATCAAGGCATCCCAGGTTTTTTTATCTGACAGGTACATGACTATTGGGCATTGGCAAACACGTAGAAACCGAGAACAGCAGCTATGTTCTAAGATGTAGTGGCCATCTGAAGAATTACATCAAAATTGCAAGCCATTCCAAGTAGGGGTGAAAACGGTATCGGTAATTCCCGAAATTCCGAAAACCGTTTTCGAAATTTTTCAACCGGACGTGTCGGTATCGGTAATTTTCGAATCGAATCGAATCGGTAATTTTGTCGGAAACGATAACGTAACGGTTTTGATCGGTTCCGACCGTTTCTTCGTATCCGGAAAATCGGTAAATTCCGTCGGTAATTACCGGAATTATTCCACCCACAAATCACACTCTTCGGTCACTAAAACACCCATAACTTTTACTCCGAACTCCGATTTAGGTGATTTTGGACTCTATCTGGCTTATCACGAGGGCTACAATCTTCACCCATTTTCATGATTTAACCAATCATAGATATTTTAAATATCATAAAAACAAAACTCTAATGTAGTCATTCAAGTCTAAAATTTGATGTGTGTTCATCGTAAATTTGTGAATATTTATTAATTACTAATTTCTATGTGGATGTACTATTTGTGTGAATTTTTGAAGTCAATTGGTGGTACATGTCCTTACGACGTTCTGGGTCTCTTTTGATTCGATCGTTATCGATATATATTTTGTATCAATTTTCGTTTCGATATTTTCAATTACGATGCCGTTTTGCTTCCGTAGTTATCGATTCCGATATCGCTTCCGAGAAAAATATGAAAACAAAAATGGTTTTAGTGTTTTCCGACGTTTCAACCGTTTTCACCTAATTCCAAGCCTTCGTTGACACAACTAGGATGAAAACGGATATCCAATTTCGAACAAATTCGACATTTTAAATAGATATATAACGATTTTGGTTTTCATTTTTAACACTTTAGCAAGCTCATTATAAAAATAAGATTATAAAATTAGATAAAAAAATTACGATTATTTGCTTCCCATAAATAAAAAGGTGAAAAATATCCGAATCCGTATCCGATTGATATCCTAATTTTGTTTCTATCATTTAAATAAATATATAATGAATTTGCGTTCATTTTTATGAATTTGAATAAGCTCAACACCACAAACAAGAATATGAATTGATAGAAAATTCTATATCCTATTTATTTCCATTGAAGAACAAAGACAAAAAAATTGATATCCGAATTACTATCCGTTTTCATCCCTAGACACAACTAGCAGACTTACACGCACAACTACACATTTAGACATTATGATATAATTGTCTTTGATATACACCTTTACTTCCAATTATTTAAATGCAACCGTATTTGTTATATAACTCTATTTATATATAATGAATCTGCACCGTTATAATCTGGCCCCACCAAAATAAGTGATGAAGATTCTTTCAATGATTCAAATACAATAATATTTGTTATATATGATTAATCTATACTGTTATAATCTGACCCTCAAAAATAAGTGGTGGAGATTATTCTCCATTTCTTTCGATGAATGTGAGAATTTCTAGAAAATAGGATTACTAGTTAGTAAACCATGGATCCGCACAGGCTAGCTTCTTAGATAAAGTCACTTAGATATGCTAATTTGGATTATACTTGATAGCCGTTATAATCTTGGCTTGTTAGATAGACGCTAAATCTTTTTTCTTTTTTATCTTAATGTGAAATTTTTCTCATATTTCATAATTAGTATAGTTAATAGATTATATTATAAATTTTAATAATTTTAAAATTTAGCATTGTAATTCACATAAAAATCAAAATTTTAAGCATCCTTTAATTTATTCCTAATTGTATATTTCTCGATTGTACTTTTGGTGGATTCTTTTTCAATTTAGGCTGGAATTCATATAAAAATCCATATTCTATTCTTATTTATTATTACTCAGAATTTTATTTTTGGGTTTACTCTCAAATTACAATGGAAATAAAATTGCTAATTTTTTATTTTGACTTTTAGTTAATTTGGCTTGTACTTGATATAGACTCGTTGCGTCAAAAAAGTATATGACGTATTTTTAATGGTCTTATGCATAAATATACATTGTATTTTATATTTAATACAAAATTAGTGTGGTCTCCCCTCTATACCACTAATAAATATCTAAATTTATTTTATATCCTCTACATACATGCATTGAATATAGCATAGCGAGTATGGATAATAATTAGGGATTGTGCAATATCATTAAATGATCATTTGCAATATCATCTTAGTCTATGTGCCAAGAGAAAATACACCCTATAAACTTGGATAGGGTCAGTAATTATTGTTTCGACTTTGCGTATTTTTTATTGTACCTGGGGTGGATTTTTTAAGTTTTAGACTGGAATTCATATAAAAATTTATATTTTTATTTATTACTATTTTGAATTTATTTTTAGAGTTTACTTTAGAGTTTGTATGAAAATCAAATTATTTATTTTATTTTATTTTTATTCTGAATTTTACTTAATTGGCCTTGTACTTTGAGATAGACTCATTGTTTTAATTTGCTAATTTTTAGTTATTATTCTAAATTTTAGTTATTTATCTTGTTCTTAGCGTGAAGAAAACCCTATAAAGTTGAACGAATTGAGTAATTATTATTCAAAGTTTGCATATTTTTTCATACATGGGGTAGATTTTTTAGTTTTAGATTGGAATTCATATGAAAATTTATATTTTTATTTATTACTAATTTTGAATTTATTTTTAGGGTTTACTTAGGAATTTGTACAAAAATCTAATTGATTATTTCGTTTTATTTTTATTCTGAATTTTACTTAATTTGGCTTGAACTTGAAATAGACTTGTTGTTTTAATTTGCTAATTTTGTTTAATTATTATTCCAAATTTTTGCTATTTATGTATTTACTTTGGTAATCGCATGGAAATCAGATCACTAATTTTTCTTTATTTTTTATTATGAATTTAGTTTACTTAATTTGGCTTGTACTTGAGATAGACTCATCGTTTTAATTTGCTAATTTTATTTAATTATTATTTTAAATTTTATTCATTTATGGATTTACTTTGAAAATAGTATGGAAGTCAGATTGCTAATTTCTTTAATTGTTTATTCTAAATTTTCTTAATTTATATTATACTTGATATGGACTCTTTCTTTTAATCTAAACTGTTATAACTCGGGCCCAACAAATAGATGGCAAAATCCTTCTGGTTAAATTCTGAATTTTACTTAATTGTCTTGTACTTGAGATAGACTCATTGTTTTAATTTTATTTTAAATTTTTGATATTTATGTATTTACTTTGGAAATCGTATGGAAGTCAGATTGCTAATTTTTCTTTATTTTTATTCTGAATTTTAGTTTACTTAATTTGGGTTGTACTTGAGATAGACTCGTCATTTTAATTTACTAATTTTATTTAATTATTATTTTGAATTTTATTTATTTATAGATTTACTTTGAAAATAGTATGGAAGTCGATTGCTAATTTCTTTAATTTTTATTCTGAATTTTTCTTAATTTATATTGTATTTGACATGGACTTTTTTAATCTAAACCATTATAAACTTTGAAAATAGTATGGAAGTCAGATTGCTAATTTCTTTATTTTTTTTATTCTGAATTTTTCATAATTCATATTGTACTTGATATGAACTCTTTCTTTTAATCTAAACCGTCTTTAATTTTTTATTCCGATTTTTTTTTAATTTATATTGTATTTGACTTGGACTCTTTCTTTTAATCTAAACCATTATATTCGGACCCAACAAATAAATGGCTAGATCTTTCTAATTAACGTGAGAGCTTTCTCAAAGTGCCTAATTAGTATAAGTATAGATAGATATATAGAGAGAGATAGATGTAGATACATATGCTGATGCAAAGAATGTCAAAAGTACAGCAAAACATCATGCAGTTAAGTGCAAAAGAGTTAGCATCTCTGGTCGATTCGTTTTCGCGAGCCTCTGTCATAAAAATCAATCGCGTGCATGAATTAACAAAAAATAAATAGATACATGGACATCGGTTAAACAAATCTGGGGGTGAATTCCTCTCCTGACAAGCGCCTTCCTGTATATGTATTCATCTGCTACCATTCCAAATTCAACAAGTTATTGTCTCGTCAATATGCTCATTTCAGGAGTAAGCGCCAACCCAGCTGAAAGATCTCCGGTCAGTTCGTGGATTAAGTGTGAAGCTCAACCCAAACATCTCCTTGATGGCTTGTCCCCGCTCTAGATGCTCGATCAGCTTCGCAACAAGAGCGGTGCTCTCTCTCACATGCTCTATGTCGGTCTGTGTCCAAATGCGGCGCGACAGCTGTAGCCTTCGCTGTTTGGAGTTCAGATCGATCCCCCACTTGCTGTAAAGGCTCTCCCTCTCTGCGAGATGGAGCTTCCTCAGCATGTGTCTGTAAAGCATGTCCCTTTCATGCCGAAGATTCCTCAAACTGCAAATAATAAGAATGCGCGCAATTCATGCGTATGCGGGTTCATAGATAAAGGTGATTTTTTTGTTGTTGTTGATTTGAATTATCTAGTACATCTGAAAAACGTATGTAACAAAGTACCTTGATGAAACAGTGGCATTAAGCCCGCCATTATCACTGAAAGAATTCTTAATGAAGAGCAGTCTCCTGTGCTCTACTTCCATGTAGATGTTGTCTGCCTGATCTCCCTTGAATAGAAGGAAGAAGTAAGTTCTGTGTATTATGGAGACATTGCACTCATGCCACAGCTCAATGATTTCTTGCTGCTTTTTCTCGAAATCAATAGGCCACCGAGAAGGAGACTCCATGGTGCTCAGCGGTGAATCTGTACCAACATCTTTGACATTTCTCACCGCCGCAAAGTCTTCAGTAACGCTATGCTGCTTAAATCAATGTACATCAAAATCAGCTTGAAGACCTAAAATAATTGCGGTTTGAGAGGTGCTTCTATGCTTTTCCTTTTTAAAGTTGCATAAATATTAAAACATGAACGAAGGGTGGATAGTGATTACTTACCCTTCGCTTGATTCATGATTTGTACAATTTGCATTAGGAGGGAAAGAATTTAGCAGCTTAGATATAGATACAACTCTAGTCATTTTATTTTGTCAAATTACATACTGTGTAACCAAAACTATATGCCTTGACAAATGAAAGGAAAATGAATGGCAAATGTCATATATTGAGTGTGCCTTGACAAGCATGCAGTCCTAAATTGGCATGAACGTATCTAAGCAGAACTTATGGAGAGATCATTTTTATACAACTTGTACCTGATTTTCCTCTGGTTGGGATGCATGGCTCTTTTCTGTCTGCTGTTTAACTTCAGCTATGCAGGTGATGTCATTGATTACACTTTCTTCTTCAGCGTTGCCAATGCTCTTGTCTGTAACTGCATCAGAGGCAACTTTTACAGAGCCCTCGTAACAGTCAAATGAAAGATCATTTTGCCGGCCACTGTTTCCAGTACACAGGCTTCTCCTAACCTTCTCTGGCCCTCTGGGAGCGTATTGGAAAATTTCACCTGGTGGTGTCATGTTCAAGTTGACAGAATCATCAAACCAACTGTTTGGAATGACCATGAAGCTAGCCCTGCAGCTTCTACTCCTGGTTAGTGCGCTATCCCTGGAGCTTACTACACACCTCTTCAGGGCCAAAGATTCGTCAGTGTTAGGTTTCTCGAGGTCAAAAGATGGGTCAGAGTCGCATGCGTATAGCTCGATGGCATTTTCTGCTGTATCTGTCATGGTTTCACGGTGCTTCCCTTCGTCGGTGTTTTCAGGTGTTTGAAGTTTGTGCGCATGAAAGAATTCTTGACTTCTCCTTCTTCTAAGCTCATCTGTTTCGATGCACTGGACTTCCTTGCAATGCTCCTCAGAGACCTCAGATGCAGCTTGGGAAGCCACTCCGTTTGCTCGATATTTCTCTGCGCTGTCGTAAATATGGTTGCTAGGTGGACGCCAAAGCGGCACTGACTGCTCTTCCATTGTTTGATCTTGATAAGCTACATCATGAGTATCAGAAGATGAAAGTGCATCTTCAGACACATTACGTGGAAAGGACTCTGAAGACCGGCTATTCTTCAGACACATTACGTCAAGCTGAGATTGAACGGTATCTTTTTGTTCCATCAATTCCTTCAACTGTTCCTCCAGCTGAAAATCAGTAGCAGCATTCGTTATAGAAAAATGCATAAGATAGAGTAATTATCATGAATGTGAAGATCAAAACAAAAGGTTTTACTAAGAGTAACCGTACCTTTTTAATCTGTTCATCCTTCTCTCTCAAAACCTCAGCATGGGTCGTGCAAGAGGCTGATCCAGGAAATTTCAGCTCATTTTCTAACCTCGCAAGTTCTCTCTGAAGATGTTTCACCAATGCCTTGTCTGACATCACCACGTTGACCTGTGCGTTGGTGACTACATCTTTCGCGCAGTTTGCAAACAAAAGTGTGTTCCTGGACTGCTCAATCTGACAGTGTGCTGGGCTCATTGTGCAAATAATGGCTGTCCTTGCGTTGCCTCCCAAAGATGACTGTAATATACGAGTGAGCTTTGAATCTCTGTAAGGAATGTGGCCGTTTCTCCCCTTACTGCATCAGGAACAGGTTGTTCATATAACAGTGGACAGCAACGACACAGTTAGAGAGCATCTCAAGCAAGTGAAAATATCAAGGTGCCGCGCTAAAATGATTTGAAATTTATTTTCCATTGTCGGATGCAGATAGAGAACTTTGGACAAACCTGAGCTGACGAATGACCTTTCCCAATGTTAGCAGACTTCTGTTAATATGGCTGCCCTCCTTTAGCCTCGTACCAGCAGATGCCGTCTGAGAGGCACGCTCACTTCCTGCTAAATCAACATAATTCTGTCCAGAAGGAGAAACTCAGAGGCCAAAAATCTATGTGAAAGAAACTAAAACATAGCAATAGAGGTATTCATATCATACCACACAAGCCAGGAGGGTGCTCGAGTTGCCTCTCCCCAAGAAATGTTTTGCCGAACTCTGGACCGTCTGCAGTTTACCAAGCAGATTAAGAACAAAAATCATTTCTTGCAAAACGAATGTACTTTATCGTATAGTGCGATAGGAGAACTACCAGCCTGAGTATTTGATGAGATCTGGAGCTTGTTTCATTCAACGCAGTTTCCCCAATCTGTCTTTGAGCTGTCACACAAACCAGAATTAGTCAGCAGACTAGAAGAATCCAATGAACTGATGCTTGTTGCTTCCAGTTTCACTGAAAAGGAAAAAAAAAAGAGTTCCACACCTTCACACACAGCAAGGAGCTCCAAGAGATGGCCTTTGTCCCTCAGAGTTTCCTCGGTGAGTTTTTCGACTACAGTTCCTTTCTGCTTGAATCCAAACAGCAAATAAACTAACATGAGTACAACAAATATGTTAAAAAAAAGTTTAGGTAACCAGCAAGAAAAGTTCACCTCCGGATCATCAAGAAGCCGAAGAGGCGTCGTGTCAGGGCTCAGAAGATCCCTGACAGCCTCATTGTATATCTCCATGGCCGAAAATTTCAAGACGAACTCTCTCTCAGGATGCTGCAGAGACCAAGACAGAACGCCAATCAAATGCAAAGGATCACAAAAGTAGACGAAAAAACAAAAAAAAAACGTTACAACCAAAACGCAAATCAAATCATCAATATTAGCGGAGAGTTCTCGCCTCCTCTATGTAGCCATAGATATCCGACATGCTGTACTCCGTTACACCGACCATCGTGTAGGTCTTGCCGCTGCTTGTTTGCCCATACGCGAATATACTGGCTGCGAAAAAGGACCAATGCCAACGAAAGGAAATGTCAGATCAAACACGCAGGATCACAAAGAGCTCTGAATTTTTTTCCTTGTTGCCTGCGTACGTACAGTTGATCCCATTGAGCACTGATAGAGCCACTTGTCTCGCCCCTTCCTCGTACACCTGCCTCGTGCTGCACTCGGCGCTGAACACCCTGTCTGAAGATGAGTAGAAATTACCGGAAGAAATGAGCATTTACAACGGCCAAGAAAAAGAAGCATGAGGCCAAGCAGGTCATGTAATTTACGTACCGTAGGTGTAGGCGGTCGGGAACATGGCGCGCTCGGGGACGGTGCCGCGGAACATGAGGGTGGTGGGGCCGGCGCACTCCCACTCGGAGCCGTCGCCGCGCTCCGCCTCTCGCGCGTTCACCGGCCGCAGCCGCACCGACACCACGATCCGCTCCTCCCCCGCCATCCCGCCGCCCGCCTCCCCTTCCTTCCTGAGCATGCGTGCACAGCACAAGAAACACGGTCAAGCGACGACACCATCAACCGCGCGCTCACATGGTCACATAGCGCAAGCGTCTAGCCGTCTACCCAGACAACGTCGTGAGCCCGGCAAAGGCGAGGCGAGCCCCGTGAGGTCGGCGCGCGGCCTCTCCCCCCGAGCCGCGGAGCTTGTTACGTACGCACGTGGGCCCGAAAGCGCCGCGCCAACGGGCGGTGCAGACGTTCTCTAACGTGTGTTGGATGGACGTGTACGCGTCGCATTGCTCTCGTTTTCTAACCATTAACGACGACGAAAACTACACGCACCAAGAAAAGGTGTTCGCGGCGATCGAGCACAAGCCAAAAAAAAAAATGTAGCTAGCATTTGCACGGAACTTTAATTTGGAGATGGAGCAACGGGGGACGAAGAGGTCGGTTCGTTACCTCCGGGAGGGAGACCGCTCGCGGAAGCCCGCCAATGCGAGAGGAAAACGGCGAGGTACGTGTCTTGTTCCTGTGTCGCTACTCGCTAGCTTCCTCCTCCCCTCCTTCGCAAGGGGAAAGAGAGAGGAGGAGGAGGAGGAGGAGGAGAGGGAATGGACGGGACGGGGGAGAAGCCGCAGAACAAGAGGAGGTGATTCTGGGAATTCGTTCCACACACACAAAAAAAAAGGAGCAGTTTTCTAACGTTTTTTAATTACTTTTCTACCGGGAACAGAATGGACGCGGGCCTATTCCACCGGCCAATCGTTGTGAGGTACGAACGTGGGGTCATTTAGGAAGCTCACAAGGGACCCGCATGTCTGCCATGTGAGCTGCCCAGCTAAAGGTACGGCAATATTATCCTCCCCCCTCTCGGACGGTAAAAAAAAGAAAGAAAGAAAAGAAAAGCCGAGCTAAAAATAACCGTTTGACCGTGCGGTGGCCGTGCAGCACCGGCCCGGCGGTAGTTATCCTCTCGCCAGCCGGCCGCTGGGTAGAAAGATGAACTGGCATTCAGAAAGCTGTTCAGCGTAGGAGTTGGCAATGGCGATGAACATGAGAGCACCTTTAATGCTCTGTTCCTGAGCCTGTGGGCACGGCCTGCTGCTGCAGCTCACTGGCCATGTCCATGAACGACTTGATTGCCATTGCTCAGCTTTCAGCATCCATGTACCGAGGTTGGAAGTCATGGCAGACAGCAGGTGGAGATGGGTACCAACATTCAGCATTGCTTAGCCTGGTCGTACACGATACAGTAATATAGCTGCTTCTTGATCATCCAGTCTTTTTTTCGGTGTCTGATTGATTGCAGGATGTGATTGACGATTCTGCCTCTCGCTTCCTCTCTGGAATAAATTGTGAGGCCAGCTACGGCCCCCGGTACGCTGACGCTGCTCCTTGGGTTATCCTATTCCCGTGTGCGTTTTCTTCTGTGTTTTCGTGTGATCTCAGTGAATGCAATCCTGTTTGAATTTAACCAGTGTCGCTTTCAGGTTAGGGTTGTTAAAACAGAGTATTCTGATCGTTGTCAAACCGTCCGAGCGTCAGCATCGCTCCTCCCTCATGTGCGGTTCCAGAGCAAACCGAGACGAAGCCGTCAAACATCGCCACAAATCTGTTAGTTGGGCTGCTTCTGTTGTTCACTGCAGGGACTCATGCACTCTGCATGTACACGACAGGAGTGCTGAACTGCAGATCTCTTTCTGATCAGATTTGGTGAGCCGAAACAAGCAAGTAAAAAATACACCTAGATATTTCATGTTACCCTTTTAAGGTAGTTTTTTTAAAAAAAATTAATTAGATCGGTTTGCTAAGCAATTTTAAATCTTGAACTGCAACGATAAAATCGAAAATCACGGTTTTCGAGTGGTTTTCACTGGTTTTTGAAACCCTGTTCCTAGGTTTCTAGGGCCAAAAACACATGGAATTATATATGGTGCGCTGCGCGCCTGCGCATGCAGATACATTTCGGAGTCGTGATTACTAGGCATCACTAGAGAGAGGTGGAGACTGTTAGGGGCAGCAAAAGAAAAAACCCGTCAAGAGTCGAATCAAAATTGTTTTAATTACAATAATTAATGAGTTCAAAATTGAAATATGCTTATTTTAAATGAAAAAATATTAATAAGCTCGACTTGATACTGACTCATCAACTTGAATTTGAAAAAACTATTTAAATAATAAATAAAATAATTTTATATTAAATTATGTTACTTTTTGAAAAAAAAACTCGACAATCACTCGCTAAGCAAGATAAACATCCTAGAGACCGTGCCCTGTGGAGGCCCAGGCCCGTGGCGCTTAATTTGCCCATTCGGTACAAGAAACAAACGCAGGACATCTCCAGCACCAACGGCCACTGCACTGAACTCGCAATATGCGTATATAATGTGCACAGTGCGCACGTACGCTCCGCACATGCAGTGACACGGATATGCATGCACGGTTGACCCTGACGATCTGATTCTACATTAATTTGTACGTGCGTGCATCATCAGCGAGACGTAACTCGATCCTATTGATATAGCCATGCATGCGTGTGCTTGCAATGCGATTGGACGGTCCTTTCAGACAAGCCATGTGCGGCAGTGCATGGTCTTGCTCCTTGCCAGCAAGCCATGCATGTAGTGGCGGACACAGGAGAGGGCGCCAAGGGACCAAAGCATCGGTTTTGATCCTTGTGTTAGTGGTATCCTTTAGTCCGATAGCCTTTGTTTGTTGTTTTCACACCGGTCATTCGTTAATCGTTATGAACAAAAGAAACGCAGCCGTAGTGAGCACACCCTTTATTTTTCTTTGTGTACGCCACTGCATGCATACTGCTTGTCCTGCCTAGGGTTCACATACTAGAAGAAGTTAAGCTTTCTACTAGAAGCTGAAGTCAAAAAGAAAAAAGAAAAAGAAATAACAGTCTTGAGTGATACGTTGGATTAGCTCCTAGAAATTCCTCCCTTACGATTGGCTTGGCTTGGGAACACTGGCTTCTGTAGAGAAGCTAAAGCTAGAGCCCGGCCGGCCCAACAGCCTCTAAGGGCTTATTTTGGTAGAAATTTCAAATATTATTTTCACTCCAAGATTCAAACTCAGAAACTAAAATAAAGTGAATTAAGTTTATATTTTTGGTCTAAAATGTAAACAAGATGGCCCATCTAAACACTCTTAATGTACTCACAGCTCCAGCTTCATGGATCTGATGGAGCTAAAAAAACCCAGCTTCATCATATCTACGGATCTGGTGAAGCTAGAACCCTATCAAACACACCCTAAGTTGCATATATACATGGCTATTCATCACGCAGTCTTGATTGTGGTATGGATTGTGTTTGTCGACATTGAATAGCTCGGATCACAACTAGGGAACTGGAGCTGATCAGCATCTTCAATGGTCCAATGAATCTTATCTTACCTATACGTACCTACCGTACGTCGCCTGGGCTTCTCGCCCAATCCGTCCTTGCCATGCGCTTGCGTGCCATGTCTTCCTTAAAGCTTACACAAAATAAAACCTAGCAGAGTGCCACGCTACTTCGTTAACTTTGAACCGTCTGATACTACGTCTAGCGATCTGGTCCATCTACAATTTGGAGCACACGTGTACCAGAAAATTCAAGAACTGAACTGTGGCAAGCTCATTTTTGCACTCGGAAGGAGGGAAAAACACCGTAGAATCTGTCTCGCTATCTCACACATACATAGGGGATTTTTTTTGGATTCGTCATCCATTAATTCTTCTCACGTAAGGAGACATTCAACATCTAAGAGACGATGTGAGGGCAGCCTGCATCTTTCCACTACCCTTCGTTACAAGTTACAACGCCTTCTCCCACCTCCACTGCATCAATAATTAATGTTACTAGTTGGTAACGTGTGCATTCGTATGGACTAACTTCTTAGATAAAGTCATTTGGATCTGCTAATTTGGATTGTACTTGATAGCCATTATAATATTGGTTTGTTAGATGGATGCTAAATCTTTTTTCTTTTCTTTATTAATGTAAATTTTTTCTCATAGTTTATAATTAGTATAGTTAATAAATTATATTATGAATTTAATAATTTTATAATTTAGCATTGTAATTCACATACAAATCAAATTTATAAGTATCATTTAATTTATTTCTAATTGTATACTTCTCGATTGTACTTTTGTTGGATTTTTTTCAATTTATGTTTGGAATTCATATAAAATCCCTATCATATTTTTATTTATTATTACTTAGAATTTTATTTTTGGGTTTACTCTCAAATTACAATGAAAATAAAATAGCTAATTTTTTTTTCAAATTTTAGTTAATTTGACTTGTCCTTGATATAGACTAGCTGCGTCAAAAAAGTATATGATGTATTTTTTAATGGTCTTGTGCATAAATATACATTGTATTTTATATTCCCATACAAAATTAGTGTGGTCTCCCCTCTATACCACTAATAAATATCTAACTTTACTTTATATCCTCTACATACATGCATTAAATATAGTATAGCGAGTATGGATAATAATTAGGAATTGTGCAATATCATTGAATGATTATTTGCAATATCATCTTAGTCTATGTGCCAAGAGAAAATACATCCTATAAACTTGGATTGGGTCAGTAATTATTATTCCGACTTTGCATATTTTTTATTGTACCTAGGGTGGATTTTTTAAGTTTTAGACTGAAATTCATATGAAAATTTATATTTTCATTTATTACTATTCTAAATTTATTTTTAGAGTTTAGAGTTTGTATGAAAATCAAATTATTTATTTTATTTTATTTTTATTCGGATTTTACTTAATTGGTCTTGTACTTGAGATAGACTCATTGTTTTAATTTGCTAATTTTTAATTATTATTATAAATTTTAGTTATTTATCTTGTTCTTAGTGCCAAGAGAACCCTATAAAGTTGAGCGGATTGAGTAATTATTATTCAGAATTTGCATATTTTTTCACACGTGGGATGGATTTTTTTAGTTTTAGGTTGGAATTCATATGAAAATTTATATTTTTATTTATTACTATTTTGAATTTATTTTTAGGGTTTACTTTGGAATTTGTACAAAAATCTAATTAACTATTTAATTTTATTTTTATTCTGAATTTTACTTAATTTGGCTTGTTCTTGAGAGACTCATTGTTTTAATTTGCTAATTTGGTTTAATTATTATTCTAAATTTTTGATATTTATATATTTACTTTAGAAATCGCATGGAAGTTAGATTGCTAATTTTTCTTTATTTTTTATTCTGAATTTTAGTTTACTTAATTGGGACCCAACAACTCAACCGGCAGGCATGTCCTCCTCCAGTCTCCTCCAACAAGCTATTGAACAACGCAGCTAGTGTACAACTACACTAATTAACAACATACGGTGGTTCACGACGTTAGCTAGGCATCCATCAGGAGTGCCATGGCGACGCTATATGCGCTCATACAATACACCATGGACCTGCGTGTCAGCCAGCTACGTACGTACTGCTGGTGGTGGCTGCAGGACTTGTTCGCACTTAATGACTTAAAACTCTTTCAATAGGCACACACAAGGTGCGTGTATAATGTGTCTAGTGATCTTCTGAATATTTTGTTCTTAAAAATCATCTAAATTTTTAGCTTTTAGATCAAACCAAATAATCGTCCGATAGAAACCCTTTCGTACCTTAAGATGATATGTGACGGAGCTCTTTGTTTTGTCAAAATGGCTGCCAGAGCAAACAGATCTAGACCTATGACCTAAGTAAATCCAAAATAGGTCAAAAGAACAGTGTGGACTCAAAAACAATTACTCCACCCAAAAATTTGGAGTGGCCCAGCCGAGCCATATTGTGGGACCAAAAAACACTAGACACCATGGGGCCACATGTCATTGAAAGGAAACAAGGAATAATCAGCACATGGACATACACAGCAGGTGATCGAAAACATCTTTTGAGATGGGGCAGAAAAAAAAAAGAGATTGGGTGGACCGAGATGGAAAAAAACCTCCATGAACCAAATTATTTGCAGATTCTTTAAATCTGCTATAGGATCAAATAAGAAAAGGCACGATAAGATGAATCATCTACTTTGTGCTTCTTTATCCCCCTGATCACAGAAAGTAATCAAGCACAGAAACAATTGGGACTGCATGCACGACAAGGTGCTCTCTGATCCCCTAGCTAAATTGTGCAGATATAGTAGAATCTAGTTTTTCTTTCTGAACCTTTTAGATACATATGCATGCATGTTATGCTCCCTCTCATTCAGAAAAATGAATACATAACTAGAGACCCACGCTATGCCTCTTCTTTGAGCAAACTCTAGAATTTATATCTTCGCAACGCTGGTTACACAATATTTCATCTTCAGGTCACAAGGTTAGTCAACCAAGCAATTCAGAAAAAGAAAATCAGGGTTGACAAATTTAGAGAGAAACAAACAAAAATTTTAAAAGGATGTCTGCCATTCCTGCCCCTCCTACTCTAGGAAAACTCAATCTGAACATTCCTACAACTACTAATGTGTCCAAAAATTATGGAAAACCTTACAAAATTAAAATTAGTTGCTGAAAAATCTTTCTAATATGCTATAAGAAAGGCTGTACATGTGACATATGGTACAAAAGCCATTTTGATTAGTTTCAAAGCTTGAATATGCTTGTAGACAGAGGAGATTACCAAACACTCCATCCGTCTAAGTTTATAGGATGTATTTTTTCTTGACACATAAACTAAGAAGATATTAAAAATAACTAGAATACCCTTAATTATTATTTTTAAGAACTATATTCAATGTATGCATGTAGAGAATATCAAGTAAATCTGAATATTTATTAGAGATATAAAGAGAATATTATGCTAATTTGCATTGAAATATACAATACACTATATTTATGAATAAAACTATTAAAAAAATATGCCATATAAACTTGGAGGGAGGGAATAGGATCTTATTTGACCAAATTTGTAGAGCTTAGACTAATCTGAGACCACACATAACGATCAAGGAAAAATCGAAACAAAACACGATGTGTGATGACGAAACAAAACACATAACAGAGCTTCATTTAATCTCTCCCCATGGAAACAGGCAGAAAAAATAAACACACCCCACGATGACGAACTGAGATCACACAAAACTGAGCATCCTCACGCTGCCTCTAGCACGAGGAGCTGCAAATGAGAAAATGCTGGATGGGTTTGGCAACCGGGTCCGGAGGAAAACGCGCGATCGGGGATTGGGCTCAACTCACCATTGGGGCATCAATCTCAAAGTATATCGAACGGCCAGGGATTTGGATGTTTTTCCCACAAAAGTGATCTTCCGGATGTTTAAAGCGGCCTATCAAAACCCATAAAAATAATCGGGTAACAGCGCCCACTGGCGGCAGAGTTGACAAGCGATTGATTCGGAGCCACACGTCCAAAATCCCGCCCCTTTTCTATCCTGTGGCCAACGACTCTCGCGGGCCCACCGCCCCCCTAATTCCCCATATCCAAAACCCCTACTTTCACCCACCAAGCCTATCCAAAAGCTTACACATAACAGATCGACGGGCCCCACATGACTTTACCCCACATGTCAGTCAAAGCACAAGACGCATGTTGTGTAGCCGAAGCAACCCTAAAGTATTTGCAGCTTCCTCGAGTTTACGGTGCCATGAGCTCGGTTCATGGAACCGGAGAAACCAAGCTCGGTGGCGCCCACCTGTAGTATGGTTCTTTGAGTGTATCGACCGGGTCTAGTTATGTGACCGCTCGATCCCACGAGGAACCGGGGCCCACCACCAATCTAGCCCTGCTCGCCCCACCACCACATCCAAATCAAATATTGGTCTTCCTTGCTCAGTCGTTGCCACATCCCTCCACGGCTCCACCCAAACTCCTTGTCGTCGTCGGCTTCCGCCGCCGCCGCCGTCTCGCCGTGACCGCGCACCGCAAAGAGATCCACCGGCGGCGAGGTGAAGAGGAGGGGAAACCGTAGAGCGCGGCCTAGGCGGATCCCGTCGGCATGGAGGGGGGACTATGACGGCGAGCGCTGCGCGGCAGGATGCGTACGATCTGCGATGTGTGCGAGAGCGCGGCGGCGGTGCTCTTCTGCGCGGCCGACGAGGCCGCTCTCTGCCGGCCCTGCGACGAGAAGGTGCTCTCCGCTCCTCCCTCCCGCCTCTACCCCCTACCCGTCGAATACTACAGATCGGGCTACCTCCTGCTTCAATTAGAGTGACCCACGAGGCCACGACACACTGGTTGCCCTGATCGTTAGATTGGAAACTGCCATCTCGGGAATTGCTTCGTCACGTTCGTGTTTGTGTGGTGGATCTGCCAGCTACCGCTTTTTTTTTTCACCTTTGTTTTGTCCCACTTTCTACACTTCATATTGGTTGCGACTGTGCGGCCCGCTCGCTTACCTGAAATTTTTATTCAGTATAGTTTGAGATTCATACTAGATTACTAGTCCCAGAAATAGATGAGTGTGCAGTGCAGACCAAGGGAAATTATTGTATCTTACATGACTCCGGTGTGCATTGGTAGTGACCAACCTGTAGGAGTTGTTTTGGCGGAAACTGAGAAAATTCAGTAGGGGGTACTTACCTATTTGGATTCTGGCGATTCCTATGGGCTTACAACCAAATCCCATTTGAAAATGAATCTTATTATTCAAAACGAAGAACATAATCATACGCTTTTGTTATTGGAGGAAGCATTTCCTGCAAATTAAAAAAACATAAATTCAATGTCATTACAGTTTAAGCTGTTGACGACTTGACTCCGAGATTTGGAAGATCTTTGCTGAGACACCCTATCTTGGTTTTGTCTAGCTTGGTGCCTTGGTGGATGGTAGATACCAGCAGCACGCATGACCATATGTGGGAGATGAGCTTTTCATGATTTTTGGTGGCAATTGCGGTTGAGCTTATTGGCTACACGTAATAGTTAAGCTGTTCATAATTTTGTAAAAGAAATGTTTGCTACAAAATTATGGTTGAGTTGACCTTGTCAAAATGCTCTTGTAGATAGAGCAAAATAAGGGTGGTTATAATTTTACTCTTGTGTTTAAATGACCTTGTGGTTCATCTGTTAAATGAAGTTCTTAGTCTTGGAAGGTTATCCTTCTAGATCACAAGTTCAGAAATTTTTCTGGAGTCAGTGATTGTGTATTGTACTATTATCTTACGTGATTCCAAACACTAGCTTTGATAACAAACCAACTTGCACAAACAAAGAGTAGCATTTTCTCATTCTTTAGCTGCCCAAATAGTTATGCAAATGCAAATGATATTCCCTATACAGTATGCCTTATAATCAAGACATGACCTTGGTTTCTGATGAGCTTCGAATTTGATGTCATGCTCATTCAAAATCAGCAATGGATATACAAACTGGTTTCTAGGTGAACGTTTCAACTGGGAACAAAATGTATCTGTTTTAACTACTTAAAATATACTGAGACGGATGTTACAAATTCAGCCTTATTATGTATAGCTGCACTACTTTTTTTAGGGAATGTTTATTATTGTTTCACCTTTTACTAAAGTCTAGTTGCCCTACAATACCAGTGTAATTGTATTAAATATGAAAGCATAGTTTTAATACAATTTTGATAGTTTACAAGTATCAAATTTGTGGCAAGAATATTCCATGGTTGGTTTCGATAAATCTATCTTTGGGTTATGGATTGCTTTGTTGGCAGTGCCTGATGCTAGTAAAGTTATTAGTAACAGATTGTGCTATATGTGGGTTAAAATCATGAGCCTTTATCAAGGATGAGACTGATTGCTGTATGTGGGTGCGCGGAGGTTTGGGTGGCCTCGTGAGGTCAATCAGTTAAGGTTTTGGTCATTATTAAATACATTTTTTTATGGAATTACGAAATGCAATTGAAATTTTTGACACATTGTGAAACACATTTCATAAATCAAATTTCTTTTGCTCTTATATTCTTACAATATCTTGATATACCCATTAAACACTTGATCTGTCTATTCTGTGTCATTGTTGTGCTTTGTTGTGAGTTGTCAAAAGCTCTTTCAAGAATGCTCAAATGGTCATCTTTTCCTGTGTCTATGCTCATCTTTTAATCTCTGTATGCTGGCCTTTCTTTTGATATTCTGTAATACCTGTTTAATGAGTAATGTTTGTCAGTATTAGATCTGCGGTAGAACACATTGTGTGCTGATTGCATGCAGGTAAAATAAGAAATTTGATATTTCTCATAAACCTGATGGTTGTGCATGTATTTGTTAACTGAGGGTTTGTCAGATAGGCTGCTGTCTTTGCCATAGTATCTTAGGAGTATATTTTTATTTCCAGTTCGACGAGAAATTAGAATTGTACACGAAACTTTTTTTTTGTCTACTCAAAGCACATGTACATGTGCAAAGTATGACCTTGGTCAAGGGTGATGCTAACCAGCAGGTATACTACCGGGAATAGCAATACCATTTCTGGAACCAGAGATAAGCCTCCTAGCAATTTCTGCCACCAAATGAAGTTCCCAAACTGCTGGGGTGTTGCTGGCACATTGCTTGTTGGAGCAGATGTTTTCAGAGTGGTTTGTTCTGTTACCAAACAGTGTCATTTGAGCCTTCTGCTGAGCTGGACATGAGCCTGGATAGTGATTAACGAACCCTAAATAGGTTGTCTGACTCAATGGCATTGTTGTTGTGTGGTGAAATATGCACCTTAAGGAGCATTTGTGTTGTTATCATGTAATTTCTATGAACTGAAAATTCCATCTTTCACAGCAATATTTCCATAACAGTATAAAAGGCTAGTCCCTAATTTCATCCAGGAAAATGAGGCCATATCCTCTTGTTAAGCTAGCTTATACAGCTCATCATGGTTATCACGGCGCCCTGGCGAGGCGAGTCGCCTCCGGGGCACCTGGACGCCTAGGCGCCTAAGCGGGCTCCTAGGCAAGGATTATGTGACAAAAAAAAATGTTCAAGGTAGCAGCACATGGGCCATTCACATCAGCAATACTGTGTTCACATGGGCCATTCACATCAGCACATGGACCATTCACATCGGCCTTTGAAATCCACTCGGTCACCTTCACATGCTCCTCACTGCTCCCCCTCCTCCCTCTCCATTCACGTGCGCATCCCAAGTAACAGCCCAACACCGGACATCCCACCGACAACTACATCTCTTAAAGGCCAAGCGGCATTCGATCGACACCAGCAAGAGGAAGAGGCATTCCAGTTCCACCGGTCCCATTCGACCATTCCTCGTCTCAGTGCTCTGCATCGGCCAAGCAAGAGGTGCATCCCACATCGGCCTAGCAAGAGGCAGAGGCGCCGACTGTCGAGCAAGAGGCAGAGCGAGAGGAGGAGCAAGAGGTGTGGAGGCGCGGAGCGCCAAGCAGAGGCAGAGCACCAAGTAGAGGAGGTCCAGGAGGAGCAAGAGGCGGAGCAGCGGACGGGGAAGGGGAGGCGGAAGAGGATTACCGGTGGCGGCGGGGGCGGAGCAGTTGCTGGCGGCGGCGGTGCCAGCAATAGGGTTTCTCCAATCTCCACCCGTGAGCGTGACAGTGAGTCTCTTTCCCAAACCTCCTCCCGATTCGGCATCTTCAGTCCTCAAATACCTCTAGGGCAGCTTGCTCGCCCAGAGGGCCAAGCCGACGCCTAGGCGTCCACACCGCGACACCAAGACATCTAGGTAGTCGCCTGACCGTCTTCAGGTGAGGCGCTGGGCCATGGTGACTCCGGTCAGCCGCCTGGACGCCTAGGCGACGCCGTAATAACAGTGCAGCTCATCACAAGCAGTGGTGTGATTTGGTCGAATTAGAGCGAATAATTACTTTCTTGATTTGTGATGCGAATGATAGGTTGTGGTTTGATTCTGCTGCAGTTAGATAATACTAACCCTTTTGTCAAAACTGGTGCATGCCCGTTACTTGTGCAATGCCCTTCATGCAGTACCATTAGCCTGAAGACTAACAAAGATTGTTTTTTTCATCACTTCAGTTGATGACAACTTGTTTGTCAACAGATGATCTTCATGCTGCTGCTGCTTTTATTCTTCGAATACTGTGATGCAGGTACACATGTGTAACAAGCTTGCTAGTCGGCATGTGAGGGTTGGGCTTGCAGACCCTAATAAAGCTCCACGCTGTGATATATGTGAAAATTCTCCTGGTGTGCATTTTCGATTTACAAATAATTTCTTTTGACATTTAATCTATTAAAGTTTGATTTAATTTGTGTTTGACCTGTCAATGTAGCTTTCTTCTACTGTGAGATAGATGGTACATCACTTTGCCTGAGTTGTGATATGACTGTTCATGTCGGTGGGAAACGAACCCATGGAAGACACTTGCTCCTAAGGCAGCGGGTCGAAGTAAGTTTCTATTTATTTATCCACTGCAGATTGCAATCTCGTGCATTATTTTATAGTACTTGAAGTTAGAAATTTTGATTAGTTTCCAGGAGATAAACCAGGCCATGTGGACGATGTAGATATGCAACAGAAAGACCTCAAAAACCGAAGGGACCAAAAGAAGGCTCCTCATTCTGTAACAAAGGAGCAAATGGCCAACCATCACAATGTTGGAAACTGGCCAAGGATCGAAACTCACACAACGCAAACGCGAGCACTCCTTAGACTAATACAGAAGCAAACTCATATGGTCACACACACGAGAGCACTTGCGGCGACGTACGCCCTTTTCTTCTTTTCTGTATTCCCAGTCTCAGCTTACTAAACAGCCGAGAACTTGGCTCATATAGGCCTGCTTACATGCACTAGGGAGCAGCTACTACCGGGTCTCATGCGCACGTACGCAACTACTGCCGGATCTCATGCGCACGCTCCGTACCTGCGCATGACATGGTCCACTCACCTGACCTCAAGCCACGCCTTAGAACGTGCCCAACTAGCATGCATGCAACTAATTAGTTATCCTGACTACATGCACTAACATGCAGAGACGCCACACACACACACGCACTCAACGGCGCGCAAGACGCACGCGCCACCGCACTCGACGCCACATACAGAGACGCCACCGAGCTAGACGCCACCATGCACACAAACGGGCTGGGTTTATTCCTAACAATCTCCCCTAAACCCGGCGCCGCCGACGCCGAAGTCGTCGAGCAGCGTCTGCTCCTCCTCGACGTCCGCCGTGGCGCCATGACCTCCTCCATCTTCGCTTGCGGCAATCCCGAGCAAAGTGGCGCGACGCCGCAGCTTGAAACACTTGCCGATCTCGGGACCTCGATTTTTGCCGAGCCTTCCACTCCGCCTCCGTGAGCAGGAGCTGTCGCCGCCAACTTGACCACCGACGGCGCCGGTGTCGGTGATCTGCTACAGCGCCGCGAAGCGCCGTCGAACGCTTTCAAACGCCTCGAAGCCTCTCGAACGCCATCTTGTCGACGTCGCAGAATCGATTCGATCCCGCCACCGCCGGCATAAATGCGATCGGGGGCGGTGTCAAGCAACTTCTTCACCATGGCGATGTCGCCGAAGCGTGGACCCGAGATCGGCGAACTTCGCGGCCATGCCGCCGATCTTGCTTTGGCGTAGTCGCCCGGCGTCTCCCCGTCCGCCATGCACAATTTGTCGAACTCCCCTTGAGCGTGGCGAGCGCGCCGTCTTGACCCGACGGCGCCCACGAACCGCGTCTTGAGGCTCTCCTGGACCTCCCATTTGTCTTCTTCGTGGACACTGCATGAGGATGTCCTCGGCGGCGCTTGAAGAAGCCGCCCTCGCCGTCTTGTTCTTCCGCTCGTCCACCTCGCCATCGCCCGACGGAGACACGGCCTCCCGAGACCTGCGTGTCGAGGATGGCCTCCACCTTGATCGCCCACGCCGGTACCCGCGGCGACAAAGCACCGGTGCGACATCGACACCGTGCTCCCCGGCGCCATGCGGAACCATCGACATCGCTTGCTCGAGGTAGTAACGCAGGACCTTGGGCATACACGGAACCTTGCTCGATACCAAATGTTGGAAATCGCCAAGGATCGAAACTCACACAACGCAAACGCGAGCACTCCTTAGACTAATACAGAAGCAAACTCATATGGTCACACACACGAGAGCACTTGCGGCGACGTACGCCCTTTTCTTCTTTTCTGTATTCCCAGTCTCAGCTTACTAAACAGCCGAGAACTTGGCTCATATAGGCCTGCTTACATGCACTAGGGAGCAGCTACTACCGGGTCTCATGCGCACGTACGCAACTACTGCCGGATCTCATGCGCACGCTCCGTACCTGCGCATGACATGGTCCACTCACCTGACCTCAAGCCACGCCTTAGAACGTGCCCAACTAGCATGCATGCAACTAATTAGTTATCCTGACTACATGCACTAACATGCAGAGACGCCACACACACACGCACTCAACGGCCGCGCGCACGCACGCGCCCACCGCACTCGACGCCCGCGCGCGCGCAGACGCGCCACCGAGCTAGACGCCAGCCATGCACACAAACGGGCTGGGTTTATTCCTAACACACAATGTCTCTGATGATCCGGCCTCACATGGCAATTGCAATGACCAGGGTAACATTGATTCAAAAATGATTGATCTTAATATGAGACCAGTTCGTACTCATGGACAAGGTTCAAATTCCCAGGTCTGTCACATTTCTATAGTAACGTAAATGACTATCTTTCGTGTCCTTTTATAAGCACATCAGTTTCCTCACCTGTCTCTACTCTACTGTTCTTCGTGGTGGCAATCCAGACTCAGGGGGTGGATCTCAGTGCGAACAACCATGAATCTCCAGGGGTGGTACCAACATGTAACTTCGAACGAGACGCCAACAAGTAAACGTCAGAACATCTGAATGTACATTTCGTCAATTGCTGCTCTATAGCAGCTCGCCGGAAGCTTGAATTAGCTCTGGGGCCTTAGTGGCCAGACAGAATATGTGTTATTGCAGGGACCTCAGAATATGCGTTATTTCTAGTAGAGTTGAAGCTAACGATTGCATCTCAATTCGGCATGTCATGCCTTAGACGCCATTTATCGTCATGTACTATTGTGGTGATTGTCAAGGTCACATGGCCATATGAAAGCGCAGTGGCTATCACTTGTGCTTTGTGGATTCTGCTGTATGCTGTTAGAAACTGTACAAAAGATTAATAGACCGCTCATTTTTTTTTTCTGTATTGGACTACTACGTCCTCTCTTCCGAAGTTCGGGATTAAGGCCTATTTAAAACACGAGAATTTTCTTGATACATGTGGAAATTAAATTATTTTTCGTGAAATCTTTGTTTTCAAACAGGGCATAATTTGTTCCAAAGTTCAGGATTAAGACCTTGTTTAAAACAAAATAATTTTCCTGATTCATGCGAAAATAAAATTATTTCTCGTGAATTTTTTGTTTTTATACACGGGCTAAGTTGCTGGTGGGAACAAGCGAGGTCACGAAAGGATGCTCTGGTGTAGCATGTTGGGACAGAAAGCCTCCTGACCTCAGCATCTCTACAGACGTTTCTAGACTCTCTGATTGTTTTAATTAATCTAATGAAACTGGCCTAACCATTTTCCCTGTCTGATCGTTTTAATTACTCCACTAATCTAATGCAACTGGCATAACCATTTTCCCTGTCCTACATGGCCACTTGCTCGGCTGTCATATGTCCACCACTAAGCATCTTCAAACAAGATTTATTCCACTCTGTGGAAGTTAAATGCTCGCAAATCTGCCAACATGCATACCTCCAAATGCAGCCTTTGTTGCACAATATTCCGACAGGCACGCTAGTGAAATAACATGGGATAGCGAGCTGATCCAGCCACCTAATCGGCATGAACCTGTCTGCACTACACATGAATGATGAAACAAGCTCCCAGCTCAGTTCAAGGTCTTCTAATTTGGAGGCAGACCTTATCAAAAGTTGATAAGCTACAACAACTCTTGATTCATGTACATGTGACATACAGACAGAGGAAACGACTACAGGGAAGGGGTGTGACAGCAGCCGGCCGGGTAGGTGTTAAATCTGCATGGAACTGAAGTATTTGTATCTCAGAAGTCAATCGCATCAGCCTCATGTGAGTGAGGAGCACCAAGAAGAGGAAGATCGATCATGCGTTTTAGAGTCAACTAACATTTATTCCAAACTAACGATATGCAGGTCTTTATGCAGACGGAATCATATGATACATATACTAGTTCAATACCCGTGCGTTGCTACGAAAAATAATTTTGGTAACGAAATATAAAGCTTAAACAACAAAAGAAAATTGTGCTACAAGTTCAAACATCTATTTCTCCAAATTACACAAGTTTTTATAGTTTCTCCTCCGACATGAATTTAGGCATTCATGATATTAAAACAAATTTAGAAATGATATTCTTGGTATACGTCCCGAAAGATGTGAAAATAAATAGTTACACTGCAACACGACTTAGATAACATTTTGATCAAAACCTTGTCTATGATGTGAGTACTTCTCTGTAGACAATATTTTTCGTGAGATTCCTGTGAGTTTTCTTAGACTTTCGGCCCTTATCCTTCTCCTTATCTGCGACAGCAAGCATCTTGATGTTGCTTCTAGCGGTGGCTCTAGATAGTGTGACATATAGTTGCCTATGAGAGAAAACCGGTTCAGGGAGGTAGACACCGACATGCGGGATGGTCTGCCCTTGCGCCTTGTTGATTGTCATTGCAAAGCTGAGCCTAATAGGGAATTGCTTCCTCTTGAATCTAAATGGGAACATCTCATTATCAGAGGGACATAAAGGTATTCGAGGTAGAAACACCCTCTTCCCGGCGTGCTCGCCAAGCACAATCTCAGCATCTATAGCATTCTTTTGGAATGCTCGCACTACAAGTCTCGTTCCGTTGCATAGTCCATTTGCAGGGTCAATGTTTCGCAACAACATCACGGGACAGTTAATCTTAAGCTTGAGTACATGTGGAGGTAAACCGTTAGGCGTCAGCGTGTTTAGGAATTCATGAGGGTAGAAGCTATGGGGATCATCCTCCGCAGAATCAAAGCTATGGTGCACCATCTCCTCCCTATGAAACATGTCAATCATCTTCATATTAATCCTATCAATATACTCGTTTCGGGTCGACAAGATGGCTCGAGATATGATATAGTTTGCATCTGATAGGTTGTCATCCAGCATAGGAAAAACACTCTGTATGAGTTTATCGATGTCTGTGTCATTTCCCGTATATGGTATACAGATCTGATCGAGAAGCCGCACGCAACCATCCTTATTAGTCTCCTAAAATTAAAGCATAGGTATTCTAATGAATAGCAAAATGTAAATATCAAATTCGGTAATATTAAAGCATGTTGTAATATTAAAATCGAATGACCTGAAAGGTCTCAATGGATGGATATACCTCTAGCGATCTTCCCTCTTCCACGAGTTGCTCGTACACTGCCACCAAAACCTATGGAGTCATGTGCGAGATACTTCAAGCAAAAGAAACAAAGCAAGTCTAAAATCTCACCAATTCAAATTTGGTTGCTAATTAAAATATTATAACAAAACATTGCATAAGCGATACATTGTAAATTCGAAACACCGTAATTTCACAAGTATAATACAAAAAACCATGTTTTCTTAACAAAATCTGAGCAGATATTTGATAATTTTTCCTCGATTATTTTATAAGAAGTTCGATACAGTTATGTGATTCAAAAGTCAAAACTGAAGTCAATCATCAAAATACGGGGAACCTACCAAACCTTATTTTGCAGGTTGGATGAAGTTGCCAAGAAATCCAAAGCGCAATCACAAGATACATAACCCATTTTTATTGAAATATGAAGAGTGCGTGAAATTGCAAGTCTTGGATCCTAGGGGGACCCATGTTTCTGCATCTTCGTTTTTCTTGCTGCAGGTGTTTTGATTATGCTATGAAATGCATCCCTGTATGAGCAACCAGTTTGGACAGTGAAACAAGGATGGAGAAGGCAAATGAAGAAAGGAATGTTTTTTATGCTACATGAGTGTCTTTTGTTTTCAGATGTCGTAGGGTGTAGTTGTGTTTGTGTAGACCTGGAGCTAATATTCAATTAGCTCGGTCCTCAGAATTGATAAGGAGTAATTGTACCTTGTTTATCCAAATTCCAATCCCTTATGCAATGCCAACTAAACTTGAAGACAACAGTTTACCACAACCAAAAATCACATCCCATCGGACAATCGAGTTCGATCTCTTGCCACAGTAAAACATGAACAAATCTACAATATGATTGCACACGAGAGAGAGACACCTCACCTTGTAACTCAAATTGCTAAAGTGGAAAGAGGTTCCTGCATGATTGCGAAGATACCAGTCATGTAAATCAATTGATAGACACAACAGTTATTAATATGAAAGGCAAAATGAAAGCAGGTCAACAAAGTTACAGATTAATCTAAAACGACTCTACAAACATACAGATAATCATAACAGTGTATTACTATTTTCCACCATTAAAATATGCTTAAAATTCACCAGTACCACAAATACTTTAGAGATATCCAACTAATTGACCTAAATAATTGATCAATATCGAAGCTTTAGGGTGTAGCTCTCCAACTCCTCAGATAGATTAATATCCGCTGAGAACCAGCCAATGTTCAACGCTTTCAAGAAAATATAGGGTAAATTATTATATTTTATTTGATCACAAACTCGAAATACTATCCTAGAAACATCCGCCATTTGGAACCCCGCTTGCAAGTCACAACAGAGCACAAAAATTCGACACTGAAACTACTATGCCTCAACATGGATTGAACAAACGGCGAATACTAAACTTCCCACTCTACAATCACGACCACATCCGAACTAACTACTCGGAGATACAGAATCAAACAAAAATTACGAAATGTTACATGAGCAAATGCAACCAAACAAGCAACCATGGTAAGATCAAATGATACCTCTTCAGCCACGACGTCTAGTCTCGTAACCACTTCTCCAATCTGCGACCTCTGAAACCAAACCGAATCAACAATCGGAAGAACACAACACATAAGAAACGAAATGAAGAGAAATGGGATTGAATTTGAATCGGAAACAAAATCACTCACTTCTCCAAAGCACTTCGCCAACTTGAGTCCCCAAAGCACCGAAAGACTTGGCCCTCCATACAGTCTCTTTTAACCGAATCGACATGTAAGTAAATTGTAACATGCAAGGAAATAACAAAATCGAAATGGTAGTAACAGATATTCCTTTATTAATTAAGGAAGGCATCCCAGTAACATATATTCTTTTCTTAATTAAGGAAGGCATCCTGCAGAAAAGGAATGTGTCACAAAAAACTTACCCGTAGCTGCTGGGGTTGGCGGGGAGGGGCGGTGGGCCATGGCGGTGCAGGAGAGGGGAGGCCGAGGCATTGGAGGCCGTGGAAGGCTGTGAGGAAGGAGGGGAAGTCGCCGGAGAAGCGGATGGCGCCGAGGTCAAGGACACGGAGGTGGTCGCGAGCGGTGTTGTGCCCCGCCCGTGAGAGCGTTGCCATGGAGGCGGAGGTCGGAGAGGCGGTCGCAGAGGATCCAGATGGAGGGCGGGAGTGCGCTGGAGAGAGTGTTGGTGGCGAGATCGAGGTCGGAGAGCGCGGGCGCGTTGTTGAGCTCGAAGTGGATGGCGCCGGATGGTGAGGGACTCGAGGGCGGAGAAGGTGTAAGTTCAACCTTCATTAGTTATGGTTTTGGTGTTAATGACAAATCTAATCTTGTGTTAATGACAAATCCAATATTGAGTTTATCCCCTAATACGATAGTGTTATTATTGACAATCTTATATCGAGACTAACATGTTTGTTTAGAATATCTTTGCTTAGTCTCAATCGCATTGAAAAATGGAAAACCCGAGGTATGTATGCATATTCATTATAGTATTAATTACATACTTTGGATTCAAGTTAAAGTATGAATGTCCCCGTTATATTAACCACAAAATGTGCATCATGTTTCCCAATCCATATATTACATGGATGCACATATTTAGGGGGAGTTTGTAGTTTAACTTGAAAGTCTCTTTGTATTGATCGATTCGTTATTGACACACATAAGGATCAAGACAAAGAAACTAAATCTTTGAGTATATATTCGAATTGCCTAGTTATAAGTATACTCATGGTAATATAGGATATACTCCAATACGATCAATTTGAATATGTGCATATTATCTCCAAGTCAATCATATTTATGCACATATACATGTGGAGTGTATTCTATAGTTGATGATTTAGAGTAATGATCATTTCCATACAATTTACATATAATGGATCATTACTTTCCATCAACATGAGTATATGAAAACTTGTGTAATTAATATATACTCATATCAATTTAAATGATAATTTAAATTGAGTTCATTTGTTTTGCTAATCATTAAGGAACATTTCATCATGTGTTGATGGGGTTCCGTGATTATGTGAGGACAAATGAATAACTCTTAAGTACAATAAAGCATGAGTTGCATTATTGTACTTAAGACACATTAAATCATTTCAATTGATTTAGGTTGTGCTCAATTGATCTAGAGGTATCCATTATGTGTTAATGGAGTGCAAAAGATAATTGAGACAACCATGCATCTTGGACTAACTATTTTATGAGTTGTGAATGAGTTAGGTCCAAAGATGGATGAGATGATGAGAACGGGACAAGGACGGCATCATGAGTTGATGGGCGTCAAGAGTAGATCCCGAAGATAAAGAAGGGTAACGATCCCAGGGGAGTATCAAGGCGATGATCATAAAGACCCCAAAGGGATTGCTGTCTTGTGCCATGGGTATAATTAGATAGGCTAAGGACTTTGTAGTCTTTGAGTCTAAGGTTTTAATCGCCGTGCTATTAAGAGGGGTTGTCTCCTAACTTGAGCTTCATCATGTGTTGGTGATCTCATCCCGCGTTCACTCAAGCTCAAATCTTAATTTGATTTGGTTTTTGCATATGGGTTAACCATTTGGCATGTGTTGCAAATGTGTTAAGCCTATGCTTGGTTGTTTTGCATTATGCTCTGATTTGCATGTGTTGCAAAGATGAAAGAGTATATGCATTTGGTTTTCGCATAATGCTTTGATTTGCATATATTGCAAGAAGTGATAAGCTAGTGCGTTGGCCTTTGCGTGAAGTTCACTTTTGCATGTGTTGCATTAGTTGAAGCTTCATGCTTTGTTCGCAAAACAAATCTTTATAAAACCGTGTGGTTGCTTGGAGCTAAGTTTTGCATGTGTTGCAAAAGGAGAGAGCTCAAGCATGATTTGATGTTTGTATGTTTGTATGGAGCTAGAGGCTTGCATGTGTTGCGAGTAAAGAGCTCATACGTGTGATTTGGTTTAGTTGATGTTTGGTTTTGGTGTTGCATGGGACTAGAGAATTGCATGTGTTGCAATTAGAGAGTTCATGCATCTTGATTTGATGTTGCTTGGAGCTAGACTTTTACATGTGTTGCAAAGAGTAGTGCTCAAGTATGAAATGGTTTTATTGTGTTATTTGCAAGTTCGTTGTGCGAATAAACTGAGGTTTATGAGTCCGGAATTCCGAGAGCATGTGAGTAGGGCTTGCAACGGGTGTTGGCAAGTTGACTGGGTCTCGTGTTGACCTTCACATGGCTAGGGGGATTAATCTCATAAACTCGAGTTTGATTTACTTAATACGTTTTGCAAATAGTTCTTGAGTTGGCTGCAAAATGTGTTTTTGCAATTTGGTTGAAATTCTTTGAGCATGAGCTAAGTTGGTGCAAATGTGTTTTGCACGTGTGTATGATCATGTGTTGATCATCTTTGTGGCTAAAAGAATAAGTTTGGTTTTCGGAGAATCGGATTTGGAGTTGAAATTCGTTTTCTCTCGAGGCCAAGAGATCAAGAAGGAGGTGCGGTAGTACTGCTATTTGCATTACTAGGACAATGTGGGCGAGTAATCGAGTCAGCAGTACTACCGTGATTTTGTTGCCGGTAGCTTTTTTTCCAAAGGAGTGTGTTTTCTGGATTTGTGCCGTGCGGTACTCTTCGGGCCTTGAGGCGGTACTATCATAAAGTCGGTACTCTGCTACCTCGAGAGGTGGTAGTACTGGGTTCTCAAGAACGGCTAATTTTATAGCCGTTGCTAGTGATGGAAGCGGTACTACTGCCCTATTAGGCGGTAGTACCAAGTTTTCGGTTTTTGCCTGCTTTGAGCCCCCAACGGCTAGTTTTCTTTGGTGGGGTATAAATACACCCTTTGGGGGCTTGGGCGAGTTGTTGTTGTTTGTGTTTAAGGTTTTGGGTGAGGTGTTGCATGTGTTGCACACTCCCATTTGATTCTTGAGCTTAAGAGTGAGACTAATTGCATTTGTTGCAATTAGGAAGTGGTTTGGGTACCTCTTGTGCATGTGTTGCACTTGAGGGAGGCCTTGTGCATGTGTTGCACTTGGTGATCACCGGCTATGATTTGTTGTGCTCGGTGAGGTTCAAGCGAAGGAGCGGCTTATTACTCTTGGAGGTTGCCGACTCTAGATGGCGTGGGCGTCGTCTTGTGGCTCTCGATGTGAGAAGCCCGCAAGTTTGTGAAGGTTCGGGTTGAGCCTACGCATAGCGTGAAAACCACGACTAGTGGAAAGAGGCGGTGCTCGAGGGAGCCGGTCCAAGTGTGGGCTAGCCTCAACGTGGACTAGGGGAGACCCAAGCAAGTCTCCAACACCACGGAAAAACATCGGTTGTCCCTTGTCTCTTTACTTTCAAGTATTTACCTTTTGCATATTATCAATTGCTTGAATGTATTAAGAATTGCTTAGTATTATTTAGTTAATCAATTTAGCAATTCTTGTGTAGAGACATAATTTAGATAGTGAGCCTAGTTAATTTAGGCCTTAATTGTCAAAACCGAGTTTATCGCTTCGCATTATAATTGTGTAGGTTTTGACATAGGGTGTATTAGAGCGAATTGTTTAGTGAGCGATTAATTTAAAACGCCTATTCACCCCCTCTAGCGCATCCTCGACCCTCTGAAGGCACCCAGATCTGGCGGGAGGCGGCCGCGGGGAGGCGGATGGAGGCGAGGGCGAGGGTAGGGCTCCATGGATGGAGGTGTGTGTTGGGCCGCAGGGTAGGAATGCACACGCACGGAAATGGGTCATAGGTAGGAATCGTAGGCCCAAAGGGGGCAGGTGCGACCGCCAAGGGCCCCCAATTTAGGAGGGCCCCCAAATTGTATCTAACATGAATGTAGAAGCATCATTTTCGATAAAACGCCGAGTTACCCGGAAAAAACAGTTTGATGAAAATAATTATAATGAAGAGGTTTTATCAGCTGAGAAGTCTTTTGAGGTAAATTACTTTTTTGTTATGGTGGATGTAGCAATTTCTTCAATGAAGAACAAGTTCGAGAATTTTACTACATTTAAGAGTATATTTGGTTTTTTACTTAGCTCAAAAAATTTAAAGTCATTGGATAATATTGAACTAAGAAATTGTTGCACTAAATTTGCAAAAATATTTTCCCATAATAGTTCTTGTGATATTGAGTTAGATGATTTTTTTGAACTAAAAGTGCTACAAATGACTTTATCTACTCACTTACAGTCCGCTATGGAGATTTTTGAGTTTGTTAAGGATTAGATTGCTATCCAAATGTTTCAATTGCTTATCAAATCTTATTCACTATACCTATGACTGTAGCCTCCGCTGAAAGAAGTTTTTCAAAACTAAAATTATTAAAAAATTACTTGAGGTCATCAATGTCACAAGAAATGTTAAATGGTTTGGCAATTTTATGCATTGAGAAGGATAAATTGGACGAAATTGATATTGATACTATTATTGAATACTTTGCATCTAAGAGTGTTAGAAAGAACTTTAACTTGCCCATTTAAATTTGTAGGAGTTAGTGAGATTGGCTTTTGTCGCAGAATTATGGTAGTGATGGCAATGTGACGCCGGTGGGCTTGAATGTGCATCTTGGAGGCTAGAGCTCAATTTAGTTGAATAGTACATGAGTTTGATTATGCTTAAACTATCTTTTGGTTGTGACTTGTTCTCTACCAAGTTTATTACATATGAAAACATTCGATATTTTATCTGCAATAATTATTGTAGTCAATAAAAGAGCCATTTGATTTAGCTCGCCCCGAGCCCCCAAAATCTTTGGAACGGTCCTGGTAGGAATGCACGATCCATCGAGAGAAGGGGATCCAAGGGGTTGGTGGTGGAGAACGGACCACCACCAACTCAAAATTAGAAGTAGTAGAGATATGCATGCCATGGCGTCGATCGGTCAGAATTGCGCCATCCTCTTCATCAGCATTGTCAGCACTTGAGCGACGTGCATGTTGAGATATGTAGGATCGAAATATACTAATGTAGCAATCAGAGGGGGGGTGAATGATTGCGCGGAAGCTAAAATCAAATTTTCGATCTTTTCAAATACCCCAATTTAAACTCAAATTGCTTGAAGACCAGTTTACGAAGTCAGAAGACCAGATTACGAAATTAGGAGACCACCTCACGCAGTTGGGAGACCAGTAGACCAGTCTGGGCGACCAGTACAGCACTTGAGCGACCAGTAGGATACTTGGGCGATCAGTTTGGGCACTTGGGCGACCAGTAAATCACCTGGGCGAGCAGTAGGACACCTGGGCGACCAGTTTGGGCACTTGGGCGAGCAGTAGGACACTTGGGCGAGTAGGTTGAGTACTTGGGCGACCAGTAGACCACTTGGGCGACCACATGAGCAGTTGGGCGAGCACAAGGACAGTTGGGCGACCACGCGCACAGTCTGGGCGAGCAGACCAATACACGTCCACTAAAATAGAGATTTCCGAAGATCCAGCCGTTGGATTGACGTGAAAATTTAACTGTAGAAACTACACTTAATTACGCAGCTAACACAAAAAGAATCAGGTCAATCGGATCTACGGATCTAAAGTTATGTCCTTTGTAAGATGACTGAACCCGGGCGACCACGCGAGCAGTCGGGCGAGCAGGACATCAATCTGGGCGACCACAAATTACAGAAGATCTAACCGTTGGATTGATGTGAAATTTTAACTGTATAAACTAGATTCAATAATGAATCAAACCCAATAAGAATCAATCCAATCGGATGTACGGATCAAGAGATGTTACCTTCGCAATTGGACTAATGCATCTAATGACGAGGAAACCAAATTTCACCTTCAAGGCTGTGACGGACCAAACACCAGAGAGGGCTTCAGTTGCCACAGATCAATCTTCTAATCACCAAAAGCAAGATCATGTCCAGATCATCATCAATCTTCTAGTTGACGTGATGCAGGCATGCACGATCAATCTTGATTTGTTTTCTTCACACTGTGCGACTGTCAAAAACTCACGCAAGAAAACTCATCCACACAGAGATACTTGGATTGCTAGATTTATCTTTATTTCTTTTGTCTAAAGTACTCCCACACAAGAGTACAAACCTAATACCTGGCTCAAGAATAAACAGGGGACACCTCCCCCTATTTATACAGAGCAAACACACAGAGATTGAATACAACTCCACTTCCAACATGGAAAGAGTTCAGATTATCTCAACTTGGCCCAACATGACCAAAAACAACTCTTGCACGCATGCAAGAACAGAGAGATTGAATACAACTCAACTTCCAACATGGAAAGAGTTCGTATCTATCTCAACTTGGCCCAACATGGCCAAAACCAAAACTTTGCACGCATGATCGGCCCACCGCCGCACATACGTGACTAACCGACCTTCATATGCATGTTCTCTAGCCCTAACGCCCCGCATGACATCCTTGACCACCAAGACCTCGATTTCTCCCTGAACCTAGTCTCGAACCTCGCCTCCATGAACCTAGTTCGGTCCGTCATCGACCACGTTAAGCACTCGAGCAACACTGCGCATGAAGTAACAAACAACGCGTCCGAGCACAAGTCCACGACTTGACTCAAGATTAATCCATGCAACCACTCACACGAGTGCATTGCATTAAGCAAAACCATTATGCTATCCCCAAAGATAATCAAATGAACATTTGAGCACAGTCCATCACTTGCCTCAAAAAACCCATGCAACCACTCACATGAGTGCATTGCATCAAACAAACTTCATCATGCTATCACCAAAGATGATAAACATCTCAACATAGCACATGCACAGCACCACACATGCCATAACCAAAATCACTTTTCAATGCCAATTTCACCATTCAACCAATTTTTCATCACATGATCTCACAATCTCCCCTTGATGAAAACATTGGCAACACCATTTGAAACGAACATTGGCATTCACCTCACAATGGCAACACCATTTTTAAAAGAAGTAAAGTGACCAAAAGACAGAGAGAGAAATCTCCCTACAAAGAAGAACAAAAATCTCCTCCTATCTAAAAAGAAATCTCCCTATCAAAAAGAAAGACTCCCTAACGTAGAAAGAAGAAATGTGTGTGAATGTGCAATGTGTGACCAAAAGTTTCTCCTTTGACTCCAAACTTTCTCCCTTTGACAATGGATTCATCAAGAATGCAAAAGAGAGCAAAAGAGAAACTTCTCCCCTTTATGTTGATGTTTTTTTTTGTAATCGAGCATTATGAATCATGCACAAATGTAACAACTTGATCACCAAGTCATGCTATCAACAAGATTTGCACTCTCAAATCTACACATAAACAATGTAGAGTAAGCATAACTAGAAATCAAGTACTATTAACGATTTTTGCATGACATGATCTCCTTTCTCAACAATCTTAAAACCTGAAAACATTGAATTTTTGTGCACTTTATTTGTGCTTTGAAAAACTGATTCATTACTTTGATTGCAACAATAACAATTGCAAGGAATTACATGCACCATCACCTTACTTTTCAACCATGCCAAGCAATCACAAGCTTAAGGTTTCATGGTTTCGGTCATACACAACCTCTTCCAAGTTCATATCATAGTGCAATGATAAGGGTCTCAGTAAAGAAGAAGTGTGACAGTACATAACTTTGATCTTGCTTTTATCAATAATCACTTTTTGAGCTTTAGCACTTAACTTTCATATTTAGCACCTTTTCGAACAGGATCAAGATAGCCAAGAAAGTTCAACCATGACAAGATTTAATTCAAGTTGTCATTCCATTTAAAAAGTCATGACATAAACTACACCATATATGTATAAACAGGAAGTTGCAAAGACCTTGTAGCATAAACATGGCTTCAAATGACATATGTGTATGAAATACAATGCTCAGTACTTTTAAATTTTTTTTTGTTTTTCATTTAAGAAACACACGAAGCAAAAAGCATGCTACACAATATTACAAAAACTTCAAAGTACTCCCCCTCAAAACAACCATCTTAAAAACCTTCTACAAAATTGTCACCTGAAGGGAAATATTTTAAAAACAAAAGACTGAAGAACAAACCTCCCAAAAAGGCAACCGAAAGGAATTTTCAACAATAACCAATAACTCCCTCTCAAATGGATAACCAATGAGATCAACAGAGAGGAGATGATGATATACAAGAGCTTGAGTTAACATGGTATGTTCAATTAAGCATAGGCATGAATCATGATAAGTGAATTCAAAGCAAGAAAGGCATGATCTAAGATATAACATTATTGAACATGCCAGAGGATACATATGAGCATATGAACAATCATTTCATCTCATGCCACAATTAGATATCTGTGAATGTAAAGAACATGAGTAAAAAAATAGCTCACAAAGTAGATGAAGAATTATTGCACATGCCTCTTGAAAACCATCTCAAGGGTGAGAACCATCCAAGTCTTGATCCCATCTTGCAAAAGACCAAGATCCACTAAGCTTCGTTCTCCAACCCAATCCTGAAAAGCCTACATAGCACAAGAAGATGTCGAGGCCTCGGTACTGGGGTTAGAAATAAAGCATTTGGGAATCCAGTACTGAGACACACGATGAGTAGGCATAACACGAGTATGCTTGTTCACAAAATCAGATTTGCCCTTTCCCGTGTTTCTTGCAACAAAAGGTGTTTGCATCACCCTAGGCACAACACGAGTATGTTTCTTCACAAAATCAGATTTGCCATTTCCCGTGTTTCTTGCAACAAAAGGTGTTTGCATCACCCTAGGCACAAAATGAGGAGTGAAATGTACCTTCCGAAATTAGATCTAGCCTTAGCCTTTTCATTCTTTTCTTTGTTTGGCTAGCCTAAAGCAAAAATCTACTAAATGTCCATCTTTACCACAATGAGTGCAAGTGTACTTAACATGATGTTTAGCTTTAGGAATGTATAACATTTGCATTCTCTATAGTAGAAGATAACACACCAGCAGACTTGAAAATGCTTTTCTTAGGCTCATTGACAGTTTCAATTTTCCACTTTCAAGTGTCTTCACAACAGCTTGGAGCATGTGATTTATGATGGGCATAAGAATCAAAACCTAAACCTTTGTGATGAGTACTCGACTTTTGATTGATCCAAAATCATGTTTAGGTTTTCCTTCCTAAGTGAACCGTTCTAAAGATTTTTCCAAGTAATCAACCTTTCGAGAAAGAGTTAAACAGCTTATTACATGGAACGCCCACTTTTCCTTTCTGCTTATGCACAAGTTGAGCATGAGAGAACTTCATGAGTGAGCATATCATCTGTCATTTGAGAAACCCTAGCATTTGCATCATGCAACTTCAATTCCAAAGATAGCACATTTAGAACAATGAGTTGTATCATGCAAATCAACAGTTGAACAACTAGCATTTTTAACATGTTTCTCATTTTCTTTCTTTTCAAAGATTGACTTGTTCTAACAAAGAAACATGTTTTTCCTAAGCACAAGAAGCTCATCAGAGATTAAGTCACATGATTTGCAAGCATCACCATCGAAATTAAAGATTTAAGTCTAGCAATTTCAGCATGCAAAGATTCCACAAGAACATCATGTTTCTTAATTTTCTTGTCGCGTTTGTTAAGCAATTTTCCAAGACAGCAACAAAGAATAGCTAAATCATCGTGAAGAAGGTTCTACCTCATTAAAGTCGCTATCATGATCGCCCTCGATGAAGCTTACATCACTCCTAGCCATGAGACACAACCCTGTCAAATCATGTTTGCTTGGAGTTGTTGTATCATCTTCACTGCTCTCCGAATCCACATCACTCAAATTGACTTGTTCAAGAGCGGAAAGGACACGGTGGACAACTTTGCTGTTGATGAAGCTCTTTTTCTTTCTATTGCTTGGAAAGAACTTCTTCTTCTCTTTTCTTTTGTCATTGTCCTCTTCTCTTGATGCTTTTCCTGCAAGTTTAGGACAATTTGGACGAATATGGTTGAAATCACCACACTCATAGCATCTTGGAGGGCCACCACCAACTCTCTTTCTCATTCTCACATTCTCGCAAAGCTTTATTAAAACGAGAAGAGAGTGATGCCAAGTCTTCTTCGGGAATTCCTCAACTGCTCATCGGTTAGTGAAGACAAGAAAGACAAGGCAAAACTTGAAGAAGCATTATTCGAGACATGCTAGATTGAGAGGTTAATGCAATTGATTTATAATCATCCTCCTAGCAAGAACATCCAATTCATGAGTTTTAGTTTAGAAAAAGAACATCTACAAAGAAGATCACTCATGACAGTTGATTCTCTAATGGATGTAACTTTCATTTCCCAAATAGACATGTCTAATGCACCAAGCAATTGTCTAGCATTAGTAGCCTCATCAAAGTAAACTCCAACAAAGACGTAAGTTGCTAAGAATCTTATTGAAGCGTGCAAAGAAATCATATAGTGACTCACCGTGCTTCATCTCAAATCGCATGTATTCTTTCTTGTAAATGTCTTGACGAACCTCTTTGATAGTGTTAGATCCCTCATGATAATCACAAAGAGATTTCCATACCTCATATGCGACTTGAGATGGATCACGCGATCAAGTCACTTCTTCCCAATCCTTGGATGATCAAATTTCGTGCTCGCTATTTGCTTCAACTTGTGCTTGATTGGTTTTATTGACTTGATCATTCTCGTGAACTTGATATGGTTTGTACACCTCCTCCCGATTGCAAAGCCCCGAGCTTGAATGTATGCCTCCATCTTCGCTTTCGTAATCGAAAATCAACACCATCGAAAACACAAGGTTTTGTCGAATACCTATCCATCGCTACGGTTTCTAATCACATGTTAAGATTAATTAGAAAACCTTGCTCGATACCACTTGTAGGATCGAAATATACTAATGTAGCAATCGAGGGGTGAATGATTGCGCGAAGCTAAAATCAAATTTTCGATCTTTTCAAATACCCCAATTTAAACTCAAATTGCTTGAAGACCGCCACGAAGTCGAAGACCAGACACTTAAATTAGGAGATCACCTCACGCAGCTTGGGAGACCAAGAGACCAGATCTGGGCGACTCAAGACAACACTTGAGCGACCAAAGAGGATACTTGGGCGATCGGTTTGGCACTTGGCGACCAAGAAATCACCGGGCGAAAGGATGAGGACACTGGCGACCAGTTTGGGCACTTGGGCGAGCAGTAGGACACTTGGGCGAGTAGGTTGAGTACTTGGGCGACCAGTAGACCACTTGGGCGACCACATGAGCAGTTGGGCGAGCACAAGGACAGTTGGGCGACCACGCCAAGACACCTGGGCGAGCAGACCAATACACGTCCACTAAAATAGAGATTTCTGAAGATCCAGCCGTTGGATTGACGTGAAAATTTAACTGTAGAAACTACACTTAATTATGCAGCTAACACAAAAGAATCAGGTCAATCGGATCTACGGATCTAAAGTTATGTCCTTTGTAAGATGACTGAACCCGGGCGACCACGCGAGCGATCGGGCGAGCAGGACATCAATCAGGCGACCACAAATTACAGAAGATCTAACCGTTGGATTGATGTGAAATTTTAACTGTATAAACTAGATTCAATAATGAATCAAACCCAATAAGAATCAATCCAATCGGATGTACGGATCAAGAGATGTTACCTTCGCAATTGGACTAATGCATCTAATGACGAGGAAACCAAATTTCACCTTCAAGGTCAGGACGGACCAAACACCGAGAGGGCTTCAGTTGCCACAGATCAATCTTCTAATCACCAAAAGCAAGATCATGTCCAGATCATCATCAATCTTCTAGTTGACGTGATGCGTGCATGCACGATCAATCTTGATTTGTTTTCTTCACACCGTATGCATCACAAAAACTCACGCAAGAAAACTCATCCACACAGAGATACTTGGATTGCTAGATTTATCTTTATTTCTTTTGTCTAAAGTACTCCCACACAAGAGTACAAACCTAATACTGGCTCAAGAATAAACAGGACACCTCCCCTATTTATACTGAGCAAACACACGAGATTGAATACAACTCCACTTCCAACATGGAAAGAGTTCAGATCTATCTCAACTTGGCCCAACATGACCAAAAACAACTCTTGCACGCATGCAAGAACAGAGAGATTGAATACAACTCAACTTCCAACATGGAAAGAGTTCAGATCTATCTCAACTTGGCCCAACATGGCCAAAACCAAAACTTTGCACGCATGATCGGCCACCCGCGCATATACGTGACTAACCAAATTTCATATGCATGTTCTCTAGCCCGAACGTCCCGCATGACATCCTTGACCACCAAGACCTCGATTTCTCCTAACCTAGTCTCGAACCTCGGTTCCTCCATGAACCTAGTTCGGTCCGTCATCGACCACGTTAAGCCTCGAGCAACACTGCGCATGAAGTAACAAACAACGCGTCCGAGCACAAGTCCACGACTTGACTCAAGATTAATCCATGCAACCACTCACACGAGTGCATTGCATTAAGCAAAACCATTATGCTATCCCCAAAGATAATCAAATGAACATTTGAGCACAGTCCATCACTTGCCTCAAAAAAAGTCCATGCAACCACTCACATGAGTGCATTGCATCAAACAAACTTCATCATGCTATCACCAAAGATGATAAACATCTCAACATAGCACATGCACAGCACACCACACATGCCATAACCAAAATCACTTTTCAATGCCAATTTCACCATTCAACCAATTTTTCATCACATGATCTCACAAGATATATCTACAGACTACACTTACTGAAACTGAAAGTCTGAAACCGAACAAACTTTCAATCAGTTTACTGCATGCCATAAATAAATAAATAAAGAACAAATGAAAACTATAAATTGTTTAGCAACGAGAAAGGTTTCTGTTTCTGCCCCAGTTAAAGTCTGGCGATGATGTGGTTGTTCTTTTGTTATATGGCTTTGATCATATTGCTGATACAATTTACTCAAGAAAACTATACTACTACTGTAGGAGAGTTCGGTTAGAGTCAAATTCATGATAGAGTTCAATTAGAGATAAATTCAAAATAAGTTATAAACAACATTACAAACAAAGGGTGTAGAGATCCAACTCCTGAAGATAATGTAGAAAGATACAAGGCGAAGTTGGTTGTAAAAGGTTACGTATGGAATAGACTATGATAAGTCTTTTGCACTAGTAGCAAAGATGAGCACAGTGAGGACATTAATTTATTATGCTATTAATTTTGGGTGGCTTCTTAATCAATTAGATGTAAAGAATGCATCTCTATAGAAATTTAAAAGAGGAGGTATATATGAAGTATCTCCTGGCTTTTGAGAATAAATAGTCCATCGAAAATGTGTTGTAGGCTTTAAAAGTCTATATATGGCCTAAAGCAATCATCATAAGCATATGGTTTGATAGATTTAGATGTGTAGTTTGTGATATGTGCTATTCTGAGAGCAACTCCAACACAAACCCCTATATTTTCCCCCTAAATCACTCATTTAGGGGTGGTATAAAAATTAGGGCATCCTATATCAAATTTGTCTCCAACCCACACTCCCTATTACTCACCCCTATTATTTATCTAAACATTATTATTACTATGCACCCATGAATTAATGAATAAAAAATATGAAGAAAATAATAAGGGGAAGAAGAAAGCCCCTAGATGTAGGGGTGAGAAGGGGCATCTCTAAAATAGGGGCTTCTAATAGGGGGTGGGTTGGAGCTCATATTTTTTCAATTCTTCTTATAATTTAGGATAGGAAGAGGTATAGGGGGTGTGTTGGGCTTGCTCTAAGTGCAATGATGATCATATAGTGTTTTACAAAGATAAATGATCACATATCACCATACTAGTAATCTATGTTGATGATATTGTGATAATCAGATATGATAGTGAAGAAATCAGGTGACTAAAGGATAGGCTAAGAGAAGCATTTGAGTTGAAGGATCTTAGACTTCTTTGATACTTCCTTGGAATTAAGCTCGCTCGGTCTTCAAAATGGATATTTCTCTCTCAAAGTAAATACGTCCTTGATCTATTAGCAAAAACAGGTATGCTTGGATATCATCCTATTTCTTCACTTGTTGATAGAAAACACAAACTCTGTACCGAGTCTGGTAATCCACTTTACAAGGAGGTTTCTCAAAGGGTGTTTGGGTGTCTCACCTATTTGTGTAATACAAAACTTGATATTTCATATGTAATGAGTGTGGTAAGTCGATATATACACGATCCAAGAACGGAGTACATAGAAGCTGTCTTTCGGATCCTATGATATTTGAAGAGTAATCATGGAAAAAGGTTTTGGTTTAGTAAAAATCAAAACTTGAATGTGAAAGGGTATTGTGATGTTGATTAGACAAGCATTATAGATGATAAAAGGTCTGCATTTAGATGATGCATTTTTGTGGATGGTAAACTTATGTCATGGAGGACTAAGAAGTAGGAAATTATGGCTCGATCTACTGCTAAGACAGAATATAAAACAATGGTGTTAGGCTTGAGTGCAGGCCTGTCTAAGGCCCAGCGTAAGTGGGTCGACCGCACAGGGCCCCTAAATTTTTGGGGCCCCCAGTATATGCTGCACTACTATGGCCTGCTAAGGTTTTCGAGTTCTAACACATGACGCATCGTATTCTGCTGATTTCACGACTCAGCCGCCGTCCGCTGAGGCGTGATCGCCATTCACCAACAGTAGCAGGTCAGCGCCAAGCCACCAACGATCTAGCTGCTTCTACCCTACCGGACGGCCGGCCTAATTTATTTAATTATTCATCGCAGTCGCCGCGCCAAGCACTAAGCGACACCACATCCACGGCAATACTAAGATCGGCTTGCATTGCAGGTGTTGCGGCCCAATGACCAAGAAGGCGTGGTCAGAGTCTTAGCTCCATGACTCCATCCATGATTTTGGTTCATTCAATTATTCAATATTTTATTTACACAATGCTAAGCCTAAATTATCTTATGTGGTGCAGAGTTACAGTATTAGTCAATTATTCAAATCGTGATCAATCTTAGGGTGAATATTTCTTGCCTTGCCCCTTGGAATATAATTTGGATGTTTGTGCGTCGGTTCTACTAACTCCGCTTCATCGCATCAAGGTTCGATCACGAGCAAATTGTCCCATTTATATTGGTTCCATGAATTTTCTTTTTTAATTAGTTTTGTTGTGTTTGTGATTCATGAAACAGGGAGATCAATTTATTCATCATGTCTTCTAGAGTTAGAAAATATGATTCCGGTTATGAAAAGCGCAAGAAGAAAAAAAAAGACTTGAACAATACGCGTAGACTCAGAAAGGTGCTGTTGATAGATTTGTTGTTAAATAACATCAAACTAGTAAAGAAAATCAAACTCTTCAGATAGGCAGAGATGAAAATCTTGGTGATAACACAAACAGTCCTAACAATGCTGAGGCCCACACTTCAGAGATTGATGAAGATAGGGACAATGTCGATGGTGTTGCTGCTACCCTTGATGGATCAGCTGGTATTGAAAATGACAATGATTTGAGGGTTCCTTTTCAGCCTGATATATTTGATCCAAGATATTGGGATGGACTTGATAGAAAAATGATTGATATTTTGGTTCAAAAGGGTCCTTAAAGAGACTTGTCAATTCAGCAAGGCCCTAAAGATAGATTATCTAGAAGGTTTTCTGCAGCATTATTCACTAGAGTTTTATCAAATGGAGAAACGTGTGATAGAGAATGGCTGGTATATTCTAAAGAGCTTGATAGAGTATTTTGTTTTTGTTGCAAATTATTAAGAAAGGGGCATTTAAAAAGTCAGCTAGCAAATGAGGGTTTCAATGATTGGTCTCATGTTAGCATTAGACTTAAAGACCATGAAACTAGTGCAGATCATATTACAAATATGGCCACTTGGTACGACATGCGTCTCAGGTTTGATAACAATCAAACTATTGATAAAGTTGCTCAGAGAGAACTTGAGAAAGAAAAGGACCATTGGAGGAAGGTTTTGTTCAGAATCATTTTGATCGTAAAATTCCTTGCAAAACATAACTTAGCATTTCATGGCACTAATAGCAAGTTGTACCAAGATAGCAATGGGAATTTCTTAGGCATGGTGGAAATGATGACTGAATTTGATCCGGTTATCCAGGAGCATGTTCAACGCATAACAAATGATGAAGCTCATTTTCATTACCTTGGTCCTGGCATCCAAAATGAGTTAATAAATTTGCTTGCTGCTGCTGTCAGGTATGAGATAATTAGAAAAATAAAGGAATCAAAGTATTTCTCAGTTATACTTGATTGTACCCCTGATATAAGCCACCAAGAGCAAATTTCTTTGATCATAAGATATGTTGATACTTCTTCGAATTCTATTTGCATTGAGGAATCATTCTTAAGTTTTCTGGATATAAATGATACAACAAGGCCCCGTTTTGTGTTTCGCACCAGGGCCTCAAAAACTTAGGTACGGCCCTGCTTGAGTGAGATGATTTAGATGAATGATTTATTGTCTAAACTTCGCGCATAGAGAAGTGGTCCTTTGGTACTGTGTTGCGACAATAAATCTACGATCAATATTGCTACCAATGTAGTACAGCATGATCGATATGCTCTTTATCGAGAAGAAGTTGAATGATAGAATATTGAACCTGTAGTACAGCAAATCTAGTGAATAATTGTCTGACTGCTTCACTAAACAGTTAGATCCTGACGAGGAGGCTACAATATGTAACAAGTTGTGCATGATTAATATTTTTGGCCTTAAGATATCTTAAGGAGGAGTGTTGGGAGAGAGTCTAGTTAGGATCAAATTCAGGATAGAATCCAGTTAGAGATAAATTCAGAATAAATTATAACGCTATAAATAAAGAGAGTATCAAGATCCAATATGACACACACTATTTTTTTTAATCTCCAGCAATTGCAGCTGCACGCATCAAACTCCAACACCTCTGTTGTTGATCTGTACACCAGCAGTACAACTGACTTGGCATCCTCATGCTGCTATTCTGTCACGCGTTTGAGCTCAACCCTCTCGCTTCAGTCGCTCGCATCACCCGCATCCTCTTGCAGGAAGACACGAACATCCTGCAAATTAAACAGAGCCAGACCGATTTTGAATTTCCCGTTTGTAGAGCCAATTCGCAATCCGACAATGCAAGCAAGACATATGCACGCGGACAAATGCAATGGTGCTTACTCCCATGGCACGTCGCCGACGAGCATCCAGTCGCCGTCGCCGTCCTCGTACACCACGGCGTGCTCCCATTCGCCGTGCCCGTCCATCAGCCCTGCATGCGCGCTCGTACAACGCACAACAGATCTCACTTCACCCATGCATGCCGATCCATATATGGCTCTGCAACGATCGACCACGTTTGATGCATCTTTGATTTCGCACGCGTGCGTAGCTGCTTACCGATGGAGGAGCAGTAGAACATGGCGTTGAGCGCGTCGACGAGGTCGTGGTAGTCGCCGTACGCCGCCACGTCCACCTTCCGCAGGTACGGCGTCCCGTCCATGCTCACCTTCACGAACGCTTGCATCCTAGCAATCAACCGATCGATCGATCGTTAGTCATAATTGCAACTGGAACACGCAGAATCAATCCTATATACTATTTTTGTCGCAGGAGCAGGAGTTGGATTACGTACGTCGAGGACGACGGCTGGCCGTTCTTCTTTGCTCGTCGGCTGGCCCTGCGCGCGTTGGCGCCGGGAGGTCCCAGCGTCAGCTCGGTGAGCTCGACGCCGTCGTCGCCGCAGCTCGCCATCTATGTATGTACTACGTGCCTACTGTGTTAGTATCCAAATGATCGCGAAGGTGTCCAGATCGAACGGCAAACTTTGGCATTCCCTGCATATATATATGGCGCTGGTGCAGTGCACAGTGTGTTCTCGGTATCTGATCCTCTGTGGCAGGGAGGGAGCAGGGAGCATCGTGCCAGCGAGACGAGGCGATCCGGCGCGATCCTAGCTTAGTTTAGGTGTGGTTGCAGAGGATCCGGTGGGGCGTTGGGCCGGTTGGGTTGGATGCGGGCCGGCACCGAAGCCTGGCACGGTGTCCCCGTGGGACCCGACCAACCGTTTGCCAGGTGGACGCCCAGCTCGGCTGTAGGACTGTGAAAAAAGCTCGAGGTCGGCTCGCTCTAAACTCGATTCGAGTTCCAAACGAACTAAACTCGAGCTTGATCCCGAGCTCACGAGCTTCACCAAGCTGAGCTCGAATAGCTCGCGAGTCTGATAATTTTATAAATTACTTGTTAAATATTATTATATGTTAATTCTTACCGAGCTTACTCGAGCTGAGCTTGATCCTAGGTTCAGGCTCGAACCCCAACTCGAGCTTAGCTCGAGCTTTTACTGAGCTCAAGCCTGGCAGGCCAGGCTTGCTCGAGCTCGGCCCATTTACAGGCCTACTCGGTTGCCCCGCGTATCGCCGCCTTCGTGGCAACCCTTGTTCGAATCAGGTGTGTGCGCGACCATCTCTACTAGGGATGGCAATGGGGACCCGTTCCCCGATCCCCAGCGGGGAATTCCTCTATTAGGGGACGGGTATGGGAAGAAATCGTCCCCCGCGGGGATGGAAACGGAGAAAATTATTCCTCCGTTGGGGATGGCGGGGACGGGGACGGGGAATTTTTTTCCCCGCGGGGACCCGGTTGGGGATCCAAATTTAGTTTAGTCCAATTTAGTTATTAGATTGCAAACATGTTCTCTAGCCCATCATATTCACATTTTCATAAATGGGATAACATAATCTTCAATGAATACATGCAATCTTTTTTCCTTGTCTATTGATATGATTTTAGAGTTAAAATGGCTATAGGAGCTCTTCTCTTGTGCGAAATTTTCGCGGGGATGGGTCCCTGACGGGGCCCGATATCTTAACGGGATGGGGATGGGGATTTTCTCCCAAAGCGGAACGGGACGGGGATAGGAGGCACTCCCGTGAGAAATGGCCCGTGCCACCCCTAATCTCTACCGCTCAAATTTATAGACGTATTTTTTTTAGTATATAGATTAAAAGATATTGATAATGATTAGACTGTCTCTAATTATTACTCTCTCTGGTTACAAATAGTTGTCGTTTTGGGCATTGACACGGTTTACAAAACTCAACTTTGACCACTAATTTCTATATAATATATTTTATAATATTATAAAAGTACGTTTCAAGACGAATCTATATGTATAATTTTCATGCATCCAACTTAAATATTTAAAAATATATCAATAAGTTTCAAAAGTTTGACTACGCATATCCTAAATTGACAAGTTTCTGTGAGGAGTATCTCTAAGTGATAAAGTAAAGTTAGATATTTATTTAGGGGTATATAGGGAATATCATGCTAATTTTGCATTAGAATATAAATATACCACATATTTTATGCACATGACTATTTAAAATATACGGATTATAAATTTGGACGGGTGGAGCCAATGATCAAAATTTCAGAAAATCTTGGATTTTGGTTAGGGACAAGATTTAAAACCTTAGTGGAAAGAAAAAATTTAAAATTAGGATTTTCTACAGTGACTTGGTAAATTTTGGCGAGAACTCAGGAATTTCAGCCAAAATTTAGACATTTTAGACTGGTTTGCATGGTTTTTTGACCGGATTTTGCACTATATTTTTTGTAAAGAATTGTAATGTCTTTTATGAGGAATACACGTGAAAAGTTTGTAAAAAATTTCGTACAAATTATGGCATAAAATTAAAAGAGCTTATAATCATCTCGTCTATTGTTGAGATAAAAAATAACTTAATCCTAACTAATGTAATTCATAAGATCAAAACATTGGATGACTCATCGATTTGAAGCTATTGTAGAATAGCTTGAGGTAAAAAAATAGAGAGGCTAATCAATCTCAATCATTGATGGCATGCTGTTGTCTTAATTGAGTTTTTTTTGGAAAAGCAATCAAACAAATGGGTACACTCTAAATTATGGTCTGGAAACAAAGATTACAAAATTGGAAAGAAAAAAAAAACTCAAACTGGACAATGAACAGATGATGAAAATATATACTAAAGCTTCGGAGGCCGCTTTGAAGTCCTAAATGACGTTTTTTTGTTGTCAACACTTTTTTGGAGCCTTGCGGAGACTATTAGAATTGGACAATTTTCAGATCTACCTCAAAGTAAACTTTCAGAAAAGTAGTAGAACGTCAAAACGGACATTGTATGCAAGTTATGACTGTTTTAATGATAGTCGCACAAAAACTACTTCCGAACTTAGATTCAGCCATATAGGGAACATATACTTATTATTTCGCATTAAAATAGATAGGAAATATAGATAAATGCTTGTATTATTTTTTTTCATATATTCTCTATTTTTCTAGCCTCGGAAGCAAGGTCCAAAATTTCAACCTAAACCCTAAAGCTTAACTTGGGAATTTTATTTGCAAATATTTAGTATTTTGCATTCAAACAGATAGAAAATGTAGATAAATGCTTGCATAATTTTTTCATATTTTTTCTAGCCTTAGGAAACTGTCGTCGTTTGGAAAACGGATCCCCCGCCGAGCTTACTTGTTGAATGAGAGATCAACTGGGGCCCTTTTTCACGAAGAGTTTGCGTCCAGGAATGCCGCAAGAGGATGGTGCTTAAAAGGGCGATGTACAAGAGATTTTATACTGGTTCGGGCCTCTCACGATCGAGATAATAACCCTACGTCTAGTGATCTTACTATTGCATGGATGCTTACAAGATGCTTGTATGAATTTGCTGTGTGTATCTCTCTACGTGCGCTGCTTGTCAGCCTCTCTCCCCTCTTAATCTACAGCGGGGGTATTTATAGGCGACCACAGTCAGTTACAACCGGATAACACGCCATTACTGTGTCCGAACGTGGTCATAACTGCCTCCCTTGATTTTTGCCATGCTACGTCGTGGACGTAATGGGCCTAGATCGTGACCTAATGGTTTTTTAAACCGCAGCGTAATTATCGCCACGTCGTCTTTATGGACCAAGCATGATCTGCTGGTCATGCTCGGGATTTTCCTTCAACTCTGACCGACCGCCGCATACAACCGAGCAAGTACGCTCGGGAAATTAAGGCACATGCTCGGGGACGAGCTCGGACATGGTCGGGGCAGACCCACCAGCCAGTCCGCCCGAGGATCTTCCTTGGGATACCATCCAAAGGGGAAGTATGATCGGCCAAAATCCGGCTGTCGGGGTGTGATGGTCTTTATGGAAATTATCCAATCCCTGATAGAAACTATTTCACAACTGGTTGAAAATCACTGAAATTTTGGTCGATTTTGCCTAAATTTCGTTGATTTCGGTCGAAATTTCGGATTTTCCGATTTCAAATTTACCAGAATTCAAATTTGCTCTTTGAATTTTAATTATAAATTTCACCAAAAATTTGATTTCGACCACTCTGAGATGGGTCCGACAACAAAATTTTAAACCTTGGATGGAGTATTAAATAGGTGCCCATACGATATAAGATTACCTTACCCGCATGTCATGTTTATGCATTAGGTTACAATCTTGACATGTATCAAATTATGTAAGAGAAGTTGATAATTTCATAAGGGATATATAACAAATCTGAAATGAAAATTTAACCATATCATATTGCCATGCAGAACCATTGCAACTTCCACATATGTAAAATCAGAAACTGATGACGGCACTGCCCTGAAATGACGAGAGTTTAGGATGCCCAAAAACAGGTCACGAAGTCACAACTCACTATTCCCCAACTGTCATGGTACCTCAAAATACTCAACTCTTTAACAATAAATACTAGCAATCCGTTTTTTTTAAAAAAAACATGTAATATCGGTACAATCTAAGTTGATACAAGGGCTGCTAAAGGATGTCTAGAAAAGAGGCTGCCAAGGAAATTTGGGGTTTTAACTAAACAGGAGAATCGGTAGCCACCTGGCCGGCTTGCAGCGGAACTTGAAAATTTTCAATAGAAGCGCACACTTTATACGCATAATTTTATAGTTTGTATAATAGTTTCACAACATTATAAATCCAATACATATATTTGAAATTTGCTAAAACTACTATATAAATATTTATAAGGTCTTATAAATCTCAAAACATCAAAATCAAAATAAATTTAATCTATTAAGATAACGATGTCACGACGCTTTTCGAACTTCCGGAGCCATCTAGATCTGCCCCAGCAGCCAGCCCGGCTGTTGTTAATTGGCTTGAAAGCTGTAATTAGCCATGCACGGCAGATCCGGATTCTGGTGAGTGGGTAGGGGACAGGTATCTCGCAAGTGCGAGGGCGCGTACGTTGCATGTTTCGCCGTAAAGAGGTGCAAAGCCCCTGCACCTCTGAGATCTCTTTCCACTTCACTGTGTGCATGCACGTGGACGTTGCAGTAAACAACATCCATGTGCCATCGCCGCGCTGAATGCTTCTCCTCCCTCCCTGCCTCTCTGCCTCTGCTTCACAACTCACAGCAGTTAGAGATCGCATGCATGGTGCTGGGCTTCTGGCTCGACAGCTCGCCAGTTTGGAGACCTCGCCACCGTCGTGTCCGGTAAAGGCACGGTGCGTGTCGCGGAGCACAAGCATCGTGCTACGCGGTGCACACGAGCGTACGTGTGACCGTGTCTTGTGGCTGGATAGAGGAATGAGTAGGGTTTTTTTCTTTTTCCTCCTGTCCTGGAAGACGATTGGGGCAGGCAGTCGCCGTGCCCCTGCTTAGCGAGCAGGAGTAGGGTGTGCGTGTGGCGGCTGGTCATTTGTTTCTCTTTTGTTATGTACAACAGGTCGGCTTGGTTTTCCCGAGATTTTGAAGGACACAGTGCAATTGTTAACTTGGTTGTGGGCAGAGGATTGATCTCGATTGTGATGAAAGTGTCAATGGTTTTTACAGAAAACTGGGGCTCTAAAAGGCATCGCAGAGCTTTTTGATGCAACCGTGCTTGACTAATCATTTGTTTTTCCTTTGGGGAAAAAAAAGGATGTTTGACCGGCTCACTCACTCGCGCCCTCAAAGGCATGGAACGTGTCAATTGGAGCACCTAAACAACTCCACCCGTCTGATCAAACTCTTCCAGCAGAGAAGTCACATGTTGGCGAACTAGCACTAGGAGTATGTCAGAATTGAAGGGACGATGAAAATTCATGACAAGAACACACTTCATGTAGCACGAAATTCAACTCTCTGGTTGCCGTATAAACAATACATGCGGGTGCATTTATATAAAACCTTAGTTCCAATCCACGTGATCCAAACAACCACGAACTAATTTACCCATCACAACACGAACCTCTTGATCGTCGAGTACTACTATTCTCTACTCTATTTTTCTGCTGCGGGGTCGGACGGGCCGGCCCACAGGCCGACAAAATCTTGGGCAAATCCAGGACACGCGCGTGCAGCCTGCCCGACGGGCGTTGAGTCGCAGGCGACGCAAAAACAGGCGCAAACAGCCCACAACCACACGCCGCGGCGGTGTCCTTGACTCCCGCAAGCCCGCGGCGACGGTCACGGCTCTCGGGTCGCGACCGTGCGTCGCACTCGCGCGCGAAGGCACCACGCACCGCGACCACAGATTCCACGGTGCTTATGGGCCGCGGCCATCGGGACGTGCGGTTTGCCGAGAGCGGCGGCCGGCGGTCGGCTCGCGCATGTCCGCGAGCGCCCGTGAACGTTAGCCGACATGACCGGCCTGGCCGGCCCATGGCTCGATCAGCTCAGCGCGAGCCCCAGTTTCCACGTGACCACGTCCCCGCCTACGATTGGCCTGGCTCCTCGGCCGCGACGGCAAGAGTCCAGTAAAGTCTATAATATATCTCTATATTATTTATAAACAGTATTAAAAATTATTCATACAATAATTATCTATATAGTTATCTATAATGATCTCATATCCAATTAACAGATTGTCTATACAATAATATACAAAATAGAAAACTGTCTATAAGACCGCATGTTAAATAGTAGACAACAGCTTTCTATTTCATCCTTGTCTCCCCTGCAAGTCACCTCAAATTCTACGTGGCATAGTTTTATAGATAGCTTATATATACCATTCATTATACATGCCCTTAGCAATAAGAGGATGGTTGCTTTATTATTCCTCAACAGTAGCTAGTCCTATGATCCACATGTTGCTTTATTCCCCAATGCAAGATACCTGCGATCGACCGAGGTAAATTCTGGTACTGCTGCTCCTAAAGTTACTAACTGCTAAAAGAAGAAAGGGAGCAACCAAGTAGCAATGCACGTACGTCAAACGTAGATATGTGAGTGGTTAATCGATCGGCACGGGCTTAGAAGCACAAGCCCGTGTTACATCTGTCGGTGGCATGGCCTGTGTGATCTGCGCCAGGGTGAATACCATGGTGACTTCATTTGGGTTGATCGATCACCATCTCATGCTTCCTTTCTACTTTTCTCAACAACGTCAGGATCTTAAGCTTTGGACTCGCGCACGCAAAGACAGTGTAAAGAAACCCCGGCCCACGCATGATGTCTCTCGAAATTGAGGTTGATCTTTCCTTTCTGCTTCCTTGAGAAAGTCCTGCGATCCATCTATCTATCAGGCTTCCTGCCTTTCTGCAACGTAGACATGTGTACATTCACCAAAATCACATCATCAGACGAAAGAAGACCAAAGCTCCATGGATGACTACTTCATGTTAGCAAGTGGTAGTACCAAGCACATTTCTCAAAACTTCACCAGCCACAGTAACAGGCTAACAGCTTGTTTTGTTACAAAGTTACGCTTCCGAAAACTTCATCACACTTCTGCAACTATGTTTTGTTTGTCTTGGCAGGAACCGTGGAATTGGAGAATGAGACAAGGACAATGGAAACAGAAAGAGGACGGATCGACTCTTTATTAATCATGTTTTGCTGTAGCCTCAAATGTGAGTGACGAAAAAGTGGAAGCCTGAGCAGATACGTTCATGTGAACCCTTTGCCCAGTACCTAGCTTACACGAGGAGCAAAGTCAGGGCAGATTGATTAGACTTGGAATGTGCACTTCTAGGCCCTGCAGTTATAGTACTGCGGAACCGAGAGGGAGCAGATGAATGTGTCCCTGAATCTGGAAAAACAACGAGGAAGCTTTCAGTTTTTCTCCAGCTAATTTGACCTGCTACTCTTAGTTGATAAAGCCAGAAAAGAAATGCATTGCTAACTTGGATGTTGCATTGGAAAGCGTGCTTCTCAGCCCACCAGCAAATCAATTTTCATAGCATACATAAATGAAACTTTACACCACAAGTCCACTACCAGTTTAAAACTTAGTGCATTACCACCACAGTAAACCACGATCTGCCCCACTGTAACTGTTAACTTGTAAGGTGGCGTGTCTAGCAGGTTTGCATTCCTGAACCAAACAGACCGGGGTCCCCATCGGCAGCAATTCTCTCCAATTCCTTGCTTCCCGTTCCATTTGTACCCACTGGCAACGTCCAACGAGAGGGGGCTTACCGTCCCAATTCGACAACCTTAACAGCTTCCTTTTTCCCGGGAAACGTCGGGAATGTGCCATATCCATCCGGTCGGTTCTTAGGTCGAGTTATCGGTCCCAATCATCGGTATTCGCCACCTTTTCCGTATCTCCAACGAGAAGCAAGAAAGTGAGAGAGCAATGTCGTCTCTCCCTTTTGGACTAACTCTTGTTTTCACGCAGATCACCAAAATTTCCCCCTTGTACTCTAGCTATATTAGAAGCTCGAGCATGAGAATGGTGTTGTTGCGATCGAGTGGAAGCATGAAAGTCTGAGTTGGGCATATCTCGTGAGATACGACATAAACATATGAGGTCGAAGAATATAAAGTAAATCGAGCAAAGAGAAGAGATATATTGTTCAGTTTCATGCATATGCATGCAACAGGAAGTTAGATCTTCTAAAAGCTTTAATTAGTTGCTGAAGAAACATGACAATCCACTCATATTTCAATAGTTCCCCTTATGTCTAGACTCAACCAAAGCCTACTACATTGACTTAACATGAGACAGGATACAGTCTACCCTATCGAGTTTAACCAGAAAGCTTAAATTACTAGGAAAATGCGAACAATATGTACTCTGTATCACTTACCAACACATATAATATAAATAAAGAACCATGAGTACTGCTCATTGTAGGAATGATATCAACTTCAGGATTTTAACAGAGATGGTCCTACATATCAATCGCGGCCTAGTTTCTCTCATGCATGCTGCATGCCTTTAACCGCTGCATGTGACCACACCGAGCCCAGTTGCTAGCTGCTGGCTGCCCGTGTCGAGCATCAAGAAACCTAAAAAACCTTTGGTCTCACCTCTTACCACCACTCCCGTGACCCCCACCTTTGTCCTTTAACCCTCCCGAACTATTCCCCACCATAAATCAAAGTATACCTTCACTTCATTCCCAGTTTCCCACACCATACATCAGAACTCAGAAATTTATCTCTGAGAGAAATATGGACGCATTCATTACCAGCGGTTCCTGAACCCTGCCTGAATAAATGAAGCCAAGTTCGTAATACAAATGGGCCATTTCAGTATACTTTTGCTACACCGTGAATGCATAACTCACGAGACTGATGTATTTCTTTTTAATAGTTGCAAAAGTATTAAAACATAAATAAAGAGTATACGATGATTATATACTTTTTTGTATTCTTTAAGATTTATATAACTTACATTAGAAGAGAAAATATAGAAACACTGCTTGTACCATCTTAAATAACTTACATTAGAAGAGAAAATATAGAAGCACTGCATGTACCAGTACACTCACCAGCAAATTGAAGCCTATTACACGATGGAGAGCTATAAATACGTGCTCCACGAGGACTTAGGGACTCGCCAAATTAAGAGCGGCACAGCATCGCGCAATTCACATGCTCGATCTCCATCTAGCAGGTGAGAAGCAGCGAGCTCGAAATGGCACTTTGCTCCGCCTCTTGTTCTTCTCCCGTCCACCACTTGTGCGTGCGCATCCTACTGCTAGTGTGCATCTTCTTGGCGCACTCGCTGTCGCTGGTGCCGTGCGCCGCCTCGCGGCGGCACGATTACCATGACGCGTTAGCCAAGTCCATCCTCTTCTTCGAGGGGCAGCGCTCCGGGCGGCTCCCGCCGGACCAGCGCGCGGCGTGGCGGGGCGACTCCGGCGTGTCGGACGGCGCGGCGGCCGGGGTCGACCTGGAGGGCGGGTACTACGACGCCGGGGACAACGTCAAGTTCGGCTTCCCGATGGCGTTCACGACCACCATGCTGGCCTGGAGCGTCGTCGAGTTCGGCGAGTCCATGCCGCCCGACCTGCGCGGCCATGCCGCCGCCGCCGTGCGGTGGGCCACCGACTACCTCCTCAAGACCATCGCCCACCCCGGCGTCATCTTCATGCAGGCAAGCATTATATATAGCACACATTTCACATTCATGTCACAGCGGGGTCGTGAGAGTACAGCGCAATGCAATGCAGGTGGGCGACCCATGGAAGGATCACAGCTGCTGGGAGAGGCCGGAGGACATGGACACCGAGCGCACGGTGTACAACATCAGCGCGGGGCGGCCGGGGTCTGAGGTGGCGGGGGAGACAGCGGCGGCATTGGCCGCCGCGTCCATGGTGTTCCGTGACGACGACCCGGAGTACGCCGAGCTGCTGCTCGCGAGCGCCAGGAAGGCTTTTGAGTTCGCGGACACGTACAAGGGCGCATACAGCGACGACCCGGAGCTCAGAGCCGGAGGCTGTCCGTTCTACTGCGACTTCGATGGCTATCAGGTCAGGCTTCTTGTCTTGTTTCCCTGCCTGCCTTCGACAGTAGGGTGACCCTGACCTTACCTGACCCTGAGCACTGCTTGATCACAAGAAACAAAGGAGCTTGCACGGTGTTGCAGTCGTGCTACTTTGGCAATTGGCACCAAGCGTCATACTGTTTAGACATATTCATATATCTGACATAAAAATGACAGCACAAAAGAACAAGAGGATGTAGCACCATAAGTGGCTATATATCAGGTTATTAGATCAGCCTGACCACAAGAAACAAAGCAGCTTACATATTGTTGCAGCATTGCTACTTTGGTACCTTGTATGATATTTGATAGTTCATATTGTACTTCTTTAGCATTAGAATAACAGTACAAAAGGCCAAAAGAGTATTACACCATAAGTAACTGCTACTATTTCACTAACAGCAACATTGATTTTTTTTAACTGCTACTGAACTCCCAGAATTCATTTATCTAGTGTTAAGTAAGGATGATCACCTCCAGACATTCAGTGCACACTGCTGATGTATTGATGTGGGACAAAAAGCAATTATTTCGTCATCAAATAGGCTCGCTTAGATTTTAAGAGCATCGAAAACTGTTTCACAATTAGAAGATTCAGAACAATCGATCAGATATTCAGAACTGACCAAACTGACATCACAAAGCGTGCGCTTAAAATTTTTCGACAGGATGAGTTGCTGTGGGGAGCGGCTTGGCTACGGAGAGCCTCCAGGGATGACACCTTCCTCGAGTACATTCAGAACAATGGCAAGACCCTCGGGGCAGAGGATAACATCAACGAGTTCGGGTGGGACAACAAGCATGCTGGTCTCAATGTCCTTGTTTCCAAGGTTCTGCACTACTTCCATCACTCTTCTTTCAATTTCTGAATACAACTTGTGCTGATAAATTAACTGATCATAAGTGGCTGACACAAGAAAATGAGTGTAAATTGGTTAGCAGGAGTTCATAGAAGGCGAGGCGCTATCTCTGCAATCCTATAAAAAGTGCGCAGATAGCTTCATCTGCACACTCATTCCGGAGTCCTCATCACCACACATCAAGTACACACCTGGGGGCATGATCTACAAGCCTGGAGGCAGCAATATGCAGCATGTTACCTCCATTTCCTTTCTACTCCTAATATATGCCAAGTACCTCTCCAAGTCCTCTCACACTGTCAACTGTGGAGAGACTTCAGTTGGTCCTGCCACTCTTCAGCTGCAAGCCAAAAAGCAGGTAATAACAACTTTCACCATATGTGTACCTATACAATCCAATGCATGAACATTGACTGGTTGAACTCTGAACTTTGTAGACTGGTTGAACTCTGAACTTTGTAACTATACTTATGCATACTGGTTTTCAGGTCGATTATCTATTAGGAGATAATCCGATGAAAATGTCGTACATGATCGGGTATGGCGACCGATATCCGCAGCGGATTCACCACCGAGGATCATCGTTGCCTTCAATCAAGAGCCATCCTCAGCGCATTCCGTGCAAAGAAGGCACACCTTACTACAATTCATCTAGCTCAAACCCTAACCCATTGATTGGAGCAGTTGTTGGCGGGCCAGGGGAGGATGATGCTTATGAGGATGACCGTGCTGATTTCAGGAAATCTGAACCGACTACCTACATCAATGCTCCCTTAGTGGGAGTTCTTGCCTACTTTGTTGGCGATCCTAACCCAGGCCATATCAGACATTGAGCAGCAGTATTTTGTCATGTAGATATAAAAGAGTGAAAGAATTTATAAATAGGTACAAATGAAACAAGTAGGTTGGTGTTTAGATGGCAGTACGTATTCATAGGAGTGGATTGAAGAGCATGGGGCATATACAATAACGAGTGTTTCTCTTCCATGCTCTTTTATTTCTTTTTTGTTCTTCGATGTGCGTTGAATTTGTGTGGATGTGTGCAAAGTGCAATTTTACTGCAATGGTACAGTCATTAGTGAAAAGCTTGTACTTTGTAGAACTATTTGATGAAAGGTACTCTTATGTTTACAAAAAAATGGAAGGTACTCTTACCTGAAAATTTGTATGCAAGGGTGTTTTGACTGTCAATAATGTAACTGAAATTGCACCAATGTGTGTGTTATTAACGACTAACGGTGTAGATTTTCAATTCATCAGAGAAAGGCAAGAAAGATATTGCTGAATGAGATCTACACACTTACCCAGTTCCGGATATTATGCACCCTGTTAGGGTTAGCACGGCACAATAGGAGACAAGTTTTTTATGTGGAAAAATCTCGCGGAGGGGGAAAAACCACGAGAGATAATTCACTATAATCTCTCAAGATTGTATGTACAGTGGTAACTTATATAGTCGAAAGAGTCCGAGTCTTGTTAAGATTGGACTCTTAAACTTGGATAAAACCAGTAATCCGAGATAGAGATAGATTTGATATTTGGATATTGAGTTATTTCTAACAAATCTCCTCTTAACTCAAAATCTATTATGAAATTGTCTCCGAAAAACCCCGAAAGGTAGGAAAGCACCAAAAGTCCAAAGGACTTATTGAGTGAAAAAACCACTTGTAGTGTGAAAGACAAGGGCTAGAACAGTCTTTTCCAATCGCTTCTTATAAAGCAAAATTGAGCAAACTACTAGAAGGTAGTGAGAAAGTCTGGAACAATCAATCCGAACACACAGTTATCAACAAAGTAGAAGAAGAAATCTGGGTTTTCAATGATTTATAACTCCAGTAAAGTTTAAGTCTGTGCAACTGACTTCCTAAAACAAATGCTCAATCATCAAATAGCATAAACCAAACATCACCTGTGGTGCTCGATATATAGCGAAGAACTCATATCATAGATTTTTGACATGGTCCATCTGGAACTAAAATTCAACAAATAACATTTATTGAAAGAGCAACTTGCACGTATAGTCATCACATACGTCAAACTGCTTACTGAAATTCCATGATATAGTTGAAAATGCTCTTGCAAAAATATCAAGATGAAGAAAAACTTTCGTACCATCAATAATGGAGTATAAATTACAGTAGACCCCTCATATCAAATTATGATAAATGAACAATATTGTAGTATCCATGTAGAAACAAATTCCTTCTTACACTTTAAATCTTCATCTCAAACTGGCATTGGAGCAAAATCTTCACTTTTAAACAGAAAACTCCGGAGATTATAATGCTAGCTACCATCATAGTGTTACCAAATTCTAAATTCAGTTGTCTCTTCAACTAACATTAATTTTTTTAAAAGTCTCCTCAGTCAAGTATAGCCCAAATTAGCTCTAATGCCACTTGTTAGGGTTAGCACGACAAAACAGGAGACAAATTTTTTAGTAGAAAAACCTCACGGTGGAAGAAAAATCACGTGAGATAATTTACTATAATCTCACAAGATTACATGTATAGAGGTGGCTTTAATAGCCATAAGAGTCCGAGTCTTACTGAGATTGGACTTCTATACTTAGATAAAACCAGCAATCCGAGATAGAGTTAGATGTGATATTTGGATATTTAGTTTTCTCCAACACACCCTCCAGTCCAACCGACAACAAGCGTACCTGGGCTGCACGGCTGCACCATTGCTTGCCAAGCAGACATCTACCTGAAGATGACGAGCATCAGAAAATACCCCGCACTGTACTTGAAATAGAAATACTCTTGTGCCGTGTTCGATGACAGCTGCAGAACTTCATCAATTATTGAATATAAGAAATTCAATTTGGAGAATCTCTAATCCTCTATTGTCAAAGAGTTCCACCACGCAACTTATCTCCGAAAGGCTGAAAGCAACAGTTAGGAAAGCCAGAACCAATGGCAAATCGAAGAACTCCTGTTGCTAATGTGCTATGATATTTTCTAAGCTTTAACAGTCACTGGCCATTGTAGTTATGATGCACTGATCTGACTGTTGGAAATCTAGGTATTATTTTTGTTTCAGATTTGAATATTAAGCTAATTTCCAAAGTGATTAAAGACAACAGACAAGACAACATCCACCACATGCTACTGAAAAATAGATCCAGAAATGCCATGTATGAGACGAACAGAGAATTCTTACGATGGGCTTGATGACGAAAAGGAGGCAGCGCAGTAGCGACCGGCCGTAGAGGAAGCAGTGGACGTCGTGGATCGCGTCCAACGTCCAGAAGCAAGAAGAAGAGCTCGAGCGGTCGCGCAGTTGCGCTGCCCAGAAACCTGATTGCCGCCCCCGTGCAGGTTCTCGCCGCGGCAACGGTTTGGAGATCCCGCTCTCCTTACCTCGCGGTGCACGCCGAAAGGAAGGTCGGTGAAGAACAAGTGCAGCACGAAGACGCAACACAGATCACAGAGGATGAAACGCGAGCGCAAGAGACCAAAGCTCCTTCTGTCTGGACGTCTCCAGATTTTATAGCCTCGCACCAGTAACGGTCAATTAAATTGATCATTACAGCACCATTAAGCGCTAGTAACTGCTGTCATCAAATATTCATTCAAACGGATTGAAACTGATGCCATAACGCTGTTTGAATGCTTAGTTAATGACTCTGTAATGTAGAGAAACCGAAGATTAAAAAGGGTTTAAACAAGTCACGCGGGAAAAACACGCGGAAATACGCGGTAATTCACGAAATACGCGCGCGCGTGCGTGTGACTTTAGCCGTGCTCCTCACCCTCCATATGCCTCATTACAAGGCATGGTGGGAGCTCTCCCTTTTAAACTGGTGTTCTCCTCCCTTTTAAACTGGTGTTCTCCTCTCTCAACTAGCAATATGGTACTAATCTTTGTAGCTTTGGCATTAGAGATAAATGGGCCACTTGGGCCTCATTTCTAACAATCCCTCACCAATGCCGAAGCAGACAAAGACTCAAAAGTTTGATCACTATGTTGAATCTTCGTTTAATATATCAGTGTTTCGGTGTAAGTCCCATACGGGTTGAACTTTCACCTAGAATAACGAGATCCATCCTCCCATAGCTAATGAATAGACTAAGTCTTGAATTCACAGCTTTGTGTGGTTAGATTTCACCCGAAATCTTAACTGATACTAGGCTGCCAAAAAACTTCACCTCAACGGAGCATTAAATGGTCATGCTCCCTAATCTTCTCATGAGCTTTCTAGAGAATGCCCCTTTCTCGTGAACTGCGACCTCACAGTTAGGCTCAAGTAGGTGTATTCATTTTAGGTATCCTGTAGGCCGATACCATTTCCTCTCATTAGGATACTAGAATACATTAAGGTTTTAAACCAGCCTTCCATACAATTGAGAGTACTTAGAACATGGGTAGATTTAGTGTACTCTCTTGTTACAACCACAACTTGTTTTTCCCATTACCTAATTCACGGGATCTCCGATCAAAAGAATGGGTTACAATTGTGAAGTAACTCAAATGGGCCTCATTCTCATGTCCTTCGACGCAATAGAAATCGCATTTCTTGTTAACCTTTTTGTAAAAGGGTTTGCCAGATTTTTCTCAGTGCGTATATAATTGACAGCTATCACTCCGGAGCATCTCAATTTTCTGACAGATTTACGTGGGAAAAACACGCGGAAATACACGGTAATTCGTGAAATACGCGCGCGCGCGTGCGTGTGACTTTAGTCGTGCTCCTCACCCTACATATGCCTCATTACAAGGCATGGTGGGAGCTCTCCCTTTTAAACTGGTGTTCTCCTCTCTCAACTAGCAATATGATACTAATCTTTGTAGCTTTGGCATTAGAGATAAATGGGCCACTTGGACCTCATTTCTAACACTGACTGATTTCTACAAGACCATGGCATCCACAGACTATGGGAGGAGAAACCCAATCTTTTGGACAAATCCACAAAGATGTCTCCATACATCGCCGTCGTCACTGCACTGCTCCTAGCCATCGTCTTTGCCATAATCAATAATCATGGAAGCGGGAAGCTCCCGCCGTCGCCCCCATCCCTTTCATCAGCCACCTCCACCTCACTGGCCGTCTCCCCCACTGGTAGTTGGACGCCCTGCACCGTTGCTACGGCAGCGACGGTAGCCTCCTCTTCGTCCGGCTAACCCATATTTTTTCCTCAGATTTGGAACCGAATACGGACTAGCCGGATATAGATACGGATTCAGGTTATTTGGGATACGGATATGTAACAAATTATATATCAATCATACTCAACAAATATTGTAGAAAGAATATGCTACTTTAGAATCAATAGAACCAACTAACTGTTGATATAAATTGGTTGACATGGAAAAAATATAAAAAAAATGGGCTGGATCTTGCTGATATCCGAATAGTAAAAATTAGAATATCCGATCTGATATCTGAATAGGAAAAATCCGAATATCCGGATCTCGTCCCGTATTTACCGGATATTGGATGCCACGGATCCGATCCTGAATCCGGATTCAAGTATTCGGATCCGATCCCGGATCCGACCGGATAGGAAAATCCGGTCCTGACTGGATGTCCCAGTTAAAATATGAACCAAATGAATTCAAATTTGGGTAAAACCAGTTTAGATACACTCCTGAGGACTCAAGAATCCTAAATGTGCAAAAATATTTATTTCTAAAGCTAAGTTTGTATTATTTAAATTCAAATTTGAAATAAACCTTGATATGGTCTTTATATAAAATTTAAAAGATCCTAGATGCTAAAATCATGAAATTATTTTCTTATGCTCCTGAGACCCTAATAAACCCATTATGTAAAAATATATAGATTAGAACCTAGTTTAATTTAAATTTGAAAATAATTGTATTTCAGTGCATAGAGACCAAAATAGCTAAGACTTGGAACAAATGAATTGGAACCTTGGTAAAATCAATTCTTAAGCTTAGTGAAGACTATAGCATCCTTAGATATGCAAAGAATTTCATGTTTAGTTTAAATCCAATTTTATAAATAAATTGTTCTCCATATATAAAGGAAAAGGATATAAGCAAAATGTCACAAACAAAGATGCTATATGTGAGGTCGGTTTTGAATCATCCTATAGGTCCATATAATCTATTTATGGTGAAATAATTAGCAATTAACTTAGGATGAGCCAAGTTCCTAAGAAGCTATACTTATTATATGCAAAAGCTGAAATATAGATAATTGTTGTGAATATATGCTAATATATGAAAAGTTAGTACCTAAAAGACCTGTATGACCAGGCCACTTAATATAGTAACACTCATTGTAACCAATCATAGTATGCACTTAGCATTTTAATCAAAATATGATTTCATATACTAGAGATGCATACTTAAGGATTCAAGTTCAAGCAAATGAAATGACAACTAAATATTAGGTCATGAAGGGCTGGTTTCACAATGTTCCTAAAGTCAAGATCTTGTTAATCAGCAAAAAGACCTAATTTGAATTAAGTCCATAATAGGCCCTAATGTTCATTTATGTGAAAAACATCACAAATAAAAGTGAAATATCATAGAAATAGCTTTAAAACACTCTTAAAGTCATCCCCAACTAATGTGTAAAAAATGTTAAATTATCTTGTAAGGCGCAGTCGCAAACTAGAAACGAAAACAGGACGCAAAATGTGTGGAACTTAAATCACATAAGCCTTTTTGGCAGCATGTAAAATATCTTGGCTAATTGAAAAAATTTGGAGAAATGGCCCAGAAATACTCTCTAGTATATATACTACCATCATATAGAAAAACATTCTATTTAGAACTTGCTTTGCATATAAATCTCACTACTGCAAACATCCTTCGTGAACTAGTCGTGCAGAAAACTAAACCAACTAAGCCTTTTCGGCAGCCTGTAGAATTACTCGTCTAAATGCAAATCTTGGTGGGACCAGCTTAGAAACACTCTTTGGTATATGGACAACCATATTATATAGAAATATCTTATTTACAACTTGCTTAGCATATAAATTCCATTAACGCAAATATCCTAAGTGATAAGATTGCTGGAGCCACGTTGTATGAGTAGTTGAGTTTAAAAGCATTTAACCAAAGTACTCGTAATGCAAAAATCATCATATAACCATGTAGTAGCAGCCAATAACTTAGAATTGTAGAACCAACTTGTAGAGATTGCTTTTATATACAGACACTTAAGGTTAAGCACTATTCATGCATACCACTATAACTAGTGACTTCCTTCTACTAAACCAAATAATTTTTGCATATTGAATTCAAAATTATAGATACAAAGATACATAATTATAGACTTTTTGAATTTGTAAACAATCTCATGTAAGCTCATGACTATAGTTTTAGTAATCAACAAGTGAAAATAACACATTCATGCAAAGGACCTTATATACGTTAAGTACTAACGAAATTGTTATGCAAAAGATAATTTGAGAACTCAAAATGATGTTCTTCTTGGTAAGTTTTAATTTGGTATTTCTATTTGATTTCTCTTTACCCTATTTTATATGTCATTATTTGCTTTTGTCGTGGTTTTTATTATTCGACACGTAGATGATAACGTTTTGGAGTCAATTGGTAATGACACCGACTGCGATCCTGATTACAACCCCGACAAAGAGCAACCAGGCAGGCACCTCCTTTAAACATGTTGATCCCATATTTGCAAAGATACGTTGTTTTTATCAAACTAAATGCATGTGTGTATGTTTTAAACTTGCTATGTTGTGGGTGTTGGTAGCTAATTCCAATTGTATGCGTTTCTTTTACCTTGTAATTTGATTACCTGCCATTGTAATCTAGTATGGAGTAGGAAGTGCTTAGTGTCACTTGGGTAATACTTGCGAAATACTTTGCGCACTTGCTTAGACATATTCACTAGAATGGCTTTTAAATGATAGGACACATTTCAAACTAGTTTGAACAACTTTGTTTAATGGTATGGAACCGAGGTATAGTTTTGTGTAATTTGGTAAAAATTCAACTCAAAGCTTATAGTTTAGACGCGGGCGAGTTATTACTTAAACTTGGGGCATGAAAAGGAGCTCACGCGTAGATAGGGGGAGATTCTCGCTCGGGTCAATTAAGGACTAAACTTGATGCTATCACCTACGTAACTTGATGCAGCCACATGTGCTAGTATGGGATAGCCTAAATTCACTAGATTAGTTGAAGTTTGACCTTACATTTTGGTAGGTCGAAATAGTAAGGGCACACCCGTAACAGTGTTGCTCGTAGGTGCTCCCTTCACCGAGGTGTTGGGGCTAAAGCATTCCAATACAATGGTGTATGCTTTGCCATAGGGAGAGGACCCGATGGCGCACACCATCGTCTAGCATAAGCACGTGTTGGTCTAGATCTCCAGACTATGGCAAGGGTTTAACACCATTGTCACTGGTGTAAGGTTAAGTTTTAGCTAGTTGAACGATTTCGTCACGGTCTAGCAAATTGGGTACGACGAGTATCGCGAGGTATGGTTGGCATGATTGCTAGAATATGTTATGTGGGTAAAGTGTACACTCTCTACAGAGATTAAAATCTAATTAATTACTTGTGCTCACGATCATGAGCAGCTTGGGAAAATACTGTTAAGTATAGTCTTTGCTTTTACTAAAACTTTTAGAAATGGTTTTGGAATGGGTTGGTAAACTCATGAGCCTTGGGTGGCTATTTTTATTCGATGTCCGCAGCCATGGAGGGCTGTGAAATGATGTATACGAACTTTACTTACTGTTATTTAGTATCTTATTAAATGCTCTTTACAATTCCATTGTCGTTTTATGCAACATTTACTTGTGAAACAAAATCTGCTTTATGCTGAAATTAAGACTAGTGTAGAAACTTGATATCCTTGATCTAGTCTTACATTTAAATTATTTTCATATACTAAAGTCTTGCGAGTACATACGTGTACTCATAGTTGCTTAATCTGAAATAATATAAACATTGGTATGGAGGAATGCTCTGACGACACGTACTTTACTCCGAGGTCTGACGATTATGTTGACGGATAAACTTGGGGTTTTCCAATTCAGTTGCCTATAGGTTATCGGATGGGCATACCGCTATCCACATTTTGGTTTATGTTTATATTCCGCTGCAATTTATTTTTGGTATGTAATATTTGGCCAGTCGGCCACTACTTGTAATATTAAGTAGTTGTAATAATTCTAGTTTATGTTTATGCTATGCCAACCACTTAGATTTGTGTGTATGTGTTGCGATACATCTCGAATGTGGGATATGTAGATGCTAGGCGTTGATCTTTGAAACTAGCACTAGACACATATCCGGATACCTGGAATTGTTTTTAACCATCTAATGCATAAACTCGAGCGGCGTTTTTGGCTATTGCTCGTGCTTTCCTTGGTGAGTGTGGGCAATACCATGGTTCTGAGATGAACAGCGAGTGCTATGTTCGGATAAATTGGTTTCAATTTCGGTATGATGATTCGGAATGGAATCAGAAGTCTTATGGATGCGTAAGTGTGTACGGTGCAACTAGGTGGTTCATATTTGTTTGGATGAGGGCCATCTAGCTAATACTCCATGCACAGGACTTTTAGGTGACAATGAGTATACACTTAAGTGGAGTATGGGTGTCATCTCTAAGTCCAACGCACGTGTGAGGATCCATTCATATTTCTGGGTGTCCACAATCATCTATCTTTTCATTTCACATTCCCGCTTACTCCACCGCACTGAAGCGACATCACGTTGCGATAATTCCACCATCAATTAGACAAAACTGGTTCAAATTTTATCAAGCATTGTAGACAGACAAGAAAACAACAATGTCCATCTATGCTAAGAAATCCAACGCCGTGCCAATATTTTGTTACAAATTACTATTTCAAAATAATCGAACACCCTCTCTCTCCATTTTAAATGGATGGCACCAAAATTTTCATAAATAATATGCCGAGAGTTCTTTGCAAAAAATTGCACAAATACTTTGCAGAAAAAAAATATAGGAATACATATCGCTAATTGAAATAGTGACAAATCGAGCCTACCTCGTCATTTGAAATAGTGACAAGTGAGTATTGTTGCAAATTTTGAAGCGGCATATTATTTCTACAAATCGTTTCTAAAAATATATTATTTAAAAAAATCTTCAAAAGACTAGGAAATATTTATTTATTTATTTTGTTTCTTTCATACTTTTTCCGCTTTCTAAGATAATCCGAGACCCACCAAATTTCCCCATCGTATGCCCTGAACAGAGGCTAGGCCTAGGGTTTTGGTACCGCCCAACCCAAATCCCATGGACGACGACGACCTCGCCGCTGCCGCCACCGCCCCAGACCCTGTCTATCCTCCACCGTTGCAGGAACTGGCGGCCTCCGCTCCCTCCCTGCCCGCGGGAAACGCCGTCTCAACCACGCGCGAAACCCTCGCCGTTGATCCGCCTGTGGCAGCAGCCGCCGCCGCCGCCGGGGATGGGGAACAGGTCTCTTTCGACGAAGAGAAGGTCCCGGTGCTAGACGAGGATGTTCCACAAGAAGCCGACTCCGCTGCCGCCGACGAGCAGGTTCCCGTGGCAACCGAGGCTGTTCTAGAAGAGGCCACCTCCGCGGCCGTCGACGAGGCCCACGAAGACGAAGACTCCGTCCGTGGAGACGCGAATCCTGCCTCCGAAGGCGGCGTTGCGCAGGGAGACTCGCTCGATGGTGGCGCCTACATTTCTCAAGTTCCCCTTGGCGTTGGAGGCGACGTGGGTGCTGAAATTGACGACCTTGCTGGTGAAGGGACTGGGATTCCCGACGCCGTGGAGGCCATGCCGACAACCCCGGATATTGTACTAGAGGATGACGGCGATGGTGAAGCTCTTGGTGGAGAGGGTGACAAGTCTGATGAGAATTCAAAGGCCGGTGGTGATGACATGGTGGAAATGGAGCTTGTGGGTTTCACAGAAGACTCTGATCGGGCTGATATTACTAAGACTGATGAGCCAGAGGAAGATGCTTGTGTGGGGGTGCAGTTGGATGGGATTAGTGTTGCTGTGGATGATCCCACAGAGGTGGGTGCTTCCCTGGTTGGTGATGATTCGGATATGGTTTCCAACAGAGGTGGAGATAGCTTTGATGACCAGACTGGTCAGGGGATTGGTGGTGGCGCTCATGATGGTGCTGATGAAGATGATGGTCCATGGATGGATAAGAATGTTCCAGTTAGCGATGACGGTGAGGATACTCAGGATGAGCAGGGGGCACAAATGGATGTAGTTGCTACAACTGTGTTTAATGATGCGGAAGCAGTGCTTGTCAAAGCTGGCGATGATGTTGCAGAAGAGGGCACAAAGATGGATACGCTTGCCCCAACTGGATATGACTATGAGGAGGAATGGGTTGCAATGGCGGGTGACGCTGCCACAGACAAGGAGGGCAGGCAGATGGATGCAGTTGCCATGGCCGGAGATGACAACAGGGAGAAAGCTACTGGCACAGCTGGTGTTGATGCCACAGATGAGGATACACAGGTGGATACAATTGGCCTAAGTGGAGATGATAATGAGGAAAAAGAAGTTGCCGCAGCTGGTGATGATGGTGCTGAGGAGGGCATGCAGATGGATGAAGTTACCACTACTGGAGATGAGGATGAAGAAGATGGCATGGCTGGCCAAAATGTTGCTGAAGAAGCTGATAGTGTTCTGGAAGAAACTGAGATTGGCACAGTTGGTAATGATATCCCTGAGGAAGAGGCTGTGCGCATAGATGAGGAGGAGGACGATGACGAACCTCCACCATTGTCAAGGAAAGGTGGGGGGCGCCGAAAGCGAGGTCGTCCATCTTCCAAGGCCCAGGCTGTGGTGAAGCCATCTGTTAAGAGGAAGAATGATGAGGAGGTGTGCTTCATTTGCTTTGATGGTGGTGAACTTGTGGTTTGTGATCGTAGGTTTGTGCGTGACGTGGATTTTCTTTCTTTCTTTATTCCAAAATACACAACTATGTTAAAGTTATTGATGCTTCATTCTGTGTCCTCATTTCAGGGGTTGCCCTAAGGCTTATCATCCTTCTTGTGTTAATCGGGATGACGAGTTCTTCAAGTCAAAGGGTCGGTGGAATTGTGGTACGTGGGATAATCTTATTCTGCACACCTCTCAATGCCCTTTCAGGTTGAATGGTTGTGTTTGAAGGCTGAACCATGTGGATATACGCATGTTCCAATCTTCCCAAATCCATGTTTTCTAGGAGGCATATTTGCAAGTCAGATGGCAGGATTGTCACATAGTTTTCCTGTTCTATAATATCGCAGCTGATTCTAAAAATGTTTTAGTTTTCACTTAACTCTGAAATTAGTGAAACCTGTGTAGTTCTGTTGCACCCCTTTCATTGCATGCTCTTTTTCAATATATTGCCTTGCATGAATTAGGAAATATGCTATATCTGACTAATTATGAACTGGGCTATTAATTTTTACCCTGTTTAATCTTAGATGTTGGCTTATCTATAAAACTTGATATTTTCCAACTATTGTGGTTTCTGTAACAGTGAAATACTATGCTATGTTATTACTATCAATGATACATTAGTGTTTTTTTCCAATAACGATGAGGATTTTTACTTAGCCCACAGAAAAAATCTCTCAAAATACTTGTATTTGATTCTGTTCTGTTTGCGTTATTTCTCAGGATGGCACATTTGTAGCAGCTGTCAGAAACCTGCTCACCATATGTGTTACACATGTACCTATTCCTTATGCAAAGTGTGCATAAAAGAGACAAAATTCGTCTGTGTCAGAGGAAATAAAGGCTTCTGCGAGACATGCATGAATACTGTGATGCTGATAGAGAAAAAAGAGGAGGCAACCGAGCAAATGGTACTATTTTCACCTTATTCTTTTCTTCCTTAATATAATATTTTTTTGGTTTAGTTTCATCCAATATCTCGTTCTTTACAACTTTCTAGTTTCATTTTGACATTGAGGACATCAGTCTATTGTTTTGTGATTCTCGTTCATGTATGTGATTTAGATCTGGAAAGATAGGTGAGCTTAATGCTCATTTTTTAGATGTTTGCATAAATCTGGTCCTATAGAAATAATTTTTCCACTGACATGTTGACCCCTGCTTGACCTGTCTGTTTGATGCGTTCAACCCAACTTCTAGGCAACCCAATGTGTAACCAAAACTATTGTTCTGAATTAATTTTATCTGATGCTACAGCTTGCTAGCTTGTTTTTTTCTGAAACAGGTGGATGGGATTTCCATACATAAATTGCATCAGAACTCAGAACCATCAATTCCATAAGTCACTTATTTTTGTTCTTGCTACACTGGACAGTTAAGTTTATTTTCACATGCTGCCAACATTTGTTTGGCTGGTGTGCTTTTGAAAAAAAAGAGAGGTGTATTCTGCAAGTTGGATACACTGCAAGATAACATATGTGATATGTCCATATTACACACACCTATGTTTATTATTGAGGCATACAGGTTTAACTTAGTTGAAAAAACAATGTCAAATTTCACAAATGGCCTTTTTTTCAAATAACCATTAATCAACATCAGTCCCTTCTTTTATTCCAGTGGAAATTAGAACATTTGGAAGTTTTTGGGCAGTTATTCTATGTTTAGCTTCTGTTCATTTTTCCCTTCTGCTTTGCTCTGCTGCCTGGCAATCGATCTTATTGTTGGTGCACATTACTTGCAAAATGTTGCTTTCTTCCTGCTCATCAGTTGCCATGTTGCCAACTTTCTCTTTATGAAAAAAAACTATTAACAGTTCTGTTGTATTTGTTCGGTTTACTTATGAGCATTTGTTTAACAGGATGTCGATTTTGATGACAAAAGCAGCTGGTGGTATTTGTTCAAAGACTATTGGTTGAATTTGAAAACAAAGTTGGCTTTGACATTTGAAGAAATATCGGCTGCGAAGTCTCAAAAGAATGGATCTTCTTTGGTTATCCGTGACAATGATCTTAGTGAACTACCTGATGCTAATGATGAAGATGAGGCTAATTCAGACAGTTCATCTGGGCGCCATCTAGAAAGCAATTCATCAAAAAAGAGGGGAAGGAAGCGATCAAAGCGTGCTGCTAACGAGGATGACTCCAAAGGAAAAGAGAGCAGTAGGAAATCTACCAAGCGAGGCCTGTCAGGTAGTCATGATGCTAAGAATTCTACAGGGAGAAAGGGTAGAAAATTATCCAAGCGTGCTTCGAGCAGTGAGCATCGGCCAAAAGAATCTGAAAGTGTGGGGACATCTACATCCTCAGCTGAAGAGTCAAGTTGGGCTTCAAAGGAGCTCTTGGATTTTGTAGCACATATGAGAGATGGTGACAAATCTGTGCTATCCCAATTTGATGTTCAAGCCCTTTTACTTGAATATATCAAACGCAACGGTCTCCGGGATCCTCGCCGAAAAAGTCAGATAGTTTGTGATTATTTGCTCAGAAGTCTCTTTGGGAAAGCACGTGTGGGGCATTTTGAGATGCTGAAGCTTCTTGAATCTCATTTCCTCATGAGTGAGGTCTCACCAATTGAAATCGATGGCAACCATGGTGGTGTTGTAGACCCTGATCCTAGTCAGGATGCTGATGGTAACAGTGAAGCATCAGTCGTGATGAGTTCAGAAAAAAGGAAAAAATCACGCAAGTATGACCAGAGAGCTCTGCAAACAAACCTTGATGACTACGCGGCAATAGATAACCATAACATTAGTTTGATGTACTTGCGTCGTAACCTGATTGAAGAGTTGATCGGTGATGTTGACACATTCGATGAGAAAGTTCTTGGATCATTTGTGAGAATAAGAATATCTGGTACAGGTCAAAGGCAAGACATCTATCGACTTGTGCAGATTGTTGGTAAGATGATATACTTCCAAACTGATATGGTTGGTTAATTGGTTTTAGCTTAGTGATGCTAAATTGCCTATATTTGTGTGCAGGGACAGGAGCAGCCGCAGAAAAGTATAAATGTGGGAAAAAGACAACTGATATAACACTAGAGATACTAAACTTAGACAAGAAAGAGGTCATTACTATTGACATAACCTCAAATCAAGAGTTCACTGAGGTATTCTCTTTTTTCAATACGAACATGATTTTACTACTCGCTTGGTGTTTGCTGAAACGAAGTAGAACGCCAGCATTTGCTTTTATATTTGTTATTCTATTGAATTTGCAGTTATATTTACTTTCAGTTTGTACCTAACTGCCGTTGACCTAACCCAACCTTGTTGCTTTACTTTATGGATACCCATTCAGTAAATCTACCGCTCACTTTGGTGCACATGTCATGCATTTGCTGATTCGCTATTGTTATCCTTGTTCTAGGAGGAATGCAAACGCTTACAACAAAGCATAAAGTGTGGATTCATTCCGAGGCTGACAGTGGTAATGTTATTACACAGTGTCTTCTCTGCATTTTGTGCGTTATGTGTGCGCTGTTTTTCTAGTCAAACCATCTTGTCTTTCAGGGAGAGGTTCAGGAGAAGGCAAGGGTTCTCCAAGCTGTGAAAGTCAATGATGTAAGCAACTAGTATTGAATGAACTTTACATGTTTTGTCAAGTATGTCTATTTCATTGTTTAATGCCAATTGCAAACTTTGCAGTGGATTGAAAGTGAAAAGATGCGACTTCAGCATCTTCGTGACCGTGCCAGCGATATGGGCCGTAGAAAAGAATATCTTTTTTGTGACATACTTTTTATCGATCAATATTTAGTTGTCAAATTGGCGCTATGATCAAATTTCCCCCATTTTTTGTACTGTGCTTGTGTTGTAGTCAGTAGTAGACTTTGGTCTTTCCTGTTATGAAGAAGTTTAGATAGGATAAACCCCTTCTTGTTAAATGAAAATTTAGCTTGTGTGCCTTAACCATTTTTTACGCTTAGAGAATGTGTAGAGAAGCTGCAACTTCTAAGAACTCCAGAGGAGCGTGCTCGTAGGCTAAACGAAGAACCTGAAATTCATGCCGACCCTACCATGGATCCAGATTATGAATCTCCAGAGGAACAAGAGCAGGATACTGAAAGAAGTACTTGACTTGATTTTGCTTTATTTTCCCCATGATATTTTCATCTGATGTAAACTTTCTTACTCTTTTGACATCAACTTCCATTTTCTATCATGCAGGCAGCTTCAATAAGTCGAGAGGTTCCTCCTTTAGGAAAGATAGTAATCCAGTGTATCCAGGTAAAGGAGAGGGTAGGAATGCTGCACAAAGAGATTCAAGAACTAACTGGGAATCTAACCGAAACACATGGGGCGAATCAACTACACATATAGAATCACCCCTTGGAAGGAGGTCTACATTTTCTCCTCATGGTCAAAGTTCTGGTTACACAGGTAAATCAGAGAGCCCAAATGTTGGTGCACAAACAGTTAAATTGGAAGCTGCTACAGGTAATGCTACATGTGGGCTATCTGGTGCCTCATCTGAAACTTTAGCAGCTAATGTAGGGTCTGGGGCAACAACACCAGCATCACAGTCTTCTGTCAATGAGTCCGAAAAGATCTGGCAGTACATGGACCCATCTGCTAAAGTCCAAGGGCCTTTCTCAATAGTACAGTTGCGAAAATGGAACAGTAGTGGGTACTTTCCTCCTAGTTTGAAGATATGGAAATCTAGTGAGAAGCAGGATGACTCAATATTATTATCTGATGCTTTGGTGGGGAAGTTTGAGAAAGATCTGCCTCCATGGGAACCGCCGCTTGGTAGCTCTTCTCTAATTGACAAAACTTATTTGAGAAGCAACTCAGATGTTGGCTCTAGACCCCGTAGTGATTCCCTTCTTGAGGAAAGCACAAAAGCTGGCGAACAAACTTCAAAATCAGCGGTTCCAAATAGGTCACAGTCTTTCTCAGGTAGGGTCGGTCAAAGACATGATTATGATACAACAAATCTTGGATCAACCATGATCCAGTCTGGCGCACAAGGTTATTATGGAATGCAAAATTCGCAAGCAGCTTACGCAACACAACAATCTCTTAGTGGAAGTTGGAATGCCTCATCAAGTCAGTTCGGAACCACAGTACATCCTATAACACTTTCTCAGCCTCCGATGGGAGGCTTTTCAGCTGGACAGAATAATGCAATCGCAGGAAATGTAGGTCAGCTAACTCCTGTACCAGCTCCTGTGACAGTGAGTGCTGAAATAGTTAATTCACAGTTGCAGTCTCAGAACCAAATGGCATCTGTTTTGCCACAATGGGATGCCACATTAGCTGACAGAAATGATTTGAAGTTAGGAGAAGATGCTTCACATGGAAGGATGAGGTCTTCGGGTGAAGGTAAGGCCCTAGCAAAGGTTTGCTTGCTTCTACGAAAGAATGAAAATTTGCTTAGATACAACAACTTTATACTAATGACTGCACAGAAGTATGTAAATTTGGTGGAATTTTTTTTGTTCCTTACAGATCTTGGACCAGTAGGTGCACAACCTGGAGCTGCACAATCAAACACTCAGCAACTTAAAGGTGTTAGCTCAATGCTTGTCCATTGTTTGTTTTCTTTCCAATCTTCCTAGAAATCTTGGCTCTCCTGTTGTTTCCATTAGTTCCAGATCAAATTATCAGGGTTTCAGTCTTAACCATCCCCTCTTGCTCCATAAGAATTATGTTTTTGAAGAACCTTCCTAATAGCGTTATCATGGCAGCACCTGCAGACGCAAGGAACCAATTGTCAGCTGATGCCTCCAACTCAATGATGCCATCTCAGCTGATTTCAACACCATCAGCTGAGCCAGTGCAGCCTTCGGTGACTGCCGTCACTGGTGGTGATAGTCGAAGCAGTGGTTGGGCCATGCCTGCACAAGTGGCAAACACATCTGGCCAAGCTCAGGGGACTGGAAATATGAACTGGGGAGCTGCACTTCAGGGTAACGCAAGTATGAGCTGGGGAATGATGGGACAGACCAATTTGAACATGTCTTGGGGAGCACCAGCACAAGGTGCCGCAAGCTACAACTTGGGTTTGCCAACACAGCCAAATGCAGTCCCAAACATGGGTTGGGTCACACCGAATCCAGGAAACGCCAACATGAATATGATCTGGGCTGCAACTCAAGGCCAAGGGACTCCAAATGCAGCTACTATGATGGGGGCTCAGATGCAAGGAGTTGTGATGGCCCCTTGGGGGACCCTTGCACAAGGAAATGCAAATTCTTATCCTGGTTGGGGGACCCAAGTTGGGAATATGAACCAAAACATTGGCTGGGGTTCTCCTATGCAGGGAAATCCAAATTCTAATCCTGGAAATGGGTCAGGCCAGGGGAATAATAATATGAACTGGAATTCACCAAATGGGAACCCGAATTGGAATAATCAGCAGAGAGACACTGGGGGCAGACATTCTGGATATGGCGATGATTTTAATGGCGGTGACTCAAGTGGGAGGTCATGGAAGTCACAGTCCGGTGGTGATGGAGGGTCATGGGTCTGCAAGTCCTTTGTTGACACTGGGTTCTGCAGGAGAGGTGACCAGTGCAACTTTTATCATCCACAAAGCAATGATGGATATCCATCAAGAAATGATCGCCACTTTGATAGGCAAACTTCAAGCAACGAGAGACGACATGACAAGCACAATGAGAGAAACGACCGACAGTTTGATCGGCAACCTTCAAGCAATGAGAAGCACTATGATAGGCATGATGACAGGCACAGCAACAGGGATAACGATAGGAATGATGACAGGCAAGCTGATAGGTCAGAATCAAGAGAGAGGCGGTAGGACTGTTTCCGGTTTCTTACATTGTATTCCTCCCTTTTGTTGTATGTGCAGTAGCCAGTAGCATCCATGCATGTTTCTGAACTTGATGCGTTGCAGCGAGCTGCATCCCTTCTGAATTGTCATGTAGAATAGTTGTAGTTAAACATCATGTGCATCCTACTCTTCTGTTTCCTTGCTTCGAATTAAATAATACGTTCTGAATAAATCCTGGTGTCAAATATGCAATAGGGACTTAAAAGGTCCATGGTGATATGCTAATACTATGGCTCCGTGCTGTGGAAACTGTATGTGGTGATTTTTCTCAGGCTTTTCCGCTCTTGTAGCTTGAAGATTGCGAGTGTTTCTTTTGTATTGCATTAAGGCGAGATTCTTGTACCATTCCTCTTCTACAGACAGGTTCTGAAACCCTCATGTCTGAGCTGCTGCTGTGTAACCATTCTTCGTTGTCCGGTGTTATATATGCCCTTGCTTGTGGGTCAGATTATTCGGGGCGTCGTAGTCGTAGCGCTGCAGAACAACAGAACGTTGCTTGACCTGTTTGACTAGTTGTCTTCCAAAACGAGTAGTTTTTCTGACTGAGTTTTCGTCTGCAAATACGTGGTTATAGCTTGTGTCGTCCCTAGGGTTAGAAATCTCGGTGAGATTTCGCGGTATCTCGTCGAGATCTCGTTCTTCAGACCTAGATGAAATTTATACTACTGGCTGAATTCGAAAATTCAAAAAAACATATTGCTATAGTAATCTCATTTTTTTTTGAGATCTTGGGTTTGGAAGTCGGAATTTGACTTTTTATACCGGAATTTGACCAGATTTAGCTCAATTACCAGTAGAAATAATGTCAGATTTTTATAAAATTGTAGAAACATTTTCATGCTAATAAAAATTTATGGCACTATCCTAAAAAATTTAAGATCACACAGAAAAATTTTCAAAATATTTTAAGTTGATTTATTATATTCAAAAAATAAAAACAGAATGAGCATAAATGAGGTAGTAACCGTGTTAGAATTTTATAAATATTTTCCAGTTTGATAATGACCTAAAATTTTTAGGAGAGCTTAAGAATTTTCTCATAACCCTTTTATAAAATTTTCAAAAAATTTGACTCTGTTTTGGTTGGTCAATGAAAAAATGTAAACTCTATCAGCACATGCGCTAAAATCCGAAAAGTATGAAGTAGCATTGTCACATTTTTTGGGAATTTTTTAGGTTTGATCATGATCTAAAATAATTATGGGAACATTATGGATGCTTCACGACTGTCCATAAAATTTTTAAAATTTTTGCGTCCTTAAAATATGCCAAAAAAATCTTGGGAAAAAATGTCATGAAGGGGACTCAAACTCAAGACCTTCTCTTCCATCGTTTGTGAGCTTACCACTAGGCTAATACTGGTGTTGCTTAATTATATTGAGGAACAAAGATATTTATCTATGTCATGCAATCCTATTTACTTTAGTCACTGACTTACTCCAATCAATCATTCGCTGCAATCATTCATTCACTTTACCCATTCGCATACACTAGCTAAAGCCGAAGCTCTGCATCGCCTTCCTGGTCGCTAATCCATTCCGATGCATTTCTGGCCAACTCCGGTGAATCTCTAGCCATCTTCGGCGGTAGAGAGGGGAATCTCGGCCAGAGAAACCGAGATCTCGGCCCAACATTCCGAGATTTCGTTGTAACATTCCAAATTTGAAGTTTTTGAGTGTTTGAATTTAAAAATGAACCATTTTCAAGGAATTTTCCTGTATTTTTGTAGATTTTTCTGAATTTATTTGCTTTTATTCGAATTTCTGGAGTTTTCTAAAATTCAAAAATGTTTTTAATTCCTTTTCCTCCTGGACCGAATCCTTCTCTTTGGCCCGCTCCTGTTCATTGCCAGCCCGTCCCTATTCCGCTTCCATCGGCCCAGCTCACCCGCATCCGCGTCAGCCCAGCTCCTTCGCTCGGCCCAGTCCACCATAAACCCTAACCCAAGTCCATCTTCACCGTCGGTTTTGATCGTATGTTCTAAAGTGTGCCGCGCAAACCGCATGATGTCAACCGTCGAATCGTTGCATTGTGGACGGTCCTGATCGATCCGCGTCGCGCCGTCACCGCCACCAGTGTTGCCCTAACCCTAACCGCTGCCGTCCTCAGATTCCGCGTTTTGCGCACTTCCCGAGGCTATAAAAGCCGCCGCTGCACCCCTCCTGAGGTTCGCCTCTCCGCGCCGCATCTGCTGCCCTCTCTCCCGTCGCCCAAGTCGCCGCCGTTTGATCGCAAGTGCTCGCCAAAGTTCACCATCGAACCCAAATCCTTCCGTCACCATTTTCTCCACCTCCGGTTGGTCTCCATCAGCACCGATTGCACTCCCGAGTCGCCCGCGTCGTCTTCTCCCCGATCCGCCAAGGCTCGCGCCCGATTCGCTGCTCTTCCGCCGCTCGCTATGTCATCTTCTCCAAGTCCAGTAGGTCGCGCCTCCGTCCTCACCATCGAACTGTGTCGTTGATCCCTAGCCGTCCGATCCGTGGTTATCGTTCCCGATTGCGCCACGTCGCCGCAGCCCGCAGCCCGTTCCTCGGCCGCCCAATCCCGCGCCACCACTGGATGTGCGATGCGTGGCCGTGCCGCGTCAACGCCCCGCCATCCGCCGCGTGGTCGTCCCGTGTCTGCCGTGTCAACGCCATGTCAGCCCTAGTCTTTCGCGTGGCATCCACCTCAGCCGGTCCGCCACATCACCTTGCCATTCCCGTCGGTGGTCTCGGTTCACCGTGAGCCGTGTCTCTGACGCATGGGCCCCATGTGTCAACGGCATTTCTTTTCCTCTTTTCTGATTTTCTTGAAAATGCAAAATTCCAGCCAATCATGTGATGACACGTGTCACCCCCTTTTATTTTCTCTGATTTTCCTGACCCGAGAGACTTCCAAGAGCCCGTTCTCCTTTGTCCGAGCTCCGATTCTAGTGATTCAAATTTCTAAATTCATGATCTATCTTCCAATACCATTATTTTTAATTTTTGAATTTTTTTAATTTATTTTATTTATTTGTTCTCGTTTCACGTGCAGATGACGCAGTCGAAACGCAGGCGAATCATCAGGCAGAGGTAGAACCAGCAGGAGGCAACGAAAACAAGTCTTCCTTGAACATGTTGATCCCAAATTTTATGAAAACCTTATGTTGTTTCAAATTACGCATGCTTACTTTTACGCAAAGTACTTTAATTATGGTGTTAAGGTTTAGTTACATACCAGCTTGTTATACCCTCATTGACATTATTCATAACAACCTTTGCCACCCTAGATGATATCTAGCTACTTTATCTGGTAATAACCAATAGTGTAGAATGGGACTATAGAATTGCTTAGTCTAGCTTAATCGTTTCGATATTATGCCATATGGAAAACTTTTTAAACATTGTTCAAACTTATTTGCGAGATTGTGGCAATTGGTATTGCTACTGTTATTTATTTGAAATAAAGTGGAAATGGTTTAGACCGGGGCGGATGGATGTTATTGGGTACTGGATGCACGAGATCTTGTAAAGTGATTGTTCCGTCCTAGTCAATTAAGGACCGAAGCATGTGTTACCATGGATCGAGCACTACCGTACAATCACAAGTCTATATGGGTACGACCTGGCTAATTAATTTGTGTGTCTCGTTATTGGCTTCGCCATTTGGTTGGATGTGGGTGCCGGATGTAGACACTCGCAAGGCGCAAGAGTGGGCTTTTGTACTGGATAGCTAGAACCCTAACAGCGGTGAAACCTTAGTGGGCAAAGTTAGTAGCGAGGTTGTGCATTGTAAAGGCATTGTCATGATCTCTCTGCCGACATACCAAAGGAAGTGTGTTAATTACATGGCAACAAGAGTCGATTATGTCTTGTGGGTAAAGCTATACACACTCTACAGAGTTAAAACTACTTAAGTAGCTGTGCCCGTGATCAAGGGCGGGTAAGGTACGCTAGCACATTGTAGATCTTATGGTTTTGTTTTAAATGAAAATGATGGTTTGTGAATCCATGAGTGGTTGGAACTCTCGGGTTTTGGTTTGGCGGTTGGAGCCAGTCAGGTGATTGGAACCTGTGTAGTTGTTACATCAAATTCAATTACTATTTAATTACACTTTGATTAAATGATGCTTTGTGAAATTACTATTGGTATTTAAAGTTAAACTCTGCTTTACGTTAAAGGAACCATATTATGCCTTCAATTGTTTGACCATGCATATAGTTATCATGCATTATGTTTCCAAGACTTGCAGAGTATATTTTGTGCTCACCCTTGCAACTTCCCAACTTTACACATAGGAGTACGCTGAAGTTGAAGGTGACTACAACTTCTATGTTTGTGGTTATGATGAAGGCGATCCGGACTACTAAGACGTGTACCCTAGTCGATTGCCTGTTGGACATATGGATTGGCTCATTCTACTGCTGTTATTTTATTTCCGCTGCTTCCTATTGAACTCAAGTCATGAGGCTGTCTATTTGTAATAATTTGGCCATAAGGCTGATACTTTCTTTACTTAATAAATATTATTTGCTTCGTGGTATGATTGTGTTATCATCACAGTTTCCACTGTATGTGCTAGCTTTTCCTGGACTAGCACGATTATACACAGAGAGTTTGGATTTAGAAATCTGGTCCCGACATTCATCCAGCACAGAAAATTTCGAGGTGATTAAAAAATCTTTTTCAAATTGATTAGTGTATGTATTATGGGTGATATCTCAGTATGTATTGCAAGATTAGTGTATATATTTCTCAGATATGTGTATTTCTAGGCTGGATTAGTGAGCAATTGCATCTTGTTACCTTAGTCGGTACGCGTGGATCCATCTTGTTACTGTGAAGTATAGTAAACATTAAACAATCCATCCAACCAGCACATTAGTGAGAAAAAAGTCAGGATCAACTATGTCATATATATTGTATGTAAGAAGAATTATTGCATTTATATTTTTTGAAACTGGCATTGCCATAATAATTTAATGTGCACATAATTTGGGTGCTTTCATGTACTGTCAGGAGATAGGACCCATGAATTTAAGAAGATATCATACTTAAATGCTAGTATGCTAGGTTTACTTTGTTCTCTTTTTAGCTATTTTAGTTCGGCTAAAATTTATACTAAATCTAAGTTAACCGTTCACAGCCACAATCCTCGCCAGGATCACAACAGGGGGTTAGCCCCTCGAGGAGGGGCTCACAGAGCCAGATCTGTAGTAAGGGTGTCGGTGTACTTTGCACCGGGGTACCCTCTCCGCCGTAGAAGTAATAGGTCCAAGGAGTGGCCTGGCCCAGTTTAGAGCCCACGTGGCCTCGGCGGCGATCGCAAGCCGCAGCACGCCTCGCTGCCACGGGCGAAAGCACGCTTGCCCGACAAAGTAGGAGCCCACGTGGCCTCGGCGAAAGGGCTGGCGACCACGCCGCCGCCGGGCGAAGCGTTCAGCGTGGCATCTGGCGGGCGGCAATGGAGAGCACGCACGCTCACGGGCGAGGAGTCCACGTGGCCTCGGCGAAAGGGCTGGCGAAGATGCCTCGCTCGCCGGCGAAGCGTTCGCATGGCGTCTAACGGCAATGGGCGAAAGCACGCCACTGCCGGGCGACGAGCCCACGTGGCCTCGTTGAGCGATCTGGCGACCACGCCGCTTGTCGGACGAGTGGCCGCATGGCGTCTGGCGGCAAGCGGCGAAGACGCCGCTCACGGGCGAGGAGCCCACGTGGCCTCGGCGAGCAATCTGGCGAGTACGCCTGCCACGGGCGAAGCGCCGCGTGTCGTCGGGCGGCGGCGGGCGAGCATGCCACGCCTCTACGGTGAGGAGCCCATGTGGCCTCCTAGCGAGCAGCCTGGTGATCACGCCCTGCCCGGCAGGTGGCCCGCGTGGCGGCTTGACGAGTGGGCGAGCGCTTGGGCCCCCTTGTTAGGCCACGAAGGCAACCAAAAGAATGAGGGGGAGGCTTCGCCTCGAAGTTTCCCTCCCCTGGTACCTTGTGTCAGGGCCATTAATTGTGAAGGATTCAGGTTTCGACACGACGACGGCTCATCCCTCTGAGGCTTCTTACCAATCCGTCGTAGGGGCGTCCTGTCCCGGGCGGACCGGGCAAGGCCTCTCACCGACATTAAATGATGTTCGAAGGACAAGGCCACGAAGGTGTACTTAATAAATGAGTCGTGGGTCGACGTGGAAGCTGGAATGATGGGTGTAATTAATGTATTGTAGATAAGTATAGCGCCCTCTTCTCTCCTGCCCGAAGTGGCCCATCTATATAAGGGCGCCGTGGTGCATGAGGGAGGGGGCCGATCGGCTAGAACAGAAAGCATAGAGAAGCAGACACTGAAGAACACCCTTGTAAACAGATCCCCATTTTCTCAACAAAGAACCAGCAGGACGTAGAGCTATTACCCACACCGGGGGCCTGAACCTGGGTAAACCGTCGTGTCCACCAGCTTACTGATTCCCGGAATCCATCGTCGAGAGACATTAGGGTTTCTAGCCATGAAGATGCCCTCTACCGAACCATATTTTCCGTCCAGGGAGTGAGTACCCCGTTAGCGGAATCTTGTCAGGCGAAATACGCCGATAGGGGCGTGCTAGGTAGGGGGCTAGCGGTTGGCTCATCCGGCCATCTCTCCGGCGGATTTCTATCTTCCGTCCGAAAGGACCTTGCACCTGGTCCTGGCGTATTTGCACTCACCTCGCCAAGGGGACGGCGGTGGCTCGGTCAGTGCGGTGCCAGTTCGCTGCGGAGGCGGCTGTGTCGTCTTGAAATCTCCATGTGGCTATGCCGGGGGCTGGTCGCCCAGTGGCCTATGATCAGATAAGTTGTTTGCATTTGGCATTATCGACTTATTATTTTTTGCGTCTGCACCTCGTTGGATCGAGTTACGCGTGATTGTCGCTAGCGTTGGGAACCTAACGGCTCCTTGTTGGTAAAAGGAGGCACCCAGTGTTCACGTCGTGCAAAGTCGAGTGATCAGGGGGTCGAGTCTGGCACGGTCGACTCAAACGTGGCCCATACATCTTGGTTCAGCTCCACGAAGCACCGACGGCTGTCTCCGCGAGCGCCGCAAGCCCTATACCACCCCTGAGAACGTGCTACTTTGTCGCGCGATGCTGCAGTTAGGCTCCAAGAGATCACAGGGATAAAAGCTCCGAAAGGGCAAAAGCCAGTGACAATCGTGTGTAAAGACTTAGGGCTCTATTTGTTGTTATCACGCATGATATATATATAATTATTGTTTGCATCATGACAGCTAAGAAATGCTGAGGCATTGACCTAACCCGAAGAAATCAAGACGGCGCAACGCGATCATGCAGGCAAGCTCGCTGGGGAGACCCGAGGTGGCGTTCAAATCTAAGCGCCGCGTGCGCGCCGAACCGTCTCAATAAGGGCATCCCTCGCCTCGGCGAGCTTCGGGATGGCGTCAATTAGCGCGTCGACAGTGGCGGTGTCGCGGGCGGCGGCGTCTAGCTCGGCCCATTCGGCCATGGCGAGCTCAAAGTCGGCCCAAAGCTCAGCGAGGAGGACCTCCTCGTCCATAGGCGCTGGTGGTCCGCCTCCCCCGGAGCCGAATGCCAGCTCTTCCGCAGAGAAGGACAACGGTGGAGCTTCGTCATCGGAAGAAGGGGAGCGGGAAGAAGCCATCAAGGATTTGAAAGAAAAGGAGGCTAAATGTTGCAGAGTAGTAGAAGGTTTGTGAGGCGAATGGTCCCTCTAGTTCCAGCATCCGTACCCCTCTTATATGCTGAAGGCGCGGAAGCCGAATGATCCTCGAATAAATGTGGGCGTGGGAAGTTGAGGCGCCCCCGTGTCTGCTAAGGGATATTGCGCCATTGTGGCAGAGGCGGAGTTCTTCAGGCAAAGAAGGCTCCGGGTTAACCTTCTCGGTTCAAAGCAAACTCTCTTCAGTCCGGACACTTTGGACTAAATGTCCGGATAGTCCGGGGTTTGCGCAGAGCAAGTGTAACGGTTGGATTTTGGGAGGCCTATTTAAGCCCTCACTCCAAATCTAACCGTTGGCACCTCATTCATTGCAGCATTTAACTCTCAAGCTCACTCTCACTCTCTCTTGAGCCCTAGCCTCCTTCCCCCACTTGAATCTTTGATTTGATTTGAATCTTTGGGGAGAAAGGAGGATTTAAGTGTTTTGAGCTTGCATTTTGATTCTTGAGCACAAGTTTCATCTTCCAAGGCGATTTAGCGGCGATTTGTTACTCTTGGAGTTTGAAGGGCTCCTAGACGGCAAGGAGTCACCGGAGCCTCCAAGACTTGGTGTGGAGAGCCCCTAAGTTTGTGAAGGCAAGCCTCGCCTCCAAAGGAAAGAGGCAAGAAGAAGACCCATGAGTGCTTTGTGTAACACCGGAGGAAAGTGGTCAAGAGGGACCGGGCTTTGTGCCTCCTCAACGGAGACGTAGGATTCCCTTCAAGAATCCGAACTTCGGGTAAAAATCGTTGCCTTCTTGTTCTTCATTTGCTTGTGCTAGGGTTTGTGGGTCTTGAACCTTTCGGAGCCCCGATCTACTTCATCTTTGTGTTTGGCTTTAGATCCACTTAATCCTCAGGTATCTGACTTCATTTAGAGTATTTGTATTCATTTAGATTGTTGAGAAATTGCTCAGATTTAAAATCCTTCCTTTGTCGCTTTCGGTCCAGTATCCGGACAAAATACCCTGATAGTCGGGACAGTCCGAGTATCCTGATAAAATCCCTGACACTCGGGCTAAGACCCTGGAGAATTTAATTTGTTGCAAATTTTTTTAATCCGCCTATTCACCCCCCCTCTAGGCGACATCACCGGTCCTTTCAATTGGTATCAGAGCCAAATCTCCTTAGTTTGGCTTAACCGCTTGGAGAATCTAAGATGTCGATTCACGTAAGAATACCAAGGTCAGAACAAACCACGGATACGGGCTCCGGTATTGGGGTTGCTATTCCATTTGATTACACCTCTCTTGGTGTCTCAAGCTCCTCATCTTATGTCTCCGTGCCCTCCGGTCGAGCGCCTCATTTCGATGGCACTCACTATGCCGCATGGAAACATAAGATGAAGATGCACTTGAGATCGCTTCACCCTTCTATTTGGAAGATTGTGCAAACAGGTTTCAAGCCCGTTGATCCGAACAACCTTACTCCCGTAGAAGATAAAGATCAACATTTCAATGATTTGGCAGTCAATGCTTTGTTCAACGCCTTGAGTGATTCTGAGTTCAACCGAGTCGATGGACTCGAGGAAGCAAAGGCCATTTGGGATAGGCTCATGGTCAGTCATGAAGGAGTTTCAAGTGTCCGAGAATCGAAGATAGAGCTCATTATTGGTGAGCTAAGCCGGTTCACTCTGGAAGAGGGAGAATCCTACACCAAAATGTTTGACCGCTTGATGGTGCTTGTGAATCAAGCTAAGGGTCTTGGGTGCACCGATCTTACGGACAAGGCCGTGGTGAAAATAATTCTTTATGTGATCACTCCTACCAACCGTAACCTTGTTCAATTAATCCGAGACCGGCCCAACTTCGACACTTTGACACCTCATGATGTCATCGGCCGGCTTATGATGGACGAGATGATGATAAAGGAAGCCGAAGTTGTTGAAGAACTCAAGTCGGGCAAGAAGAAGGGCATTGCCCTAAAGGCCGTGAAGACCATGAGGGAAGTTGAGGAAAGTACAAGTGAAGATGACGCGTCAAGAGGCCCCCTAACAAATGAAGACATGGCCTTGCTCGTGAGAAGATTTAATAGATTTCTTAGAAAGAAGGGCTACAAACCGGGAAGTCACTCCAAGAATCAATGGAGTAAGTCAAGAGGACGACACTCAACGAGGAAATGCTATGAGTGTGGAGAACCCGGTCATTTCATCGCCGAATGTCCACAACGCGAGAAGAAAGATGAAAAGCCCCACAAGAAGGACAAGTACCGGGGCAAAGACAAGGAAAGAAGCAAAAGATTCAAGCACTACAAGAATAAGGGGCAAGCACACATTAGAGAAGAGTGGGATTCAAACTCCGACTCCGACTCAAGCTCCGATTCCGATGAGGGAGGAATCGCTTCCGTCGCCATCGCCGTATCCTCTACTCCGACAACGTCGAAGGGCCTCTTTGACAATTTGAGCGATGACGACGAAAACGCTCCAATGTGCCTTATGGCTAAGGGGCGAAAGGTATCAATCAAAACTTCATCCTCTTCTATTGTTGACTCATGTATGGATGATAGTGATGACGATAGCGATGATGATTGTGTAATCAAGTCAATTAAGGACTTTGACATTCAAAAATTAGATATGCTTCTAAAAGATATTGAAAAATTGGAGGAAGTTGTCGAACAAAAGGAAGCTACTCTCGAGGCTCAAGAGGATTTGCTCATCCTCGAAAAGGAGAAAAATCGTGAGCTAGAGAAGAGCTTATCTTTTGAAAAAGAGAAAAATGGGGAATTGGTTAAGAATTCAAAATTGACCAAATCCGAGGTGACTAGTCTCGAGATCACCAACGCTTCACTTGAAGAGGAACTTGCTAAGGTAAAGGACGCTTGCAAGGCTCTTGAGTTGAAGCTTGTTGATCTCAAGAATAGCCCTCCGATTACCTCAACCATTAGCTCCAATTCTTCATTACCTTCTACGAGCAATGGATGCGCTAGATGTTACAACGTGAATATTGATACTTATGCCACTAACCTTGAGACATTGCAAGTGTTAGCATATGAAAATGAGAAGCTCAAGGAATGCTCAAGATGGACTTCAAAAGTCCTACAAGGCAAGTAAGGAACTAGAGGAGTTCCTAGGTGTTTACAAGGTAACACTATGAAGCATGGGCTTGGATATACTCCGCCAAAAGGGAAAAAGAGCAATATTGTGGTTGCTCCTTTAAACAAGCCCATCCAATTTGTTAAGAGCAAGGAAAACTCTAAGTACAAAACTCACTCTACATTTTTTGCATCTTATGTACTTAAGAAAACTAACTTAGGTTGTGTAGTTGCTTGTCACATTGGGGGTAAGTCCAAAAGTACCTCTAATGTGCGATCTATCTGGGTTCCAAAATCACTTATCACTAACGTGCGTGGACCTAAACAAGTTTGGGTACCAAAGAGCAAAAACTAAATTTCATTTTGTAGGCCTACATCTCCGGTGGATCAAGTTGGATCTTGGATAGCGGATGTACACATCATATGACCGGAGAAAGGGCAATGTTCGCACAGTTGGAAGCCAATGGATCGAATAGTGAAAGCATCATATTTGGCGATAACGGAAAAGGTGAAGTAGTAGGTTTAGGTAAGATACTAATTACCAATGATTTCCATATAAATAACGTTTTACTTGTTGAATCACTAAGCTACAACTTGTTGTCTGTTTCTCAATTATGTGAAGCGGGCTACAATTGTGTGTTTAGTGACAAGGGTGTGGATGTCATTAAGAGGGATGATGGTTCAATAGCCGTTAAGGGACGTTTGAAAGGGAATCTTTATCTTGTAGATTTCACTACGGATAGAATTAACCTTGAAACGTGTCTTATGGCTAAATCTAGCATGGGTTGGCTATGACATCGCCGACTTGCCCATGTTGGTATGAGAAACCTTCACAAACTCATTAAAGGCAATCACATTTTTGGACTAACAAATATTGTATTTGAGAAAGATAGGGTCTGCAGCGCATGTCAAGCCGGGAAGCAAGTTGGAGCTTCTCATCCCGCCAAGAACGTGATGACTACTTCAAGACCATTGGAGATGCTCCACATGGATCTATTCGGCCCCATCACCTACATAAGCATTGGAGGAAACAAGTATGGTTTAGTTATTGTTGATGACTTTTCTCGCTTTACTTGGGTGTTTTTCTTGCATGATAAAAGTGAAGCTCAAGGAAGCTTGAAGAAATTCATGAGAAGGGCTCAAAATGAGTTTGAAGTGAAGATCAAGAAAATTCGGAGTGACAACGGTACTGAGTTCAAGAATACCGGCGTTGAGGAGTATCTTGATGAAGAGGGCATCAAACACGAGTTCTCGGCTCCCTATTCTCCTCAACAGAATGGGGTAGCCGAGAGAAAGAATCGCACACTCATCGAGATGGCGCGAATAATGCTTGACGAGTACAAAGTCTCCGACATATTTTTGGCGGAGGCCATCAATACCACGTGTCACAGCACCAACCGTCTCTACCTCCACAAGATTTTGAAGAAGACGGCGTACGAACTCCTCACCGGCAAGAAGCCCAATGTATCCTACTTCCGAGTCTTTGGGAGTAAATGTTATATCCTCAATAAGAAAGCTAAGTCCTCTAAATTTGCTCCTAAAGTAGATGAAGGTTTCTTACTTGGCTATGGATCAAATGCCTATGCATACCGAGTTTTCAACAACACCACCGGTGTGGTTGAAATTTCGCGTGATGTGACATTTGATGAAACTAACGGTTCTCAAGTAGAACAAGTTGATCGTGTTGTGATTGACAGGGAAGAACCTTCATGCGAAGCAATCAAGAAATTGGCCATTGGGGAGGTAAAACCGGTGGAGCAGGATGCAATCCCGAGCACCCCAACCCGGAGTGTCCGGGATAATGTCCGGAGTATCCGGACTAAATCTCCGGAGTGTCCGGACTCAACCCCGGATATTCCAGACTACAATGCTCTAAATGATGCCCCTTCCTCATCCATACAAGTTCAAGATGGCTCAAACCCCTCTCAAGATGATGGAGGCCCTATTCAACGTTTAAATGCAATTGTTCCTCATCCAAGAGTGCATCAAAGCGTGCAACGAGATCATCCCGTCGACAACATCCTTGGAGACATCAACAAGGGAGTATCCACTAGATCTCGAGTTGTAAATTTTTGTGAATTTTACTCTTTTGTTTCTTCTCTTGAACCGCTTAAGGTAGAAGAAGCACTCCAAGATCCGGATTGGGTGATGGCTATGCAAGAGGAGTTAAATAACTTCGAACGGAACCAAGTGTGGAAGCTTGTCGAAAGGTCCAAGCAAAATGTGATTGGAACCAAATGGGTATTTCGGAACAAGCAAGACGAGAATGGAATAGTGACGAGAAATAAAGTCCAGTTAGTTGCTCAAGGCTTCACGCAAATCGAATGTTTGGATTTCGATGAAACATATGCTCCCGTAGCTAGGCTTGAATCTATTAGAATATTATTTGCCTTTGCCACTCACCATGATTTTAAGCTATACCAAATGGACGTGAAAAGCGCCTTCTTGAATGGACCACTCTCCAAAATGGTCTACGTTGAGCAACCACCCGGTTTCGAAGACCCAAATCATCCGGACCACATCTACTTCCTTCACAAAGCTCTCTACGGACTTAAGCAAGCACCGAGAGCGTGGTTTGAATGTCTTCGAGATTTCCTTCTCGGCCAAGGTTTTGTAGTCGGAAAGGCCGACCCTACTCTCTTCATTAAACATATTGATAATGATTTATTTGTTTGTCAAATATATGTTGATGACATTATATTCGGATCTACTAACGAACATCTGTGCAAGAAATTTAGTAGGATCATGACCAAAAGGTTTGAGATGTCCATGATGGGCGAGTTGAAGTTCTTCCTCGGATTTCAAGTCAAACAACTCAAGGAAGGAACTTTTATATGCCAAACGAAGTACATCAAGGACATGCTCAAGAAGTTCGGTATGGAGAACGCCAAGCCAATAAAGACGCCAATGCAAGCCAACGGGCATCTAGACCTCGACAAAGAAGGTAAACCGGTCGTCCAAAAGGTATATCGTTCCATGATCGGCTCTTTACTTTATCTTTGTGCATCTAGGCCCGATATCATGTTTAGTGTGTGCATGTGTGCACGATTTCAAGCCACTCCCAAAGAGTGCCATATGGTGGCCGTAAAAAGAATCTTGAGATATTTAGTGCACACTCCTCATTTTGGGCTTTGGTATCCAAAAGGGTCATCTTTTGAATTAGTTGGGTATTCCGATGCGGATTATGCCGGATGTAAGGTGGATAGGAAGAGTACCTCGGAAACTTGTCAATTCTTAGGAAGATCCCTTGTCTCTTGGTCCTCTAAGAAACAAAATTCCATAGCCTTATCCACAGCCGAACCGAATACATAGCTGCCGAGAGTTGTTGTGCGCAATTGCTTTGGATGAGGCAAACCCTAAATGACTATAGCCTAACCTATAACCATGTTCCACTCTTGTGTGACAATGAGAGCGCCATAAAAATTACCAACAATCCCGTCCAACATTCCCGTACAAAGCATATCGATATCCGCCATCATTTCCTAAGAGATCATTCCACTAAAGGCGATATCAATATCCAACATGTGAGCACAAATGATCAATTAGCCGATATATTTACCAAGCCACTTGATGAGAAGAGATTTTGCGATTTGAGAAATGGGCTAAATATTCTTGATTCTCGTAATTTGACTTGAAAAGTGCATGCCATTGATTGATGTTTGGAAAATGTTTTTAGAAAAGTTTACTTGGTCTTTTTCTTTGATCCTTTTCGTGTTGATCGAAATCTTTGATCTTCGGATCAAGCCCAATGCCGTGTGACTATGGATTGTTTGATTATATGTTCGCTAGTCACATTGTGCAAATGACCTTTAGGATCTCTTTTCTTTACGCTTCAAGCTAATCATCCTTCTCATTCCTTGCAAAATCCTTGTTGGATCCCGAGCTGTCAACCCGGACAGTCCGGACTAATTGTCCGGATAGTCCGGAGTATCCGGACTAATTGTCCGGAGTATCCGAGTTGAGGGGTCTGCCTATAAAACCCTTGCGGGGAGGTTATTTCTCTCTCTTCCCTCATTTCTCCAAATCGCATCTACTTCATTTGGGTGCCCTAGCCGCCGCCCTTGGCATCTCCTTCATTCCCGGTGTGCTCCTCCCTCACCGAAGTCTCCGGATCATCCTTGGCGGGCTTGGGAAGAGATCTCCACTCGGCATTCCATCCTTTGGTTGTTCCTCTTTGCGATGGCTTCTTCCCAGGGAGGTTCCGGTGCCGGCAAGCGCCCTATTGATTCTCCTCTTTCTTCTCCCGTTTCCGGCGCTTCCAAGAAGAAAAGACAAGCCGTAAGGAAAGTTAGCCAAGGCTGTGCCAATCTTCTTACCGCTCCTCCCGCTGCTCCATCTCCGGCTCAAGTTCCTGTGGACGCCCATGCGAGGCTTCGTGAGCAAAAGAAGAAGCATCATCAAGCATCTCGTGAAGCCATTGGTCTGTTTGAGAAGTGCCAGCCCTTGTGGAGGTACCCTGGCCAGATGATGCCCCTTCGAGTGGTTGATTATCGAGTGGGTTCTGGAAAGGGCAAAGCCATTGTAGCACAAAGGAACAAGGATCCGCTTGAATTTCACCAAGATCAATATATCGACAAGCGGTTCTGGAATAGATTTCATTCAGATTATTATGAGACAGTTCTTCTACCCATGGAGCGCCCTGTGATGAAAATGAAAAGAATTGACTGCTCTATATGTCTAAGGCTCACAATCCGGTATTTGATGAAGTCATCCAAATTTGTGAGCGTCATAAGGTAAAGGATATTATGAGTTTTCTTTACCCTTGGAATGATGAGCTCATTATGCAATTCTACGCCACCCTATACTTTGACAAGAAGCAGGATGCCATATAGTGGATGACTGATAAATTATGGTATGTTGCCACCAAAAGGACCTTCGCTAGAGTTCTGCGACTGAGGTCAGTTGATGGTGATGCAAAATTGCATGACAAGAAGGTCTTAGCTCCTGAGCAGCTTGAAGACTTGTATGATTCTTCTCAGCACTTCGTGGTTGGCACAATAAAGGGTCTCAAGCCTGTGCCTGCAGTGCTTCTCAGGTTGCTTCGGGTCACTCTTTGGCCCAAGGAGGGAAATGCATCAGCCATTAGCTCTTATGGTCGGAACTTGCTGTTTCATTTAGTGGAGCGCACTCATGGCTTTGACATAGTGGATTTCATTTGGGAGGCCATCCGCAACAACTCTTTGAGCAATTCCAGCAGCTGCGGGTACGCACCTTTCATTATGGCACTCATTGATCATGTCACGGGCCTCGACTTCGTGAAGGATGTGGAGCATTTGTCATACAAAGTTCGTCCACCTTCAGCCTCGTCAGCTCCTGCAGCTCCTATGGAGAAGCGTCCCAGGGGTCATCCAGCCCGTGCCACTCCGTCAGCACCTTCCGCTCCTCCAGCTCCTCCTGCCGCTCCAGCCTCTGCAGCGGCTCCTGTTCCTCCTCCAGGCTCTCCTAGCACCAGCAGAGACACCATCAAGAGGATGCTTAAGTGCCTATTCTGTTTATGCCAAGATGTGTCTTCTCAAGTCAAGGAGACCCGTCGAGAGCTGCGTGAGCATCGCCGCGAGTTCCGTGCCTATCGCCGCCCGGCGGTGAGGACATTCCGCCAAAGAATGAGTCCGAGTAGTCACCGATGCACCTCTGATGGATTCCGCTACTCGGCAGCTTTTGGACTTCATATTCGCACCCTGTAGAACGCGTCGATGGCGGCGGCGAGGACAATGAGGAGGATGACTATCGGCCTTGAAAGACGACAGTGATCTTGGTACAGACTCTTCCTTTTTGGTGTCTTGATGCCAAAGGGGGAGAGAGTCTAGTGTTATCTTGTGCTTGCTTTGGTTGCTTTTAGTTACTCGTTTATTTGCTTATCGCGTTGCTTATCGTTGAACTTGTGCATGTACTTGTGATAGTTGGTTGTTGCACTGGTTGTCGAACCATCTTTTGATTAATGTTAATTTCCCTTCAGTAATGCATTTGCGTGATATCATGTCATACTTATTTGTGCAAATTATCTGCTGTATATCATGTCATACTCTCTTGAAAGAAAACATTTAGGGGGAGCTCTCGAAAAATTTTCCCGTAAATATGTGCATTTGATATTCAACTCAAATTCTTCCAATGCACATGTTTAGGGGGAGCTTCTCCGTGTATTTGGCTTTCCAAATACTATCTCATTTCAAATTTTATCTAAATCCAATTGTGTTGTCATCAATTCACCAAAAAGGGGGAGATTGAAAGTGCATCTAGGCCCCTCAAAGAGTTTTGGTGATTTATGGCAACACAATTCCATATACTAACGGTGCAAGTGAGATTCTATGCAGTGATCGAGAAGATATCATCGTTGGAAAGCGATTGGAGATCCCCACCATCCTTAAAAATTTGAAAAGACGGCATCAAGACTTTAGTCGTAAATCTTTTATTTTATTGAGTCTAAGGATAGCCGTACTATTAAGGGGGATACGACGGAAAATCACTTCTAGGATATGCTTGTGCTCATAGAATGAAAATTGCATCTCGAAAGTTTTTCAAAATATTGCATTTCCTATCAAAGGGTACTTCTGGCCGAGAGGGTCAGGCCGGAGTATCCGGACATTTAGTCCGGACACTCCGAGCTAGGGCCCTCGGTTGCATCCTCTGGTAAGTCCGGAGTATCCGGACATTTTAGTTCGGACACTCCGGGGTAAATGGTCTGGAGTATCCGGTGAGTCCGGAGTACCCGGGGATTAAGTCCAAATACTCCAGGTTAACCTTCTCGGTTCAAAGCAAACTCTCTTCAGTCCGGACACTCCGGACTAAATGTCCGGATAGTCCGGGGTTTGCGCAGAGCAAGTGTAACGGTTGGATTTTGGGAGGCCTATTTAAGCCCTCACTCCAAATCTAACCGTTGGCATCTCATTCATTGCAGCATTTAACTCTCAAGCTCACTCTCACTCTCTCTTGAGCCCTAGCCTCCTTCCCCCACTTGAATATTTGATTTGATTTGAATCTTTGGGGAGAAAGGAGGGGATTTAAGTGCTTTGAGCTTGCATTTTGATTCTTGAGCACAAGTTTCATCCTCCAAGGCGATTTAGCGGCGTATTTGTTACTCTTGGAGTTTGAAGGGCTCCTAGATGGCAAAGAGTCACCGGGAGCCTCCAAGACTTGGTGTGGAGAGCCCCGGAAGTTTGTGAAGGCAAGCCTCGCCTCTGAAAGGAAAGAGGCAAGAAGAAGACCGGCGAGTGCTTTGTGCAACACCGGGAGGAAAGTGGTCAAGAGGGACCCGGGCTTTGTGCCTCCTCAACGGAGACGTAGGATTCCCTTCAAGAATCCGAACTTCGGGTAAAAATCGTTGCCTTCTTGTTCTTCATTTGCTTGTGCTAGGGTTTGTGGGTCTTGAACCTTTCGGAGCCCCGATCTACTTCATCTTTGTGTTTGGCTTTAGATCCACTTAATCCTCAGGTACCTGACTTCATTTAGAGTATTTGTATTCATTTAGATTGTTGAGAAATTGCTCAGATTTAAAATCCTTCCTTTGGGCTGCTCAGTCCGGAGTATCCGGACAAAATACCCCGGATAGTCCGGACAGTCCGGAGTATCCGAATAAAATCCCCGGACACTCCGGGCTAAGACCATCGGGAGAATTTAATTTGTTGCAAATTTTTTTAATCCGCCTATTCACCCCCCCTCTAGGCGACATCACCGATCCTTTCACTAGCCCAGTTTAGAGCCCACGTGGCCTCCAGCGAGCGCCCGCAGCACGCCCCGCCACGGGCGAAGGCGTTCGCATGGCGTCTGACGGCAATGGGCGAGGAGCCCACGTGGCCTCGGGCGAGTAGTCTGGCGACCACGCCGCTTTCGGCGAAAGCAGCCCACGTAGCGTCTGGCGGCGGCCGGGCGAAGCACGCCTTGCCGCCGGGCGAGGAGCCCACGTGGCCTCGGCGGCGATCTGGCGAACACGCCACGCTTTCGCCGGGCGAAGCGGCTTCGCGTGGTGTCTGGCGGCGGCCGGCGCGAAGCACGCCGCCCACGGGCATGGAGCCCACGTGGCCTCGGCGAAAGCGATGCGGTGAGCACGCCGCTTTCCGGGCGAAGGCTGCGCGGCGGCGTCTGGCGGCGGCCGGGCGAGGCCGCCTGTCCGTCGGGCGAGGAGCCCACGTGGCCTCGGTGAGCGACTGGTGATCACGCCGCCTTTCGCCGGTGGGTGGCCAGCGTGGCGGCAGACGAGTGGCGGCGCTTGGGCCCCTTGTCGTGCCACGAAGGCAACCAAAAGAATGAGGGGGAGGCTTCGCCTCAAAGTTTCCCTCCCCTGGCACCTCGTGTCAGGGCCATTAATTGTGAAGGATTCAGCTTTCGACACGACGACGGCTCATCCCTCTGACGCTTCTTACCAACCCGTCGTGAGGCGTCTGTCCCAAGGACGGTGAGGCCTCTCACCGACATTAAATGAAGTTCGAAGGACAAGGCCACGGAGGCGTGCTTAATAAATAAGTCGTGGGTCGATGTAGAAGCTGGAATGATGGGTGTAATTAATGTGTTGTAGATAAGTATAGCGCGCCCTCTTCTCTCCTGCCCGGGGTGGCTCGTCTATATAAGGGCGCCTTGGTGCATGAGGGAGGGGGCCGATCGGCTAGAACAGAAAGCATAGAGAAGTAGACACTGAAGAACACCCTTGTAAATACTTCCCTATTTTCTCAACAAAGAACCAGCAGGACGTAGGGCTATTACCCACACCGGGGGCCTGAACCTGGGTAAACCGTCGTGTCTACCAGCTTGCTGATTCTCGGAATCCATCGTCGAGAGACATTAGGGTTTCCAGCCACGAAGATGCCCTCTACCGAATCATATTTTCCGTCCAGGGAGTGAGTACCCCGTTAGCAGAATCTTGTCAGGCGAAATACGCCAACAAAGGGGAATGGCACGTTGAGTGGTGGGGGTGGGCGACAGGCAGCACAACCACAAGATGACGCAGGCTCATGGTGTAGCAGCCAGTCTTCCAGCCATTTGGATCTCCCAATTGAGCATAGTGGGTGATGAGGACATCACTTCCATAGATACAACCACATCTACACATCAATTTGAACCCGCTGCTATTATAGAAGGACCGGTTACTCGAGCTCGCGCATCTACGCTTTAATCATCGGTGAATCGTTCTGAGCCTACCCATTAGTGATAACATGAATGGGATGCTATTTAATACTTGTGGTGATTTGATTGTACCTAGGAACCATGGAGAAGGACCCTCATGGACCAAAGTTGGGCCAAAGATCAAGTTCAAGTCGGATTGGAAAGAGAAGCACAAGTTCGAGTCCTGTTCGGCCTCTCCAACAACGCTGATTTCAAAATGTCATAACTTTCAATTCCAGAGGTTTCTGGAGGCCCATGAGTACACGTTTGAAATATCTCGGAGCCTACTTTCCAAAGGATCTGGCCTCACCTCAAAACTCCTTCAGATGTGTCCGGAAAGTGCCAAATACAACATATTACATTTTCAGTCCGAGTTCGAGTCCAATTCGGCCTCCCCAACAGCACTGACTTTAAAATACCATAACTTTTGATTCCGGAAGCTTTTGGAGGTCTATGAGTACACGTTTGAAAGATCTCGGAGTCTACTTTCCAAAGGATCTAGCCTCACCTCAAAACTCCTTCAGATGCGTTCGAAAACTGCCAAAAAACACATATTACTTTTCCAGTCCGAGTCAAACTCTAGTCCAAGTAGACTTGGTGCTTTGGATTTGAGTTGTATTAGAACTCCAATGCTATGGACGACCCTCTCCTGCTCCTCTAGTATAAATAACCACCCAAACCCTCATCTAGGACTTGGGTTTTGTTTATTTGATAGTTTAGCCATTGCTACTATTTTGAATCTTCCAGACGTGCTCAACAGCCGCCTAAGAAGCTCCTTGTTTCAGAACCCCACTTTATCAATTCTTCATCTTTATTTGCAATTTCATATTGCCTTTACCTTTGTTCTTGCTTGTTCTTCGGTTGCATGCGAGAATTGAACCTCGTGTTCAAAGTTGATCGTGCAACAAAGAAGATCAATAACCCTTTGGAGTTGGTTTAGCGATTGCTAAGGCGCATCGTCGTCGTACGTTGTAGTCGGATCGTCAAAGTCAATTCCACCAAATCGAAGTTATCACTCTCATCGAAAGATCGGGACCCAAAGTCACATAAGGTGGTATCAGAGCGCCAAGTTGCTCGGTGAGAGATTCATTACCCTAAATTAGTTTTTGTTTTCTGTCCAAAATTGAAAATCCTCCACAAAATTTCAACCTTTAGATTCAATCTGGTATTTTAGTGAGTTTTGTTAGGTTTTGATCCATTAGAGTCCTTGTTTTAGTTGCTGATCGTTTTTCCTTCGCGTAGCTTTTATTTCAATCTGTCCAGTTCTTTGTTTGATCATTACTTTTGCATACGAACTCGGATTCTAGTGTTTTTGCACTTTCCTAAAACCTTGAGACAATCTCCACAAAAACCTAGCTGGGCACGAATTCTAATTCCATCCGAAAGGTTGTTTAATCTGGACATCAAATTCGGGATGCATGTTGCAATTGCAATCCAGGTTGGTTCGGTATTTTGATCATAACTCTCACATACGAACTCCGATTGAGACGTTTTTATACTTTCCTGAATCCTTGAAGAGTCCTCTACAAAAACATTTTTGGGTGTCCTTTGTGATTCGGAATCCTTCAAACCAAATTTGACTCGGATTCGGATTTGGTCAGATCGGCTGAATTTTGTTAAATCTGTGCACCTTAGTGTTTTGGCCATAACTTCTACATATGAGCTCAAAATTGTGTGTTTGAATACTTGTTTTAAAGCCTAGAACAGTACTATCATTTTGTTACATTGTGAGCAAGCTTGATTCGGTCATTTTCATTCCTTAATTGCAGCCACAAACTTACTACATAGTTCTGGCCGAATTTGGGTTTGTTTCTTCAATTTGTGTTCTAGCTTTGTTCCTTTGAGTTGGTTGAGTCCAGTAGCATCTACAACCACAAAAGTATCAGTGCACATACCTTTAGGAACCAATTTATCCTTTGCGAATACTTTGATCCCAATTGAGACTAGCGATTTGAAATTGCTTGGGGCAGCTCCTTTTGATACGTTGCACTATCATAACTCCTGTGATATCAAGTTAGGGATTCCAAAACTTTGCTCATACTAGTGTTGGCCGAAAGTCACTAAAAAAAGAGAAAGAAAAAGCCAAAAGGCAAAAAAAAAGAGAAAAGAAAAGAGAATAGTGGCCGGCAGCACTACATTGATCAATACCCTAATTTGTGTTTGTCATTTTCAGATTGTGCAATTGTATTAAGTAGTGAGCAATCTTGTGCCCTTTTACCTTTTCTGAAGCAATTAGCTAGCATCTCTCCATAACTTATGCAACACGAGTTTTGGTGCTGAAATTATTCTTATTTAGCTCATTCCATTGGTTGCATTAAGTTTCATTATCTTTGTGTGTGCGTTGCCTTGAAATTCACTTATATCTTTGAGATCGGCAACTAGAGCTTGTGAATTCTAGTTTGGATCATTACTTATCATTACAATAACTAGAATTATCAGATTGCATAGGAAATTAACATAGCCTACCAAACTCCACATATTCTACCTCGTACGTTTGTTCGGTCCCTTGGCAATCGCTTTATCCAAGCTTACGGAGAATTTTTGACACCGCTAATGGCCGGCAAGTCCTGCTGCACGGTAAGAACTTGTAAGAGCTTTGGTTAAAGTTTGAGAGTTGAGCGACTTTTCTGCACATCCTATGTAGTGATAGGAACATTATACTTGCGATTTTGTTTCTCGTCTTCACTAACAATGGCAGGTTCTCAACATCGTAGCGCTTGGACCAACAGTATTGAAAGTGCATCTAGGCACTTATGTTATTTTGGTGATTAATGACAAACGCATATAATGACAATCTATGTAATTGAGTAAATGCTTAACTTAGTGCTTAACAAATGACAAACCTCTAATATGATTATATTGCTATGAGACTAACATGTTTATTGCTAAGTTGAGTATTAGTCTCATCTGTTTTGAGGAAAATCAAGTGGAATGGTTAAGCAAAGATAAGGTATGCAATTTTGGTATCTCTTCTATATTTGTTATTGTATTCCTTTTGTGCAAATGCATAGTAAACTCCAAGTAGCATGTTGATTATATATATGCACATTGGTTCATGTCATACTTATTTGTGCATATATATTCATTTGAGTTCATTATGTGCTTTGTTTTTAGTATGCATGTATTAACTAGAGTTAAACTTCATATTGCTATAGATTGACTTGGTGCATGCATGTTTTAGTTGTATATCTTCTCATGCAACTCCCTTAGTGAAGTTTAATCTAGAGTTGGACCACATATTTACTCTTATTCTAAATATTAGTCGCACATGTACAATTCGTGTATATTCTATCATGTGCTTCATTTAAGTAAAGACTGTGATCCTTGCCATGATTTAATTGATTCATCATATCGCAATTATCTCTCTAGTGCATATAAATCAATTACATATTCATCATGATGTACTTAGTAGAGAATATCTCTTATGTCAAGTGTTTCCAGTTATATTATGCTTCTTTATATGAAGCACTTGTGGTATAATTGCTCACAAATATCAATTTATTCACATCTCTTGAGCTTTTGGGACTAATGTCTTTCATGAGTGGTTTGGAAAGAATTAGGTCCCGTATGTGTATGATGACCAAGGTATCCGGAGGATGATCATTAAGCCGAGGTCAACAAGGCGGCGGTGTCACCAAGAGTTGAGGACTAAGTCAAGATCGACTTGGCGTGGAGATCGTCGGAGAGGATGATCAAGTCAAGGTCGATGGGGCGAGAGTCTCATGAGGTGAATCGAGTCAAGTTGGACAAGGTGAAGATGCCATCAATCATTTGGTAAAAGACATCATCGCATTGCATCCACGGAGAAGACGGCATGCGGATTGAATGTAAGACTTAGATTTCTCGTTTGAATTTGAGTCTAAGGATTGCCGTACTATTAAGAGATCTGACGTCGAATGACTTTTAGATGTGTCAAGTGCTCAAATGATCCTTTCTTGTGAAACTTAGAGAGAGTGGTGTTGGTGATGCTTAAAGTGAAAATTGTAGGTCTCTCTTGGATTCTTGGTGAAATCTAGATTTATCCTTTGAGATTTGGGTAGTGAGACCTTGTTGGTTGTGTAGCCCTTGTTCTTAGCTTTCAATAGAGTCCAAAATCACTTAAATCGGTCCGGAATCAAAAGTTATGCTCATTTTTGTCGGGTCTTGAGTCCATCCGGAGTATCCGGGTTAAGTCCGGAGTATCCGGGTTGGTACTCTCGGTTAGGTCAATCCGAGTATCCGGATGATTCCGAGTATCCGGGTGTCCAGAGTATCCGGGTATTTGTCCGAGTATCCGGACTTTGCGCAGTTCAAACGGCTAGTTTTTTGGAGACCTCTATTTAAAGCCCTCTCTTCCCCATTTGAAATGTGGCTATTATTCTGCAGCTTTGAGGGGTTCTCCTCTTGTTCTTGAGCCCCCTAAACACCCCTCTACCCTTAGATCTAAGTGATCCCCTTTGTGAGAAGGGTTGGGATGGTTTTGAGGGGTGAGGTGTTAGGTTGAGTGAGATTTGAGTTGTTTGAGCACTTGATTTCATCTCCAAGCTTGTTCTTCGTGCGCATTTGTTACTCTTGGAGGTTGAGGACTCCTAGACGGCTAGGAGGTCGCCTACGAGCCACCGGAGCTTTGTGTGGTTGGCCGTAGGAAGTTTGTGAAGGCCGGATTCCGCCTCCGCAAGGGAAGGAATCAAAGAAGTGAAGACCGGCGAGTGCATTTGTGCAACACCGGGAGGAAGAGGGTTGAAAGAGACCCCGGCTCAAGCGTCAAAGGAGTTGAAACCGGCGAGTGCATTTGTGCAACACCGGGAGTAAGAGGGTTGAAAGAGACCCCGACTCAAGTGTGACCGAGCCGCCTCAACGGAGACGTAGGATCCCCTCAAGGATCCGAACTTCGGGTGAAAAATCATCGTCTCCAAGTTTGCCTCTTACTCTTGTTTTAATATTTGATTTTGAATATTGAAATTGTCCGATCTACTTTTCTATTGAGCTTTCCGCTAGATCTCTACTTGTTCTAAGTACCTGGTAGTATTTAGAATTTTTGTGTTCAAGTAGTTTGATTAAAAATTGAAGAGATTAAAAAGGAAAAATTTTCATCTCGAGGTGCCCAACCCGGAGTATCCGGATATTTAACCCGGAGACTCCGGATAGGTGAAGTTTAATCCAAACCGAAGGGGTTAATCCGGAGACTCCGGACAAAAACCCCGGATAGTCTGGACATACCGGAGTATCCGGAGTAAAAGCTCGGATAGTCCGGGCTGATACCCTCGGGATTGTTTTATTTCGCTGTGATTTAGTTTTAAATTTATTATTCGCCTATTCACCCCCCCTCTAGGCGACATCCCCTGTCCTTTCAAGTATTCTAGGAGAAGAGATAGTTCACACTCTGAGATACAGAGAACGTACGAGCATAACTTCAACACCACGGAAGGTACAACCGCATAGCACACGTTCCATAAATAAGTTTACAGGTGATGAGGGTTCGCTGCATCATTCGCCACGCACGAAGGGCATTGTTGCTCATGTTGAGAGCATGACGAGGGCCACCATCGAGGCGCTTAGTGAGGATGTACGACTTACTAATGAGCGAATGTCGCTGCAAGAAGACCGTCTCCGTTCCATTGAGACCGCTCAGGGAGTTGCTAACACTACCCTTGCCACTATTTTGTCTAGACTTGCTATGCTTGCGATTCTTGCCCCGAACTTCCTATCCTCCGCCTCGTCTCCCACGCGCACAACGGGTTCCCATTGCTGCCCGCCTTCCCAACATGGCCCATTGCCGCTTCTACCGTTCGGACACACATCGCCAACACTTCGGCCCTAGCTTCGAGAGCGAAGGTGGAAGAACAAGATGATGAGAACTACGATCACTACGCCACTGATTTGGGGGATGACAATACCATCAATTTCGACCACGACCGTGACCATCGTCGACTACGCTTTAATTAGCAAGGTATGCAACGTGATCCACCGCGACATAAGGTACGTGATCGTGCTGACGTGTTCTCTAAAGTTAAATTTAATATGCCTCCTTTTGAAGGTAAATATGATCCCGAAGGTTATCTTACTTGGGAATTAGCTGTCGAACAATCATTTGATAAACATAAAATTCTTGAGCATGATAAGGTTAGGGTTGTTACAAATGGATTCTCTGAATTTGCTGCTCTTTGGTGGAATGATTACATGAGTAAAAATCAGGACATTCCTAGCACATGGAAAAAATTGAAGAAAATTATGAGAGCTACTTTTGTCCCTTCATATGTTGCTCGTCAATTACGAAATGCATTGTAACATCTAAAATAAGGTAGTAAAACAGTGGATGAGTACTACCAAGAATTTCAGCATAGATCTTTGCGTTCTGAGTTAGAAGAGATCGAAAAGACTCGCGTGAATAACTTTTATTTTGGACTAGATTTTGACATTCAGATCATGATATCTTGTAAAGAATTCAATTCTTTGTCATGTTTACTTAATCTTTCACGAGAAGCTGAAAGAAAGATACAAAGAAGACAATCAACCAAAATTCAAGCTCCCACAAAGTTAAATGCTACTCATGGCATGCACCGCACAAACACCTGAATGAGAGCATACACACCGAGCATGTGGAAGAAATACAAGAAAATTCGAGTGAAGTAGAGGATAGCACATGTGAGGATGATTCTACTAACACAATCCAATCAATTTGAACGAGGCTAATGACCGTGTGCAGATCTGATTTTACTGACAAGAAAAGGATCAAATTTGTGAGTATATTCTGCTCTACATAATTCTTGTGATCTACCACCTTGTGCCACAATTGTAGAACCATATGACGAATTGCATGCTTATAATTTTGATCATGTGGTGCTGATTACGCATAAGGAGGTGATAGCTAGAATATCACCTACCACTGTTTTGTGCTATATCATGTTGAATGAGCTCATTAGTTTGACTTGTGCTATGGACAAGATTTCGAAATTTCATCTCTGAAGTCTTTGTCTAGCACCCTTGCCTATTGTTTTAAATTCAATTTATTTGGTGAATATGGCATAGATGGCAAGTTTCTTGTTTACAGAATATGCATAACTTGTGATAAACTTGCTGAATTGAAGCTTGCTATTTTGGGCAATTTTAGTTGTAAGCAACAACTTGTTTCCTTTGCGGCTCCATCAAATTTTCCTGATATGTGTGATACCCATAGCTTGCTGCCACATTGTTCGAATTTTAGTACATTAACTTGTATTACAAATCAACATGTCGTAGTTGATGCGTGAAAGCCAATTAAAATTGTGTCACCATTATTGGAATGGTTTGATTTTGCTTGTTTACAATTTAATAACATGAATGAGCCATGCTTGATGCCAGAACTTGTTGTTTTGCCCACAAAACATGTTATTGAATGCGGCTCACAAAACATGAGCATTCTTTATCAAAGGTCAGGAATAGATATGTGCTTTACTTATATTTGCAAATCAAGTTGCAAACTAAATCATGCTAATATTGATGTTATATGCTTCACTTATAACCACAAATCGACTAGCAGAATTGCGAGGAAAGGTGCTTTGCTTAAATCTGATTTCCTCATGTGTTGTTTTGAAAATAACCCACCGCGAATCCAAAAGAACAATGAAATATGGGATATATATACATCTACGCCGTGTACACATTGTTCTTTTTGTTGGTTGCTTCGTTTCCAGCTTGTTCAAAACCGAGAACGGTTTTCCTTCAAAGAGGGGAGAAAGCATCGAAGAGTGCTAGCATTCATCAAGCCATAATATGCTGGAAAGAAGTGTTGAGCTATATGGATAATTATCAGGTGAATCCTCTAAGTGTTTTTCATGTCTTAAAAAAATATAAAGAGGCGGAGCTACTATTTTATTTAAATAAATGCAGGACCTATATGAGAATGTTTTGTGCTGAAGATGCGCTAAAAGGTGAGCATGAGTCGAGGACGACTCAAATGCAAGAAGGGGAGGATGATGAGGACATCACTTCCATGGATACAACCACATCTACACATCAATTTGAACCCGCTGCTATTATAGAAGGACCGGTTACTCGAGCTCGCGCACGACAATTTAATCATCAGGTGAATGCGTTCCTGAGCCTGCCCATTAGTGATAACATGAATGGGATGCTATTTAATACTTGTGGTGATTTGATTGTACCTAGGAACCATGGAGAAGGACCCTCATGGAGCAAAGTTGGGTCAAAGATCAAGTTCAAGTCGGATTGGAAAGAGAAGCTCAAGTTCGAGTCCTGTTCGGCCTCTCTAACAATGCTGATTTCAAAATGTCATAACTTTCAATTTTGGAGGTTTCTGGAGGCCCATGAGTACACGTTTGAAAAATCTCGGAGTCTACTTTCCAAAGGATCTGGCCTCACCTCAAAACTCCTTCAGATGCGTCCAAAAAGTGCCAAATACAACATATTGCATTTTCAGTCCGAGTTCGAGTCCAATTCGGCCTCCCCAACAGCACTGACTTTAAAATACCATAACTTTTGATTCCGGAGGCTTCTGGAGGTCTATGAGTACACGTTTGAAAGATCTCGAGTCTACTTTCCAAAGGATCTAGCCTCACCTCAAAACTCCTTCAGATGCGTTCGAAAACTGCCAAAAAACACACATTACTTTTCCAGTTCGAGTCAAACTCTAGTCCAAGTAGACTTGGTGCTTTGGATTTGAGTTGTATTAGAACTCCAATGCTATGGACGACCCCCTCCTGCTCCTCTAGTATAAATAACCACCCAAACCCTCATCTAGGACTTGGGTTTTGTTTATTTGATAGTTTAGCCATTGCTACTATTTTGAGTCTTCCAGACGTGCTCAACAGCCGCCTAAGAAGCTCCTTATTTCAGAACCCCACTTTATCAATCCTTCATCTTTATTTGCAATTTCATATTGCCTTTACCTTTGTTCTTGCTTGTTCTTCGGTTGCATGCAGGAATTGAACCTCGTGTTCAGGTTGATCGTGCCAACGGTAAGATCAATAACCCTCTAGAGTTGGTTTAGCGATTGCTAAGGCGCATCGTCGTCGTACGTTGTAGTCGGATCGTCAAAGTCAATTCCACCAAATCGAAGTTATCACTCTCATCGAAAGATCGGGACCCAAAGTCACATCAGTGGGTACGGTTCAATACCCTGTGGAGGGGATCAGGGTAGATACGGTTACAGACGGAGTTATAACGAATCTAGCATCTCCTAGCCGTTTGACTACATTGATCCGTTTGACTACATTGATCCATACGTCGATCCGTATCTTTACCAGTCCGAGAATTATAGCACCTGGATGTTTCATTATGAACATTGGAAGTCTGTCTGACTACCGCGGGATATGACATGGGAAGAATACAAGCAACAACACGAGAGGAGGCATCACAAGGTCATTATCGATAACGCGGAAGTGGAGTTTGCACCATAAGCGTACTACTACTCGTAGATACGTGATGCAAATAGATATTGATTTTATTATCATGCAAATATAGGATAAATTGTCATATGTATCGATTTTATTTCATGCCTAATGCAAATATACATCGATTGTTTGCAATTGTGACTCTCCAAATCCGAATTTTAGTCAAAATGCTGTCGAAATTTCTAACTTCATGGACTGATAATCATGTAAAAATGTTATGGTAAGGTTAATGATGCATCACAATCATCCAATTAAAATTTTAAAATTTTCTAACGTACTTTCAATCATTTTCCATCTGGACATCACCGCTGTCCAAATTTTTAAAAATCCCTCGAGCTTCACCATCATCTAAAAATTTTATGGAAGGATTACTGATATGATAGAATCATGCACAAAAAATTACAAATAATTCTAACATGGTTTGTTCTATTTTTCATTCGGTTCAAAATTATCGATTAGTGTTTTATTAGGATAGTAATCGTGTTTGAATTTTTAAAAATTCTAAAGTATTCATAATTATCTGAAATTTTTATAGAAACATCATCAATGTGTCAGGGATCTCCATAAAAAAATTTCAAAATTTTTTATTACGTTTTGACTGGATTTCACGCTGTGCAATTTTAGCGAGATCTCAGCAAAACCGGCCGAGATCTCGACAAAACTGGCGAGATCTCGGTTTGACCTGTAGCTCCAAAACCAGATTTAAATATTTGTTTTTGTATTTTGATCGGAATTTGTTTGAATTTGCAAGATTTGTATGACACAAGGATGTGCCGTCTTTCTGTTAAAAGTTAGGAGTATGCCATAATGTAACAAATCTACCAGATCACATTATCTTGGAATTGGGTGCCATGTCTGTAACCTTCAATGTTAGGAAAATCAATTCGTAAAACTTGTCGTCTCACCGAATATGTGCAGAAATGCTAAAGAAATTTTGCAAAAAAGAAGAAGATAAATGCAATTCCCCATCTGGATGGCAGGATGGGACCTAGACAGTAAAAAGTTTCCTGTCTGATGCGACCGGCTGAGGGAATATCATCAGGGTTAACAAAACCGTTTCGATCTTAGATTTTGACGAGACGATGGTACCAAAATTCGTGAAAAGCAGAGTGAATTTTGACCGAAATGGACAAAAACAGGTCGAAAAGTGACGAATTTCAAGCGGTTTTCGCAAAAATGGTCCACCAGTTGGAAAATTGGTTAAAAACTTATAAAAAATCAGGAAAATTGCAAAAAATATATTATAAAATTTGTAAAAAGCCATTAAAGGCACAAAAATAGAAAAAATGTAATAAATATATAAAATAGTATGGAAAACACAAAAAATTCTGACATGATATTTCCTAAATATAAAAAATTTTGACATGACCTTTACTATATTTTAGGTAATTGCAAGTTGTAAAGTAGGTATTTAGTGATAACATGTTAACAAATAATTTTTCATTTCAATACTACTCACATACCAATCCAACAAGTGCAAAAATAGGCATTCACATACCAATACCATTCACATATCAACACTATTTACATTTCAATATCTTTCATTTGAAGTTGTGAAGTAGGTATAGTTTTGTCATTCTTTTTCTATTGTCACACATATGCCATGTTCGACCTAGATGAATGGAACTTTAGTAAAAAAATGAGTTGCAATGAAACGAAACATACAAATCAAATAAAATTTCAGCATGATATTTGCTAGATTTTAGATAATCTAAAGTTATAAAGTAGTCATTTAGCAACAATACGTCGATAAATAACCTTTCATTTCAATACCATTCACATATCAATCCAACAAGTGCAAAAACTAGGTATTCACATATCAATACCATTCATATTTCGATACATTTTATTTGAAGTTGTAAAGTAAGCATATTTTCGTCGTTCTTCCCACACAAATGCCATAATGAACCTTCATGGATGCCATGTTAGTAAAAGAATCAAATTACGATGAAATAAAACATGCAAATGAAATATTACCTTCAGGGCTACTAGTAGTATTGTTGCGTGTACACTTGTTGACCATGTTGTATTCCTCAGTGGACATCAAGGCTAATCCTTGTGTAGATAGCAATCCGCATTATAATCATGCCAGTTTTGCCCCGTCTATGGCCTTATCATTTGCCATTGTTGGTACAATATGAAATAAAACACATGATCGTGCCACTCGTAGACCCTTTGGGTGGGAGATTGTACATGAGTATCGGGGATTGTGTAGTCATAGTTGTCATATGAGCCATAGTTTTCTTACGTCTCGATGACGCTATAAGAGTTAGAGCTATCATGAGGTGTGTTCTTTCCCTTTCCTCCAGTAGTCGTCCTCTGTGATTGGGGAGCGACATGGTCTTTATCCTGTATTGCATGAGTGAACTGCGACTCTCCTGTAAATTCAACAAAACACTGCTTTTCTGCTCCCCTATAAATATACCATAGCAAGATAATTTCTGTGCATACAAATATCGCTACTTGAATAAATAGTACTATTTTCGGGTGCCGTCCATTACTACTAAATATGGTTGTGTTTGGTATAGCTCCAACTCCACCAGATCCGTGGATCTGGTGGAGATGGGAATTTTTAGCTCCATCAGATCCGTGGAGCTAAAGCTATAAATATATTAAGAGTGTTTAAGTAGGTCATCTTATTTACATTTTAGACTAATAATATAATCTTAATTCACTTTATTTTAGCCTACAAGTTTCAGATTTGGGACGGAGCTAGGATCTAGAGCTCTGCCAAATAGGGCATATATTTCAACAAATATTGCTATTAAATATAATGAACAAATATTGCTACTAAATATACTTGAACAAATATTGCTACTAAATACATTTCAACAAATATTGCTACTAAATATACTTCAACAAATATTGCTTCTAAATATATTGCTACTTGACATACGTGAACAAATATTGCTACTTGACATACTTGAACAAATATTGCTACTAAATATAAGTAAACAAATATTGTTACTAAAATATGTTGAAGTAAATATTGTTACTTGAAATACTTGAACAAATATTGATACTAAAAATACTTGAACAAATATTGTTAGTTCAACAAATAGTACCATTTTGACATGACTACAGTGAGCATTGCATGACCATTTTCTAACTAATTAAAATGCAAAAACATGCATAAAAAAGAGATAGCTCCAAGTACTCAACCGAAAATCGATAAAACCGAGCAAAAACCGACTTGATTTTGCGAAATTCGGTGAAGAGCTCAAAATTCGCTTAAGCTTTTGATTTTCGCTCAAGATTCTCGGTTTTCGGTGCTTACCGCTTGAAAATCGCTCGGTGGTTGGCGAAACAATGGTGAGCGGTGGCCGGATCTAAGCGGAGGTAACGCTGTTGGGACAAACACAAAATGGGGAATTTTACATTGCAATGAATGTTTCGGTTTGAGCCTCCTGTTCTGTTGCCAGGTAATGGTTGTCGACTTGTTGGGGTGGGCCGAAGGCCCAGAGGTGACTTGGCTTGTGGGCTAAAAGTTTGCAGGCCAAGCCTTTTTTTCTTTTTCTATTATCTATATTTTGAATGGCTAAAAAATGTCTCTAAATTTTTTTTTTTTTAAAAAAAATCATGCTAGAGGTCATAAAGCTATTAATACTAATTTTAGGAAATTTTTACATATTTTTAAAAAAAATTCTAAATTTTTTAAATTTGAATTTGAACTTGACTGGTAAATCGAGCGGTATCGTTTTTCAAATCAGCCCGGTACGGACGGTTTTCGTGAAAACCAAGCGATTTTTGACGGTTTTTGAAACCTTGAATACAGTGGCGGAACCAGAAAATTTAGATTAAGGGTGCACTATTGACGGTTAGTAATATAGTATTACAAAAATAACAACTATTAGCTGTTGATAACACTTAAGAATAGTGCTCACTAGTAACAATCCATTAATTTTTTTATCTTGGTATGGCTGTTTATATATTATGCAAAAGTTTATATGGAGCCAAAGTATTTATCACATATTTCTAAAGTGATAACAAGTCGTAACCTTCATAAATAAATTATTATAAATAAATAATTGCTCAGTAGTATCCTATTGTTCTAACAAAAAAACCGTAAACCATCTTTTACTGTGTTGATGCTTATTACGCAAGTATTGATGGTTATATAGTATGAATTTTCATATAAAATACTCAATATTTGTCTTGATTTAATGCACTCATCACGATGATTATAACAACATAAATGAATGGTTCGTAGCTATGTTGAGAAAAAAGTTTGTATAAGTGATAGAACAACAAAGTATTTAAAAGTTCGTATAAGTGATAGAAGAACAAAGTATTTTATCTATCACAATTATATAGTGCCACATAGTTAGTAGCTAAGTTGATAAAAAGCTAGCAACCCTGAGTCATGAAATGTAATTATTATCTAAGTCCTTTAAGTATTATCAAATTGCATTGAAGTCCAAATGCATTGTAATATCTACTAGCAAAGGTATATCTAGAATTTTCAAAAATTTTGGGGGTGCCGTGCATACCCGGCACCCTAGTTGGTTCCGCCCCTGCTTGAATATCACCTTGGATATTACTTAGATTCTCTGAGTGATGGGTGATGGCCCTGTGGGTACGGTTTCAGAATCGTAGTTTTTCTGGCCCTAGTATTTTTTTTAATATAGTCTTGTGTGAACATAATTATAAAAATAATCTTATTCTTGATAGTAGAAGCGTCTGCCAGATACATCGGTAGGTAGATAGGTTGGTTATTTAAGTGGTAAATTCAATTAGTGACTTAATTAGGTGGTCGAATAATTAAAGTGATTAGTTAAGTATTAACATGTTTTGACCGAGGAAGATAAGCTCAATAGAAAAACTTGCCTGATACCGCTTCACGGCTGATGTCATCTGCTACACCTTCCATTGTTAGAAAGGTAGCTATTTTTATAAATTTATTTAGAAGAATTCAGATTAAAAAGAAAACGTGCTTAGATTAGATTCATTTCTAACCATTTATTTTCTTTCTTGGAAAACATAATTAAGTGCCAAGTCCCGTCAAATTAAATATATTTATTTTCACGAAAAATTTAGTGTATACGTAAAACACTGTATAGAAAGCGGGACCTTTACAGAGGCATCCTGCGCAACTCAAGGAACCACGCCAAGTCGCTATTGCTAAGGTGGGCGGGCCCACGTCGCAGCCAACGCAGGGATTTGACAACGAGATTTCTCCGTAACGGAGGGAGAGCGAGAGGCAGAGGTATGGGTGAGGCATCGCCGGAGTCCGGCGTCGCGGCGGCGGCCGGAGAACCATCTGGTCCGGCGCCGCCAAGGAAGGGGAAGTCGTGCAAGGGCTGCCTCTACTACTCGTCGGTCCTCAAATCCCGCGGCTACAACCCCATCTGCGTGGGGATCCCTCGTTCCATCCCTCAAGGTTCTAAACCCTAATGCCCACCTCCCAAAATTCTAGCATGTGTTCGAGCGATAGGCGTTACTCGTCGGCAAAATTGTCTTCTTTGGAATCAAAATTTTAATTTTTTTGGTGGTTGAGTTACGCTTGATGCGAAGATCTCACGAAACTATTGATGATTTGGTGTGGCAGTTCCGAGCTACGTGGTGGAAGAGCCTAGGGAAGAGGTGATGGCGCATGGACATGATTTGAGACAGTTCAAGTACGCATGCGCCGGTTATTCGATGTTTGTGGTGGACGACAGGGACGGCCAAAGCGACGAGAACGATGTTAAGGCGTTGTTGCCGTATTGCCAGGGGATCGAGGTTGGTTTGCATCTCATCGTTACAGTTCTAAACTCTGAATTCTCAGTTGATGTTGTTTGGTAATGTGGCTGGCCGTTCGCATATGGATTAAAACCTGTTTCTGTTAATGTTCATAACTTCATATGTAGGTAGTGAATGTGAATCATAACACATGGTCATAGATATCTCCAAAATTTTTAAGGTAGTAGATGCTGGTCATACTATCTTGCATGATCTTTGTATTTGAGTGAGACAATTCTCAATAGAATTTTGATTGCTAAAATGCTGGAAAGAGCACATACATGATTGTAATAGTGGCCTACAATCGTAGGCTTGTTCTGTTTGGTATTGCTAGCAACTGTAGGTTACTATGACCAGGACTCCAAATCCTGGAGGCAACCAAACGCTTATCTGGTTTCCTGGTGCCAATGGGGATATAGACAGACTAGTTGACTTGATCTGAAAATTGAACTTCAAAATTTATGCAAACTGAAAAGGAGATGTAATGCTGACGAGAACTGAACTGTAGTAGAGCAACATTCATGGTGAGCTAACCGCATGTGCACCAGAGTAGGGTTGTGGGTATCATGGACGGCATGACAGTAGATTTTGATTGGTGTCTCAGTGTGTCGGTGTCGGACGTTCACTTGGATGAAAAGACAACCAAGATGAATTGTAACTTTGGGGAGTATCGATAATGATGGGTTGGACTGAAGTTGAACACAGTATGACATTCTTGATTGTTTGGGCCTGATAACAAGATTTGGGCTATTAACAATGTTCAAAGTTTGTGCCTTTTTAATACTTCATATGCCTGATAGACATGCTTTCTATTATATTTACATGCAAATACAGTTACATGTTCAGTTAATTGCATGTGCTTGCATGTAAGGCCTTGTCTAGTTCCTGACAAATTAGTCATCCATATTTCCTCTAGGAAAGGTACTCGCTCCAGTCACAAATAGTTGTCATTTTGGACATAGGTGTAGTCAAACTTTTGAAACTTTGACTGTCAATATTTTTTAAAATATTTAAATTGGATACATGAAAATCATATGTGTAGATTTGTCTCAAAAAGTACTTTTACAATATTATAATTTAATTGTTTATAAATATATTATAATAGAAGTTAGTGGTCAAAGCTACGTGGAGACCATGTTGATGTCCAAAATGGCAACTATTTGTGATCGGAGGGAGTAGTTTCTAGTTTCCAAAAGATTAGCAATCACTGACTCCCTCATTAACTGCATGCATGTTGCATTCACAAGAGGTGCTGGATTTGTTGGACCATTGCCATTTAGACTTGCTGTTCTTACGTGCATACAATGGGTTTTGACTTTGAACACACAAAGTAGGTGCGAGTTGCCAATTTTTTTAGTGGAAATTGCTTCCTGGTCTTTTCCTCTACTGGGTGGCATGGCCAGATTTTTGTCTGGTAATGATTCTTAATTCAAATTATTGATTTAATATCGACTTAATCCTTTTGGGTGTGTTTTCTCTGCTTCTCACCAGTAACTATTACCAGCCCACTAGCAGGAACCACCTCTTTACCGAAACATTGAACCCTGATGGCTGATTGTGACTGCCATGATCTGCCATAGTGACCACAACCTCATCCTTCACCATTCTAGGTGCATGTCTTTTTGGTCCATTTTGAGTTCTGAAGTGAAGGTTGGTTATGGTGGCTCCCATCAGGACTAGTTTGAAATCTGAAGTCATCTGGTCTAACTACCCCTCTTTTGCTGCTCGCTACCATTGTCCTGTCTTCTAATTTGTTATCCTCTTTGGTATCTTTGCTAGATGTGGTTCACACAACATTTACTTACTGTGGGGCTTGATTTTATACAATGTAGCAAATCAGGTCACTCATCCTTGGTGTTTTTATTTATTGTTATTTATTGCTATTGGCAGTGTCACCCTTGGGTTGACACTGATGGTCAGACTAACCATTACTTGTGATTTATGAATAGAACCTTAGCTTCAAATGCATATCCATTTGGAAACTGAACACACTTCTTTAACTCATCTCTACCCTTTCAATTAACTACTCATAATCATAGCAAGACAATGGAACTTCATGAGTTTTCTGGATAGACTATTAGACTGCCGAGAGGTCTGCTGGAGATGACACTGCGTAGTATGTTGAGGATACTTTTCCTTCCCGATCAAGTCCATAAAGACATAAACTTGTGCCAACCGAATGATCCAAGACGTTCATCACCTCATTGCATGGTCTGTTAGATTCATTGGTGCACACAATACCTGTAGGCTAGCATGCTGCCTTTGCAGCTTGCATAAATAGACTTTGGGTTGTTTCAACATTACCATCATACAAGGAAATCCCCATCTTGGCCTAGACCCGGAATGTGATCTTGTTGTTGACTGCCTCATGCACTGAAAATGACTCGTCACTTTCATTCCTAAGCACACTCAAAAATATTACGCACACAAATTTTCATGGGTGGGATATTGGTAGGCAGTATCAACCCAAATGGTCAGAGTGTTCACATCCATTTCAACATTTTCTTGAACATGGTTACTGCAAATCCTTGTGGCTCAGCTCCATACAAACACCAGAACAATTGTAGCTAAAATCTTTCTCCAGTTGCTTTGTGGTTGGATTCTGTTGACTGACTCTGAACTAATGAAGCACTCTCAAAGAATGACATGAATGAAAATTCTACCTCCAGTGGGATATGTGGTATTTAAGATGTACACACGGAATTATATATTTCCAGTTAAGAATTTCTGTATGCTAGGCTTTTGCACTTGCTTCTTGTTAATAAAAGTGAGAAATGTCCCCACAGCTATTGGTGGACAGCAGAATGGTTGAGAAAAAATCACTGACCGCCGAGCAAGCTCCAGCATATGTTCCAAAGGAAGGTATGTAAAGTTTTTTTCCGTGTTGTTTTATCTGCTTTATACTTGGTCACAATCGAATAAAAGACTGTAAACCTGACTTTGTTGTAATAGTAGAGTTTTGTTTTTGAAATGATCCTTTAAGGTTAACTTTGTTTCTGTACTTACGAAAAATGGCTGGTGAAAGCCCATTTTGTCAATACCATATCCATATATTACTCAGAATCAATTTTTGGTGGCAGTTGCCCATTCCTGTAAATTTAGTTGTGGATATCTCAATAATACCTGCAACCCCATGACAATGATCTAGTGCCTAGTTTGACACTATTACAATTTACAAGCTTTATAGTGACCACTCACTAGGACATTCCCTAAGAGAAATACAGCTAGACGAGATTTAACTTGAAGTATTTGGCAAGTGATCAATGCATCCTTCCCTTTCAACTATTTTTGCTTGTCATTACAACATTGTGCTTGTACAAAATATATGACATACCTTTGAACTCAGTCATCCCTCTTATGTCAGAGTAGGACTTGAATGTGATCCACAAATCACATTTTTTAGGTCATGGACTTGTCATTTTGTTAACCATAGCCAGCTGCGCGGTATTATATCCAAAATACAATATACAAATGGTCCATTCCCATTTTTAAGCTATTAAGTACTTCATACAAGGAAATTGTGCAAACAAATTGATAGTCTGCCATAGTGATGATTACCTGATTTATTTTATCCTTAGTAATGGATAACAAATGGCAAATTTGGTTGTAACTCCTGAAGAAATTATAGTACAATTCTGTTTAGGGTGAAGGGATAATGCTGATTGCTTTTGAGCCACAAAACTAACCAAACTAGGTTCATTTGTTGACCCCAATATTTTGCCATGATGTTTAGTGAATTGATCAGTCATCTTGAGGGTTTTGGTTTCAGTTTTGTTGTTCAATATTCTTCCAAATCCATTAGGCCCATCTCTTTCAGTGTACCATTTCTGGTATTACCTTTTGTGCAGAGTTAACGTAAATTTAACACCCTTATGTTTTTTGTCATAGCTGCCACTCACTCTCGGCAACAAGGACAGAGACCTGGGCACCTTGCGGGACCGGAATTCTGGGGGAGGAAAGTTACCGTTCAGATCTCTTCTTGCTCTCCCCAAGTAATGATGTTCTTACTGATGTATGAGGCGGTGCAGGTTTACGAGGAACTCTGGACTGGTCGCTTCAGGTGTTGCAAAGAATCTAAACAAAACAGCTAATTATATCAAGCAAAACATCGAGGACATATATAACCCTGATCGTCAACCACCCAAATAGGAACTACGCTGCGAGCTTATCTATATTCGGGTGGAGAGCTGAAGATTGCTATCTACATGAAACAAAAAAGCTACTAGACATCATATCCTTACTATTACCATCCCAGTAAGAAGTGGCTCCAGCCTCATTGGATTCATTTTGCTGATTTGCTGTACTTGCATGATTTTGTTATTTATGGCTACATACAAAGCCCAATGATGTACATGCGACAGACCTGCTGCTTCGTTGAAGCAAAAACCGGATCTTTGTCGGTGAATTGCCGTATAATGTCAACTGGTAACTGTGCAACTCAAAAGGGGGCAAAAGGTTAGAGATTCGCAAGACTATTTGTGTGTCGAGCACTCTAGTTTTGTCGCCAGTCTCATATGTTTTGACTCCAATGATACAGTTAATCTTTGTGTTTATATAGCAATTCATCTCTTATAAATCTTATACTGTGGATATTCACTATTCTTTTCACCCTGCTCTTCTCTCTTTGAATGCTTCCTGATCAGAGCCCTCACAAGCCGTTACTGTTCTTCAGTGTGCACTGGGCAGACAGAGAGGTAGGGATCCTCTGCGGTAGCGAAGAAAATTTACACTGTTTTTGCGCCGTGCGTTAGGGCATAAGGCGTGTATTTTCCATTGAAAAAGACCAATCTAAATTAATTGCTACATACAAATATACAATTGCCAGTGTTTTAGTTCCTTTCTGATCCAACGGCTACTCGAGAAAACGATGGTACTGTAGCACCATGAATTTCATTAGCTGGTGTAGAGGATCCGCATGCAGGGAACTCTTCAGATCAAGCACAGTGGCGCTCTGGATGATGCTCCGTGTGGTCGTCGTCGAGCCGATTCAAACTTGAAGGAGCAGAGAACAGCACAGCGCAGTAAAGAAACGGTGAGGTCGATATCACATCACTCGCATGTAAGGATATGTGCCAAGTAAATGCTCTACCTACTGCAGCACTCGTCTTCTCCCTGCCTCAGCTCAGCTCAAACGGCGTGCTCCAGTCCAGATGGCTCAACTGTATTTTTTACCACGCTATTTTCAAAATGACCGTTGGTGACAAACAACTTACATAACTTTGGTTAAGCGGTTATGCTATTTGAATACGAAGTCGAACTCAAGCTAGGCAAATTTGACTTTCTTTGACCGTTGTTTGCACAACAGCACACTATTATTATGTTACTTTTTAACATACTGGCCCACTTATCACACACACATATATTGCCTATCTTTGCCCCAAAAAAAAACGATTTATAATAACTACATATCGTTTCAAAGGGGGCAAAAGTGTGGTCATCATCCAAATAGTTCCTTGAGCCTCCCTTCATATAGTTTCTCCCGGAAGAAAAAATATATATAAACAGAGAGATTCGCTTTCTTCCTACCCTGCTTTCAGATTTGCTGCTGCCTAAAAGATTTGCTGAAAAGTGTAAATTGTTTCGCTTTTCTCAGCCCCAAAAGAAAGCTGCCGGTCTTCCAAATTGTGAGGTCGAGATCTCGTCCCCCAGTTCCTGGCAGCTGCTCCAGTGGCCCACCGCCGACCCACGCTGCTCTGTTGCCCTCGTCAGGAAAGCATCAAGATCAATCGCCATAAAACAGACCTGGGGCACCAACTTTGAAAAGGGGAAAAAATCTACTATCAACGAGTCGTAAAGTTCGAAGCCAGTCCGGATTTGGCCCCTTGGCGTCGTTTTTTCTCCTGATTTAGCTCCCGTTTGTTTTTGTTTTTGCAGATTTAGTCTACTCTAGACCGTGGCTACGGAGGTAAGCAACATCTATCTCTTGCTGCGGGGTTTTAGCACCGTAGAAGGTTCGTGGTAGTGCAGCAATAGACAGCAACGCAGCTGATCGGGTGGGCCTACTACTGCATGTGGCATCTATCGTGCTACCAGATCACAGCAGGACCTCTTGCCACGTTACTGAACCGTAGCAAGTTATCCTACCACTCTATCAGTCTATCCTACCGCACTCATGTCTGCTGACGTGGTGACACCAACGTGTAGGAGACGCTTAAAGGTCAAAAATGCAAGTGCTTGCGCTCAGAGGCTAATTCCACCATAAAAGTAAGTTGGAGGGCCAAAAACGCCGGGCTTCATAGTGTTCTTAAAGGAGAAAGCCGGTCTATTGGAACTTGAAAAGAAAGCAACCACTAATCGTAAGTCTACTCGTAAGTCAACGCAGACTTCTCTGCAGTAGTACTCCTCTCTGAGTACGTTATGTGTACCTGCTCCATGTCTCCATCTATAGTTACCAATATGAATGTCATAAATTAAGTTGAATGTGTTAAATGATGATCCGGCTACATTGGAATGTCCCTTCTTGAAATATAAAATTTAAATAAAGTTCGTCGCTTTGTATTTGGAGCGGAGAGTTTCAGCAAGGATTTGGAAAAAAAAAGAAGAGAAAATAACCAACTTTTTCATTGAAATTCCCGCGTTCCATACAACTCTTTAAAAAACGGCGAATTGTTGAATTTCTGAATTCTAGTGCCGTTGAGCTTTCTTCTGCTTTACAAATGGAGTGCATATGAGCAGTGAGGTTCCCACTTCCACTTGTTATAATACAGTCGTATAGGAATAAGAAAGCGATTGGGGCAATGATCATTGTGGTCCATCGCTCAACTTTATTTTCCAACAAGAGTCGGCATTTGCGTTCTACACGTGCCCAGTAAGAAATGGTAGGCCCCTATCTATTATATATTAAAAGATGATAGTAACTAAGAAAAACTAAGCTAGAAATTCTTAAAAAAAAGCAGAACATTTGGCCTTTGATCTGTTAGACCTTAACTACAGTTGAACTATAATAGCCATTGAATGTTATTATTTAAAAAGAAATATTTAACCGTCTATCAAGTAGGCCTAGGTTATAATAACTTAAATTAAAATAAAGAGTTCATGCCAAGTACAATAAAAATAACAGAAATTCAAAATAAAAAATAAAAAGAAACTAGCCATTTTATTCTTATACGACCTTCAAATTAAAACTCTTACATAGCTAAAATTTGGAATAAAAATTAGCGGTTAGAATTGTCTATCGATTCTAAAAAATAATATTTGAAATTAAATAAAAATTAATAGTAAAATTAAAGGCTTATATTAGAAGAAACAACCCATACTGAGTACAGTAAAAAAATAGAAATTCGGAACAAAAAAATAAAAGGAAATCAACCATTTAACATTCATATGAACTCCAAATTAAACATGTACATAGCTAAAATTTGAAATAAAAATTAGTGGTTGAATTTGTATATGAATTCTAACATAAAATTGATATAAAAATTAAATAAAAATAACAATAAAAATTGACATAAATTCATAATAAAAACAAAAAGAAAATTAGACATTCAATTGTCATTCAAACTCTAAATCAAAACATGACATTTGAAATTAAATAAAAAATAACAACAAAAAATAAGAGAAGAATAATAATAAAAGGAAATTAGGGATTGTTTTTTAATTACAAACTAAGTGAAATACCATTTTTGGTTTTATTCATAATTAAATTTCCAGAAATATGCTAATTTCATAAAAAAAATATGGCAAGCAATTTGATTCGTGTGTCTATATATTATTAACTATGGTGGACCATAACTAAGTTGAAGTATAGGAGTTATTGGATGTTTTTATAAAAAAATACCTAACCGCCTATCTAGAACACTCGAGTTATAATGACTTAGATTAAAGAAAGAGTCTATGCCAAGTACAATAAAAAATAATAGAAATTCAGAATGAAAAACAAAAAGTAATTCGACGTTTGAATTTCATACAAACTCCAATTTAAAACCAGTACATAGCTAAAATTCAGAATAAAAATTAGCAGCTTTTTGTATATTCAAAATTAAATAGAAAATAACGATAAAATTAATGATTTAGATGACAAGAAATAGTCAATACCAAGTATAATAAAAATAACAGAAATTTATAATACAAAATAAAAGGAAATCAGCTATTTAACTTTCATAGTTCTAATAAAGGGAACTATGGACCATATTCTTCTCCAATCTGAGTTTTGCTCAAGTCTCGAATAAACTCAAGCACAAATTCGAAGAAATTAGGACCATTGGTCGGGATGATTTATGGAATGAGAAGTAAGTAGGTTTCAACCCATTAAAGGAGTCAATGGCACACACACAAAGGAGAAGAAAATCGATACCACGCGAGGCCGGCGAATTGGCACAAGAAGTAGGCAGAGTAGATTAAAAACATGTACATAACTGAAATTTGAAATAAAAATTAGGTAAAAAATAGCAATAGGATTTCTATATAAATTCTAACCTAAAACCGATACATGAAATTAAATAAAATAACAATAAAATTAACATAAATTTAGTATAAAATAATAAAATACAATTAGCAATTTGATTTTCATACAAACTCTAAATAAAAACCAAAAATTAAAATTAAATAAAAAATATCAAAAACAAAAATATAAAAAAGGAAATTAGGGACATTATTTAATTCCATACGAAGTGAAAAAAATATAAATTATGGTTTTATTTAGAATTAAAATTCTATAAATATGCTAATTTGAAGAAAAATAAAATAAGGTAAGGAATTTGATTTGTATGTATGTATGTGTGTGTGTGTACTGTCAATGACAAATTTTTTTGCCGATGCTAAGAATTGTATAAAATATGCTAAAAATTCTCAAAGAAAATGAGAAAACTTTCTAATTGTTTATTTGGTAGACCTCCACATAATGAAGAGATTAATAAGTAGGTGATACATCCACAGATATTCACTCAGCTGTACCGATATAAGTAATGTGATGTGCACTAAAATAGTATTAAAAGAAAGAGAGAGAGAGAGAAATATTGCAATAATGAAAATAAGATACGATGATATAAAATAGAAAATGTTATGTTATGCTATATTTACTATTTTACTATGCAAGTATTTGAAAAAGAAAGTTTCAATCATATGAGATAAATATTGTAAAACAGAGAAGTATATTCTTTTCTATAATATGTAATATCAAAATATCACAAATAGAGTTTTGTAACGATCTATTTCTTAAAAAATAAAATCACACATATATTATTAAATCATTTAAATATGCTTAAAGTATGATGCAAGTACACTGACCACCTACCTAGTTTTAACAATAATCCATGACCTGCGAGGCTGTGGCCTGTCCACATGTAGAGATTCTAGACAGATGTCGAGAACATTCCCATCCGTCCGAGGAAGCAAGATTTGAAATAAAAAAACACTTATTTAAGTTTAAACTAACTTCAAGCAAGATAAACAAACCGCACACAGTGTACTCGCTTAACAAACAAACAGTGCAAAACCACCATGCTTGCTTGCTCACTGGATATCACTGTACGTGTCGCCGTGTCGGTGAGCCTAACATAACACAGAATTGGCCATCTCTTTCCATTCAAGAATACCACCACACTGACATTAACATCAGCAACAAAAGGAAGGAGGAAATAAAACGTAGTGAGACGAGCACCAACAAACGAAGGCAAGGAGGAAGCAACGGGCAAGACGCGTTCGGCCGAACGCCAACATCGTCGCACACACGCATCGCACGCAGCACACAGTATCCGGAGAGAGGTGGGGAGCTCAGTAGTTCCATTAAAAAACCCGAACTGAGAAGGATGAAGCACGTCTCACTGCGTCAGGACGAAGAACAAAGAGTAAACAAACCAATCCACAGTGGTGCAGTGCAGTAGGAGATTTGAATCCAGCCAGACAGACGCGAGGGAGCACCACACCGACCCCCCTCGGCAGATCGGCTCCTCCCTTTCAAACCACTCCACTTCACCTCTCCTCCATTTTTTTTAGCTTTTGCGTTAGATTCTGCTCCCTCTTGAGCTACCAGCTAGCTAGCTAACTCGCAGTGGCCATGGCCATGTCTCCCCTGCTCATCTTCCTACTGCTGCTCGAGCTTCGCCTCTGTTCTTGCAGCAATGTGAGCCATCCATAATGGTGTCGTACTAGAAGCTTTGTGATCCAAGAACACTTCTTGGTAGTATCAATCTCATTGCTATTTCTTTGATTTATCTGCAGGTGTACATTGTGTACATGGGGGAGAGGCACCCCGAGCAGCATCCGGAGCTGGTGCAGGACTCGCACCACGGCACGCTCGCCGCTGTTCTTGGCAGGTGAAGTGGAGTGATCGCTAGTTAGCTTCTAAGTTTATCCATGGTTGCTTACTACCTTGGAGCAATAATTGGATGTGATATGTGCTTACCAAGCTATGTCCTTGTGCTTTGCAGCGAGCGAGCGGCCAAGGACACCATCCTCTACAGCTACAGGCACGGCTTCTCCGGCTTCGCCGCCATGCTCACGGACAGGCAGGCGGCGCGGCTCTCCAGTGAGCTCACACATTTCAGCGACCTTGCATTCTGCTCGGGCGTGCGTATCTCACTGTTGTTCTTGACAAACTAATGTTGCTATATCTCCTTTTTTTTTTTTTGGCTCAAATTGAATTGTGGTGTCAAGATTGGCCTGGAGTTGTGAGGGTGGTTCGGAATCGTGTTCTTGATCTGCACACCACTAGGAGCTGGGATTTCATGCGAGTGAACCCGTCGCCTTCGGGTGGAATCCTCCCGGAGAGTAGATTTGGGGAGGATTCCATCGTTGGTGTACTAGATACAGGTGAGGTTATTTCTTCATCTGTAGTAAGCAATAAAGATTGGAATAAAGATTGGCACGACAATGTAATGTGAAGATTGAGACGTTCTTGGTTTGCAGGGATATGGCCGGAGTCGGCCAGTTTTAGAGATGACGGCGTCGGCGAGGTTCCGCGGCGGTGGAAAGGGCGATGTGTCGTCGGAGACAGGTTCAATGCTTCTAACTGCAACAGGTTGGCCTTCTCTTCTGTTTCACCTTACCTTCTGCTTGTGAAAATTTACCACAACCTGCAGTAGAAGAGGAGAGAATTCTACCGGTTATCCTGGTGGTGACTTCAGATTCATGATAGGATAGGAAAATAATAGGCGCGAAATGGTACATCAAAGGGTATGAAGCCGAATACGGGAAGATGAACACGACTGATATCTACGAGTTCATGTCCGCGAGGGACGCCGTCGGACATGGGACACACACGGCGTCCACTGCTGCCGGTGCTTTGGTAGCCGATGCCAACTTCAGGGGGCTTGCCAGTGGTGTAGCAAGGGGAGGGGCACCGAGGGCTAGGCTGGCCGTCTACAAAGTGTGCTGGGCCACCGGAGATTGTACCTCTGCAGACATCCTTGCCGCTTTCGACGACGCCATACACGACGGCGTCGACGTGCTTTCGGTGTCCCTGGGCCAAGCACCACCTCTCCCCGGCTATGTCGATGATGTCTTGTCCATTGGATCCTTTCATGCCGTCGCGAAAGGGATCGTCGTGGTCTGTTCTGCAGGGAACTCCGGTCCTTATTCAGAGACGGTGATCAACTCGGCACCATGGATTGTGACCGTTGCTGCGGGCACCATTGATCGGACATTCCTTGCAAAGATCACCCTCGGCAACAATAGTACTTATGTGGTGAGAATTTCATCTGAATTATTGCTTTAAACTTATGGTTCCAGACTGTTGATATGCCCCTCTTTGCGCCTGGCATTCTGATGGTCCTGATGATGCAGGGTCAAACACTGTACACCGGAAAGCATCCTGCGAAAAGCATGCGAATAGTCTATGGTGAAGACATTTCATCTGATAATGCTGATGATAATGATGCAAGGTAAACTTTGTCATCCTCAGTCTCTTTTGGTCGATCCCAAAATTTCGACTTGCATTTAGGATGATGTCTTTGCAGAAGCTGCACTGCAGGATCTCTGAATGCTACTCTAGTAAAAGGAAATGTGGTGCTCTGCTTCCAAACACGAGTACAGAGGTCAGCCTCAGTGGCGGTAGAGACGGTTAAAAAAGCCCGTGGTGTTGGAGTTATTTTCGTGCAGTTCTTAACCAAGGATATAGCATCTGCATATGATATTCCCTGTGTTCAAGTAGATTATCAAGTTGGAACAGCTATCCTTGCATACACTAGCAGCATGAGGTATATAAATTGTCTTGTATATGATTCGGTAGTTGTAAAAAATATATATAAATATATGCTATTATTATCTGGCAATCCCTATTAACTTTTGTTTTCCATACACAGAAACTCAACGGTTCAACTTGGCTTTGCAAAAACGATTCTAGGGGAACTGATAGCCCCAGAAGTTGCATATTTCTCGTCTAGGGGTCCAAGTTCCCTGTCCCCCTCTATTCTGAAGGTAAAACAATCTCCTTCAGTTGATCAACTGAGTTCATCCTTATTAACCCTGTCAACCTTGGTGTTTGATTTACTCTGTAAAAAAACCCTGCATCTTGTTCTGACATCCAACTCTTGCAGCCAGACGTGGCCGCCCCAGGTGTAAACATTTTGGCCTCATGGTCACCTGCTGCTGCCATATCGTCGTCCATTGGATCGGTGAACTTCAAGATCGATTCAGGAACTTCAATGTCCTGCCCGCACATTTCAGGCGTGGTCGCCCTTCTCAAATCAATGCATCCTAATTGGAGCCCAGCTGCTGTAAAATCAGCACTCGTCACAACAGGTAATGCTCATCTGCTTCTTTGCATCAAAGATGTTTTTGGCCCTGACAAGTCTACACTTTGCAGCCAATGTCCGTGACGAATATGGGTTTGAGGTGATATCCGAGGCAGCACCCTACAAGCAAGCGAACCCGTTCGACTATGGAGGTGGTCATGTGGATCCAAATAGGGCTGCGTACCCCGGTCTTGTGTACGACATGGGAGTATCTGACTACGTGCGCTTCCTTTGCTCCATGGGCTACAACAACTCAGCCATCAGCTCCATGACCCAACAGCGCACGACCTGTCAACACACGCAGAAAACGCAGCTGAACCTAAACCTCCCATCCATCGCCATTCCTGAACTGAAGGGCAAACTGACAGTGTCAAGAACGGTCACCAACGTCGGCTCGGCCGTGACCAAGTACAGAGCCCGGGTACAAGCTCCTCCAGGGGTGGACGTCACCGTGAGCCCCTCGCTCCTGACCTTCAACTCGACTGCCAACAAGTTGACATTCAAGGTGACATTCCAGGCCAAACTGAAGGTGCAAGGGAGGTACACCTTCGGCAGCCTGACATGGGAGGATGGTACCCACGTGGTGAGGATTCCTCTAGTGGTTCGGACAATAATCAGTAAGTTCTACGTCAATTCGTGAATAACTGACACCTTGTAGTATTTAGTATCGACGATGAGACACAAGATGTAACTCGCTAAGCTCTCCTGATTCTAATGGCATTGGTGATTGGTTCGGATTTCTTGACTAGAATTCTACTAAGGAGAAATAAAATGCATTAGTAGCTTCTTCTTTGGTTACACAAAGAATGAAAGTTAGCAGTAACAGTTTAGCAGTAACAGACAGGGATGAAAACAGATCAGATACGGATGGATAACGACTTTACTATATTTGTTTTCACATTTTTTTCTCGGATATGGATATAGATAGTCCGAATACAAATACAGATACGAATGATATTGAATACAGATACGGAGCGAATACGAATAAAATCGGATACGGTCACGGATATTTATCGGAACTTAATAACCCCTTAAATCATACATAAGAAATCAATGAAATCACAAAACTGGTATCCTCCTCAAATAGTAACAGGTGTGGCCTCCATAGATTGTACCAAGTCTAACTACAGGATAAATTAGCTCGAACTCAAAATATCACCAATATTTAAGCATTGTATCGACAAAAAATAACCAGGACTATGACTAGTTCTGACTACTTCATAAGCGATGCTGACCATTAGTACTTCATAATTTCAAAAACAATTCAGATCTCCTCAAAACCAGAGAGACAACCATATATCAATATCACCGCCAAATTTTCAAAGGTGTTGACAATGACATTACAATTGCAGGTGAGGTATCCCACAAACAAATTGAACTCATGTGAAATTCAAAAAAAGTTGCTCCTAATGTTCAGAGCTTTAAATATAAGCAGCAACCTGAAAAGGTTATAAGCCTAAAATAGTAGTGTCAACTCCCCAACATTCCACAACCGATATGTAGTTAAGATTAACTTCCCATATGTTCACACCGCTTCTCATCGGTTCATACCACCAACATCCGATTGATCAGTTGAACACTCCATTTGGCTTAATAACGCACGGCCAAGATAATGCACGCACGGATTCACGGGAACTATGATACTGATTCACGCATAAGTGTACTCCCTACTCGATCATATGAGTGGCGAAACAAACAAACAAAAAACGCTCGCGAAATCCACAAATTTGAAGCGAAGTCTGCATCACCTTGGCGGCTGGGGCGTCACGGCATCGGCGGCGGAGGCGGAGCCGGTCTCCATAGAGGTCATCTGGATGACGGCATGGTCGTTCGACCCCACCGGCCGGTACCGCCGCCTGTTCGGCGGCGCAGGCATCGGCAGAGCGTCGTTGGCGCCACCGATCTCTCCGTTCTCCTATCAGAGCAGCTGCCAAAAGAAAACTTTATGTATTGACCCACGGGGCATATATTGTATATATTTGTAAATAACTCTCTGGGCCGTTAAGACACTTCTTTTTCTCATTTTCTTTTGTTTGCTTAGTGATAAACTTTGTCCCGGTGACTACAAATTGCATAGATAAAATAAAGCCTACAAACAAGATATACAACGTGGAAAAGCTGTTGGATGCTAAATAAAAACTTAAGGTAGAGGTAGAACAATTGAAGGGAAAGTATGATATAATGGAGCAGAATAGAAGTGAAAATGATTTTGAGTTAACAAAAAAGACTTATGAGAAACAAAGACGTAGATGATAAATCGTAAGATATTGAATCTCTTAACAAGGTATACATCATTAAGGAGTGCAAGGCAAACACATAACTTGAAGAAGTCAAAGTTGAGCTTATAGAGGTAATACAAAAGTTTTTAGTATTTAGTTCAACGTGTTTACTGATAATACACCAATACACCATTTTGACAATAACATTATCGCTTTTGTTGGGATTAAGAGAAATGATTGGAAGTCAATCAGTTATTGGTGTCAAACAAATAAGCCTACTTGATCAAGAGGTGTTTGTCAAGGTTTGCAAACCGAAAGGTACAAGAGGTGATTTGGAAAAAGAACCAACACTTATGTGCATGCAATGGCAAAATGAGATCAGGAAATCAGAATGACATCCTTCCAAACTTACCGCTGTTGATGGAAAGGCAAAGGTAACTATTTTAATCATGTTGATTGATATTGTTTCTGTATACTTTTTCTTCATAGTTGTAAGTATCCATTCTGTCCATTAAATCTTTGTATGTGGTGCATGTAGTCCAAAACATTCAATTATTTGAATTTTCACTTGTTATTGTTACTTCGTGAACATATGTTCTTGTACTAATTAATAGCTATTTGAACTAGATGTCTCTGAAATATAGCTGATCCCATTGGTAACACATGCAACCTTGTTTTACAGAAAATGTTTACAATCTACAGTGTACTTATATACACACAATGATGCAGAAAATTATTACGGAGGATGGTGAGAAACTCCAAGCTTTAAAGGAAGAATGGGAGAATGCGGTATACAATGCTGTCACACAGGCCCTCCTTGACTAAGTGCAAGGAGTTCAATCTGTATGGGAAGTACCATGTGCCGGAGCTGTGAAACTTCAGAGAGAATCGCAAAGACTCTGTGGTGGAAGATATGGCACATATGATGGCAGACATGAAAAATGATATGAGCACTTGAACATAATTTCAAAATCTAGTCTCTTTCATCGCCCTCCGCCTCCTTCATAAGCCCTAAGTTCTCCTTGTTTTGCTTTAACAAATAATATTGTTTCTCAATATATGCTTGTTGATTTTTGTGCTATCATGTCATGTCAACGTATTGTCATATAAAAATATCATTTGTTTATGGATATGCATATGGCTGAGATAAACTTCATAAGTCATAAACATTTCATTAGTGTGCTGAATTATCCTTAATATTTGCCCATCTTGAATCCAATTATGGAATAGTATCTTACTTGTTTGAATCAAAAAAATTCATAGAAATATTCTACTGCACAAGAGATGGATAGACTCCTCTACCTTATGAAAGTTTTATCATAAGAAAGACATGCATAACATTCAACTTGTTTCGACAAACTACTACAATGTTTCAAAGAAAAATGTACCATATTAGTATGATTTATAGGTATAACAGAAAATTAAGTACCTCCTCGCATATGTGAGGACAAATTTTAATGGATTCCAAGACAAAATCCAATTCCATCCACAGTTCGTTCTGAAAATTGTCGTGCTTTAATTTATCTTCCACTTCATCATCATCTCCGAATGATAATACCAGAGGCAGCCTAGTTTCACTTTGGTCTTGTGCAGGAACAATCGGCTACCTATGGTATTCTCATTCGGGAATGAAGACGAAGTGGAAGATAAATTAGAGCATAACAACATTTAGGACGAATTATGGATGAAATTAGATTTTTCTTTGGACTCTATCTACATTTTGTTCTCACATATGCAAGGAGGTACTTAACTTTCTGCTATACCTATAAATCATTCCACTGATATGATACACTTTTCTTTGGAACATTGTAGCAGGTTGTCAAAACAAATTGAATCTTATGTATGCCTTTTTTATGATAAAACTTTCATAAAGTAGAGTAGAATATTACATATGGTTCTTGATATAAAGCGTGTGTGATAGGTCTTTTACAGACGGTTTAGAAACCATTTGTGATGCGCCATATTATTATTGACACATGCTTATAGACAGCTTAGAAAACTATCTGTAATGACGTTTTTGAACCATCTGTGATAGCGTTTTCTGTAGTAGTAAAGGCAACAGTTGCGCCTTCCAGAGCAAAAAATTGTCACATGTGAGCTTGACATTCACCAAGTGCCCAAAGGAAGGTGACAGAAGAAGGCCGGCTCATTGCTGATGATGTCGTCAGCGCGGTGGTGAAAACTAAGAGCTAGATGTAGTCATTGGAAGATAGAAGAGGAAGGCTCTGATACCATGAAAAAGTAATAAGAAGATTAGAAGAATTCCGCACCCAGAACAAATGTGTTTGGTGTATATTTATACATAGTGGTAATGTGCCGGATTGGCAACAATATATGGAGGCAAGAGCCTTGCCATACAAGATACAAACTGAACCAAGATAGAGATCATATCTAATGCAATGAGCACTAGGTGATTTGTGGGAAGAGATAGAACTTAAGTCTACAAAATTATTAAAAAAAACACTGATTGGAAGGTACTGTGGAGTCAACCAAAATCATAAACAGATGCCTGCACTATTCAAATAAAGAACAAAGTGAAAAAGAAAGGAGAGAGATGTGTGCTTACTTTCTCCATCAATTTGAGAACCTCCGGATCTCTTGGTGGCCATTTCACCTCTTCTCCTTCATGCATTACAGGACTAATAATTGCCTTCAGCACATCAGTTGAGAGTTCAATCTTTTCCTGCATAACATAAGGGGTAAAATTGGCAGCATGCAAGGCACATGTCTAAGTGTAACAACAACGAAAATACCAAGGATTTGGAACTTCACGTCAATCTGTAGGCACTAGTACTAAAATGAGGAGTTACGCATGATGGAACATGGTTCTTACATCAGTCTTTTCAATGACATTTTCGGCCAGTTCTTCGTAGTCTTTCTGAAAAAGCAGAAGAGAAAGAAGAATCGCAAATTTAGATTAATTGAGATAAAAGAGAATGACGTCCCAAGTAAGCAAAAAAGACTCCAGAGATGAAACCATGCTTTATCATCATCCGATTTGTGAAGGGCAGTTTAGTAATTTAATCAGGTAAACTTTTTGTGTCAAAAATAAAATTAAAACAATCAATGATTCTTTCAATTGGTTCAACAAAGAGTAACCACCTAAAATCTTTCAAGTGACATGCTTAGGCACACTAACACTTTACATGCCTGTAGAACAGCCTAGTAAGAAACCAAAGATAAATCTGACAGCTCAGGAATCAATCTTTTATAGTTCAGGTTCTTAATCGAACTTGAGGTCCAGTGATTGCGCCATCAAGCATTGTTCAGTTTAATTCTACAGATTTTGAACAAAGAACCAGTGGAAGCATGCTCAAAGCAAGAATAAATACAGGCCAGAGGTTCGCATATTGAAGGAAATTGATAGCGTGGAGTGGCAATGTATCTAGTTCAGCACTGAAGTGTAGCGCAAAAATGGTAACCTGATCTAAGTAGAATTACCAATCAGACTGAAGATGTACAGCAGAATTACCGCTGTAGAATTTGCGTTCCTCAACTTATCAATCAGCCTGTCCACTTTAATGGTCTTCTTGAAGGATTTTTCGGGACATTTATGGGTTGCGTATAACAAAGTTCTCCTGTAAAATGGAATCATAAGTTCTTAATTAACAATACTATTTCATCATCGCACTACCTATTTCCATCATCAAATTCCAGTTGTAAAGCCAAAACACAGGTCCTGGCGGGTACACAATAGTATCAAATCTTGGAAATAAATATAGCTGAAAATTATACATCAATAGAAATTTGCACCAGCAACCCGAAGGTTTAAGTTGTGTAAAACCTCTAACATTAGTCTTGCCAGTTTACAGGTTTAGTGTTGTGCTCTGCATCTCTTAAAACTTTCAGGTTCACAGTTCAGTGCTGAGCAGCAAGGGCACACACACAATAATACTAGCACTACAATGGTCATTCTGTGCTCGCTGCTCAACAACAAAATTTACCAATTCATGAGATTCCTAATGACGTACGAGGCGACGTCACAGCAAGTCTAATCAGATGACCTGGAACAGCAAAAAAAAATAACATTTATCCTAATGAACTACACAAATCAAACTAATTAGTTCAAAAATGCCGCTACTTCCCAGTTCCAATCGGGAAGCGCACATTGCGCATAAGCAAACTAAAAGCAGAGGAGAGCGCAGACACAGAACACGAACCGCCTCCGCCGATTGGCGTGGAAGGCTCTCCGCTCAGGGGAAAGAGCAGGGACACCACCGACGCTGCAGGCCTTAGGTAGCACAGGAGCGAACGCGGAGTCGATTAGAGGAGGCGAACGCCGAACGGCGAAAAGGCCACGAAATTGTTCAGAGAGAGAGAGAGAGAGAGAGATGGCGAGAAGAGCATAGCCCAGAGTGCAACCGCAAGGGAGGATGGGATGGATACGGCGGTCGGAGTGACTTGGGTTGGAGGCAGTGGCGGCGGAGGCTGTTGCCATCGCCGACCGGTGGTGGCGGGAGCGGAGCGGGAGGGCGGAGGGGAGCGCGCGCGTCAAGTGTGCTCCAGCTCCACCTCAACGCACCGACCTCTGACGCGGCTAGGATCTTGGATTGCACAGGCCAGTTTGTTCTTGGGCCGCTCTTGCACTGAAAATTGGGCTGGATTTGCTCGAATTGGGTATCTTTTGTTTTGGGCGGAATGCCCGGTTTGCATGTGTGGTTATATACCCCTTGTACTGAAGCCGGGTGAAGCCCAAAGCAACACATCATTTCTGCTGTCAAATGTAAAATGGGATATATTAACTTGCTGATTAGTAGATCTAAAAAACATGTTTAATGGTAAAAATATGACACAAAACTTGGTGCGTTATTTCATGTTAATTTGGTACAAATGGTATAACTAAGCTAATAGGGTCTGCTGAGTTGTTGGACAGAATCGTGCAGTAATAAGTGTTTTTAGACCAGGAGCAAAACTTCATCGATTAAGCAGGAGTGCGGTATTAAGTTGACACAGTAGTAAATTTGCTAAATTTAGCCAGAAATGTAGATAAATTCCTATGTTCTAAACAAGAAAAGGCCTTTAGACTATCTCCAGCAATTTCCCTTCATTCCCTTCTCCATATTCATTCCCTTCATTCCTATCATCTCCAGCAGCATCCCCTCGAAGGTTTTGTATAGAAATTGGAGAGAGAATCTCTCTGAATCCCTTCCGAAAGGAACCGTGAAGGGAATTTGTTGAAGTGTTTGAGATCTATCTGCGAAAAAATTTAGAGGCTGAAGAGATACCGTTGAAGATAGTCTTACCGATCCAGCCAAACTCATGATCTAAACCATCCAGTTAATGTGGGGAAGCTCCCTCAAAAAAATCATGAGTGAGAGAGGCTGAGACCTTGACGTGGAATGCTAGCAAGGCTAGCCTTCCTAGAAGATAAGAGGCGCATCAATGCATAATGTGCGCATCCCCCACCCGTACTCTGAAACTACAGCATCGTACGTGTGTTAATTAAGTGGAGCATAAATGGACTGTACATGTGCATTTCTCGCTCTAGTTTATCTCACGTGCTACGTATACATTTTGTTTTATGCGCTTGCTAAACTACTGTCTTTTTTTTCTTAAATGGGATCAGCAAGAATACGGAATAATCTATGATGGATCTGAAGAACGGATAAACGAAAACACCGATCAAAGAGTAATTTAGTAAATACGGAGGATTTACTACGCTGACGTCGAACTCATATCGATCTGCCTAGCTAGCTACCGATCGAACAGCCTACCAGTTACCACGATACCATCCGCAGTTTCGCATATGATACTCCTTGCGACCGTCAGTCACTTCACAATTTAAGAGGGCCGTGTACTTGGAATATCTGCGGTATTCTCCTACCTAAATTTATAGGGGAAAATATCAGGTGCAACCAGACATATTGGTGTAATCTTGGTGCAACTCAACTAACAAAAGTTTCAAAAAATCTGAAAAAAATCATGCATGTACATCTCGGCTTACCCCATCTACATATAAAATTTCATAATCAAATTCATCCTGTGCTAAGAGTAATAAAAAACAAACTTGATCATGAGCAGGCAGTTTCATGACAACTGTTTTTTTGTAACTTCTAGCACAGGACGAATTTGATTATGAAATTTTATAAGATGGGGTAAGCTGAGATGTACATCCATGATTTTTTTCAGAATTTTTTGAAACTTTTGTTAGTTGGGTTGCACCAAGATTGCACCAAATGTCTGGTTGCACCAGATATGTTCCCAATTTATAGGATGTGTTTCTTTTTACATATAACTAAGGTATTTCTAATTATTATACCTAATCATTATATTTAATACATGTATATAGAGAATATCAGTAAATCTAGATATTTATTAAGAGTGCAAAAGAAAATCAGATTAATTTATACTGAAACATAAAATACAGATATATTTATAGATAAAACAATTTGAAAAATACAATATACAAACTTGGACAGACAGAGCAGTGTATAGGCAGACAATACAACAGATCTCGGGAATTGAGGAGCAGCGCCGGCGACCACGGCTTTCCTGCAGATATGCTCAGCTATTAAATGTAGATGGCAAACAGCAATCTATGGGCTCCTTGAAGCCCATTCGGCATCATGCAATCATCGTGCAATCCAACTAAGAAAAGTTTCAAAAAATTCTGAAAAAAATCATGGATGTACATCTCACCTTACCCCATCTACATATAAATTTTCATGATCAAATTCGTCCTATGCTAAAAGTTACAAAAAAGACAAATTTGGGGTGCATTTGAACTATTTAAGTTTGTCAGAAATTTGTCTTTTTTGTAACTTCTAGCATAGGATGAATTTGATCATGAAAATTTATATGTAGATGGAGTAAGATGAGATGTACATCCATGATTTTTTTCAGAATTTTTTGAAACTTTTCTTAGTTGGATTGCACGGTGATTGCACGGAGGCCCGTCGAACATTCGTCGAACATCGTGTATACTGTATAGTACTCCCTCTCCCACCTCGCATATGAAGTAGTTTGCACAATTAAATTTTTTAAATTTTGATTGCTAATAATTTTTGAAATATTTATATTAGATATATGAAAATTAGATTTGCTTTTAAAAGTAATTTTATAATTTTATTAGGTTTTATAATATATTATAACATAAATTAGTGATCAAAATTATATTTTTTTTTTTACTATACTAATACCCAAAACGATACATATTCGTGACCGGAGAAAATAGGTGTAACCAGGTCATGACAGGAATAAATGGGAGTAAATAACATGCTACTAAATGGAATCTATCCCCAAACATACCTTAAGCATCACTATAGTGCGTGTTTTTTAAGTTCACAGCAACAAATCGGGCTACTTTATGATAGCTACACGGGTCAGCTTGATCAAATTCAGCACCCGATCGATCCCTGCAGCAATGTGGGCAGGAATCAACGGACAATTTGGACAAAATCCCTATTCCCATTGTCGCTGCCCAGTTAAGATCCTATTGGCATCGAAAAATACAAAGATGTATTGATCGGCTCAAACGCACCTAAACATTGGTTTCAAGAGGTTCGAAACGTGCCATCCGATTTTCTTCATCTAGCAGCTAATAGTAATGAGATGTCTGAAAGGACACTGCAACTATATAGAATATTTCACTCACTAAGTGTGCTCTCTATCGGCTTACACTCAAATAGCTGAACATTTCAACTATTATATGAGTTCTATCATCCGATAGTATATGCGAGGCAGCAATGATTTGGACAAATCCCCTCAAGTCTGTGTCTTCTTAGTCGACTACATCCCAGAAACCAAGTGCGTCAGGCTAAATCTAGAGAATTTGTTCTTCAAATAGCCGACGACTACCAACTCCAAAAGCTTCCCCGTTTCATACTTCACAGCTGGCAATCAATAATGTTTCATCAATAGTGGTCGGCCATATCTGCTACATTGTATCCAGAGGGACACACAATGTCAGCTATTGCTTTAGACTTCTTCCCAGGCCTTACAACGGAGTCAGTAATTCAGACTAACTCCGATAGTAGTAGCTCCGGTTCTAGCGATGATGCTAGCTTAGTCAATACTAACTCGAGTTTTGCTGGTGTTAATGATGATGTCGGCGTACTTTACGCCAGGGTACCTTCTCCACCGCGGATCAATCGGCCTAAGTAGCGGCTGGCCGGTGGCGGCTGGCGGCGGTGGGCGATCATGCCTGCTTCGCCCGGAGCGCCCACGTGGCGGCTTTGGCGGCGGTGGGTGATAATGCCCTGCTCGCCTGGCGTCGGCCTGCGTGGCGGCCTAGCGAGCAGGTGGGCGATCATGCCCTGCTCGCCGGACGAGCGGCCCACGTGGCGGCCAGGTGAGCAGGTGGGCAATCAGACCATACTCGCCGGGCGTCAGCCTGCGTGGCAGCCTGGGCGGTCATGCCCTGCTCGCCGAGTGTTGGCCCACGTGCCGGCTTGGTGAGATGGCGGGCGCCCTAGCCCCTCTCGCCAGGCCGCAAAGGCAACCAAAAGAATGAGAAAAAGGCTTCGCCTTGAAGCCTCCTCCCCCTGGTGCGTTGTGTCAGAGTCTGACCGTTGTGTCAGGGCTATTGATTGCGAGGAATTCTACTATTGATACAACGACGGCCCATCCTCTAACACCTCACACCGAACCCGTCGCAGGAACATCACATCCTGGACGGACCAGGCGAGGCCACACAGCGGCATTAAATGGAGCTTGAAGGACAAGGCTATGGCGACGGGTGTAATAAATGAGTCGTGAGTCGATGTGATAAGACCACAGTGATGGATGTAATTAATGAGTCGTAGATCAGTATGATGTCACATTCCCACCTGCCCGAGCCAGCCCAATCTATATAAGGGAGCTCTAGTGCATGGAGGGGAGAGAGATCCCATCCGAACCGGACCCAAGGTAGAAACCCTTAGCGAAAAAAGAGCAGAACAAACTGAATGAATTATTGTAATTGCCTCCACACGACATCAACGAAGATCTAGCAGGACGTAGGGCTATTACCCAGCTTGGGGCCTAAACCTGGATACGTTGCTGTGTTCTTTGATCTGTTGATCCCTAGAATCCTACACGTGAGAGTGATTAGGGTTTCCAGCCACGAAGACACCCTCTACCGAACTATAACCTCCATCCTCGAGAGAGACCCCTTATCCGTTGACGAGATCTTGTCCGGCGAAATACGTCGACAGATGATAAATCGAGTAAGATAGTCATTCCTTGTTACCATTTAAACACTTGTCGAACTTTACTAATCGTGTTTTCTTAACCGAGGTAGGGCAAGAGGGGTAGGTGCTACGGTAGGGCAAAGGGGTAGGTGTTGTTGATTCCTACTGAGCGACGACACCTTCAAAGGAACAGCAGGAAGGCAACAACTGCAGAGATGTTGCGGCAACCACCCCCTGGACGAAATGCAAATGATTTTTTATAAATACTTTTATTTATTAGACGTGGCTTAGAAGAAAAAAGACATATACGAAAAATAAGTAATTGATGTATTTAGCGTTAAAAGGGACTAATAAATAATTTTATGGAAGTATATGATAAACTGTTGTGTGCGGTGAGTCACAATAAAAAGTGGAGAAATTTTGATTCGTCGGAGAAACATGTTAGGTGACTACAACGTGACATTTCTACGAGTTAGAAAGTTTTTAGTTCGACCACACAATTTGCAGCCCGACGTTACGTATCTGTTCATAACAGATGTATGAACTACAGCTCGTGCATGGTTTGATAAGGCACATACGTTTTCCTCGCTATTGTACAGTACAAATGGCAATATTTACAAATCATTGACCCAAATTACAGTTAAAGTATATATTCGTCTTTTAAAGTGGAAAACACTGTAGCTGGGAAGAAGATGCCAGGCTTCCGGGAGTATATGTTTCAGTTTATCGGTGCCTTTCCCTCGGAGAGTATGCTGTGACTAGCATTGACCTTCTTTCAATTAGGCATGAATCACTCCTGTCAAAACTCATCTTCTGGGTCAAGCTCAATTAGGATTGTCCTAGTCGGACATAATCTCACTTCGATTTCCCATCCCTCGTGTTTGCCTCTGTGGTGTGGTGTTTCAAACGGAGAGATTTCAGAATTTGCCACCTTTAAAATTCGTTTTTTCGGTATTTGACATCTTGACCCAGTGTTATAGACTCAGATGGACCCACATATCATACACAGGAGCTGAAAGGCACACGAATTAGGTGTCATTTTCTGAAATTTCACGTTTCAAACGGGTAAAGAACAAAGCAGAAGGCCAAAGACGACCGAGACAGGTCGTCCTGCCCAGAGTGCCAAGCGCGGAGCTCTAAGACTATTTCCAGTGCATGGTAACATACCTATTTAACGCATGTCACATAAGTATTTTTAATGATGTAGCAAGAGAGTTAAGAGGAGAGAGAAGAAAGTTGTATATTGAGGGCATCTCCAATGGTACTAGCTATAAAAAATGTCCATGTCATCTATAGATAGCATATAGACAACCTCTCCAATAGATTAGCTATAGCATTATCTATAAAATTAAATATTAGCCCACATGTAATAGATAATAAGTGTCTTGGAATCAATTATAGCCTGGCTATACATTAGTAGCAGTCTGTATCTCTCTCCTCATTTTCTCTCTTCCACCTAAGTAAAATGCTGAGATAGACATCATAAAATGCTAGATGTGTATGAGAGTATGAATTGTAGGCCACTTAAATCATCTAAGTGGCCTACAATTCATACTCTCATACACATCTAACATTTAATTATCTTGTGGGGACTAAGAAATAATCTATGATACCATGCATTGGGATAGTTGTATCTTCTATAATATCATGTGACATGACAGTTTTAGATATTGTGACAAGATATAATGTACTGTGAATAGCCTAACCGAGTTCCGGGAGTACAGCAACAAGCTCATCCTAGTCAGCTATTGCAGTCTGCCGGCCAACGTCTCTCTAAAAGCTGCTTCGCCATGATAGATAACACATATTATCTATGGTATTTTAAGATAAGTTCTAAATTTTACTTTTAAATCATCTCTGATAGACAGTTGTTGATCCTAGAATCCTACACGTGAGAGTGATTAGGGTTTCCACCACGAAGACACCCTCTACCGAACTATAACCTCCATCCTCGAGAGAGACCCCTTATCCGTTGACGAGATCTTGTCCGTCGAAATACGTCGACAGATGATAAATCGAGTAAGATAGTCATTCCTTGTTACCATTTAAACACTTGTCGAACTTTACTAATCGTGTTTTCTTAACCGAGGTAGGGCAAGAGGGGTAGGTGCTACGGTAGGGCAAAGGGGTAGGTGTTGTTGATTCCTACTGAGCGACGACACCTTCAAAGGAACAGCAGGAAGGCAACAACTGCAGAGATGTTGCGGCAACCACCCCCTGGACGAAATGCAAATGATTTTTTATAAATACTTTTATTTATTAGACGTGGCTTAGAAGAAAAAAGACATATACGAAAAATAAGTAATTGATGTATTTAGCGTTAAAAGGACTAATAAATAATTTTATGGAAGTATATGATAAACTGTTGTGTGCGGTGAGTCACAATAAAAGTGGAGAAATTTTGATTCGTCGGAGAAACATGTTAGGTGACTACAACGTGACATTTCTACGAGTTAGAAAGTTTTTAGTTCGACCACACAATTTGCAGCCCGACGTTACGTATCTGTTCATAACAGATGTATGAACTACAGCTCGTGCATGGTTTGATAAGGCACATACGTTTTCCTCGCTATTGTACAGTACAAATGGCAATATTTACAAATCATTGACCCAAATTACAGTTAAAGTATATATTCGTCTTTTAAAGTGGAAAACACTGTAGCTGGGAAGAAGATGCCAGGCTTCCGGGAGTATATGTTTCAGTTTATCGGTGCCTTTCCCTCGGAGAGTATGCTGTGACTAGCATTGACCTTCTTTCAATTAGGCATGAATCACTCCTGTCAAAACTCATCTTCTGGGTCAAGCTCAATTAGGATTGTCCTAGTCGGACATAATCTCACTTCGATTTCCCATCCCTCGGTGTTTGCCTCTGTGGTGTGGTGTTTCAAACGGAGAGATTTCAGAATTTGCCACCTTTAAAATTCGTTTTTTCGGTATTTGACATCTTGACCCAGTGTTATAGACTCGGATGGACCCACATATCATACACAGGAGCTGAAAGGCACACCTAATTAGGTGTCATTTTCTGAAATTTCACGTTTCAAACGGGTAAAGAACAAAGCGAGAGGCCAAAGACGATCGAGACAGTCGCCCTGCCCAGAGTGCCAAGCGCGAGCTCTAAGACTATTTCGAAGCATGGTAACATACCTATTTAACGCATGTCACATAAGTATTTTTAATGATGTAGCAAGAGAGTTAAGAGGAGAGAGAAGAAAGTTGTATATTGAGGGCATCTCCAATGGTACTAGCTATAAAAATGTCCATGTCATCTATAGATAGCATATAGACAACCTCTCCAATAGATTAGCTATAGCATTATCTATAAAATTAAATATTAGCCCACATGTAATAGATAATAAGTGTCTTGGAATCAATTATAGCCTGGCTATACATTAGTAGCAGTCAGTATCTCTCTCCTCATTTTCTCTCTTCCACCTAAGTAAAATGCTGAGATAGACATCATAAAATGTTAGATGTGTATGAGAGTATGAATTGTAGGCCACTTAAATCATCTAAGTGGCCTACAATTCATACTCTCATACACATCTAACATTTAATTATCTTGTGGGGACTAAGAAATAATCTATGATACCATGCATTGGGATAGTTGTATCTTCTATAATATCATGTGACATGACAGTTTTAGATATTGTGACAAGATATAATGTACTGTGAATAGCCTAACCGAGTTCCGGGAGTACAGCAACAAGCTCATCCTAGTCAGCTATTGCAGTCTGCCGGCCAACGTCTCTCTAAAAAGCTGCTCTGCCATGATAGATAACACATATTATCTATGGTATTTTAAGATAAGTTCTAAATTTTACTTTTAAATCATATCTGATAGACAGTTGAAATCTAAAATTTTGGTGGGATATTAGACTTTTAACCAAAATCCGGTGAAAATTTTAAAGGCAAATTTGACATCCAGACATTTTGAGACTGGAAAAACCGAAATTTTGATCATTTAGAACCACATGTGAAGTGGTCTCCTAATGGTGGAAAAAATTAGAAACAAATATGAAAAAATTATGTAGGTATTTATCTATATTTTCTATCTATTTTAAAACAAAATACTAAGTATATGCTCCTAGTTTGGTTGAATCCGAGTATGTAAAGTAGTTTTCTGCATCTATCATTAAAATAGCCATAACTTTTATGTACGTAGACCATTTTTGATGTTACATACTTTTCTAAAACCTTACTTCGACGGTCTTCATGATGCTCCGAAAAAAGTGTCGGCTCAAAAAAAAAAAGAAGAGTCGTTTAGAGCTCAAAAAAGACATCCAAAGTTTTGGTACCCGTTTTAGTCATTTGTTCGCTGTATAGTTTGAGTTTACATTCTTTTCAAATTTTGTAATATTAGTTTTTTTTCTTATAAAAAAAAATGAAAGGCAACTTCCACCAAATCAAAGATCTATTAGTTTATGTATGTATTTTTTTACAAAATTTTCATATCATTTCTTATAAAAGACATTATAATTCTCTATAAAAAAATTAGAGTGAAATATGATCTTAAAACATAAAAACGGTCGAATTTATATCAGTTTTGGTCAAAAAGCCGAAAGCTTGACAAAATTTCCTAAAATTAGTGTAGTAAATTTAAAAATTTTAATTTTTTGTTTCACTGCGATTTAAAATCTCGGCAACACCGAACACCGAAATCTGAGCGAGATTTTGAACCAGATATATTCGAGGCCAAACTTGCAACTCGCACGGCTCGCGCGCTACTTTTGTAGAAGAAAGAAAAAATGACGAGTGGACAAGGACTGCAGGTGCAGGAGTCCCTAATTCCCTACGCGGTAGGCAATGGCAACGTACGCCATGCAAGCGCACGATGGCAGTGCGAGTACGCAGCCCTCCCCTGTCCTGCGCTGCGCTGCGCTCTACCACCCGCACACAACTCCCGTTTTTCCCCGGCGCACTCGAGTATAGCAGGAGCCGCGCCATTTTCCGATGCGTTCCCCACTGTTTGCAGCGTCTTGCCCAGTATGCATAAGCAGCCCAAGGACTAGATGGCTGCGACTATAGCAGCGTGCAGCCTCTCGCTGTGTTGCATGTTGCATCACTAGCCCCGGCCGGCTCTAGCTGCTCTGCCAGTAGTCGTACGGATCGGAGGGCATGCATGCACAGTCGCATCTCAACTTCTCAAGCCACCACTCACTCTCTGTCTCTCTCTCGCGCGGATGGAAAAGATAGGCATGGAGGGGGAGAGAGAGGAGGGCAGGCGTCCTCTTCTCTGTTTTCTTTCCCCGGCTTCACATCCTATTAATGGCAAGGGCATAAGCATCACCTCATCTTTGTCCCATCGCGCACCAGCCCACATGTCAGCTACAGAGACAGAGAAAGAGACAACAGAAGCGTCGGCTTGGCTTAACTGCCCCCTCACGTATATGTTCAAATACAATTCATATACGTACAAAATTATAAAAATAACAAGATCTTTGACTGCGAAATCAGCGGTACATAACAATATCACCTGCTACACCAACATTTCGTGGCAAGTGGTTTGGCTCCATGACACCCGACCGATCACAGCAGGAGAGATGTTCACTCCCTCAACTTGGTAGCGATCTTCTGTTGTATCTGGGCTCCGTACATACCTACTTACTACTATCGTGGTGTCTAGTGTGGCACCTCTATTACCGTCGATTAAAGTTATATAAAATTGATCACATATCATAATACAAGAATTACCTCTGCATCTGTGGTTAAAGATGAGCCCATTTTTATAATTTTATTCACGTATATCGTATTTTTTAAAAATATATGCAAAGTAGGGATAAAATGGTAATGATTCCATCCTTTATAGCGCTGAGAATTGGCGAGAGACCGGCCGCTCCACGTGTCCTCCAAGGCTATTTTGCAAAAAAGCCTCCCTATTTCTTCGAATTACAGATAGGTCCTTACGGATTATGAATAAGTCTTTTCGCGATTTTTTGTGAGACAACAATAATTTTTTCCCTTCACGTTTGGGTCCCTGGCGCGGTATTTTACGGAAAACTTCCCGTTAAGTTCAAATCACGAATAAGCCCTTTTCTAATTTTTCAGGATAGCGAACAAGTCCAAAAAAATAACAAACAGGTCCCTACTTCTTACGTTCAGGTCCTTCCTTCGTTTTTCCGGAAAAAATGTTTTCGTCACCAGAAAAACCCGGAAAAAATGTTTTCGTCACAAAAAAAACGCAGATTCGTCGAAGGTTTATAGCAGCTTATGGATTTGCCAACGGGTCATAACCGCGGGTTTTTTTTAAAAAAAATGTAGATTCATCCGAAGATTTATAGCGACCCATAGATTCGTCGGCGGGTCCTAACGACCCATTTTTTTAACAAACACAAAAAACCAAAAAAACGAAAAAATCAGATTCGTCGAAGATTTATAACGGTTCATGGATTCGCCCACGGGTCCGAACGGCCTTTTAAAAAAGGAAATACATAAAAAAAATGTCCACACTTTTTTTTAAAAAAAACAAAAAAAAACACAGATTCAACGGCAATTTTCTAAATAAAACACGCATCGACAAAAAAAACACGGATTCGTTGAAGGTTTATAACAATTTGTGTATTTGCCAACGGGTCATAACCGTGGGGTTTTTTTTTAAAAAAAAAGTAGATTCGTCCAAAGATTTATAGCGACCCGTAGATTCGCCGGCGGATCCCAACGACCCATTTTTTTTAACAAACACAAAAAACAAAAAAAACACGAATTCAACCGCAATTTTCTAAATAAAACACGCATTGACAAAAAAACACGGATTTATCAAGATTTATAATAACTTATGGATTTGCCAACGGGTCATAACCGCAGGTTTTTTTAAAAAAAACGTAGATTCGTCTAGAGATTTATAGCGACCCATATATTCGCCGGCGGGTCCTAACGACTCATTTTTTTATCAAACACAAAAACAAAAAACGATCAAATATCTCGAAATGCGTAAAAAACAACCGTATTTTTCTAAAAAAAACACAAATTCGTCGAAGATTTATAGTAACCCGTAGATTAAACGCGGATTCATCGAAGGTTTGTAATATCCCATAGATTCGCCAGCGAGTCCTACCGACCCATTTTATTTAAAAAATACGGAAATCGAAAATTCGATAAATTTTATCAGACGACGGGTTGTAACCGTGGTTTTCTAAAAAAAACGTAGATTCCTTGAAAGTTTATAGCTAACGACCTATTTTTTAAAATAAATATGAAAATCAAAAAATGACCTCCATAAATTTGACGGGTTCTATTGACTCTACAGAGCGGCGCAGCGTAGCGCGCTATTATTGCTAGTGTTTTCTAAACAACAAAGGAAATGGCCGGTTGGCTTTAAAGCCAACCAACAGCTCGTTAAAAATGAAATATGGTGTTCTTATTTGTCAGTTAAAATTTGTGAAGGACCCGAAATGATGAAAAGAATAAGTGAATGATTACCCACTAATTTTTCCTCCAAAAAAGCTACCTAAAACCTTCCTTGATAAGAAAAAAGCCCAAAAAAATTCAGAGTACGTTTGGTCCATGAGGACTTCGGATTAGTTCTCTCTAGCACCGTATGGCTTTTGGGGTTTGAGCGTCGTTTGGTGTCTGTATTGTTTCTGTTGGGTGTCTGGGGTTTTAGTTAGGAGGCTGTCGGTGTCAGTGGTGCTATTGTTGTGAGGTTTTTTCGAACCCGGTTTTTTCCTATAAAAATAGGGTCGTCCATCTGTTTCCCTTCTTAATATATTTTGCAGCATCTCTCTTGCTGCTCTTTCAAAAAAAATTCAGAGTAAATAAGCCTTGTTGCGATACTACCACAAGTAAATGATCGGTAGTACTGTAATGAATAGTAAATTTGACACTTATTGCAGTGCAACTCCTAATATTACAGATGGACGGTAAAATCAGCATGACTTCAAGAGTGAAAATCGATGGAACTTATAATTGACTGATCCACATCCTTTAAAACTCTGCATGCATCTTTCTAAGAATGTTAGGAATCTATTCTACATTTAATTACAATGATTGACATCAGACTTTTAAGCTTTTTCATATTTAATGAAGATTGCATCTAAACCATGCTAAATACACAAACTTCATCCTTAATTTGCTTGTGGGGATTTGACGGTTGATATGATAATAAATGATCACCTATGTATCGCAGTAAGTTAGAACACTAAAGAAATAACTCTCAAAGAGTCAAAAGCATGATCCATCATGAATTCTTAAGAAGAATTTGGGAGATCTTGTAAAAGTTTTCTTAGATTATTAGAATATGATTTACAGATGATTTATCCAATGATTAAGATATAATCTATAGATGATTTATCTATCAACCATTTAATCTTGGTAAGTCAAGATCAAAAGTGAAAGAAACCAAAAGAGATCGAAAAACTTGAGAAAGAAGGAAGACTAAGACGAGCAACAACTTGATCATGAATTTTATTTCTATTTCAGATTAAAATGCATGATTATAAATATTCGTCACATGAGGGAAAAGCTCCTAAAATGCACTCACACAAATTAGAAAACTAAAAACTTGTCCAAACCTTAATCTCTATTTGCTTCCGAACTCCTTTCAATCCCTTTATATAGAGGACGCAACCATAGAAACTTTAATACTTGCTTACACAAATGAATACCATTTACATTCACATAGGCTAACCTACTAACCCAACACGCAACGGGTTTTATACTCACATGCACGTTTTTCAAAGCAGCTTTCACATGACACTCGAATTCGCTCTACGAGTCTAAATTCGCGTCCATCTTTGCCTTGATTTTACTTAAACCAATTAGGCTACCACCACAGTTTACCAAACCCCTCCGTCTCAATTAATGGGCAATTATCCACTTTGTCCCACAATCGGCCTTTTTGTGTTTCTTCCTGTCGGTGTTTCGTAAAACCGACGAGTAAATTTGTAAGTAGTAGGGGGTCGCGTGTCCCCTCTCTTCGAATGGTTGGACTAAGAAAATCCCGGATGTATACTGGTTCGGGCGGAATATCCCTACTTCCAGTCGGCGGCGGTGGTTTGTATTTCTTTGTGCACCAAAATTCACCGGTGATTACAGACGAGGGTTGAGGACAGGCCCTCAGCACTCGTTCGGAATTAGGAGGTCGGGGTTTTCTTGAGGGCCCTGCCTCCCTTTATATAGGCGGAGGGGGCAGGTTACACGGGATTTTGGAAAGCAGGAGAGATACGCCATGCCCGGGTGCTTCGGTCTTTGGTCTTTGACGATTGACAGTTTTCTGTTCACCCCATGCCGGGTTGGTAGTCCCAACGGACGGCGTCTCTTTGGGAAGGTGCGCACCTGTCCTATGTGCTGTCGATGTTGATGATGACGAGGGCGGGTGCTTTTGCTGAGGCCGCCCTCCGGTTGCCTCGGGAAGGAACCACCTGCTCGACATGGTGGTTGTGTCCGTAAGACAAAGTACACCATGGCGTGAACCGTCGATGTGGTAGAGGTTCTGAGCTAGAGCTTGTTGGGGCCCTAGCCATGACCGGGTCTGAACTGCGGGGCGTCGGTCCCGGTCTAGAGCGGCCTCGCAGGGCACCTGCGTGCCCCTGATCGCCACGAGCCGGGCGGTGGCGTCATATCTGGGTCTCGGTCGTGGTCCCGGGGGCGCCCGAGCCGAGGTTTGGCCGACGAACCAAGGCGTGAACCTTTGCGGCAGGTGAGGCTCTTCTTTGGCACTCCGCATCAGTGTTCATCCGGGCTTCCAACCCGGATTAGGGAGATAAGGTCTTAAAATAGATGTATACTTTGCTGTGGGGTACCCCTAGTATGAGTATTCGTCACTTCCACCTCAAACTATGGCACATGCTTCATCACCTTCCATATGACTCTAATGACTTGCTATCAAGCCTCTCACGCGTTCGAACTCTTCCAATCCATCCTTACATACAAACAAACATAAGTCACTTGGCGTGCCACATGTCCTTCACCGCTTTAGCATTACGCCTTTTGCTTCCTTGACCGTTCTGGAACTCAACTTCTCTCTGAGTTAGCCTTGGTCCACCTTACCATTGCCCGTTATGTGCAGCAACAATAGCTCACACTTTGGCTACTTGTCTTCGGCATCACCCTAACCATATGGATCTCAGCTCTTCTCGTCTAGTTCCGATCTCCTTCGTCTCACCATTACCTAATTCTGAAGTCCTGCAACCAACACATAAACAAACCGTCACGTAGCACTGTTCATAAAATATGTAATTACTATTACATAATTCAAAATTCGTTAGAAAAATCAACACTACCGTCCCTCAAGGCAGGCAGTACCGCCATGCTGAGACCAGTAATGCCACCCTAGGTGAATCAATAGTACACGATCTAGAGAATAACCACCACCAACTAGGGGTGTCAATGCCTCTTAGGATCGGTAGTGCCGATTTCTCCGAGCACTAATTCGACCTTTCTTGGAATACAACTACCACCAACCTAGGCCCAATAATACCGCCCCATAGAGCCAGTAGTACCGTCCAACCTGACAAACATTTTATATTGCTTTAAATTCAAAATAAATTCAGAATAAACTCAAACATGATCATTTCAGACTCAAAGACAACCAATTAATCATTACAAATATAGGTAGACCACCATATAATCTCTCAATTTGCAACGACATAAACAAACAGAATAACACAATATAACGTCAGTGCAAAAGTGACAAAAAAGGAAGGACAATTCATACTTCTTCCAACTCGAGGGTGTTTTGAATGTTGAAATCTCGCGTGAAAATAGCAGAAGGCGTAGCATTTGTATCAGTCCATTCGGGGTCTCTTTTCGAACGTAGGAAATGAAAAAACACAGAAATTATAAAGAAATGACAATCGAATCTTAATAGTAATGCAAAATAGGGAAATTGTTTTTGAAAGATATTTGGATGCTCAACCTGAATTTTGGAGGAATTTGAAGAGAGAGGGGCCACGAAAGACAAAGCATTTTTTTTCCAGTATACACTACAGGAAAAGTACTTATTGTCCACGGCCAAATATATGGTAGACGGTCAAAATAACCCGTCGATCAAAATTAGACTAAGGTCGACGGCCAAAATAATAGCCCTCTACCCTAGACGCGAAAAAAGCGCGCCACCGTCCCGCCCTGGAATTAGGGTACTGTTTGGAAATTAGGGTCGACAGCCTACATATTTGCCGTCCACCATACTTTAAGGTCGACCACCAAATCTGGCCGTCCACCCAATGGGCTCCATTAGGGTCGGCGGTCTACGTGGCTGTCGACCTTAATTGCCACCCGGGCCCAATTGGCAGTGGCAAACGAAACTAGGGTCGACAGGAGTTTTTTGGCCGTAGACCTTAAATAATTAGGGTGGACGGCTACGTGGCCGTCGACCATAACTAGCATTACCTCTCCCCAGCTCAACTGAATCCCCATTCGATCGATCAGTCTTCTCACCCTGCCGCCTCCCCGATCGATCGCGATTTCTCTCCGCCGCCTCCCCCATTTGTCGCCGCCGCCACTTCGGCTAGTGGCCCACCGCCCTCCGCCTCGACGCTCACCACCCAAGAGCCACCCGTCGCCGGTGCTCATTCGCCCAGAACCGCCCGTCGCCCGGCCGGCTCATGTCCCAGCAGACCACCCCGTCGCCCATCGCCCGTCGCTGGCGCTCCGCCGCCAAGACTCCACCTCCCGGGCCGCCGTCACCTCCCGCCATCGGCGCTACCCGACCGCCACCGCCTCCCCGAGGTAAAAACACAAAAACCCATAACTTAGGGTGGACGGCCACGTGAAACAGGCCGTCGACCCTAATCTTATTATGGTCGACAGCTAAGGAAATGCCGTCCACCCTAGTCTAGAGTGGACAGCTGCTTTTTCCCGTCGACCTTAGCGTTATTATGGTGGACAGCCTATATTTGACTGTCGACCCTAATAGGGTGGACAGTCAGCCCATCGAATTTAATATTATAGTCGACCACTTACTTTCGGCGGCTTAAGGTGGACGGCCAGCTGTCGACCCTAGTTATGGTGGACGGTTTCGGCTGTCGAAATTACTGTTTTTTCGTAGTGATAGCCTCGTATCCTCCAAAATTCCTGTGAAATATCAATAGAGACATTTCATAAGAATTTAATGAGAATATTGAAAGTTCATTCATTTGTCCCTCCGGACCATGTAGGAAATTATCCTATAGGTTACCTATTCATTCAAAATTCCTCAAAAAATACTACATTATAATGACCCTCAGTGTCTAAAAGCTTTAGGTGGAAACCGAGCAGATCCTGCTGTTGCATTGCAAATATCATAGAAGTCCGGAATGCGTACAGTTATCTTCCAAGAACTTGATCATTTTGGTTTACAAATTCGGAATGCAAGAAACTCTTTCCTATATAAATCTTCCAACACTCCTCCCTATATAATTCTTTCAAGATTATTGTGTTACAAACCCTTGCAAGACAGTTATGTTAAAAACCTGGATGGAATTTCACAGGAGTTTCATTCTAGCATTAGACTTAGAAAAAAAATACTCATTTCATCCGGCAATTAAGTCCGACATACACATCTAAAAGGTACATAGCATTTAATAAAATTAGATTACAATTATCTCTAATAAGTGAAAGAGTAGTACTATATCCATCTAATTATCTAATTCTATTATTAACTCTATTAAATAATATTTAAATAATAGTAGTAACTGTAATCAATTCTATTAAACATTCTAAATAGACGCGCCCGATATATATATATATACTGGCCGAAGGGAGTAATACACGGGTATTTTTTGGCAATCTGCAAAGCATAACTCAGTGCTCTGCTTAAAGAATAGCTGGTATTATGCAGGACCTCGTAATTCTCAGGGAATCCCCAAATCTTGTACAAAATTTCCAACCGAGACTAATTACTAAGGACAAAAAAACTACTTGACTATGCTGATCCGGAAGCACAGTATAATGTGACTCGATCATGCGGTAACTGTGAATAATCCGAATAATTCAACGCAAGGAATACTTAAAGTAGGATTAATTCCAAGAGTGACAATCGGTTCAAAATCTCATCATGATTTCAAAAATCTAAATCTCGGTGAGATAAGAAAAACTTTGAAAATGAAAGTTACTATTGTAAATTTCAATAAATTTTGGCAAGATTTTCACTTTTTGGACCAAGTTTCACACTAAGTTTTTTTTGTCGAATTGTCATGTAATGAATACATATAAAAATTTTTGTAAAAAATACAACTACAAATTCTGTAACCCTAACCACAAATAGAATTTCAACTTTAAATAATGTATTTCAATCCATGTAACCATAACCGCAAATCGAATTTCAACCTTAAATAATATATTTCAATCCATGACTTGTATTCTGACCTCAAATTGCATTTCAGTCTAAGCTCTTAGCTCAGATTTCAAGTGTAAATGAATAATTCGGTCTAAACAATAACTTGATTTTTAGCCTTAAATTATGCTATTTTCATTTGAAACCTAACTTCGATTTCGACCTTAAACAATGTATTTCAGCCTAAAATTTTATTTCTTCATTCTTAAATAGAAACTTCAAAATTTTATGTACAGATACTTTGCATTTTATATTAAAAGGGATAGGAAATGTATATAAATGCACACATGATTTTTTTTCATAATTTTTTCCCAATTTTTTCAAACCACAGGAGTGGCACAACCGCACAACACAGGAAGTTCATCCGCAACTTAGTAGGCATAAGACCAAGAGGCACAGGAATTACAAGCCGAAGTTTACAACGCGTACACAGCACAACGAAGGTTCAACTCACTCGACAACAACTCAGCCAATACGGCCCAGCATATATTATACAACATTAAGGGCATAACAAGCTTCAAGGACGCCTGCATGAACTAAAACACACGAATGATCGGGAATCAAGCCAACCTGAATCTATCTCCCGTTCTATCCGTCCATAGCAAGAATGGATAGAATGCAAGATAGATAGACATCTTGGACTTCCGGCAACGAAAGTGTGATCCAATCAGCGGGCGCGGGCCAGGCGGCCGACCACATGCTCCTCCGTCTGCCGGACGCCGTCCCGCGGCGGCTCGAAGCGCACCGGCAGGAACTCCTTGGTGTCGCAGGGGAACTGCGACACGGAGAAGTGCTCCACGAAGGCGTCGAGTCCCTACGAAGTACAAGCAGCAAAAGTTAATTAATTATCATTTAGCGCACACGACCCACAGATCGATGAGCCCGAGCTGCGGGGGAGTTGCAAAGATGGCGGCGGCATACGGACCCCGATGCGCGCGTGCACGACGTCGCACATCTTGCTGGAGCCCGCCGCCTCCCAGCGGTGACCCTGGAGGAAGGCGTGTAGCCGACGCGCCGCCGTCGCCGTCGTCATGTTGACGAAGGCGTAGCCCTTGTTGCACTTGGTCCTGGGCAAACACATCAAACGAGCCCACGAATCGAGCCATCCGATCAGACAAAACCAATAACCCTAGAGTAACAGTAGTGGTAAGACTAGTACTACTCAGAGCAAGAGGAGAAAATAGTTTTGGTACCCGAAGTCGACCGGGACGTATAGGAAATCGTACTCCGACTTCACGGCGCCTCCACCAGACGGGAGTTTCGCGTTCTCCTCGGCGCAGTGCTGGTCAAGGATAGCCATGAAACGCCCCTTCCTGCGTGCCCAGAAAGAAAACACGATTTTTAAACAAGGCAGAGATTAATCGCGCAGTACTTTGAAGTTGAGACAGGAAACTAATAGCGGCACGTACATGAACTTGTTAGGTATGTTACGGATCATTAGAGACGTAACATCGCCATTAGGATCGAAGACGAGGTGTGGCTTCCGTCCGTGGCGCGCCTTGGCCTTGAAACCGGGACGCGGCGGGGGCGCAGGCGCCGATGTGAGCTGAAGCGCTGCTCGCCGCCTCGGGAGCAGCGAGGTGGACAACCTTGAGAGCACCGAGCGAGGGGACGGCACGTCGCGCGCCTCTGTGTTCACGACCTCGTCGGAGCCTCCATCAATCTCCTCGATGCGGCAACAGTTCGCCGCTGGCGGTGTAGGTCGTGGCGGCGGCGGGCAGTAGTACACCGTCACCGGTGCCACCGGCAGGGGCGGCGTGGGTGCACCCATGCCGGGTGCGCCAACGCGTGCACCCCCTCCCACACGAACGGCGCGCAGGTGCAGCCCTTGGAGTCGAACCCCGCATCGCACCTGCACCCGCAAGCGACGTGGCCCCAGCACGCCGGCGGCGGAGGCGGCGGCGGGTAAAGACACTGCGGCGGGAGGAAACCAGCCGGCGGCAGGGCGACCGGACAAGGGCCGATGCACTGCGCGGGGACCAGGGGCACCGGTGTGAAGGGCGGCGCTTCGGGGTTAAGGCCGGAGACGGAGAAGGGATCCATTGCTCTACTTTTTTCCCTCGGCCTCTCTTGTGCAGGATAAGGGATGGGCAGTGCGAGGAATGAAGGCGGCCGCAGCACGGGTGCTTATAAGCGGGGAGAGGAGGAGACGGAAAGCGACGCGTTTACCGGGAGGTGCCTGTAGCTTGTGTATTTGTCTCTGACTGTGCGCCCCACCGTGGCAGGAACACTGTTTTGTGTTGCCCTAGCCTGTTCTGCCGAATAACGGCGCCTGCTATTAGACGTAGGGGTGTTTATTTTTAAACTGAAATCAAATTACCAAACTAAACCAAATTAACTGATTATTTTAGTTGTTTTTGTTTTTGTTCGGTTTTCGCTTTAGTATAATTCGTTTTCGGTATTTGGTTCGATTTTTTCGCTTCCAAAAACCAAAATAACCGAATAGTCCATATACAGTACTACTTTTATAATGTTCTTCCTAAAGCCACTAAACAATTCTTAAGTTCTAATATATTTATGCATATGTTCCGTATATTTATCTATTCTTTTATACATATATTGTAATGATATATGAATATTGTGTGGGTTTATCCATACTCTGTGTTACGATATGAGAAGGACTAAATCTAATCTACCTAATGCTTATTCACATGTCGGTTAAGCAAAAAAACCGAATTAACCGAAAGTTCGATTAATTCAGTTTGGTTTTTTATTTTGGTTCAAGAAATTCAGTTACCAGTTTTCCAAAACTAAATTATTTTAAAACCGAAAAAACCGAACCGATCAAACCGAAAAAACCAAATGCCCACCCCTAATTGGATGTGTTCTGGACTTGTGTAGGGGAGTAGATTTCTCATGTCAAGGACCCATCCGGCTGTACTGTAGTATTATTATTTTCTATAGCAATAAAAATGAGCGGCATCATTATTTTTCAATTATTAGAAAAGATTTAAACATGTGCACTAGCTAGCGCGCCGTTGAGACTGAGGATGTGAGTAGGATCAATCGCGCTAGGCCCCAAAGGCAAAAGCCCAAGTTCACTTAAATCTCTTTGTTTTTGCGTGGGATTTTCGCTTGGGAATCGCAAGAGAACGTTATCCTCCTCTTTTCTCTATGATTTTGCCAATTAGATTTGCTTGATTTGGCCTAATTTTGAGCTAACCCTAATTTAGAAATGACCTCCAAAATTCGAATTTGCAGTGCAGGAGAACTTAAATTTGGTTTGGATTTGGCGTTGCGGGAAGGTTAGCAATGATTAGTAGTCTAATTGTTGTCTACATTTTGAGTGTTTATTGTAAATTGTCGATTGGTTTGCATGAAACACATATGAATGACCCATCAAAAATCATTATTATTTAATTCAAATTCCACGAATTCGGCTAGTTCATGGTGATGTAGGTTATAATTATTTTGTATACATCCATAGACTAGCATGGTTTGTTAGTTATATTAAAACCGATTTTGGATGGGAAGCCGTTGTAGGATGTGATGACAGTAGTATTGTATTTCTTTTATTGTGATGTTATGTTTTGTTGCCGGATGGATTGGTCTGTATAATTGTGAATGTTAAATGATTTGCATATTAATCAATTGTTTATAGATTAACCACTTCTATCCCGTGAAGGCCCTACATGCCTCGCTATCTCAAAACGATGTAATTGTAATATCACTTCTGATACTAGAGACCTCTATAAATACCCCTAGGATCAGACTTTGTGTAGAAAGAACTTTTCAAAAAAACTAATAGAGAAACCCTCATCACCTCATTCCCTCACACATCTATGTCTTCCCAGGCATTCCCTTAGCGCAAAGGGAGGGAAGGGATGCAAGACCTCCACTTTGTATTATTTGGCCTGCAACCACAACATTATTATTGTGTTGGCAAAAGATGCATGTTTATTTCATTTTCAGATGTTTCTTCTGGTTGTTTAGATTGATAGGATTGTACGTATATATCATAGTGGCACGGTGGTGTATAACAACAGCGATGGAAACTTTTATATGGTCATTTTTGGAAATAGAATAAGAAGAAGAAGCCAAAATAAAAAAAATATTACACTTGTACTTTAAGTAATGGCAGTGATTCACCTGTCTCTCTTCCTCTCTCCCCTTATATAAGAATTATGTGTTGACATATATGCCTAGCTAAAAAATCTCTAAAAAGCAATTTATCAACAAGTAAATACAATATCTCTAAAAATTCTTTAACAACAAGAAAATTAGGAAATCTACAAAAGCTTTACTGGACTCGGGAAGGAGCCGAGCGTGGGACACGACTCCCACGCAAGCTTATGGGGAGTTCAACAAAAGTTGTCCTCGCAGGACCGTCCGATCGAAAAGCGACGGCTAGATCTTCAATAGAACATTGTAGCAAACCACTGTACCAATTCTTTCTATAGCATATACTGCAATAAATTACTGTAGCAATGTTTTTTATTCGATTTACATCAATCCGGAGTCTCCATCGAACGACGAACTCCGGTAAAAACGGCTCAAGTTTAGCCACTGCACGAAACCGCGTCCTGAGTCGTGATAGACGGTTCTTGAGAGTAGGGTTCAAACTTTCACCGAAAATTCGGATTTTGGGCTACCACAAAATCCAAAGTACTGGCCGAATTAAAAAGTGTGAAAAAAAATAAATTGCTATAGTAGTTTCATTTTTTCGACGAAATTTTGCGCAGAAACTGGATTTTGATGTTTTAGGATCGGATTTGACCAGATTTAGTCCAATAACCCTTAGGAAAGCCATCTTCCAAGAAAATTTGTTGAAAAAAATGATTTTTTGTGACATTTTAAAATTTGAGCAGAAAAACTACCAGATTTTCAAAAAATTGTACAAGCTCGATAATAATCTAAAAAAATTGTGGTACCATCTTTAGTAGTGTAGGATCATACATAATTTTTTTAAAATAATTTAACTTAATTTTTTATCTTTAAAAAATCAAAAATAGAATGAACATAATTGGGACAGTAACATTGTTAGATTTTTATAAATTTTCTCAAGTGTGATCACGATCTAAAATTTTTATGAGAGATTAAGAATTACCTCAGTACCATTCTATGAAATTTTGAAAAAAAATCAACTTTTTTTATCTGGTCAATTAAATATATGCAAGCATTGAACTTCATTTGTTATTATATTTCAAATATCAAATGAGAAAGAACATAAATGCTATTATTTCTTGTAAGAATTTTATAAATTTACTGGAGTGTGATCATGATTCAAATTTTTATGAGATATTTATAATTTTGTTATAACCCATCTATAAAATTTTCAAAAAATTTAAACATATTTTATAAATAAAGCAAATCTATATATTAATCATCAAGTTTTTATCAGAACGTAGCGCTGTCAGAATTTTTGAAACTTTTTGAAGTATGATAATCATATGTAACTTTTAAAAAATATTATCTATACATCAGGACTATCCACAAAAAAATTAAAATTTTCTAACGTGGTTTGAACCATTTTTCTATTTGTTCAAATTTGGTGATAAGATTTTTATCAGGATAATAGCACTGTCAAAATTTTTAAAAAATTTTGAAGCTTGATCACCATCTAAAAATTTTGTGAAAATACTAGTGATGCGTCAAAACCATGTACAAAAAATTTCAAAATTTTTTAACATAATTTGTACTATTTTTCATTCGGTTCAAACTTCCCGGCAACGTTTTATCAGAATAGCGACAATATTCAAATTTTTAAAAATTTCACAGACTTGATAATCACTTGAAAATTTTATGAAAACATCTCTGATGTGTCAGGAATCTTAAAAAATAAAAATTTTTGACATCGTTTGAACCATTTTTCGATCAGTTGAAATTTGCCAAAATTTTGACAATTTCGGACGAAATTTTGGAAATTTCGAACAGAAAGAAAACGGATTTGAATTTTGCTTTTTGAATTTTAACATGATTTTGTCCGAAATAACGAAATTTCGCTGAAATTTCAGATTTCAATTACCGGTGAAATTTTATCCAAAACAAAATTTGAATCCTGGCTTAGAAGACCGCCAATGACGGAAACACACTGTGGATACCGTACCCCACAATCCTGCCATTCCAGTCCGACTCCATCAACCATTCGTCAGGTGACGCCGATTGCTCTCCGTGTGTTCGATGAAATGCTTCTGTGTTGTTACTGTGGTTCTGCGTGAGGTGCTTTTGGGTGGTTACTTCGTTTCCGCAATGTAGGTTGGAGATGCAAAAATGTGTGCCTTTCTTTATTCTTTAGTAAAATGAACTTATTTGGTGGGTTAATTAGTCTGTAGCTTACGAAACTTTGCATGCATCTCCTCTTGCAGGAACGTGGTTGTTGAACAAAATAATGAGTGTGAAAGTGTGTATGGAATAAAGTTGATGATGCTGAAGCTGAGATTATAAGCATGAATAAGGACCTTTGAACACAAACGGTGAGAGCATGATGTAATCGTTAATCTAGAAGGTTGTGTCTTACTATTTCCAAGGACATTGTTGTAATTTTGGCATTTAGTTATGACGTTAGATGATGAAATATTTTTCATTAGAATGCTTTTCTGTGCTCTATTCTTACAATATACTATCATACAACCTGGGAGATTGGGAGTTCTATTATAATTACTGGATCAATGCCCGTGCGTTGTTACGAAAAATAAAATTGGTAACGAAACATAAAGGTCAAGCAATAAAAGAAAATTGTGCTACAAGATCAAACATCTTTTTCTCTCGATTACAAAAGCTTTTATGATTTCTTCTCCGATATAAATTAAACCCAAATATATTATACATAGCAATATATATTACCAATCCCAAAAATCAATCAATCATTTTTCCCTTTTTGCAATTTATATTACCAGCTCGTGTTCCTCTTTCTCTCGCCATGCCCGCAACGCACGCTATGGAGTCCGCATTCCTCGCCGCCCACTTCGTCGCGCATGCCATGGCCGCGTGGTCAGTCGCCTCGGAGAAAGGGGCCACCGCCGCCACCTAGCCTTTGCATCTCCGCATCTTCTGAATCACCACCGCCCTTGGCGCCGTGCTCTTCTCCGCTTCGACTGTGGTCCACTGCGCCGACGGTTCGCTGCTCTTCCCAGATGACCCTCTCACCTTTGCCGGCCTACTAGTCTCCATGCCTCTAAGGTACCTAGCCATCACTGGCTTCACCAGGCATGATGACGAAGCCCATGAAGGTGAACCAGAAAACACCAGCTCCGAGGCTCCCGCTGCGCCATGCGCCGCCACGTCGTTCCTCTCTCTCGCGACGTTTAGCTGGATCAACCCGTTTATCTCCAAGGGGTATGCCAATGACTCTCTCACCGTCAACGACGTCCCACCGGTGCCGACAGTAACCGCGAAGTCGTCAGACGCTTTGTTCACGCCCAATCGCGGCCTGGGTCACGGCACCGGTGGGCTTTCAAGGCTCGATCGTCTTCCGACCGCGATTACTCGACCGTGGCACTTGGCCTCCTGCGCCTTACGACCATGTACGTCGGTTTGTCACTTATTGATCAGTTCATCGAGTTCATTCGCCGCGGCGGCACAACATGGGAGATCTTAAATGAATTCCCTTGATTGATTATGTAAAAATTGTACAGCATATATAGAGTACAAAATGAATGATTGGCCGGTTATTAATTACCAGCAATAATCAGAGATTTTGCTATAATAATCGGCCATATTTAGAGAGATATGGCTGGCTGTAAATCAGGAAAGAATAATTAGCTATAATGATCGGCCATTATTGGAGATATGGTGGGGAGTTAGGAAGAATGGACCGTTGCCACCAACTGCAAATTTATATTAATAGAGATTTTGGTGCCTTACTAAATCAGGTTAACCCAGTGCTGGCATTACATTGCAAGAGTATCTTGGGAGATTAAAGGCAATGGCCTCTTTGGAATGGAAGTCTTGAAAATCATTGCTTATGTGGCTGTTTATACTTTTTTTCATATTTGGTCTCTCATGCATACATTTGCAAATTTAGCACTCTCCCTACTACAAAAGGTATGACAGGTAACACCTATCTCCTTCCACGCTCGAGAAGTAAAGAAGGTGCTCGAAGCCTTGCGAGCTCGGCTGACCGTAGAAGCAGCGTGGCCCACAATGACAACGTGGCTTCCACGGTACCCAGGCATGGCAGCAAGCTGCTCCCTATGTGGCTCTGGCTAGCTTTCGTGCTCTCTGAGTGCAGTAGTAGATAGGCATGAGCTGTCGTGCCTTCTATGGTGAAGGAAAGTGCTAAATATGCAAATGCATATGGATAGAAGTTAATCTACGAAAAGGGAGGCAAAAGGAGTTACCTAACCAATGAATTCGAAATCATGTTCTCTTGCAAACACATGAAATCTGGAGACCAGATACACGTCAAGTTCCATACTTTTACACTAGGTGCAAAGTTGATGCGGTATTTATAACTGAGTTATTCTTTTGTGGATATACGTTCAATGTATATTCACAAGAGTGACTCTAAATTAGCAGTTGAGTATGGGTTGACGGAATCACATTCATCAAGGGAAAGCATATAGTCTGCATTTTTAGAAAAAAAACTAAGCTGTAGATTTGTTGCTATAGTTACAGTAAACAAAATCGCTATATTGAGATTTTTCTGTGAGTGCCAGGTTGGTCACAGCAGCTATTTTCGGATCACATGCCCAAGAGAGAAGGTGAAAGATCATACGAATGTCTATTTATGTTAGTGATGAGTTATAAACAGTGTTTGAACATGTGGTGTTCAAATTAGAGTTTGGTTTTGAATTCGTTATTGAACTTGAAGCAATTTGTTTTTCTGTCAGTGCCAGGTTAGCATTACCGGTCCCTGGACGACGATAGTACCAAGGTGCGGTACTACCGGCCTATGTGTGGCGGTAATTATTTTACAAAGATGTAATTCTCTAGGGTGTGTCAAGACCTACACTAATGGTCCTTCGGGGCAGTAATACCGGCCTCCAGTAGACGGTAGTGATTTTTCAGAATGTGGATTTGTGCCAAATTATAAGAGGGCGGTACTACCGGCTTCCAGGGACTGGTAGTACCAAACTTGCGGTATTATCGGCCCTGGGTAACGATAGTATAGGTTTTCCAGCGAATGGTTGATCAAAGTTTGCATTTTGTTGATTCAATTGCATATATTTATGAATAGTACTATGTGATGGTTTCTTGCCTGTGTTTGTTGCAGAATTTCAATGCTAGGTCATAGTGAAGCAAACATTAGACTAAGTTTAGACTAGGAGAGCTGTGGTCTAGAACAGTTAAGGGACGCTGGAAGGCGATCAAGACTGAGAGGTGATTACAAGCTGAGAAGATAAGGAACCGAAAAATGAATCACCGGTGATGGACATAATGGAAAACGGTATGGACCAGGACTAAACTTAGGGAGGAGAGAAGGTCCAGAACAGTCAAGAAAGCCGGTGCCACCATGGTGAAGCAACCAAGAACATGTGGCACTTCAAGAGAGTTGGGCCCGCTTGCAAGTAAGGACGGTTCGAGGGACTCCAAATACGTGAGGCTTGGAGGCAAGTCTTTGGAGCCACATGAAAATTGTAAAGTATTGGCAATGTTTTGAGGAGAAGGAACACCGGTCATAGGGCGAATTGGTAATTTGTTCAATACCGGTGGATGAAGAGGTTTGAAAAATCGCGGTGATGGCCTAAGTGATTTAGGTTATACCAAAGTGGAGTTGAACGCAAATTCAAGCTCCTAGAGCGAATTTGGCGTTAATGTATATGCCACTTTAAAAAGCGTGCTTGTGTAAGTGAAAACTCATTAAAAGTGTTATGTTTGAGGTTAGCCTACGTAAATGTGGATAGTATCCATTTGTGTGTTCAGGTTTTAGAATTATAATTGTCTCCACTATATAAATAGATATAGTGGGAGGTTAGGCTTAAGCCACTAAGCCTAAAAAAGGATTGGGGTTTTCACAAAATTTTGGTTTCTTGTGTGGGTGTGAGTGCTTAAGTGAGAGGCTTTGTAAACTTTTCCCTTGATCTGAAAGCAAATCATCTCTTTGCTTAAGTTTTTATCTCAAGTTTTAATCTTCTTCTTACTTAGCTCTTGATTTTTTGTTGTAATTTCTTTCTTGCTTAATCATGTGCTACTAAGGATGTATGGTTGATAAATCTATCCTCCGTAGATCAGCTACTTCTCAATCATTCATGTTTCTCCAATTATCGTTTTTCTAGTTGAGAGGGTGGTTTTTGGGGTAGAACTTGAGTGTGTTTGTTTGAGGGATTTTTCTTTATTATTCTTACTTGCTATGACATGTGAGGTGTCATCTAAGATTATCTTGATTATCACAATCCCACGAACAAACTTAAGGCAAAATTTTTGTTCTTAAGATCATTTTTATGCACTCTTCCTTGAACTAGAAAAAAGTCAAATTTTAATGTCAATCATTACGATTGAAGATTGGAATAAGTTCTTGGCATCCATACGAAAGTACTTACAGAGTTTTTATAGGGTTTGGATCAGCCGATCAAAAGTTATACGAATTTTTATTTTTGAAATCGTTGCTGGTTTCACTATTTATCCTTGTTTTATTGTTACTAGCATTATTGTACTGCAGCACTGTAGTACTGGAGTTAATGTTCATCTAGCACTATCAGCCCTATAGAGCATTAGTGTCGCCGTATACACGATTTTTCTGAAAGATTTTCTTTCTCCGCACTTCTTTGATCTAGCGAGGTTTAGTTGAGTTTCTTTTCGAGGAAAATTGATTTGTAATTATTTACTCCTCTCGGATTGTCATCTCTATTCCTTCCAAAGATAGTGATCAAGTCGGAGTGGGAATCATTTTTGGAAAAAATTAAAGAGAGGGAGCCATTCACGCGTGGCGTTTGTTCATTGAGATGCATATGTAGTTTTAGTTAATAGTACAAATAGAATGCAAGTGTTTGATTGAAGCTAATTTGTGGACTGTTTACTTATTTAAGAATTAAATTTGATGGTTCGTAAAATAAATTTGAAGCATGCTTGTATGGTTAGACATATTGAATGTAAAAAAATTGCTATTTTGGATTATTTCTTTAGTTATGTTAGTGTAGCTTCAATGCTAACACTTACCGATGGTATGGTTCATTAGGTGACGATTGGTTGGGTGAATGAGGATAGATGAGATATTGTCATCCATGGATTAGAGTCGTCCGATTGTTTGAATGAGTGGATGAATGTAATATGATCATCTAGTTTTTTGTAATATTCTCTTAAGATGTTAGATAAAGCCATAAAAAAGGCCAAATGGGCTCCTCCAGCTTGTTGCATGAAGAATTATAGTCGTCAAATTTAAATTTTGCCGAAGTGTACTTGGTCAAATTCAAATTTTGGTCAAATTTTGTCCGAAAAGTAAAATTTCAATCAAGTTTTGATCAAATTTTGTCAAAAAATTTCAAACCAAAATTCAAAATCTTGATTACAGCTAACCTATCCATTCTCATTCATCAAACTAAACAAAAAATTGACTTATCCTACATATTCTTATCCATCTAACCAACAAAAAACTAACTCATCTCTATCTACTCAGTCAAACAACCACTAAGATAATTTTATCCCATACAAACTAGACAACCATAAACAACCAAACACATCCTAGAATTTGGTGCAACACACACATGGCTAGAGCGTAATACTCCCTCCATTCCCATATGTAGGGCGTATAAGTTTTTTTGCAAAGACCAAGATAAATCATCAATGCGTTTTGTTTTCTGGATTTCCTTTAATTAACCGTGATTAATTATGCCTTGTTCATGAAAGTGCATCTAGGCCCCTCAAAGTGTTTTGGTGATTTATGGCAACACAATTACGTATGCTAATCTGCAAGTGAAATTCTATGCGCTTATCAAGGAGATATCATTGTTGAAAGGCGATTGGAGATCCCCACTATATTCAAAATTTGAAAAGGCGCATCAAGACCTCGATTGTATTTCTTTTATTTTATTGAGTCTAAGGATAGCCGTACTATTAAGGGGATACGACGAAAATCGCTTCAAGGATATGCTTGTGCTCATAGGATGAAAAATGCATCTCAAAAGATTTGTTAAAACCTTGCATTTCCTTTAAAAGGATACTCTGGCGAGAGGTCACTCCGAGTATCCGGACATTTAGTCCGGACACTCAGGAAATGTCCGAGTATCCGGGGTTAACCGATACTCGAGCTAGGGTCCTCGGTTAGTTTTTTCTCTCGTAAGTCCCGAGTATCTGGACATTTAGTCCCACACTCAGGGAAATTGTCCGAGTATCCGAAGATAATGTCCGGACAATCGGATCAGTCGCAGAGCACTTGTAATCTGTTGGATTTTGGGAGAGCTATTTAAGCCCTCACTCCAAATCTAACTGCTGCTCACCTCATTCATTGTCAGATTCAATTCCCAAGCTCACTCTCTCACTCTCTTGAGCCTAGCCTCTTTTCCCCACTTGAATCTTGGATTTGGTTTGAATCTTTGGGGAGAAAAGAGGGATTTAAGTGCTTTGAGCTTGCTTTGTTGATTCTTGAGCACAAGTTCATCCTCCAAGTTGATTTAGCGACGATTTGTTACTCTTGGAGTTTGAAGGGCTCCTAGACGGCAGGAGTCACCGGAGCCTCAAGACTTCGTGTGGAGAGCCCCTGCTGCTTTTAATGCGAGCCTCGCCTCAAAGGAAAGAGGCAAGAAGTGAAGAACCGCGAGTGCTTTGTGCAACACCGGAGGAAAGAGGTCAAGAGGGACCCGGCTTTGTGCCTCCTCAACGGAGACGAGGATTCCTTCAAGAATCCGAACTTCGCAACAAATCATTGTCTTGTGTTCTTCATTAGCTTGAGCTAGGGTTTGGTGTTGGTGTTGGAACTTTAGAAGCCCCGATCTACTTACTCTTTGTGTTTGGCTCTAGATCCATATTTTGCTAGGTTCGACATCATTTAGAGTATTTGTATTCAGCTAGAATATTGAAATTTTGCAAAGATTTAAAATCTCTCCCGAGCTGTCCAGTCCGGAGTATCCGAACAATTTGTCCGGAGTATCTGAACAAATTGTCCGGACCATCCGAACAAAATTCTCGGACAGTCCGGACTCTATGTCTCGGGAGATTTTATTTAATTGCGAATTTTAATACGCCTATTCACCCCCCCTCTAGGCGACATATCGGTCCTTTCAGTTCACTCTGCATAGAGCGACCATTGGCCATGCTCATGCATGCATGCAGTTGGTAATTACTCCTAAGAGCACTTATTGGCCACGCTCATACATGCATGTGATTGGTAATTACTGCTGGCCAATTAATCTGCTTATGCATGCGCTAGTTAATACATACGCCTTATAAAATAGAACTTCCAATAAAAACTAAAACACCCTACAAATAGGAACGGAAGGAGTACGTTGTAACCAGATGCATTTAGCTCTACTAGACTACTACAGCAGTGGCAGCACAGGCCATGCCAATGGGACAGTACAGGGTGCGAATGATTAGCAGTATCCAACCTCATTTAATGCATAAGATTTGGATGTACTCCTTGTGTATACTCATACACAGGCAACACAGCAGGCGTAGCTAGCCTGCAAGTGTCTGTTCCAAGTTTCCAACATCGAAGAGGATTCTTTGGGCGCCTCTTCATGCTTGCTGTACTCCCCGTCCCTCCTTTGGGCGTCGTGTACCTCCCTCCATCTCCTCCTGTCACCTGCTTCGATGCAAACTGGATCGGGAAAAAGCAGCAAGAATGGTGTACAGGGTTTCAGCTGTAGTTTAAATTCTCCGCAAAATTTCGTAATTTTGTAGGCTATTTTGGATTTCAGCCCCTCCTGTCATTTCAAATCTCAATCAGATAAAAATAAATAAAAAACTCAAAACGCTCCAACAATTTTAGCAAAATTCCATCAAATTTCGCTGAGATTTCGTTTGTTTGCACCGAAATTTTTACAATCTAGACGGGATTTGATGTTTTTAGAACCGGATTACACATGAAAACTTGTTGAGTCTGCTGGATAGGATTGCTGGATTTCACCCACAGACCCGAGTTCGATTCGTGTGGCCGAATTTTTTTTACATCGCAGAGATATAGCTCATAATGTTGTTGTACTTAATATGACAATATCCCTAGTGTAGCTGAGATGGTTGACCTCCTTTTTAGCATGCGGCTGGTTCCGAGTTTGATCCTCTGGTTTTCCAAAATTATACAAAATTTATGATGGAGAGTGGGTTCGAACCTAGGAACTCTTGAAGAGGGCATTGGCGCCATAGACCGGTTTACATAGCAGAGATATAGCTCATAATGTTGTTGTACTTAATATGACAATATCCCTAGTGTAGCTGAGATGGTTGACCTCCTTTTTAGCATGCGGCTGGTTCCGAGTTTGATCCTCCGGTTTTCCAAAATTTTACAAAATTTATGGTCGAGAGTCCGAATTCGACCCTCTGGTTTTACAAAATTTATGGTGGAGAGTGGGTTCGAACCTAGGAACTCTTGAAGAGGGCATTGGCACCATAGACTGACTTGGCAACCTCAACTTCATGCCATGCATCATGATAAAAAGATTTTTAGCGTCCAAAGACTGATTCAGTGATTCACAAGGGTTCAAAACCTATCGAAATTTTGATGTTTTTTACGGGAATCTTGGTCAAACAGTCCAAAATTCTAAATTCTTGTTGAAATTTTGAATTTGAGTCCCCTCCGAGATATAGCCCGAAAATGAAATTTGAAACCTTGGTTTCAGTGGTTTGGTGGATTTTCATAAATGAAAAACCGATGGAGCATATACTGTCTTTTCAGAATGGGAGTATATGAGATCCAATGTGCCTGGAGTAATAATACTTCAAGTAGCAGTGCACTAGTGCTTGTTCGATGAACTACTGCTTGGCTTACAATTACTGTTCTTGTGAGGATAACATCCGTAGCCGGAGAAGATAAGAGGTGCTGTGTACTTCAGGTAGCGGGACTGCGGGAGCCGGTAGTATCTCCTCTTTTGGTTAGCTAGCTTCGGCAATCATGTCGATACCTGTACTTCTGTAGCCGGCTAGCCGCAGAAGGCTTCATTTACTCCAGATAAAACGGACCACTGAAAACCATTCCTGGGTAAGTCCCAATGGAACACGGTGTACCGAATTGATCATTTTTCTAGCATACATCTTCTTATTATTCTTTTTGTAAATTTAGTTTTCTCTAAAATGAAATTATAAATCTAATTCTCTACTCCACCATAGAAAGTGTGGCAGCTGGTGAGGGACATGAGAGCAACAACCTACAAGCACGACGGGCCATTTTCACGATTGAGGAGCACGGAAGATGCCTTCTGCAGTAGAGAGATGCTAGATTTACAATTCGATTCAAGATGAAACTAAATTTGTAGAAAAATAAGAGAAAGAAGACTATAAAAGTGATCAGCAGGATCTTCTGCTCGATCGGCACCAGTGACTTAGTGAGGTTGTGCCTGTGCACATGACCCGATGTTGGTTGTGCTCAGCAGCTCTGTTGCTATTTTTCCAATAAGAGGTCGTTATTGCTCACCACGAGCGGTTAAGGGTGCGTTTGGTTGGGTGTACGAAGATGAATGGGATGTGACGGTGCATCATGGATGTGATGATTCTGGATGAGATGGTAAGGGAAAGTGTTTGGTTGACTGAATGGAATGATACAAGATTTTGTTTGGTTGTTTGGATGGAATGATACAGGATGGTACGAGATGATATTTGGTTGAAGGGATGTGATTGGATTAAAAGGTGATGTTGGTTTGAGGGATGGTGCTAGTGAACGATCTGGTCCTGGACCAATCGTGTCGACGATCCGGGGTAGGGTCCCCCGCCGAGCTTAATTGTTGAATGGGGGATCAACCTAAGGCACCTTTCTCGCGAAGGGTTTAGCGTCTGAGGGCCTACCGAGCAACGGAACGGGGCGCGCAAGACAATCGGAAGGCACAGGGGGTCGTTTTTTTGCTGGTTCGGGCCTCTCGCGGCGGAGATAACAACCCTACGTCCAGTGGATTTCACTAGTGAGGGGGCGGATGTTACAATGCGCTTGCTCGGGACCCTGAATGCTCCTAAGGGCGCCTGAGAGCAAGCTCTGGATGCGTATGCGTGTGAAGTACCGAGAGTCCAACCCTCAATCCATCGTGAGAGGGGGTATTTATAGGGAATTACAGGAGACAAATCATTTATTACAGGGGCGCTCATCAGAGAGGACGATGGAGAGCAAGGTTGCGCCACCGCCGGTACCACGCGACGTGGCACGGTGGTATGAACCAAGTCAGCGCGGACCGTGGCGGCGCGGATCCCGGGCGCGCAATCCTTAAGCCGCCACGCATTTAATGCCACGTTGCCTTGTCGAGGACCCCCGAGCTGGCTTGCTCGGGGCCGAGGTGCACGAAGGTCGGTCCTGCATGCGTTGTTCGGGCAAGGGCATGGTCGGTAGGTGCCGGGCTTCGGTGGTCGTCTTGGTACAGTGTATCCAATCCCCGACAGCTAGCCCCCGAGGCTAAAGGGGGAAAAGGCCTTGCTGAGGCCTCCGCCTTAAGCCTCTAGACTTCTTAGAGTGGGATTGGAGTAGGGCGGCGAAGAGCTCCCGCGGCGCCCGAGCTTCCCTAGCTCGGGAGCGGGGAATCCCGTAGCGAAAAAAACTGCTACGGCGCCCGAGCAACTATGCTCGGGGCGAAAATCTTACGGCGAAAAATTGCCGCAGCATCCGAGCTGCTGCGCTCGGGAAGAAAGGGATCTCGCAGTCAAGAGCTATCGGCATCTCGAGCAAAGACGGCTCGGGATCTCACAAATAAGAGCTATCGCGCATCCGAGCAACACGGCTCGGGGACGAGGATCTCGCAGCGAAGAGCTACTGCGGCATCCGAGCAGCACGGCTCGGGGATGAGGACGAGGATCTCGCAGCGAAGAGCTACTGCGGCGTCCGAGCAGCAGGGCTCAGGGACCTCGCAGCGAAGAGCTACTGCGGCGTCCGAGCACCAGGGCTCGGGGATCTCGCAGCGAAGAGCTACTGCGGCATCCGAGCAACACGGCTCGGGGACCTCGCAGCGAAGAGCTACTGCGGCATTCGAGCAACACGGCTCGGGGACCTCGCAGCGAAGGGCTACTGCGGCATCCGAGCAACAGGGCTCGGGGACCTCGCAGCGAAGGGCTACTGCGGCATCCGAGCAACAGGGCTCGGGGACCTCGCAGCGAAGGGTTACTGCGGCATCCGAGCAACAGGGCTCGGGGACGAGGATCTCGCAGCGAAGATGTAGGGTCGAGGATGCGCCTAGAGGGGGGTGAATAGGCGTTTTACAAAATTAATCGCTCACTAAAATCGATCGCTCTAATACACCCCTAAGTCAAAACCTAATCAAAGATATATGCGGAAGCGATAAACTAGGTTTTGACAATTAAAGCCTAAATCAACTAGGCTCACTAGTGCACTAACTAATTAAGTCTCTACACTAGAATTGCTAAATTGAACAATCAATTAATACTAAGCAATTCTAATACATTCAAGCAATTGATAAATATGCAAAAGGTAAATACTTGAATGTAAAGAGACAAGAGACAACCGATATTTTTCCGTGGTGTTCGGAGACTTGCTGGTCTCCCCTAGTCCACGTTGAGGCTAGCCCACACTTGGACCGGCTCCCGCTCGAGCACCCGCCTCTTTCCACTAGTCGTGGTTTTTCACGCTCGCGCGTAGGCTCAACCCGAACCTTCACAAACTTCGCCGGAGCTTCTCACACCTCGAGAGCTCCCGCGCACGACGCCTACGCCGTTTAGGAGTCGGCAACCTCCAAGAGTAACAAGCCGCTCCTCCGCTTGAACCTCACCGAGCACAACGAATGCGCAACCGGTGATCACCAAGTGCAACACATGCACAAGGAGCTCACTCAAGTGCAACACATGCACAAGAGGCTCTCAAACCACTTCCTAATTGCAACACATGCAATTAGTCTAACTCTTAAGCTCAAGAATCAAATGGGAGTGTGCAACACATGCAACACCTCACCCAAAACCTCAAACACAGCAACAACTTCCTGCCCAAGCCCCCCAAGGGGGTATTTATAGCCCCCCACAAGAAAACTAGCCATTTGGGGGCAAAATGGGCGAATCAAGAAATTTATGGTCCAACCGACCTCTCCCATCCGACCGCCTCACAGGCAACGGTCGGATTTCGATCAGATGCACGGCCGGTGCAACCGCCAACGGCCGGTCACATCAAGGTGGCGGTCCGATCAAGATGGCGCCGGTTGCACCGCCCATGCAAAAACAAAGAAACCACCGAAAATCAACTCCTCTCGAAAAACACGCCAGAGGGCGGTCCGACCGACGCCACCGGACGACCGCCGCTTCACTCAGCAACGCAGACTGGAAAATCCACACGCCAGGCGGTTGCACCGCAGTTCTGGTCCGACCGGCCAAATTTCGGTTGACCGCCTGGAGAATTTCAGATTTCAACTCTAAAATCGATTCTCCAAAACCGAAAACCATTCCTTGAGCCAATAAATGATCAACACATGATCATACACACGTGCAAAACACATTTGCACCAATTCAAACCTATGCTCAAGAAATTCAACCCAAATTACGAAAACACATTTCGCAATCGACTCAAAAACTATTCGCAAATCGTATTAAGCGAATCAAACTCGAGTTTATGAGATTAATCCCCTAGCCATGTGAAGGTCAACACAAGACCCGGTCAACTTGCCAACACCGCTGCAAGCCCCACTCACATGCTCTCGAATTCGGACTCATAAACCTCGGTTTATTCGACAACTAACTTGCAAATAACGCAACAAACACATTTCATGCTTGAGCACTACTCTTTGCAACACATGCAAAAGTCTAGCTCCAAACAACATCAAATCAAGATGCATGAACTCTCTAATTGCAACACATGCAATTCTCTAGTTCCATGCAACACCAAAACCAAACTTCAACTAAAACCAAATCACATGTGTGAGCTCTTTACTCGCAACACATGCAAGTCTCTAGCTCCATACAAAACCACAAACATCAAATCATGCTTGAGCTCTCTCCTTTTGCAACACATGCAAAACTTAGCTCCAAGCAACACCAAGGTTTTATAAAGATGTTTTGCGAAACCAAAGCATGAAGCTTCAACTAATGCAACATATGCAAAAGTGAACTTCACGCAAAAGCCAACGCATTATCTTATCCTATTTGCAACACATGCAAATCAAAACATAATGCAAAACAACCAAGCATAGGCTTAACACATGCCAAATGGTTAACCCATATGCAAAAACCAAATCAAATAAGATTTGAGCTTGAGTGAACGCGGGATGAGATCACCAACACATGATGAAGCTCAAGCAAAGGAAACGACCCCTCTTAATAGTACGGCGATAAAACCTTAGACTCAAAGACTATAAAGTCCTTAGCCTATCTAATTATACCTTCGCCGCCGCGCGCAAGCAATCCCCTTTGGGGTCTTTATGATCATCGCTTTGATACTCCCCCGGGATTATTACTCGACTCCTCTTTTAACTTCAGGATCCATTCTTGACGCCCATCAATTCATGATGCCGTCCTTGTCCCGTTCTCATCATCTCATCCATCTTTGGACCTAACTCAATCACAACTCATAAAATAGTTAGTCCAAGATGCACGGTTGTCTCAATTATCTCTTGCACTCCATTAACACATAATGGATGCCTTTAGATCAATTGAGCACAACCTAAATCAATTGAAATGATTGTAAATGTGTCTTAAGTATAATAATGCAACACATGCTTAATTATATTTAAGAACTATCTGTTTGTCTTTAATTAATCAAGGAGCACCATCAACACATGATGAAGTGTTCTTTAATGATTAATAAGACAAATGAACTCAATTTAAATTATCATTTAAAATGATATGAGTATATATCAACTACACAAGTTTTCATATACTCATGTTGATGAAAAGTAATGATCCATTATGTGTAAGCGATATGAAATTGATCATTACTCTATGTCATCAACTATAGAATAAACCCCACATGTATATGTGCATAAATATAATTGACTTGAACATAATATGCACATATTCAATTTGATCGCATTGGAGTATATCCTATATTATCATGAGTATAATTATAACTAGGCAATTCAAATATATACTCAATGATTTAGTTTCTTTGTCTTGATCCTTATATGTGTCAATAAGAATTAGATCAACACAAAGAGACTTTCAAGTTAAACTACAAACTCCCCCTAAGTGTGTGCATCCATGTAATATATGGATTGGGAAACATGATGCACATTTTGTGGTTAATATAATGGGGACATTCATATTTTAACTTGACTCCAAAGTATGCAACTAATACTAGAATGAATACGCAGACATACCTTGGGTTTTCCATTTTTCAATGCGATGAGACTAATCAAAGATATTCTAAATAAGCAAGTTAGTCTCGATATAAGATTTGTCATTAATAACAAAATCACATTAATGGATAATCTTAATATTAGATTTGTCATTAACACCAAAACCATAACTAATGAAGGTTGAACTTACGTAAGAGCTATCGCGCATCCGAAAGCAGCGGGGCTCGGGACCTCGCAGTCAAGAGCTATCTGCGCATCCTAGCAACAGGCTCGGGACGAGGATCACGCAATAAGAGCTATCTGCGCATCCGAGCGGCAGGGCTCGGGGACGAGGATCTCGCAGCGAAGAGCTACTGCGGCATCCGAGCAACAGAGCTCGGGGATCTCGCAGCGAAGAGCTATCATGCATCCGAGCACCGGGCTCGGGGATCTCGCAATAAGAGCTATGCGCATCCGAGCAACACGGCTCGGGGCGAGGATCTCGCAGCGAAGAGCTATCGCGGCATCCGAGCAACAGGGCTCGGGATCACGCAGCGAAGAGCTATCGCGCATCCGAGCAACACGGCTCGGGGCGAGGATCTCGCAGCAAGAGCTATCGCGCGCATCCGGAAAGCGGGGCTCGGGACCTCGCAGGCGAGAGCTATCGCGCATCCGAAAACAGGCTCGGGGACGAGGATCTCGCAACAAGATCTCGCGCATCCGAGCAACAAGGCTCGGGGACCTCGCAATAAGAGCTCCGCGGCATCCGGCATGAGTCAAATGCTTGAGGAACCGGCTGACGAGACATGCTCGAACTGCCGCATCCTGGACATGGACTAGACGCCCAGGGGAACTAATTGGCGCGGAAGAGACTTCGCGCCGAAGCGAAGGGCTCGCCAGTAGCGAACACGGACTGCCCCAGAGCGAAATGCGTGCTCAGGGGAAGAGACTCGCGCCCGAGCAAACACGGACAGATCCGAAAGCGAAAGAGACTCGCGTGCTTCGGGAAGAGACTTCGCGCCGAAAGCGAAGGCGTGCCGGGGAAGAGATTGGAACACGGACGACCAAAGCGAAAGCAACGCTGCTCGGGGGAAGAGACTCGCGCCCGAGCGAAGGACGTGCCCAGCGCGGAACACGGACAGCCCCCGAGCGAAACGCGTGCTCGGGGGAAGAGACTCGCGCCCGAGCGAAGGACGTGCCCAGCGCGGAACAAGGACAGCTCCCGAGCGAAACGCGTGCTCGGGGGAAGAGACTCGCGCCGAAGCGAAGGGCGTGCCAGCGGAACATGGACAGCCCCAGCAATGAACACGGAGCCCCGAGCGAAACACGCGGAGGAAGAGACTCGCGCCCGAGCGAAGGACGTGGTCAACGCGGAACATGGACAGCTCCCGAGCGAAACGCGTGCTCGGGGGAAGAGACTCGCGCCCGAGTGAAGGACGTGCCCAGCGCGGAACACGGACAAATTTCGAGCGAAACGCGTGCTTTCGGGAAGAGACTCGCGCCGAAGCGAAGGACGTGTTTCAAGACGGAACATGGTCTCGTGTGGCCTTTTGGATCGATCCACACCGCCACGCCTTCGCCGGCGTAGCACACGTCGTCGCCCTCCACGCCGCCAAGACACAGTGTCTCGATTGACTTGAGAATTCGGCATCCTCAGGGATTCCTCGCGAAAGGACTCAGTCGATCCCCACGGACGGCGCCAGCTGTCGACGATCCGGGGTATGGTCCCCCGCCGAGCTTACTTGTTGAATGGGGGATCAACCTAAGGCCCCTTTCTCGTGAAGGGTTTTGCGTCTGAGGGCCTACCGAGCAATGGAACGGGGTGCGCAAGACAATCGGAAGGCACAGGGGGTCGTTTTTTTGCTGGTTCGGGCCTCTCGCGGCGGAGATAACAACCCTACGTCCAGTGGATTTCACTAGTGAGGGGGTGTGTGTTACAATGCGCTTGCTCGGGACCCTGAATGCTCCTAAGGGCGCCTGAGAGCAAGCTCTGGATGCGTATGCGTGTGAAGTACTGAAAGTCCAACCCTCAATCCATCGTGAGAGGGGGTATTTATAGGGAATTACAGGAGACAAATCATTTATTACAGGGCGCTCTCATCAGAGGACGACGGAGAGCAAGCGCGCCACCACCGCCGGTACGCGCGACGTGGGCACGGTGGAGTGCGACCAAGTCAGCCATGACCGTGGGCGGCGCGATCCCGGCGCGCGATCTTTGAGCCGCCACGCATTTAATGCCACGTTGCCTTGTCGAGACCCCGAGTGGCTTGCTCGGGCCGAGGTGCACGGTCGGTCCTGCATGCGTTGTCCGGGCAAGGGCATGGTCGGTAGGTGCCGGGCTTCGGTGGTCGTCTTGGTACAGTGTATCCAATCCCCGACAAATTGATTCTGTCAAATTGTCTATACGGGATGGTGCATCATCTTTTTAGAATATTCCAAAAATCTGTACCATTTCAACCTGTACCAAATGGTTCCGTTCAGCCAACCAAACGCAGAGATAGAATCAGATCCTATATAGGACGGCTCGGTTCACCCTCGTACATCCAACCAAACGCACCCTAATGGAACAGAATGGCCCTCTTTAGAACCCATAAACAGGGTTCGTAATATTGAAATCGTGATTTTCAAATGATTTTTTATTTTTGATTATCGGTAAAAACCGATCAAAAATCGCCAGTAACCAAAGAGTTAAGAAACGAAAATTTTTGGGGAAAAATCAAGTATCGACCGAAAACCAGTTGACCGGCCAATTGAAAGTTTCTTAAAGCTAATTTTTTAGTGATTTTCACTCGATTACCATTGAAAATTAAGTGATTTCATCGATTGTTGACCGGTTTACACCACATAAATTTTTCTGATTTTTTTAATTGAATTGGTTTACCAACCGACTTCTACTCCCAAACTGGCTGGTACAGTCAATTTTTGCGATTTTCAAGCAGTCTCCGATTTTGTGAACCTTGCCAAATCGAGAAGTTTCTTTCAAAATTCCTACGTTTTGATGAGACATTTAACATGCAAGCTAGAACTTAATTTGGTGAAAGCAAAACTAAATGTGTGTGCTTTGCAAGATATCATCGTCTCCATAAAGATCAAGGCATGCATGTATATACACACTTAGGACATGTACAATAAGACTATCTTAGCTTATTTTTAGTATGTCCACGTCAGTTTTGTTCTATGTGAAAAAGTAAGAAAAGAACTAACTCTTATTTAGTAGTAAACATTATACGGGGGAATAGACAGATAAGTTATATATAAGAGAGAAGAGATAGTTAATACATAGTATTTAAAACTAACTTTTAGAGATAGCTATTGTATTATTTTAATGCTTATTCTAGATGATATAAATAGAAGATAAATTAAACATTTGACTTTGTTAGTGTACTTTAACCTCACATGGCATAACATCCAACGGAGCTAAGCCAATTCGAATGGTCTTTTTTAGGCTCTGTTTGGAAGCAATGTATTTTCATAGTTTCTAGGTAATACCGTGGTTTTTAAGAATACCATTGTATTTTATACTATGAAGTGTTTGGTTACCATGCCAAAAGTTTTGCATTAAAAACCATGGTTTGGTAGATACCATGGTATTTTTTGAGTATTTGAGATCCTGTTTGGAAGTAATGTATTTTTATAGTTTCTAAGCAATACCATGGTTTCTAAGAATACCATGGTATTTTATACCATGAGGTGTTTGGTTACTATGCTAAAAGTTATGTATTAAAAACCATGGTTTGGTAGATACCATGGTATTTTTGGAGTATTTGAAACTCCACTCCAACCCAAAAATTTCATGGTTTTGGCTAGTTTCTTGTCTATTTCCACTCAAATACCATGGTTTGTGATGTTGCATCCAAACAGTTGGTAGTTCCAAGAAATACCATGGTTTTAAAGGAGTTTGGTAAAACCATGGTATTCATGACAAAACAATTGCAAACTATAGTATACTAAAACCATAGTTTTGAAATACATTGCTTCCAAACAGGGCCTGAAACTCCACTCCAACCCTAAGTTTTCATAGTTTTTGTTAGCTTAGGCCCCGTTTGGAAGTAATGTATTTTGAAACTATGGTTTTGATATACTATGGTTTGCAATTGTTTTGTCATGAATACCATGGTTTTACCAAACTTCTTTAAAACCATGGTATTTCTTAGAACTACCAACTGTTTGGATGCAACATCACAAATCATGGTATTTGAGTGAAAATAGACAAGAAGCTAATTAAAATCATGAAAACTTTGGGTTAGAGTGGAGTTTTAAATACTCCAAAAATACCATGGTATCTACCAAACCATGGTTTTTAATACAGAGCTTTTGGCATGATAACCAAACACCCTATGGTTTTAAAGGAATTTGGTTTTTAAAGAAATTTGGTAAAATCATAGTATTCATGATAAAATAATTGTAAACCATGAATCATAGTTTTAAAATATATTGCTTTTAAACAAAGCTTTAGTGTTTCTTGTAGGGGTGTAAACGGGTCGGGTTCGGGCGGGTAGTAGGTCATCCCATACCTTACCCTAATATTTTTTCTCCTGCACGTGCACGGCACGTAGTAAAAATCGGGTAGGGTATGTGTAATCTGTAGCATTTTCTCTGGACGGTAGAAATCGGGTTCGGTAGTAGTGTCGGACGGGTATAATACAGATAACGGGTACTTCATCGGGTAGTGCACGAAATATCTAGAATCGAAACATGCGATGAAAACAATTCAACTATCACACTAGTACATCACATAATACAAAGTCCAATACATAAAGTGAAATTCACATACATAGTTCAACACATAGTTGAATTGAAGGAGAGGAACTTGGGTCAATCCCAAAGGAATATGAGGTAATGACAATAGTTTTGAACAACGTGAAATCACAAGCATCTGTAGTCTAGGAAATCAGGTCATGTGCTCCTCTTGTTTAGGTTGATAGCAAGTAGAACATAATTGAGACATTTATCTTGTCAGAATTTTATAAATTTTCTTGAGTGTGATTATGATCTCAAATTTTTATGAGAGATTACTAATTTCATCAGCATCATTAGATAAAATTTTAAAAAATTTATAACATAGTTTGGATAATTTTTCATTTCGTTCAAATTTGCCGATAAGCCTTTTAACAGGACAGTAGTACTGTTCGAATTTTTAAAACTTCATGACATTTGATCATCATCTGAAAATTTTATGACAATATTATAGATAGGGGTGGAAAACGAGCCAAATGAACTTTTTTTCGAGCTTTCTTCGACACTAATTTATTCTTATTTATTATAGTCTCCTGTATTGTTTGAAATCCAACTTCGAGCCGAGCCTAACGAGCCGAGTCTGACGAGCTGAGCCGAAGTTGACCCTTGTTCCAAATTAACTAATTTTTATTTTAAAAGAAAAATGAATGTAATCGGAGCAATTTTGAAACGAGCCACCGAGCCAGCTCAACGAGCTTTTTTTCCAGCCCTAATTATAGATATGTCAGAACCATCCAAAAAATTTTTCAAAATTTTATAACCTCGTTTGTTCTAATTTTCATTCGGTTCAAATTTGCTGGTCAGTGTTTTATCAAGATAGTAGCAATGTTTGAATTTTTAAAAATTTCTCAGATTTGATAATCACCTGAAAATTTAATGGGAACATATATGATGTGTCAGGAACCTTCAAAAACAATTTCAAAATTTTTTGACATCGTTTGATCTATTTTTTGGTCAATGCAAGTTCGTCAAAATTTCGGGAATTAGTAGTACCCGCCGGCACCCGAATTGTGAAAATTATCCGGTACCCGCATTCGACACGCACCGCCGGTATTGCCGATCCCGTACCCTACCCGAACCCGAATCTAACCTACCCGGGTACTACCCGTACCCGGCGGGTAGTGTAAAATAGTTTTTCATTAAGGTAATTTTGCATCCGGGTACGGATCGGGTATTACCCGACCCATTTACACCCCTAGTTTCTTGTGAAGGCGCTTCGGGATATGTAGCTCAGTTTTGCCGGTTGATGTCTGGTAAGGATGATAGCTATGCACGTGCATAATGGTAGCCTCGCTAGCCCGTTTGTCCAAGTCTTTTGATTTGATTTGATTTGATTTGATTTGATTTACTGAAACATGTCACCAATTTGACTGATCGATTGATTGGATGCATAATCTTCAACCTTTTCCTGGCTACAAAAAGATACAGCGCCGGCCTGACGAGTGCTGACCACAACCTTTAGCTTCAGATCAGCAACCAAACTGTCGCTTCCCGGATACAATGCTACAGTGCTGTGAACAAAATTGCTTCGACTGGAAGCCACGAGATCGATCTAACGTAGGGCGTACTAGGACACGTCGTGTACGTTATTTTTTTACATAGAGATAATTTTGTATTTTTATAGTGGTTTTTAAAGTTCTTCGAGGAAATAAGCGGAACGGTTAGAAGGATACAAACGCAATACACTTTTTTTTTCGTAGAAATAATTTATTACTTTTTTTGGTAGTATTTTTTAAAATTCGTCGAGAAAACAGGCGAAACGACTGAAAGAACACAAAGGCAATCATGTTTTTTTTTCACTTCCATCTGGGATCCTCTCACGAAAAATCCGCGATTGCGCTAAATCGAAAGACCCTTTTTGTAAAAAATAGTTAGAATGATCCAAACGTAAATACGTTTTTTTGGGTATTTATCTAGAGTCCTTTCACGAACGGTCTGCGATTTTTTCTAAACAGAAGTTCTTTTTCGTAAAAAACCGCGGGAAAGATCACCAAAGATCCACGATATTTCTCTTTTTTATATCTATTTAGGGTCCCTTCACGAAAGATCCGTGATTTTTCTGATTTAGAAGGTCATTTTCGTAAAAAACCATAGAAAAGACCTACATGTAATTACGCATTTTTTGAGGGACTTAAACGCGAAAAAATAAAAACGAGCCAAGCCGGCTCGCGACGCGGCTCGGCTCAAATCGCCCAGAACACCAGAATACTTTAAACTTTAGGAAAAGTATTATTTGTTAGAGGTTCAGATATCTACTTCATCTAAGATATAAAACTTGCAGACTAGAACAAGGTAAATTAAGTTTATATTTTCATTTAAAATATAAATAAGATGATATATCTAAATACTTTTAATGTATTTATAACTTTAACTCTATAGACCTATAGAATTAGAAATATCTAACTTTATCAAATTTATAAATCTAATAGAGTTCGAGTCTTGTCAAATACACCCGTAGTTCTACGCGTTATTCCGGCCACTCTCGCGTTGTTCGTATGGATTGATGGCAATATGGCATGAACAACTCCAAGAAAAGCAACCAGTACATCATTATCCACAAACCGTACACCCGAGCTACTATGGGGGTGTTTGGGACAGCTCCAGCTCCACCAAAATCAGGAGTTGGTGGAGCAGGTATTTCTAGCTCCGTAAATTTGTGGAGCCGAGTCAGGGTACATTAAAAGTGTTTAGGTAGATCATCTTGTTTACATTTTAGACTAAAAATACAAACTTAATTCACTTTATTTTAGCCTATAAGTTTCAGCTTTGAACTGGAGCTAGGATCTGGAGCTCTCCCAAACAGGGCCATACGCACACGATTACTACGCGCCATGCTGCTAGCATCATGCATTTACTACTACTAGTCTCTGCTAATATAAATTTACACTTGATGACAGCGGTCCATTCTTTCTAATTCCCTCTAGACATATCTCCAATAATAGCAGGTCATTATAACTAATTATTTTTTCCTGATTTATAACCGGTCATATATCTCTAAATATGGCTGATTATTATAGCAAAAACCTTGATTATTACTGGTAATTAATAGCTGATCAATCATTTCTTTTGTACTCTATATATACTGTATAATTTTCATACAATCAATCAAGAGAATTCATTCAAGATCTCCCATGTCGTGCCGTCGTGACGAATGAACTTGACGAACTGATCAATAAGTGACGGACCGATGTACATGGCCGCGAGGCGCAGGAGGCCGAGCGCCGCGGTCAGTAGTAACTGCGGCTAGAAAGACAGCCAGAGTGCGACGCCCACCGGATACCGTGACCCCAACGCCGGCCAGTTGGACGTGAACAAAACGTACGACGCTTCGGCGCGGTTGTCCGGCGACACCGGTGGGACGTCGTCGGCGGTGAGAGAGTAATTGGCATACCCCTTGGAGATAAACGGGTTGATCCAGCTGAACGTCACGAGAGAGAGGAACAACGTGGCTGCGCACGGTGTGGCAGGCGCCTCGGCGCTGGTGTTTTTTGGTTCACCTTCATGGGCTCCGGTGTCATGGCCGGTGAAGTTAGTGATGGCTAGGTACGCCAGAGGTATGGAGACGAGTAGGTCGGGAAAGGCGAAAGGGTCATCTGGGAAGAGTAGCGAACCGTCGGCACAGCGGACCACCGCCAAAGCGAAGAAGAACGCGGTGCCGAGAGCAGTGGTGATCCAGAAGATGCAGAGGTGCAAAGCCTGGGTGGCAGCGGTGGCCCCTTTCTCCGAGGCGACTGACCAGGCGGCCATGGCGTGCGCGACGAAGTGGGCGGCGAGGAAGGCGGACTCCACAGCGCGCCATGGCGTGCTCGGCAGGAGAAAGAACGCGAGCGCGAGGAGGACGGCGGACGCCCAAGCGCGACCGCGTAGCGGCTAGTGGTCCAGAATGGTGGTGGCTTCGGCAACAGCGCCACGTGCTCGGGGGAAGCCACCTTGTCGCCCCTGCGAAGGCGGTAGATGACGAGGATGAGCGAGGCGACGAGAAAGACGAGGTCAACGACGCCGAGGAGCGCGCACTACGAGCATAACGAGAGAAAAGGAACGCGAGCTGGTAATATAAATTGTAGAAAAGGATAAAAATGATTGATTGATTTTTGAGATTGGTAATATATATTGCTATGTACAATATATTTGGTTTTAATTTATACCGAGAAGAAACCATAAAAACTTTTATAATCGGGAGAAATAGATGTTTAATCTTGTAGCACAATATTCTTTTATTATTTGACTTTTATGTTTCGTTACCAATTTTATTTTTCATAGCAACGCATAGGTATTGATCTAGTAACAAATAAAGGGAGAAACAGCTCGTGCTGCGATAGCCGAGTACAACAACGGGCGGAAAACCCCTTTTTTTCTTTCCTTTTCTTTTTTCCATATCGGCGAATGGGTCCGACCATCTACGAACCGGCGAAATGGACGGAGGGCAGGATCGAGCAGGGCGAGCGAGCCTCCCATAAGTCAAAAGAAATCCAAACTCTGCGTCTGGCACGGGAACAATCCCCTGCAGAACGATAAAAGATGGTGAAGACTGAAGAATAAAGAGGATATGATATCGATGGAAGCAGATCACCTGCAGACCCAGCAGCGACTGCACGATACGGATCTCAGCCCCTTATTTTTAGATCAAACGGCTAAGAAAAACAAAACAGCTACACTACTTCCTTCTTACTGTGCAGGTTCTGCATTGCATGTGATACAGTACCCCCGTTAGGGATGGTAACGGGAAAGTCCCAGGGGAAACGCCCTCCTATCCCCGATTCTCGATAATCAAAACGTCCCTATCCCCGCATATGAAGCTTAATTCCCTATCTCCGATCCCCGATAGGGACTAATCCCTAAAAATACTAAATGAAAGATCATATGTTATATAAGTGAATCACTAAAGTAATGGTGCAAATGTGATTGAAGTATGAGTGAATCACTAGAATAATTCATATTTAGCATGTTTATATATAATGACCATACATATATTCTTTTTTTCTTTTAAGAATGATTATTTGCTATCATCTATTAGTGATAATGTAGGGACGATAACGGGAACAGTGGAATGTCCCCGGGCATAGGGATGGCAGTTTTACTCATGGATTTGGGTATCCATGGGTACCCGACTCGATAAGGGTGGGTACGGGTAGCATTTTAGACTTATGGGTTTTCAGGTTTGGATGTCCAATAAGGACACAGGATGGGTATAGGTGTCAATTTGTACCCATGGGTATCCGATGAGTATCATATGATATATGGGCTCCACTTTTTATAAGATATATATTAGAAAATTGAAACCGTAACTACCTAAATGATAAGCTAAAATACACATAAGATTTTAAAAGGCAATACTATGTTTAGAAATTTATTTAATATATATCATGCTCTGAATTTGTTTTTGCACATATCATACTTTGAATTCGTTGTGTATATATCATACTCTTTTTTTAGATGATGCTTGTTGGTGTTTCGTACAACCGGCAAGTAAATTTGTAAGTATAGGGACCACGCGTTCCCTCTCCTTGAATGGTTAGACTACAGGAGTTCAAGATGTATACTAGTTCGGGCCGAATATCCCTACGTCCAGTTCGTGCCTTCGTGGTGGTAGTTTTGTATTGCTTGGGGTGCAGCAGACTGCACTGGGTTACAAGTGAGGGCTCAAGACAGGCCCTGAGCGCTCGTCCGAGTGGGAAGGGCGAGAGCTCGGGAGCTAGGAATGTTCGTCTGTATGTTTGACGAGCTCGAGACCGGATGTGTTTGCGTGAGTCGGATGCGAATGCCCCCCTTCCCTGAGGGCACTGCCTCCCTTTATATAGACGGAGGGGGCAGGTTACACGGGAGTTTGGAGAAAAAAGGTAGGGGTATGCTACGCCGAGTCCCGGCTTGGTCTTGGTGATCGACAGTTCTTGTATGTCCCACGCCTGGGTTGGTAGACACAACGGGCGGCGTCTGCCCGTCGGAAGATGCGCACCGCCCTCGAGTGCTTGTTAGGTCTCGACGCCGTTACATCGCGCCTGTATCGCCTCGACGGCGTGCATCTCTCATCGCGGCAGACGGAGTGAAGGGATAGGCGCTTGACTTTGGCGCCCCTTGGCCACCTTGGGAAGGAGCCACCGCCTCAAAGATGGACGTCGTGTCCACGGGCGGTGGCTCGCTGAGGTCGACCGCGCGACGAGCGAGGTCGAGTTGTCGTTTAGGATCCGACCTGAGGCCAAGTCGGAGCCGACGGGGGAGTCCGACCCGTGGCCAGGTCGGAGGCTGCGGGAGCGTCCAACCTGAGGCTAGGTTGGACCGCCCCTGCCGGGTCTGAACGAGACCGAGGGTTCTTTGTGGGCCCACGAGGCCTAGAGCTTGGCCCAACACGGATCATTTGGTGTTCCAAGCAATATTCAGTAATAATCCCATCTTGCTGTGGGGAACGGAGACTTTGGCAATACCCTCTCCAGCATTCTGCACCGCTGCCAATCTTGCCGCCATGTTCACATGACTGAGAAAGAGATGAACTTGAAATAGATGTATACCTTGCTGTGGGGTACCCCTGGTATGAGTATTCGTCAATGCTCTGTTATATATTGACATCTCTGTTATCACTGTAGTCATAAATGTTAAGTGTATGTTATATGATTGAGTTAAATACAGGTCAATTGAGTTTTCTATCTTATTTAGTCATTGAATGAGGTTACATATAACTGTCCCACATTTTACTCTAATGCTTATCATTTTGTTTATCGAAATCAAATACAATAACTATAAAAACACATTTGTTTTTATGGAAACACTATGGAATGATGTAATATTTACCATCAAATATCTTAATGTACTCATTTGAACTTGTAGTATCATTGGTCACCTATAGACCATCATGATGTACTGATTAAATGAAATAAACTGGAGTAACATTGGTTACCTATAGCCCACGCAACTCTCTGTTTTCAGTACAGTCTGCTACCTATAGGTATCCATTGGGTATTAGGTACCCATCGGGTTTGGGTATGAGTACAGATCTGTACCCGATAAATCTATTGAATTTGGTGAGTAACATCGTTTCAGGTTTGAGCGGGCGGCAATCGTACCCAGAGGTACCCACCCGATTGCCATCCCTACCCTGGCCCCGCGATCCCTGACGGGGGCAGCATTTCGCCGATAAGCCCTCGCGTGAGGAGATTTCTTCCATCCTCGTCCTCCATTAGGAGAATTTCCTGTGGAGAAACGGAGATTAGGGCCTGTTGCCATCCCTACCCCTAGTGAATCTTAGCCCTTGATTTCAGATCGGACAGTGTTGGTGCAACTACTTAAATTGCTGTTACCCAAGCAACAGCACATGGACTGACTTTGATATCCGATAGAGGCCTGGCAGGTTGCGCGTGGTTTTGTACAAATATTACACCTCTAATGCCTCCTGGGATTGCCGGAAGGTGAGGCATCCCAGGTGTCAGTGTCACCCTACGCCATTTTGCGAAAAACCCCCTCCGTTTCTTTACATTACGGATAGGTCCCTATAGATTATGAATAGGTCTTTTGCGATTTTTTGTGAGGGAAGATTTTTTTCCTTAATCGCGTTTGGGTCCCTCGTGCGCTATTTTACGGAAAAAGCTCCTGTTAAATTCAAATCACGAACAAACCCTTTTCTAATTTTTTAGGATAGCGAACAGGTCCAAAAACATAACAAACAGGCCCTCGCTCCTTACGTTTAGGTCATTTCTCTGTTTTTCCTGGAAAAAATGTTTTCGTCACCAGAAATATGTGTGCAGCTCTAAGAAGGTTGTCATCTCTAATAATTTTTCGCCCTTTTCCCTCTAGACTATTTTCCCACCTCGGTTTTCCACCTCGGTCTCCAATATTTCCCAAGTAATTCATCGAAAGAGATATTTCTACAACTCTATCTCTCTATTTTATCCTCCGTAACTCGATTTCTGCTATTTTTCGGAGTGAGAAATATGTGTATGGTTGTATCTTTATAGCTTTTTTTGGATTTATAGCTGAATTGGAAAACACGCTTTGGTCCTTTCGTCGATTTTTTTTAGACTAGACCCGAAAAAATTCGAAACGACGTTTAGACCCCTCTACGCGATTTTCTAAAAAAAACGGAATTCGTCCCTATAGATACGCCGGCAGGGGTCCTTCCAGTGGTTATTTTGCAAAAAAAAACACCGGTTGTTCCTACCCGGAAGATTTAAAAAAATCAGAATCGTAAATAGATCCTACCGCCGGTTATTTTGAAAAAAGAGACCCGTAGTTCCACAAATTCGATTTGCAAAAAACTCATGCTAGATTTTTCCCTCGCGGCGCAGCATGACGCGCAACTCAACCTAGTAACTTAAATGCTCCATGTTTGGAGTAGAGTCTGATTTGAGCATAAAGATATATGTTATAAATAGTTATTTTTTTACTAGAAATACGAAGCTACGGAATCAATATTGCGCTATATTAGCTGCGAATACAATAGCTAGTAATAACTATGCTATATGATGTATCTTGTAACTAGCGATAACTCCACTATCCTATATAGGTAATCACGGGTTAAAATATTAGGTCTATTTTGAAATCTAACATTATTACAAGGCCTAAATACAAAAGAACTTAGTAAAAGATATCATCTCATTCTTTTTCAATAATCCAATATTCATATTTCTTAGTGATCAAGTATTTGTTGTTCACAACATTATGATACAGTTATCAGTTATGGTCTTTGACATGTATTAGCATGTTTGGTGATTATATATTTAACTCGTATTTTTATTATAAAAATATTAATACCTTCTAAAGCTCCATAATTTTACGATTTGTTTGAAAGTGACTTATATTATATATATATATATATATATATATATATTTAATTTTTAAAAGCGTAATACTAAAAATGCGACGAGTGGTAGCTTTTGCGTGGCTAACTATAGCTGTTGTAGCTATATTCAGGACCTTGCAGTAAAGTCATAAAAATCGTGATTGAAAACCTTGATAAAAATTCAAGTAGAAAAAAAATTGGTGGAAGTACACTGTAAATGTCCACACAACTTTGTTGCAAAATTTTGTACTGCTCGTTATAGTAGCAGGATTCTAAGGGTATGTTTGTTTAGACTTGAGCTTATTTGGCTTCTAGACTTCTATAAGCCATAAGCTAAAATAAACAGTATTTTTCCAGCCAGACGGAGAGAAGAAGCTCCAACCCAATTTGCACTACGCGAGAGAAGCAAGGAAAACGATGCTTCTCGGGCTGGTTGAAGTTTCTGAAAATCCCACTTCCCTTGTACCCTTACAACTTAACTGTTATTTACGAAAAATTGCCATCCTCATCCAGCTCCAGCAGACCAAATAGTTTCTTCTAACTCCAACAGTTTCTCCTCTAACACCAGCCTAAACAAACACTACCTAAAAGATGTAGCTGGTACTATTCTTTACTGTGGCAAAGGCAACATCCTCTACTGGCATCTTGCCGGTTGTCTTTTTAGACCCCATTTAGAATACAGAAATTTCAAGGAATATTGAAAAAACTTGCCAGAAAGGGTTCAATTTCCAATGATTTTTTTTTTCAAAAAATATCATGTTCTAAACGAGGCTTCAGCATTTAGGCTGGGCATCTTGAGAGTTGATAGCTTTCACCGCATATCTTAAAGTGATCACTTTTCGAAACACTGTGATATTTTTTTCGAAAATCTACTCCCTTTGTAATAAGAATAACAAATTTAGTCCTCCTATCCATTGCAAAAAGTACATTCTGTACTCGTCGGCCGCGTTAGCCCCTACCTATCGCCGGAGGCCGCCTCCCGCGCCAGCTGTCCGGCTAAGGCGGCTGCTCTCGTGCTCCCTCTGGCTGCCGCTCTCCCCGAACGTGGTAGGTGATAGTCGTTTGCCGTGCATTCTGCATTGTGAGAATGAGCTAAATTTATAATTTCACCTGTGAGAGGAATTGATTTGTGAAGCACGAGATCACAAGCTAAAAAAAAAGTGATCACTTTGCACATCTCGGTACACTTTTTCTTTGATGCCCCCGTTCTCGTCTGGTCTTCTCTTGAGACTGCTTTTCCTCTCGTCATTACTGGTCAGGGGAGATCGACGTGGGATCGACCGTCGCCTTGTGATTCGTGAGCTCTGATGGACTGATCTTAAAATGCTTCTTGTTGCACGGTTGCACCATTCTGGAGTAGAGTTGCTTTATCCTAATCGCGTTGCCCACGGCGGTATCTCCTTTCTCTGCTCACGAGGCAGGCAATCCTGTGCGAGCACTCCAGATCGTTGTGCCTGGTTGGTGCAGACTCTGACAGGGCGCGAGCGAACTTGAGGCATCAGCACCGGAAAATCTGAAGCACGCGCGTGCATGGGGAAGCTGCTTGGCTCAGGCACAATAGATACAAGCCCTGCCGGCTGCTATTGGTACTAGCACTGCATAGCAGCGTATGGCCTGAATCCTCACAGCTGGTAGACAACACATATCACCTGCCGCGTACTATTATCTAAAAAGGATTGCAATAGTTTGGTGTGGAAAGATATACCAATTCAATACATTACTCACTCCGTCTAAGTTTATAATGCGTATTTCTTCTTAGTACATCGATTAAGAAAAGACGTTAAAATAACTAGATTATCCCTAATTATTATCACTAAGCCCTATACTCAATGCATGCATGTAGAGAACATAAAGTAAAAATGGAAATTTAATAAGAGTATCGAAGGAACATTACACTTGACGAATACCCAGGAGATAGGTATCCCCAGCGGCCCGGGAGAAGCATACGGGCATTGCCTACCTACTGGCCTCAAACGAAGCCCAAAGATAGAGACTCACGACCTCCGACCGAGCCGACCCCAGAGAGCGGTCCGACCAGGCGATATAGGACCGGCGCCCCGCGACCTACAGCGACGAGGACCCAGGGTTGACCCAACCAATGGGTCCGACCGATCAGCAGCTCCGAACGAGCTCGGTTCGTCTCCACCACGAAGCAGATGTCGGATCATCGGGAACCGGCCCCTACTGGTCGCTTAGACTGACTGACCCGACGAATCGTCACAATCGAGCGGGGGCAGGACGCTGCGCGTCTTCCCGAGACACCCCCCGAAGGCTGACACCCTCGACGTCACCGACGCCTAAGCAGAGCGAAAAGCCGTTTCCGGAGGAGCGGACCGAGCCGCCCCTCGTCTTCACCAACCCAACACGGACGCACAACCACCCGTCGAAAGGCCGCCTAGCGATCGACACCGAGGCAAAGACCGACTCCAAGGCGTGGGGAGCCCCATCCATTTTTTTCCTTTACGCACTCCCCGTAACCTCCGCGCCACCGCTCTTCCCCGGACTATATAAGGAGGTGTGGCCCTTCGAGCGGGGGGCGATCTAGGCAGCAAAACACAGCACCCCCGAGTCACCCTCGTAGTCGTTCCGAGTAACCCCTGTACACGAGGCGCCCCGAGCCCGAGCTCAGCCCTCGCTTGTAACACGACGGATACACCGGGAATGAATAACATCCGATCACCCCGCGAACTGGAGTAGGGACGTTCTGCCCGAACCAGTATAACTCGTGGACCCCCTGTCTTTTGGTCTAACCATTCAAGGAGCGGGAGCGCGTAGTCCCTCTAAACCTACAAATTTACTCGCCGGTTCTCGAACACCGGCTGTTAGCGCGCGCGTAGGGCTTGGCATATCAAGATCTCCGGATTCCCATTTGTCTCCTTGATGGCTCCCACTACCGACGGCGACGCTTCGCCGGGAGCCGAATCTGTTCGGTTCGCCGACCGCCGTCACCACGCGGAGAACTCAAGCTCGCTCCCGCCGCTCCTCGTGGCCAGGCCCCCACGGGACGCCTGGACCTCGTCGCCCACGCCCTCGACCACCTTCGACTCGAGGACCCTGCGTCGCCTTCGGCGCCGGCGCCACTACAAGACACCGCCCGCTTCGCAGGGCGCTACGATGTCCGTGCAGGCGGCGCTACCACCTTTCCCGCGATCGCGTTTCGTGGCGATGGCCGGCTACGCGCCGACCTCCCTCCACGAAATACTGGAGAGTTCTTTCGACACCGACTCTAGCTCCGACACGGAGCGACCATCGACGGGACCGTACTCCCACGAATGCAACGTGGTCGGCGTAGTTAACCAGTCGGCCGCTACCTCCCGAGCGAGAAGCCGCCACCGGCGCCCGGCGCCGGAGGTGGGTGCCCGGCCAAAGATGGGTCTCCTCGAGATCCACCACGAGCTTCTCCAAAGCGGAACCGGAGTTGCGCGGCGGACTTCGAAGACGAGGGTCGACCCGTCAGGGTCAAGCCAACTCACGCCGCCACCGGTGCCCGGCGGCGCGCGCGTGCGCGCACGCCAGGTACAGCGAGAACTGGCAGAAGAACCGGTCATCGCACCGTGTTTCCCCCTTCCTAGCCAAAACATGGCCATGGCCAAATGTTGCTCATGGCGGCCCCGAGCCGAAGCGAGCTCGAGGCGTGGCTACCTACCAAAGACCGGAGCTGATAGAGCACGCCGCCGTACAATATGTACCGGCCCCTGGCGCTAGTCACTCGAGGTCCCCCTTGGGCCGCCAAAGCCAGGCTCGCCACGGGCCGGTGAAAGCCGCGTCGCCGTTGGAACGGCCCCAGGCCTCCTACACCCCGGTGCGACAGCGTCTCGGGCAACGCCACGACTATCGCGACACCCTCGACGCTCGCAAGAGGTCGGCCGGCGCTGGGGCCCGTTCGCAGGTCGCGGACAGCGGTCGGCGTCACGGCCACGATCAAGGAAGGCCGGACTCAGGCTCCGGAAATCCGTCGCTGGTATTCCGCCCGATTCCGCACTCATCAACATAGCCAAATACACGGGGGCCACGAACCCCGGTGTTTGGCTCGAAGACTACCGGCTCGCTGTCGAAATGCCGGCGGAGCTACTAATGATCTCTTTATCATTCAGTACCTCCCCATTTACTCCGGCGGACTCAAATTTCGAGCTCGCTCGAGTACCGCTCGGGACTATTAGGAATCTGGCCGATTTGAAGAACGCCGTCGGGAATTTCGTGGCACTTACAAGCGCCACGGAACTCCCTGGACCTCAAAAGCGCAAAGCGGCCGGAGAAACGCTCCGACCATATCCGGCGCTTCTCCCAACAGTGTAATGAACTCCCCGACATCAGCGACGCCGACGTTGTGGGGGCATTCATCTATGGCACAACGTGCAAGCCTTGGTCCACAAGCTGGGTTGCGTCAAACCCAGGACCACCAAGGAGCCGCCGACGCGTTACCAACCACGCCCGGCGAGGAGGCCGTGGGGCCATTTTCGACAAAGGGAAGGCTAAACGAGAATCCGCCCGAGCTCGCCGCTTTTTCCGATCGCTCCGACAAACGGAGGCGAAAGGGAAAGCAGGTCCGTGAGGACCAAACGGTCGCCGCCGCCGACCGCCCTGACAAGCAACAGGAGCGGCGAGCGCCCGACCACTTCGAAAAACTGATGGAGAGCCCGTGTCCGCATCACGAGTACCCCGTCAAGCACAAATATCGGATCGAAGTCCCGAGTTCGCTCCGAAACCCCCGCAATCCGCGGGCAAAGGAAAGAAGCGCGACCGATGCCGAGGTCGGGAAGAAAAAAGCGATGGAGGGTTCCGGAACCCGACGGATGCCTCATGATCTTCGGTGGCTTGAGAGCTACGCCGACAAGCGGCGGCAAAAGCTCGCCATCGCGAGGTGCATACGTGATGACCGGCGGTCCTGGTACCTTCCGGTGGTCGAGTCTCCGATCACCTTTGATCGGCGAACCACCCGACCACATCCCGCACCCGGAAGATACCCACTGCCGTCGATCCCATCGCGGGGTCAAGCGCCTCGGAAGGTGCTCATGGGCGGCAACGCCTCAACATCATATATGCCGAGACGCCGACGCCTGGAGTGCCGCGCTCGACCCTACGACCGAGCAAGGCACCTTTCCACGGTGTCATCCTGTGCCAGCAGTTTACCCCTCGGGCAGTCGACCGCCGTCACCTTTGGGGGCCCGAGAACTTCCGTGACTGAAACCCTCACTTTTCGAGGTTGTGGGATTCAAGGGATCCTACCACGCCATCTTGGGGAGGCCATGTTACGCTAAGTTTATGGCGATCCCCAACTACACCTACCTGAAGCTAAAGATTCCAGGGCCACGGGGCATCATTACCGCGGCCTCGTCCTTCCAGCTTTTGCCTTCAATCGCGAAAGCGAAGCGCTTGCGAAGTTGGCTTCAAGCGGTCATCGCGTCCGCCGAGCTCGACGACACGAAGGGAGGCCTCGGGTCCGCCCTGGCCCCATGAAGTCGGGGCCGGATTCTTCGAGTCCGCCAGAGGACACGAAGAGGGCCGCGGTCGACCCCAAGACCGACTAAGACCGTGACGGTAGGGTCCGCCTCCCGCCAAATAGGAAAGCGCTGCCGACTTCCTCCGGCGAACCGGATGTCTTCGCCGAAGACCTCGACATGCCAGCATCCCAAGGAGGTCGCCGAGCACACCCTCAATATCCGGCCGTGAGGTCGGCCGCCTAACGCCGCGCTAACGCTTGTCAAGAAAAGCGCAGCTCATAGGCGAAGAAATAGCTGCTTTTGGAGGCGGGGTTCATAAAGGAGGTACGCCACCCCGAGTGGCTTGCCAACCCTGTCCTTGTAAAAAAGAAGTCCGGGCAATGGAGGATGTGTGTTGATTACACGGGCCTGAACAAGGCGTGTCCCAAGGACCATTTTCCTCTGCCCCGGATCGACCAGGTCATCGATTCCACCGCCGGGTGTGAATTGCTCTCCTTCCTGGACGCCTACTCCGGTTATCACCAGATCCCGATGAAGGAGTCCGACCAGCTCGCGACTTCTTTTATCACTCTCTTCGGCTCGTTTTGTTACGTAACGATGCCCTTTGGTCTGAAGAACGCAGGTGCTACATATCAACAGTGCATGTACACTTGTTTCGATGACCAGATCGGCCGTAACATCGAGGTCTACGTGGACGACATCGTCGTCAAAACTAGGAAGGCCGGCGACCTCGTCGCCGACCAAGAAACTTTACGAACCTCCGGCGCTTTCGATAAAGCTTAACCCGAAAAATGCGTCTTCGGGTCCCCAAGGAAGCTTCGGCTTCATGATATCCGAACGCGCATCGGCCAACTCGGTGAAGATCTCAAGAATCATGAGGATGGGCCCGATCGCCCGACCTAAAGGGCGCCCAAAAGTCGACGGGTTGCCTCGCAGCTTTGAGCCGCTTGTCTCGCCTCGGCGAAGCGTGGAATGCCGCTCTATAAACTGCTTAGAAGATCCGACCGCTTCAGTTGGACCCCGGAAGCTCAGGAGGCCCTTGACCGACTAAAGGCCCTCCTGACGTCACCCCCGGTCTGGCCCGCCCGGCGCCATGTGAGCCTCTGCTCCTCTACATTGCCGCCACGACCCAAGTCGTGAGTGCGGCACTCGTCGTCGAGCGGACGAAAGAAGGCCGCGCCCTCAAAGTGCAGCGACCGGTCTACTTCGTCAGTGAAGTACTCTCGGAGTCCAAAGCCCGTTACCCGCAGGTGCAGAAACTACTCTACGCGGTGCTAATCGCAAAGAGAAAACGATCCACTACTTCGCCAACACCCGTCTCGTCAGAACCTCTTCGCACCGGGCGAGATCCTCCACAACCACGACGCCTCGGGGAGGATAGCCAAGTGGGCACTCGAGCTCAACGGCCACGACATTTCGTTCGTCCCCAAGACGGCGATCAAGTCCCAAGCCCTTGCCGACTTCGTGGCTGAGTGGACCGAAGCCCGAGCCCTCCGGTGCTCGAAGATCCCGAGTACTGGACGATGTACTTCGACGGATCCTACACCAAGAATAGGGCGTATTGCCGGGTCGTTTCGCTTCGCCGCAACAAAGTCCAATATGCCGTCCCGATCGCTTCTTCGCCATTCTGAACAACGCCGCCGAAGCACGGCCCTCGCTAACGGTCTCCGGATCGCCGCCGACCTAGGCGTCGTACGACGGCTCGATACTGGTGACTCCAAGCTGGTGGTCGACCAGGTCATGAAGGCCTCGGAACCCCGAGATCCACGCATGGCGGCGTACTGCCGTGAAGTGCGAAAACTGGAAGAGAAGTTCAAAGGGTTCGAGCTCCACCACAGCTACCGGCGTAACAATGGCGAGGCCGACTACCTCGCCAACCTCGCTTCTGGCAAGGGCCCCGTCCCGACCGGGATCTTCGCCCACGATCTCCACCAACCGTCCATCCGACTGGACCCACCGACCGGGCCACCCAGCCCGGCCGAGCCGACCACCAATCAACCGAATGCGCCGCTATCCGACTCGAGTCGGGACGTGCTTGCGGCCGAACCAGATTGGAGGAAGCCCTACGTCGATCGCTGACGAATGGGACCTCCTCCGATCCATCGAGGTCCAGGGCGGCGCCTCGTGGCGAAGCGAAGTCTTTGTCCCGTCAACGAGACCTTTACAAGAAGAGTCCTCGGGGTCCTCCGTGGCGCATCCCGACCGACCAGGCAAGGAGTCGCCGCCGACATCCACGGCGGGGTGTGTGGTCACCACGCGGCACCACGGTCCCTCGTGGGGAAGGCCTTCCGTCAAGGTTTCTATTGGCCAACCGCCGTTGCCGACGCCGAGCAAATTGTTCGCACCTGCGAAGGGTGCCGGTTCTTTGCTCGACAAACGCACTGCGCCAAATTTCAAGCCCTTCGACAATCCCCATCACATGGCCGTTCATGATGCGGGACTCGACCGCTTTCGGACCTTTCAAGAAGGCGCCGGGCGCCACGCACCTCTTCGTCGCGGTGGACAAGTTCACCAAGTGGATAGAGGCGGCCGTCGCCACTATTACGTCACAAGCAGCGCCAACTTCTTCCGCGACATCATCTACCGGTTTGGGGTCCCAAACTCCATCATCACCGACAATGGTACGCAGTTTACGGGGAAGGAGTTTCTCGAGTTCTGCGACGACTTCAACATCCGCCGATGGGCGCCTGCCGCCCACCCGCACTCAACGGCCAGCCGAGGGCGAACGGCATGATCCTACAGGCCTGCCGCGAATCTTCAACCGACTGAAGAAGTCAGCAGGGCGATGGGCAGCCGAGCTGCCCTCCGTCCTTTGGAGCCTGCGAACCACTCCGACCCGGTCGACCGGGTTCACGCCGTTCTTCCTGGTGTTCGGCGCCGAGGCTGTCTTGCCAACCGACTTGGAGTACGGCGCTCCAAGGTTGCAGACCTTCGACCAAGCTCGGGGACTCGACTCACAGCAAGACGCCGTCGACCAGCTCGACGAGGCACGCGACGTCGCCGTCCTCCGATCAGCCAGGTATCAGCAGACGCTGCGACGATATCAGAGTCGCCAAGTCCGCGGCCGAGCCTTCAACGTTGGCGATTTGGTCCTGCGCCAAGTCCATCCAACGTTGGCGGGCACAAGCTTTCGCCCCCATGGGAAGGCCCTTCACCGCTAGGAGGTAATTGCCCGAAGACCTATCGACTAAGAGACACCGATGGCAACATTGTTTCAAACGCTTGGAACATTGAAAAGCTTAGGCGCTTTTTCCTCAAAACTAATTTTCTTGGCGGACCCGCGAGCGGGCGCGAACCTCGCCGGAGCTTCTATCCCACGTAACCTCGCTATGTGGTGCCCAAGTCGACCCAAGGTCCTCCCAATAAGGACCCGCCGCCAGACCACTACGGTTCACGCCTTGTGAAAACTCCTAGTTTTTCTTGACTACGACTACTAAAGTAGTGGTCCGCATATGAGTGGCCTCGCGCTGCGACCGACTCAGACGGTTGGCAAAGGAGTTCCATGAGCGACTACTAATGACCAGCGATCGGCACGAAATTTGAACGATAGGATTCGAGTCGACAAAAGCACGAAGTGTCCATTACAAGAAAGGAACGAAAAGCGAGATACAACTTGTGCAAGTCCCGAAGCGAAAAGAGCGCAAAAATCCGCGAAAACAAAGAAAGTCGGACAACGAAGACGGAAGGAGCCGCGATGCCCAAGATGCCTCGCCAGACGACGAAGTTTAGGGCGAAGCGCGCGGCGGCCCTAAGGGTCGGGGCCAAAGAAGCGCTGCCCCGTCGCCTTCCCGGAGACCTCGCCAGACGGTCTCATCGTCCGAGACCTCCAGATGCAGCCGCTCCGCCACCGAACCCGCCGCCTCCCGCACTCTGGCCTGCTTGGCGCGTCACCTCGGATGTGGGAGACGGTGGCCGCTGCGTCAAAGGAGCGACCGCCGGCGCAAAGACGCCAAAGACGTGATCACCGCCAGAGCGGCAACCTCCGCCCTTCTCGGGCGGAGGCGCTCGAGAGGCTCGGGCAGCCCTCCAACGCCTCGGCGCCCGAGTAAGCCCGCGTCTTTGCAAGGCCATGGGCTGAACTGGTTCGCTCACCTCCACTGCGGCCTCGAGCTCCTCCCCATGCTCTCGTAAATGTATGGAGCATGGAGAGGAGAACTGCTGCGGAGTCGAAATCTCGTTCACGGGCTATCTCGCCTCGGCGGCCAAAGACGGGCTCACTGAGCCGCCTCATCTTCCGCTGCTGCACGGCGCCCCAGCCAGCTGCCACTGTGATCTCGAGGGCAGCGGAGGCCCCCACTGGGACACCAGGTCGGATGCGATCGCACCAAATATGGCCCACCATGCTCGCCGCCTCGATCCTCGAAAGCAGCACTCCCGCACTGGGGTGCCGAGCCGCCCGGCGGCGCTTGTCGGCGCCCATTGGGCGATCGGACCTGCAAGAGGCAAGTATCAAAGATGAACCTAAAATTGGCAACCCCAACATCCCACTAAAACCACTAGAAGGACATATACCCGCGGCGGGGGCTCCAGATAAAGAACCTTGGCGAGGGCAGCTCGACGCCACCCCTCGCCGCCGCACCGGAGGAACCCCCCTCCGTCCGAGGTTTCTTGGAAGGAGAACCCCCGGGGTCCGCTTCCGCGATCCGCTTCCCCGACCTCCTGTCATCACCGCCACCGCTCACCATAGTCTTCGAGGAGGTGCTTCCAAGATGAAGGAGGCGAAGGCACGCAAACGTCTGAACCAGATGTGAGTTCCGCTACCCTGCACCTGTATTTATAGGGGTGGTTTCACGCAGCCAGAAACCGCCAGACGGCGCCCGCGAACTCCTCTCGACACGCCCACCGTCCGATGTGCCGATGCGACGGGTATTAAAATCCCACTCCACATTAAATGCGCCGGCGACACGGCGCAGAGGAGGACGCCGCTTGCTGGCGGCGCGACCTTCGATCTCGCGCAGAGCGCTTATCCGGACAACCTCGGTTCGCGCCAGCGCCAGTGGCCGCCGACTACCGACCAAAGAGATAAGTCTCGAATCTTGGTCTTCTTCGACTATCTCGGCGATTCGCAATACGCGCCGACCACGTACCGTCGCCGCGAATTGCTCGGGGCACAGAGCAACGTTATTCACACTCATACGGGCGGTGGACCGACCGACCACTCGGCTCCCGTGTAATTCGTCCGACCCAAACGCTTCGACCCTCGCCCACGGCCACGGTTTCAAGTAGCGCTTTGTGGTAGGGCTACCCGCCTGCAGCGCGAGCCACAGTCGGTCGGGCCGCTCCTCCGCCGCATGAAACGTGAATTTTGTTCTCTAACGTCGTTCATACTCATACGGGCAGTGGCCGACCGACCACTCGGCTCCGTGCGGATAATTCGTCCAGACCAAGCCCTCGACCCACGCCCAAATACCTACGGTTTCAAGTAGCACTTTGCGGTAGGGCTACCCGACAGTCTGAGCCATAAGTCACCAGAGCCACTCATCCCCGCATGAAGCACTTAATAAACGCTTTTTGGCCTCGGGGTTCGTTAGCACTTCCCAGCGTCTCCTCGAAATCGAACACGCCTCGCCCGAAAAACCCACGGTTTCTGGGCTATGGTTTCGACGCCAAGGAACAGCTCAAACTCGCGAATCTAACACAAAGGCGAACCCGATTCATTACATGTCAAAGTTTTTACATCTTTAAAAGGTAATGTCTAACATTATTCATAATCCCGTGGAGGACGCTCATGGCGATATCCGATCGTCGATCGACGGGCATGGGGCTCGGCTTTGAAGCGCTGGCGATGGACCTCCTCGTCGGTCCGGTTCCTGGCAATCCCGCTACTGACATTGTCCAGGTTAATACCGTTGTAGAAGGACATGGTGTTAACGAGCGCAGAAGTGGCCCCTAGGGCAGCACTCGTCTTCACCGACTTCTCGACGTGCTCCGGCACACGAGCCAACTCGGTCGCGAAAGCGCACTTGTGCCCCGCGACGCCCCGGAAAGCGGTTGCGGATAACCCGCCGACCTTCCCAGTGGTCGCCAACTCGTCGACCAGTTCGTCCCGGTCGCCCTCCATCTCTTTCCACGCCGACCGAGCCACCGCCTCCGCTGCGACCGCCGCGTCACGCTCTTCCGCCGCCAATCGCCACGCCTCTGCGACTTCGCCAAGATTCTTCTGCAATTATGAAGATCGGGGCAAAAGTCAGAAGAGCACGCTCGACGCCGCCGCCTTCCAAATCAGCCCGAATAACAACGTCTTACCGGCCGTCGATTCGGTCATGGCGATGAGCTTGGCCCGAGTCTCCTCCTCGAGTTTTTTCGCGCATTGCTGCGCCGAGCGACAACCCTGGCGTTGTTGGCTTCCGCCAGGAGGGACTCCAGTTCGGTTACCCTCGCCCTCGAGGACTGGCCCAACTGACGCTCCTCCTGCAAGACATCGGCCATCTCATTCATCGACCGCGCGGGCCTCCTCTGCCGCCGACCGCTCACGCGCCACGGCTTCTGCGCCTCCACGCAGCTTCGAGCTCCGCTTGGTTGCGGTCCCCTCCGCGGCCGTCCTCCCCGTCGCGGCGCGACGGAGGAACTGGACTTACCCTCCGAACGCTCTCGCGAGCACGCAACAAGCCGACATCAATACAAGGTCCAAAGAGATTTGAAAAGGTGGAGAAATTTCGAGCACAACTTACCACACCGGCCGGGTCGACCCCACCGGTGACCGCGTCCAGCACCCTGCCGGAGGACTCGAGGAGCTGGCCCAAGCTCGCCCGAATCTCCTCCATCTCAGTCTTCACTCGCAGGGAGCCCTCCTGCAGGGATTCCCACTCCCCAAGCTCCGCGCCGTCATCCAGTGTGAATGATGCCTCGTCAGGCGGGTCGTTGCCCGGCCACACTAAGATGGGCGGTGGCGACTGGAGGGGTTCCCTTGTGGTCGTCCCAGCAGCCCGCACCGACGGCGGGGCCTCTAGCGCCACCGCGGCGAATCAACGACCACCACCACGACCGCGATTCCTCCCCGGCCGTTCCTCGGCAAGATGGCGGCAAAGCTTCGGCGCCAGATCGGGCGGCATGTCGAGAATCGGCGGCGCGAGGCCTGCTCCGCCATCGTCGGCCCCGATCTGACAATGAGCCGCGGCCGCCCGATCTTCGTGGCGTCTGGCTCCACGATCGACTCGGACGACCACGACGCGCTCCGTTGCAGGCGTCGCCGCCGCGCACGACCAACGCCACCGTCTCCGCCATCTGCTCCGGCCCGGATAGCCCATCCCCAACCTCCGCCGGCGGGAGTGGCAGCGACGGTCCCAACGGCAATTCCGCCACCTCCGTCAGGCTTTCCCCCGCGAAATCCCTAAGAGCACGGGCCGGTCAGAAGCAGCTCAAGCAAAGCCGGCGCGAATGACAAAGGGAACAAAACCAACCGCGTCGAGCGGGTGCTGAACAACCGCGCTCTCTTCGCCGGCCTCTCTGGCGAAGACGGGCCGTCTCTCCCTCCATCCAGGGGCGCCGCCGCCGGGGGTGACCTTGCCTGGGGCACCCCAACGACGACTTCCGTATCAACGCCCTCCGGATCGTCGCCCGACGACAACCCGAAATCGTACGCTTCGTACGGGTCACCGGGATCTCTGCCGTCGCTGGAGGACGACCCCCCGCCAAACGAGGAGAAGGCGGTCGTTTCTGACACGTCCTCGCCGCGCGCGGCCATGGCCGAGCGGGCTTCCCTCTTCTCCTTCCTCCTGCTCTCCCTGCGCTCTTTTCGAGCGGATTCCTCCAGCTCGGCTTTTTGGCGGGCCGCCGCCTTCATCTCCTTCTCCCCCGGCAGCCATGCCCGGGAGGATGCCCCAAGCAGGCCCTGAAAGGGGGGTGGGAACTCTGTTCAGGTCAAAACGCAAGGAATTAAGACGAAGGACGCAGGGAAGCGGGAGAGCCGCCCGATTACCAGATTTGGGGGGTTTTCCGCCCAAAAGGCCTCGGGAGCGCCGCCGACCGCCACCGTGGCCTTCACGACCAGGACGGCCGTCACCCGAGCCTCAACCTCCGACGAAGGGAGGTCCGAATGCTCCATCCTCATGGGGTCAGATGCTCCCACGTACTCGAACATTGGGTGAGGCCTGTCCATGAGGGGTTGGACGCGTCTCGCCATGAACGTCACGGACGACAAGAGTCGCCCGTCGAGCCCGCCTCTTGAGACCCATAAAGCCGCTCGAGGATCACCTCCATTTTCCTCTTCTCCTTCGCGTCCGCCGGCCGGTTCCACTCAGGCATCGCCTCCGGTCCTCTCCCAGTGAAGGCCGGGGCGCTGTCCCCTGCGTTCCGAATGTAGAACCATTCGGAGTGCCATCCTCGCTCGACGAAGCGCTTTCATATCGATGTACTCCGGCGCTGGTTAGACCGGCCGGATGGCGGCGCCGCCGACGGCGCTAATCGCGCACCCGCCGCCGACTTTCCCTTCACCGGCCGCATATGGAAGAAGTACCTCCAGAGGGCCCAATGGGGCTCGACCCCAGAAGGCCTCGCCGCGCGTGATGAAGATCGCAATGTGCAAAGACGCTAGGGATTCGTGGTGCGCCTCCACCTTGTAAAATGAAGAAGTCCGCGACAAACGAGTGGAGGGGAGGCCGAATCAAGGCTCAAGAAGGACGCGACACGACGATCTCGCCGTCGCCCGAGCTCGAGCCGCGGCTCTGTCGGCACCCTCCACCGAGATACGTCGCGGGGAAGGAATCGCTTCGCCGCCGAGTACGCTGAAGCGTCAAGCACGAAGCACTCCGCCACGACATCTCAGCGCAGGACCGATGAGCGGAGAAGGGGCCGAGGCGAGATTTCCTCCCTAGGTTTTTTCGGCTTCCCTCGCAACGCGTCGACTTTCTCTTTCTTCGCGGCGGAGAACAGGACAACACGGAGGAATCCGACCGGTGGCTCTCCCCTTTTTATAAGGGACGCAACGCCCGTCGGCCGGACAGGCGTCAGCCGAACAGACGGTATCGCGAAGAGAAGCGGCGTGCGTTTCCCTCCCCGACCGTTGCGACGGTCCAACGGTACGACGCCTCGATCCTTGGTCGCCTTCGTTAATTCTCGACAGACAGACAGCGAGCGAAAGGGCCACGACGGGCGAGTGGCGCACCGCTCCTCGGGCCTCGTTCCCGAATTCGAAAGGGCGCCTGGCAACAGCAGAAAGGCACGCCAAGGCCATTACGGTCCCGGAAGCCGCGAGAGGGCTCACCAACTTATGTCCGGGGCTCGACCGAGTGCTGTGGGCTCCGAGCGCCCGAGCACCAAGTGGGTGCACGCATCACCCCGAACGAAAAATCGAGCGAGGGACGAGGATAAGGTGAGCTCCCAGTGGGCCTCCAATTGGGCCGGCGGACGGCCCAATCACCTTTAATCGTGTTCGAGACCATACTTCACACTCTCCCGCGGAACCTGCCGACGGTGGCGCCCAAGGCGCTCTGGGTCGGCGGACGACCTAGAGTCCGACACGGGATCGAGTAAAGAAAGGTTCTCATGGGTCGCCCCCAGGGGGTCGGACGCCCGCGACGGGATAACGTCCGCTCGGAAACGGTTCTCCTTTCGGGAGGCCGCCAGGGCCCACTCGGACAAACCCGCTATCAGCTCGCGCGAGCACGGCGTTCAAGCCAACGCATGGCAAACGCGCGTTAGCTCACCCCCTCCAGGTCCCACACCTGCGGATGGGGCGTATTGTGTGAAGCGCGCCACCCGCTTCGGCGGCGTGGGGTGGGCGCCTTTATCCATTTTCGGCGCAACGACCGACCTTACAGGTACATCGGGGCCACGACGCAGAATGGCCGCCTCCGCACGAAAGGAAAACCCCCGACCGGCTCTCCGATCCGCTCGGGGGCTCGGGGACTCCATCCACCGGATGCGCTCGCGCGCACCCGGGCGTTGGCGACCGACCAGCAACCGAGGAGGCCGCCTCCGTTCAACCGATGCACTTGCCGGTATCCAGACGACCTCGACCAGGAGCACGAGGTCCCCAACCGAACGCCGCCTCGCCGCGGGCGAGCCCGACCGCTCTCCGATCCATTCGGGGCTCGGGGCTCCATCCACCGGATCTTCGCAGACCGGCGAATCGACCAGATCCGATCGGCGGACGCCGAAATTGCGGCGATCGATCGGTCCTAAGGCACGGAGGTCCGGCCAGATCAAGAGCAACATGTCGACCAAATACCGTCGAGCAGGGCAAACCCCGACCGCCTCCGATCCGTTCGGGGGCTCGGGGGCTATTGACGAATACCGGAGATAGGTATCCCCAATGCCCGGAGAAGCGTCGGTTGCCGCCGCTACTGGGGCCTCAAACGAGAAGCCCAGCATAGAGACTCACGACCTCCGACCGAGCCGACCCCAGAGAGCGGTCCGACCAGGCGATATAGGACCGGCGCCCCGCGACCTACAGCTGACGAGGACCCAGGGTTGACCCAACCAATGGGTCCGACCGATCAGCAGCTCCGAACGAGCTCGGTTCGTCTCCACCACGAAGCAGATGTCGGATCATCGAACCGCCCCTCTTGGTCGCTTAGATCGACCGACCCGACGAATCGTCATAATCGAAAGGCGCGGACGCTGCGCGTCTTCCGAGACACCCCGGCGACGACACCTCGACGTCACCGACGCCTTGCAGCAGAGAGCAAAGTCGCCGTTTCCGGAGGAGCGGACCGAGCCGCCCCTCGTCTTCACCAACCCAACACGGGGCGCACAACCACCCGTCGAAGGCGATCTAGCGATCGACACCGAGGCAAAAGACCAGACTCCAAGGCGTGGGAGCCCCATCCATTTTTCCTTTTACGCACTCCGTGTAACCTCCGCGCCACCGTCTTCCCGGACTATATAAGGGAGGTGTGGCCCTTCGGGCGGGGGACGATCTAAGCGACAAACACAAGACCCCGAGTCACCCTCGTAGTCGTTCCGAGTAACCCCTGTACACGAGACGCCCCGAGCCCGAGCTCAGCCCTCGCTTGTAACACGACGGATACACCGGGAATGAATAACATCCGATCACCCCGCGAACTGGAGTAGGGACGTTCTGCCCGAACCAGTATAACTCGTGGACCCCCTGTCTTTTGGTCTAACCATTCAAGGAGCGGGAGCGCGTAGCCCCTCTAAACCTACAAATTTACTCGCCGGTTCTCGAAACACCGACAACACTAATTTTGTATTAGAATATAAAATACGTCATATATTTATGCATGCGACCATTTTAAAAAAAGCAGTGTAAACTTGGACTCAGGGAGCACTATTTAAGGTGCAACTTAATTAGTGAGCAGCTAGTTTCCTTACCAGTTGTCTGGTGAAATTTTGTCACTTAATTTGGTCACTATGTCACGTCTCTAAGGTCGCTAAGTCATATTTCTAAAGTCGCTAAGTCCTAGTCCCTAAGTCGTGTCTCTAAAGTCGCTAAGTCCTAGTCCCTAAGTCGTATATCTAATTACTTATGAATCTATTTAATCTGGTTACTAAATCTTATTTTTAAAATTTAATTGAAACGGATGAAGCAAAATTACCTACACGGTTGCAAGCTCTGTTCTTCTTCGTATCCTCCTCCCCCTCTTCTTCTTCCCTCCACTTTTCCTCTCCTCTCTTTTTTTGTCCTTCTCTTTCTCTAACGTGCGCTCTGTTCTGACGAGATTTGCGAAGATTGGCTGCTTGGAGCGTAGCTGAGTACTATCGCCATTTCAAATGGCGATAGAAAACCGAACCGTCGCAAACAGCTATCTTTGAACAGTTTGGCGACAAGTCTCTGTCGCCCTGTCGCCAATTCAAAGGGCGACAGGAGTGTATTTGTGTAATTTTTATTTCGGCATATTAATTCTGTAATTTTTCGTTAAATAATTATTATTGAAAAAAGCAGGCCGAACGTGACGGAGCAGAACCACAACAAAATGTTTGTTAGAACTAAAAAAAGAAACTTATTAGAATTTGAATAAGAATTATTTTGATTTTAGTTGTTAATTAGTTTAAAATTAAAATCAATACCATTTTGTATGAAAAATGTTAACGGGACTCATGCTTAATAGCTACTCGTTAGCTCAAATATGAAATAATCAAGTAAATAATAAATAAAATAAATTTAGATTGAATTATACCTTTATTAAACTCTGCAACCTTCATGCCCTCCTGGCGACCTGGCCTGTCCACGCGCGCAGCTCGATTTTTTTCGTATAGGTCCTTAAAAAAATACATAATTACTTGTAAGTCCTTTCCGCTGTTTTTTACGGAAATGGCATTTTGGTTTAGAAAAATCACGAATCTTTCGTAAAAGAACTCTAAATAAATACCGAAAAAAATGTGTAATTACGTGTAGGTTCTTCCTACGGATTTTTACGAAAAGAACCTTTTGATTCAGAAAAATCGCGAATCTTTCGTGAGAGGAGCCTAAATAAATACCGGAAAAAATAGCGTAGTTACGTTTGGATCATTTCAGCTATTTTTCACGAAAAGTATCTTTCGATTTAGCGCAATCACAGATCTTTCGAGGGAGGACTCCAGATAGATGCAAAAAAAAAATCATGATTGTGTTTGTGTTTGTATCCTTTCAACCGTTTTCCGCGTTTTCGCGACGATTTTAGAAAAAAAAAACATTGCCAGAAAAAAAAACAGAATTATTTTTTGTGAAAAAGTACTACCTTTCCTATTGTTTGCAGACTTCCGGCCACGGCAACGATTTGAGCCGAGCCGGCGGCTCGGCTCAAAAAATTGTTTCGCGTTTTGGTCCTTTTGTAAATTACGAATAGGTCCTTCGCGTTTTTTGTGAGGAGAAGATTTTTTTCCCTAAATCGCGTTTGGGTCCCTCGTGCCTCATTTTACGGAAAAAAACTCCCGTTAAATTCAAATCGCGAAAAAAGCCCTTTTCTAATTTTTAAGGATAGCGGACAGGTCCAAAAACGTAACAATCAGATCCTTGCTCCTTACGTCTAGATCCTTTCTCCGTTTTCCCTGGGAAAAAATGTTTTCGTCACCAGAAATATGTGTGCAGCTCTAAGAAGGTTGTCATCACGTCTAGGTCCTTTCTCCGTTTTTTCTGGAAAAAATGTTTTCGTCGCCAGAAATATGTGTGCAACTCTAAAAAGGTTGTCATCACTAATAATTTTCGCCCTTTCTCCGTTTTTCGCGGAAAAAAAGTTTTCGTCACCAGAAATATATGTGCAGTCTAGATCCTTTCTCCGTTTTTCCCGAAAAAAAATATTTTCGTCATCAGAAATATGTGTGCAACCCTAAAAATGTTGTCATCACTAATAATTTTTCGCCCTTTTCCCTCTAGACTATTTTCACACCTCGGTTTTCCACCTCGGTCTCCGATATTTCCCAAATAATTCGTCGAAAGAGATATATTTCTACAACTCTAACTCTCTATTTTTTTCCTCCGTAACTCGGTTTCTGCTGTTTTTCGAAGAGAAATATATTTAAAATCGCGTTTACGTCCTTTCGTCGATTTTTTTCCCACGTCCACACAGCATGGCGTGCAATAGCACGCTACTATGCCTAGTTAAAACAAATTTCGGAAGAAACTCGGTAACCGTGGTTAAGCTCGACAGCCATTGATGTTGTTGGCAAGTTTCTCCTGGGGCGGACGGGACCACCGGCGAAAGAAGGCGACAGCAAGTACGCACCGAATCTGATCGCGTTTGGACCCGTGCGAGCGTGCGTGCGATCGATCGATCCGCACGAGGCCGCCGCGTCCGCGCAGCCGTTTCTCGATCTTCCGAGAGTGTGCGTCCGAACAATACACCGTCCGGTAGCGAGACAGGCTAGTGAGTAGTGACATCTAATATTACTACACCACGCAGGCACGCACACGTGTGCCAAGTACTAGTACCGGTATATCTTTTGTCTCTATCTTGTGTTTAACTTATGTATAGATTAGCGCTGCACTAGCTCTTCGTCCTGCTAATGAGGCTTGGCATTATAGTACTGGTAAGTGGTACCTGCTTGCCAGGTCCGTCTTTAGAGGACTGATTGGCTTTGCTATCAGATTTGGGTGAAGGCTCCGGGCAGGAAATGGTTGCACGTACAATTGGCTTGACTTGAAGGTTGTTTGTACACATGTGTCCTGTTTTACTTGCAACCATTCTCTCGACGGGGATCTGGTGTAGAGCAGTCCTCACAGATATGAACCGTCCGATCAAAACATACGACAGTCCGGATAACAGTGATTTACTACAGTGTAAATTTGCACGTTGATTTCAACTGATCCGGACCGTCTATTTTTTTTAATTGAACGGGATTCTTGTCCGAATTCTCTTTACGTATCTGCCCGCCTTCTCTAACTGCGCACGTAACCCCTACTCCCCTATCCCAAAACATGCACGGCACAGCAACCACGAGGCCGACCAAACGTGCTGCTGTATCCACGTTTTCTACCGTCCATTGATGGCCCGAATGACATCCATAAATGAAACTACACCATACGCAATCATGACGCACGGCCGTAGCTGCTATCCTCAGAAAAATAAAAAATAAAAAAACCTAAGAAGGCTGGTGATGTGTGTGCTCCCGCGAGGCAGTGTGTGCAACAAAAAAGAGGAGGCGTGTTGTGTTCCTTCACCGCCTGAAGAAGCGAGAAAAGAAAACCGAGCAGCTTTGCTTTCGATCGGAGGATCAAAGTGATCGCGTCGTGATTTTGTGAATCGCGATCCCAAGTTCCCAACACGCATGCTTTAGCTGCTTCTTGTTGCGCCATTTTTGATCGACTCGTAAGAGTCGTAGTAGTATCCTATTCCTATTGCCCTGCGGCCGTAGCTTCTCCTTTTTCCTGCAACTGAAGCAGCCCGATCCTATCATTGAGCCTGATTGCCTCTTCAGGCTTTTTCACTCGTACATCCATATCTTCAAGATTTGAGGCATCAACACCGCAAAATCTGAAGCATGCGTCCGCAGAAGCCTGACTCTGGCACGCTTCTCATGCAGGCCCGTCCGGTAGCAAATTAACCAGACTAGCAGTACCAGTGTTTGACTCACCAGTCACTACGCTGCTAGGGATAGTCACTAGCAAATTAACCAGACTAGCGTGAGACACGAGACAGGAACGGATCACTTTTCTTACTCTTCAGCGGAACTGTTCGCATATTTATCCCGTCCTTATTTTTTTCTTTCTTATTTTAAATAACTCCCTCCTAAAAAAAATTAGAAAATAGCCTTCTTCGTTACCGCGAAAGGACCAGAGGCGACACCTGGCACCTTCTGCACCACAAAACTGCTCGAGGTTAAGATACTATAGATAAAGATATACGGATAATACACGCATATATAAAGTAACATATGTTAAATTAAAACTATACGAGTACATGACCATAGTAACAAATTATATATCAATCAAACTCAATAGACATCGCAGAAAGAAAATACTACTTGAGAATCAATAGAACTAACTAATTGTTAATATAAATAGGCTACTATGAAAAAATGTGAGAAAAATGGGTTTGGTTTTACTGATATCTGAATAGAAAAAATCCGAATATCCGATCCGGATATCCGAATTCCGTTCTGTATTTACTAGATATTTGATGCTCCGAATCCAATCCCGAATTCGGATTCGAGTATCCGGATCCGGTCCCAGATCTGACCGATAGTCAAATCCGGTTCTGGATCGAGCAGAAGATGTTCGACCCGTTTTCACCCCTAGCTACTGCGTCGCAGCTCTGTATTTGGTTTTCTCTGAACTCTGTGACATGCCGCTTTAAATTTTGACAGTGACCAAAATACTCCACCATTTGGATCACTAATTTTTTTTGGTGTGTTTGGTTGCTTCTAATGGCTACCAATGTTTGTCTTACTAAATTTTAGTAACATTGATTATATTTGATAAGCATTTGGTTTGTTACTAAATTTTGGTAAGATTTCCTCCTCTCTTGATTCTCTAGTTTATTTTTTACCAAAACATTGTCAACTAATTTGGTGACCAAATTTTAGTAAGGTTTAGTAAAGCAAATTTATTATTAAATCAAACAGGCACTTTGTTATTAGAATTTGCAGAAAAATTATAACACCGCAAAATTGTTTATATGATAAATCTCGTGATATTAGCTTGCTGCATGGATTTCAAAACATCGTTTTCTTAAAGTAGGATTAAAAGTATAATATTTCAGAACTGTTTTTTTCACTGTTTTGGTTCTCTGCCTGCTGACTGTTTGGTTCCATCGGCAGAGAATGTCCGACTTGCCGTGATCGTTTTGTGGGCCAACAACTAAGGGGTCCACATCTGTTGAATGGCCCTAGCGTATGACAAATCTCAAGGAGAGAAGCCGAAACTGGGAGTTACTGCCGTGGATGGATACCCCTGATGGGCCATGCAAGCCCAGGCCGACTGTTTCTGTCCAAACTCGGGGTAACCAAACTGGGCCTTGCAGTGGATGGGCGGAAAAGCCCAAAGTGGATTAGCCCACGATTTCAAGCAAACTGTCGTCTCTGGAGTGTGCGACTCCTCTTGTGTTCATTTCTTCACTGCCTTTTCTCCTCTCAATCCTTTCATGCCGCTTCAGGCTTTCAGCCTTTTTTGGTTGCCCTTCTTGTCCTTCCCACGAACATGCCATATTCTGAACTCTTGATGGTCACCCTACGATATAATCTCATTAACATAGCCTACGTCTGATCACAATAATTATGATCAAAATCTGACGGTGAAACTTAGCTGTTATATGCAGTTTCACCAAAGTGACAACACCGTCAGGCTGCTTGCTTTGGTGGTACGGAGTAGTACTACATTTTTACGGCAAGTTCATACAGGGAATAGAAAGGAGAGTGAGCTAGCCGGGTTAGATTGGTCAGATGATACAATCATACAAGGGGAGGGGCAAAAGCTGACATCATAGGCGACATCATGAGTAGTAAATTTATTTCTTCTCTCCTTTAGCTCGAAGCTTTTGTATCAAGGCTGTTGGCACTTACTCGCGAGGCATATTTGCTCCATATCATGATCCCTGATGTCACAACACAATGGCATGCTTGGCCATCGGAACATGGAGGCACGATTCCTTGGAGATGGCGATGAATATATCTTGGGCTCCTTTACTTAGCAATATCTGAACTCCCCAACTAGTAAAAGCCTAAAAAAGGCCGTAATCGATCGAGTGGTCTGAACTCTGAAGAAAGAAAGGAAAAACTTACTGGAAGATGGAAGCTCTGATTTGTGAGAATGGAAGAGTGTTAATTACGTAGAGGAGCAGTAACTGGGGGTGGTGTGTGTATGTGGTGGTGTGTGTGTGTGGTGGGGGGATTCCTGCTACATGTACAGAACAAAGACGCGTGCATCGAATATGTTCTTCTTGTACGAGTTGAGTTGGCCTGAGAAAAGGGAAGGGATCAACAAAAGTTTCCTAACCGCTGGGGCCGACGGACTCCTAGCTATCAAACACCTCGGACTTGTCAATAGCCTTGCACATACACTGGCTGGCTAATCCAGAATTTAGGTCAACTCTGCTGTCACTGTATCTACTCCCTTGTTGTCTCTCTCTCTCTCTCTCTTTTTACCTGCTGCCCGCAGGTAGCTACATAGAAATTTGACTTCAGAGTTCAGGGTGTATATTTACCATTTATCAATTTGTCGACATGGACAGACTTCATCGTTTCAAAAGAAAGACATGGACAAACTTTTTTCTTCTTTGGCCACCACTAGGTAACCTGCAGAAAGAAAAGCAAAGGTGACGTCGACTTAAAATGAGGCGTGTGTCCGGGAAGCTTGCGTGTATAAAGCTTGCATGCATGCAACAGCATGATCGAGTACTGAACAACCAAACTAGAGCTAGCCATGCATGCTTTGCGCGTAGTTGTACAAGGGGAAAAATGTGCTAGTAGATGTTGTAGTAGTACATCAGATCATATCAACTTTGTTCCTTTCTGTCAAAACAAAGCCAAGGATAAAGAGAAACCAAGCTTTTCTCCTGAATGGAGTGAGCAATGGAGCCCTCGAGCCCTAAAGATACGGGCGATCAAGCTACGTACCTAGCTCCGGGTCACATATATATGGGAAGAAAAGTTGCACAGGTGAGAGCTAACCAAGGTGCATGTCCCATGGGCTTTTGTATGGAAGAAAGAACAAATTAAAGGAGCCCTCTAAGGCCTAAGCCAATAACCTTTTCTTTCTCCCTTTCACGGAGAGAGTAAAGAGTACTCAGAAAGTGGATGCTCTATCTATCTAGCAAAGAAAAGATTAGAATGCTGCAGCTTCTGCTGCATAAAGATCATTGGCCCCAATGTCCACTCAAAATTGACACATATAGCAGCGGAACAATGTTAGCTTGTGCAATGGAGATGGATACGATCAAACATTCTAACTGCTCCAAGGATCGATGCATGGGCCCGGCCGGCCATTCGATCGATGACCATGAGTTTCATCGATCTGATCATTTGGGTTTTTCTTCCATGCAAAGGAATCACTATCTAGTTTCGTAGTGGAACCAAGATGGGTGAATTGTTTATCTGTGGCGTGTGTGACATGGCAGTGACAAGTGCCAATAATTGTACATGCATCTCTTGCACCTTCCGGCGTGCTGGACCAGGCTGTCCGACTATGCTTAGTTTGCTAGGGCTAGCTAGTCGATGTTGGCCATGTGGTTTCACCAAACATTGTACTGTAGTTTACAAAAATCTAAATCTGGTAGGAGTTCTAACATATAGTACGCTTTGTGCACCGAGAGTGTTTCAGTTTGAGCTTAAAAGCGGCAGTGAGTTCAAACTCTCCGAGACAGACGGTGCAACGAAAATGCCAAAAGGAGCTTTCACATTCGCGATTCCACGTATATTAATCGTAAGGAAAAAAAAAGAGAGACAGACATACGCCATTTATTTAATTGGTCCAGATTATAATGGTGCGGTGATTAGATATAATGATTACAGGCTGTTTAAATTCCAATGTCATCACCGTTTAAGGGTATGTACAACAGTCTAGACAGCTGCTGTCTGTAAGTATATGCCATATCGCATAAAGATAACAAAACAGACAACTTCTACAATGGCTTGTCTGTCAGGCAGTCTATAAACTAATTAATTTATGCATGGGCCCATAAATTATCGTGATCAAGCATGAGTATATAGAAGGCTTCTTTCCTACAACGGGTGACGGAGCCGTCGTTTTGCATCGGAGCACGGGCCACTGCCGTCCTCTCGCGAAGAGACGGCAAGCGCCTCTCTCCTCATTAATTCTATACCATATAGGATAATAAAGATTACATAATAACTTGCAGACGGCTCATTAATTACTGTTGTACATGCCCTAATTAGTTTACGAGACTAGTCAGCCATGCAATTGTTTTTTTCCCCCAATGCCACCTAAACATGCAATTGTGCCGGTACACCAAGTAGTTCTCAATGTAATTATAAGCCAAAGTCTTTCCTGCTGAAAAGCTTAGACTTATGCCATTGTTAAACAATTAAAGCATGTAGGTACATAGTTTTAGAATGCATAAATGGAGGTACTCGCACCAATTAAGCTGTGATTATCTTGGCAAAGAAAAGTCTCATGCACTGTGCACTAGTACTACAGCACACTGCACACCTCCCTGGTCTGGGCACTGAGCTGATGAGCAGAGAGATATAGCTCACACTTTTGTATGTCTTGCAGCCTAACGGTTGTGTATAATTTGGCATTTTGCTGGGGGTGATGAGAGGCACGTGACCCCTCTCACCAACAGCTCAATGCACGTACTTCATGGGACCATGCCCTCTCTCGTCTTCCCCACTCTAACAGTGCCTAAGGATTCCCCATGAAGAGCCCTACCCGTCTTAGCCTGCACCATCCATCCATGACAAGTTTTTACCCTCTCCTTTTTTTTTCTTTTCCTTTTGGTTTTCCTTTCTCACTTATGATGAGAGCAAGAACATTAACAGGACAGAGGAGAGAGGAGAACAGTGGTGAACACGATGGCTAGGGCAGAAAAGGGAGGTAGTACACTGCTTTTTCATGTGCTATCCTCCATGTGTTGACAATGATTTTCTATCTTGGAAGAGTGGTAGCTAGGTAGCTTTGTGGTGTTACTAAGCTGTTCACCAAGTAATGGGTGTAGAGAAAAAAAAAATAAAAGGAGGAACCCTCACTGGTACTACCTATATTACTATGGCCAAGGAATAGGATGGGGTGGTACATTGCTTTTGAATCTGTCATGTCTCATGTTTTCCTATTCCACGAAGTATCAACAATGAATGTAATCATTTGCAAGAATTTTCATCCTTTCCTTGGGAGACTAGAGCAAATAAAAAGTGCCAGCAGATAGGTAGCACCATGTTCTTTTGTCTTCTCACACTGCTCACTTTGTCCCCAGACCCCACTTTCAGTCCCCTGAGAGGTGCCTGCAGCCATTACCGGCAATCGTCACGATCTCTCTTGTTTTCTTTTGTGGATTCACAACACGGGCCAGCCATCTCATTTAAATTCTCATGGCACGTTTAGACCACAGAAATATCACAAAAAATTTATAAGAAATACCGTATATCATCCAAAAATATATTCCTACTAAAATCCCACGTTCCAACCGTATACGCGTCAACAAGACTTTCTCGCATCTAGGCACAACCCCATCTCATTACACATTGACTCAACCAGGCTACAACGCTACACCATGAGGGCACGCGTATTTTGGCGTCATCTCCTCGCAAGTTAGGCGTTGCAGCGAGCACTGCGGCTACCACTAGTGGTCCATGAGATCTAGAAAGCATTCGGTTATCCTTTGTGAAGTAAAACCGTCAAGATTGGGAACGCGAAATGAAGCGCGAATTTGTTCCCAGAAGGGTGCAGGGAAAGATCAAAAGAGACCGAGGAATGACGAAGAGATGCCTCGAGTGCAAAGAGAACATATCGTTAATTAATTAATAAGTAGGGATTTGCCCAAAGCAAGATATGTATATAACTCTAGGGGTATGAGATGCCCATTATTGCTAGCTTCCACGTTTTACAAGGATCACATTGTGGTCATTGATATATAGGCAGGAAATCAATCCTAGTGAATGGATAAAAAAAGCCTGTGAAAATTTGTTGACTGCTTCCTTCCACGTTCCCACCCACAGTTCGAATTTGTAAGGCAGATTGTTGTTAAGAGTTACCAATTGTTGAACTACGAGTATACTCTATCCACCTTTCCTTTATGTTGTTCTGTGCATAGAAATCAACAATCACTCTCTCCGGTCACAAAATAATGCTACCATTTTGAACATTGTGACATACTCCATCCATTAAGGTGTATTTCATCTAGCCCAAGAAGATATTGAAAATGATTATATTACCTTTAATTATTATCACTAAGTACTATATTCAATGCATGCATATAGATAATATAGAGTAAATGAGAATATTGATTAAAGGCATATAGAGAACATTACGTTAATTTTGCATTGGAATATGAAACACACACTATATTTATGGACAAAATCATTAAAAAAAATACGCCTTTAATTTTGGACGGAAGGAGTAGCTCCTAGAACACAACATTGACCAAACTCAGAAATTTCTATTGTAATTGATTTATAAAACCTAACAAAATTATTATGAAAACTATTTTCAAGACAAATATATACCTTAGTACATATCATTTTCATATATTCAATCTAAACGTTGAAAAAGATATTGACAGCTCAGGCTTAGAAAGAGGTTGCACATAACCTAAACGATATTCTTTGTGACTGAGGAGAGTAACAGATACAACCAAAACACATTAACCAGAAGAAGTTAACAACATTGCCTTTAATAAGCACAACCAGCAAAACTAAAATCGGAGATGCATGCATTTCATTTAATTCTAAATTTTGAAGCCATTACATCTGCTAAATCTTTTCCATGGATACCAGGAAGCGAAATGCAGAAATGATTCACTATGCACACGGATGGACAAGAAATTTGGCACCACCTGGTAACCGTACAATGCATATATATATAGAACTAGAAGTCTAGATCACACAATATGTAGTCAGCACTTGTGGCGAACAAGCTGGATATTATGCCATATCATGCAATATCCACGCTATTTAAGCATGCATATCATACTTGGCAAAAGCACTCCAAAATTGCAGTCCAGATTCCAGAAATACGATATCAGAGGAAAATTACCGCTAATATATAGGCAAGGACAGACTAACCAAGTGGGTTATAATGGGCGCATTGACATTATTTAATTAGAGTTTGCATTTGTGCACTATATCATTACGGGGAAATTAAGTTAATGCTGAGCTTATTATCAACAAGGGAATATATATAAGGTCACAGGAATTAGGTAAATGGTGCGTCAATAACATTTGCAGAAGTACTAGTAATTATCTGATAAATGAATATTGCACGCTATAGGGAGTTATATATAATAGTATCATATTTAATCAATGTCATTATGTAAAGCATACAATGGGCTATATACAGGTGACACCTAATTTGAAACAGACTAAGGTGAGAGAAGCCAATATCGAAGACATTACCGGTAATCATGACAACAATACTTACAAATATTTCACCAAATTACCTCAAATTGTACTAAAGGTTTTAAGCAAATAAATACATAGGGCATAGTACCGTGCATGTGCTAAAGTTTACAGCCCTTTAAATTCATTAAAGCACGCAGTGTAGATTTTGAAAACTATAACCTCGTTAATTAACATCACAATCAAAAATGGGATCTCTTATTAAAGTTTAACCCATATTGCTAACAATATACATCTACGTGTGCGCACGTGCATGTTATCTTTCATACACAATAAAATTTAAGATTGAGCAGCTTAAAAAGAAAAAGTAATCTTTTTGTGTTATCTACTCTTTCCATGACAATGTATATTTAATTTGGTCAAGGCAGATTTAGCCAAATAAATGTAAAGTACTGGTAGTCTAGCTAGCACTACAGAATATCATTTCTTGTGAGATAGAAGTTAAAAATGTCGCTCAATTCTTGTGAGGAAGAAGTGAAAAAGCTCATTTCTTGTGAGAAGACCAATGCCTTGTAGAAGGGGAAAAAGTTATGCCTGAATAGGGTAATTCCCTGTATAACAACAGTTGCCAAACGCAGGGAAACGCACACTAGCAATCTAGGATGATGGACAAGAGCCATAAAAATAAGATATATATTCGGGACGTGATGTGATGGGATCAACGAGACAACAAGTTTATGTGTAGATGAAGAACACGAGAATGTGCGACCAATCAGTCATCGTCCCCTTACAATTGCTAACCTCGGAAACATAAAAGAAAACCCTCAAATCAAGCAAGAGATCGGCGCATGGCTCGATCGGTCGCAGCTCCCGATCAACTGATCATTCGCTAGTCCCTTCCTTACTCTCTCTCATTCTCTCTCCCATGAGCATGCATATGATGACTCAACCCCTCCCTCTCTCTCATCTAATTATGCGTAAACAAACACAAACGCACCAATTAATTAACACGATGCGATATCTAGGATCCACGAGCTACCAATTAAAGACAACTAGGTTTCTAGGACTCAGCTTTTGGAGAGCAAAGGTAAACTAGTAGTAAAGCGCAGTGGTCGCACCTTATGGAAAACAGATAGAAGCTACATGGCAAAAGTAAAGAATCCTTAGCCTTACAGTATTACTAGTACTAAAGAAAAATCACAGCAATGGAGTACTATGAATTACCAGCATTGTCAATTCAGTTAAAAGCACCGGGAAGAAGAACTGGCAATCTATAACAATGCAAGAAATCATGCTTCCCAAGCTTCTAACTGTCAGATTTTTAATCATTTGTCCAACAGAGTATATTACTGGTGATCACCTCAAAAGCTCCCAAGAAGCGAGAAAGTCCTAATTAAGCTAGCTAGGTTCTAGAAGAAACATCAATTTATGCATCAATAAGAAGGTAAGAATTCAGAAGCTAACGCAATTGACAGATAGAGCGAGAGAAATGGCGGCTTGGTGTTACGGCGAGACAGCGGGAGAGGGAGGAGGCGCCGGTCACGGTCTCGGATGTCCGTGGAAGAACGGCGCGCCGGCCGGGTACGCACCGTATGGCCCAGGCGTCGGGTACGGGTCCATCACCACAGCCGATGACACGATGATATTGCCCCCGGCACCGCCGCCGCATGCTTCGCCAGCAGCGGCCGTGCTAGGCGAGGACCCTTCGCCGGCATGGCGGAAGTGGTAATCGCCGCCGCCGGTGCCCGCGGCTGCCAGGGCGTCGGGACCGACATCGTGCAGGATGCCCTTGAACACGTGGCCGCCGATGTTGACGGTGGTCTGGTACGCGACCTCCGCCTCGGCCTGGTCGACCGGCCCCAGGCGCACGCAGCGGAACACCGCCTCGGAGCTCAGTTCCGCGGGAACCTCTCCGCCACCGTCACCACCTGTTGATCTCCTACACACGCAGCAGCAGCAGCAGCACAAAACAAGACAAGAGTTAGCGTTAGAACCTAAAGCCAAAGAGCGCGTGATATGGTAAGGTTCAGCATGGCTATATACCTGAGGACGTCGTAGGTGTGGTGGTGGAGGGACGCGCGCGCGGGCGCTTGGTCGGGTCGCGGGAGGGCCCGGCCGCGGCTGAGGCGGCGAGCGCGGCGAGCTGCTGCTGTCGCTCGCGGCGCTTGGCGGCGGGGACCCAGGTGGACTTGACGTGGGTGGCACAGGGGAAGCCGCGGCTCTTGCAACAGGTGCGGCAGCGCAGGTGCGTGCAGTCCTTCTTGGCCTGGTTACCGCAGTCCTGGCAGCTCACGCCGCCGCCGCCTCCTCCACCCCCTGACCGCATCCCGCGGGACGAAGACGAGGACGCGCCCCCGAGCGACGGCGCGGTGGGCGCGTCATCGGCGAAGCGGATGATGTTGGACGCGTAGAACGGCTGCTGCTGCTGCTCCTGCTGCTGTTGCCATAGCTGGAAGCTGCCGCCGCGCGTGGCGTAGAGGAAGGAGGACGGGTCGGAGGGGTGCACGGGCGGGACGGACGGCGGCGGGTGTTCGCGGCTGCTTCCTCCACCTAGAGGGAACCCCGCCATGCGCCCAAATCCATAGGCGGCCGTGCCGATCCCTCTCTACAGCCGGCTCGTACTCGTCGTGGCCGTCCTGGCCATACGCTCGTGCCGCGCGCGCGCTGCTCTCGGTTGCTTGTACTCCTACTATGCGCGACGACGCGCGCAGCAGCACAACGAAGTACGAGAGGATGAGCAGTCAATTCGTGTGAGCGGTGGGGTTTGGGCTGTGTGGACGGGTGCGGCGGGGAGGAGTGGAGGATAGGAGTTAAGACGGGGAGGCGACAGAGAGGGCCTGCCACGCCGCCATGGAAACTGGAGCCTGCGCTCACCTAAACTGCTATTTATTGCCTGCCTCCTCGTCTCTCTTGCCTCTCCCTCTCTCTCTCCACCCCTCGCTTTCTTAGCAGTTTTGCACACCGAGTGGGCGAAGGAGTGAGTACTGAGTAGACACCAACACGGCAACGCGCTTCGCTGCTGCTGCTGCGGCGGCCGCGGCCGCTGCTAGTGTTGTTGCGAGAGAGGAGGGGGAAAAGCGGACGTACAGTTGCCCAATACAATAAGGCTCTATTCGGTAGAACTTTATATTGTAGATTAAAATAAAATAAATTAAGTTTATATTTTAAGTCTAAAATATAAATAAGATAACGCATCTAAATATTTTTAATATACCTACAGCTCTAACTCTATAAATTTTTGAAACTACAGATACTATGTTTCACTAACTCTATCGATTTTGATGGAGCTAGAGCTATGCCAAATAATCCCGTAAGTATATAGGTAGCAAGGCTAGATCCGATGCCTTGGAATGTACGAGTAAATGTTGCTGTATGATGGCGTGATTTAGTTGCTCTATTTGACTTATTTGTACTACCTCTATTCTCTTTATTTATCATTTTAAATATTAATATAATCTTCAATGCACAAATTTAATTATTATTTTGTAATTATAGTTTTCAAAAAATTAAGAATACTCCATCCATCATGCAGAATAAGCTCAAACTTAATCATACACAAACAAGAAGACACTAAATCAGGAAAAAAATAATGTTATTGTACCAGGCATACCCCTATTAAATAACATACTAATACTTATCTACCTTTTTCAGCATTAAATGAGGGGTATTCAATGAAAATATTACAAAAACTATACCTTTGATCCTCGTAAGGGCAAATACAATAACAAAATCAACTGTTTACTCAATCTTCTATCTATATCATCTAGAGCAATAAGGCCACCTCAGCTTACTCTTAGCATGTCAACGTCAGCTTTGTCGGTAAGAAAAGAGAAGAGAGAAGAAAGCTGACTCTTATTTAGTAGTAGTAAGTATTGCATGGAGTATAAATATATTAGTTATGTATAAAAGAGAAGAGATAATTAATGCATAGCATCTAGAGTCAATTTTTATAGATAGCTATTATACAAGTTGCCTTTAGTGCTTACTCTAGATGATATGGATAGGAGATAGAGTAAGCGGGTGGATTTGCTATTGTACTTGCCCTAAAGCCAGCTTGTACAATAGCTATTTGTAAAAGTTGGCTCTAGATGTTGTGTATGAACTATCTCTTCTTTCTTGTACATAACTGATCTACCTATACTCCTATGCAATGCTTAGGGCATGTACAATAAGACCATCTCAGCTCGCTCTTAGCTTGTACACGTCAGTTTTGGTCTATGTTGAAGAGTGAGAAAAGAGGAGAGATAAGAGAGACTTTTATTTAGTAGTCAGCTTTGTACGAAAGTATAAGTAGATTATTTATGTACGACAAAGAAAAGATAGTTATTGCACAATATTTAAAGACAACCTTTAGAGACAGTTATTGTACAAACTGATTTTTAATTTACTATTAGCTAGAAATAGGCTTTGCTATTGTATTTGCCCTTAGTTCTAAATAAGAGCCAGCTCTCTTCTCTCTCCTTTTTTTTCTTACTCTTCCGTATAGAATAAAACTGACGTGAACATGCTAAAAATAAGCTAAGGTGTACTTATTATACATGTCCTAATGGACTTATATTATGGGATGATGCTTCCCAAAAATAGAGACAAGAGGAGTATAATGATATGAAGCATTTTTGGTGAAAAATTAATAATATAATTTCTACATGTAAATCCAAATCTTTGGTGTACTCCCTCGTGTAAGTTTATACGACGCATTTCATGCTCAAATACAAATTATTGTGATGTTCCTTTTATACCCCTACTATATACACATATTTAGTTGATATTATTCCCTATATACATGTATTGAATATAGTGCTTAGAGATATTAATTATGGATAGTCTAGTCATTTTCAACATTTTATTGGTTTATACACTGTAAATTTCAATGGATGGAATATATTAGATGTTAAAATTATAAAAGGTCGACTTCACGTATTCTAAAACAATTTCAAAAAAAACTAATGGACTACGTGTCTCCGCCCTAGTCAATGCAACATTCAAAGCGTCAGACAGATACACATACTCGTTACATGAACAGGAGTACCCTTTTCTGAACAAACAAAGGAAAACTGGCCTGATTTTGTTTTGAGAATTCGTCCACGCATATGTATACACGTAAAGTTGCTAGTTGCACCAAGCTGCTGGTCTTGCGCTAGCTTGTTTGTTTTCTAGCTAGCCTTTGCCTGCGCCGACACCGTCGGATCGTCCATGCACGGCGAGCTGCGTGGGCAAGGCCGGAAAACACGGGAGCTTCCGCTTTTTCTTGCCGCGCGTACGTGTTTACATGACGGCCAGACAGCTCTCAATTCAACTTTGCCTTATTTCAGGGGTGTTCGACTTCGTGGTCGTGTGCGTGCGGCTTCCTTAATTCCTTGCCTCGCTTGTTTCTTCCACTCGCGTTTGCCGCCGTACATATGGAACGAACGCAACGGAACGGAACGCGTTGAAAGTTTTCTCGCCGAGATAGGCAGGGTCAGAAGAAGACGCCGGCGCGCAGTCAGTCCTACTCCACCAACGCACGCAGTCTCGACCGTCTCGTGGATGCGTTGCATGCGATGGGGTGGTGGCGCTCCATAATCGATCTCCATTAGCGCGTTCTTCTCCCCGTTTGCACGCTCGATCTCTGCAAGTCTGCGCGTACAGTTAGCGGGGGTGATGTCGCTGTCTCCTCGCGGTGTTTAGTTTAGTCGCCGAATGAGAGGGTCGTCTATCTATCAGCTTTGGATTGGTCCTTGGGGTAGAATGAGGGCGGCCATGTGGTGAAATCTCTAGCGGGAGATACGCGTGACGTAATTGAAATCTAGCTATGTCTTGTTAGGTCTGATTGCTCCGATAGTTTCTAGTGGAAGCAACGGGTGCAGTGGTCCAGTGCATCCCGGTTTGCAGGTAGTAGTACCGATCAAGGGACGTCACGAGTCTGGATATGGACTCTTGATTCTGGGAAACCTGTGTTAGCCACCTGATGCAAGGTTCGCAGGCCTGGTCAGCAATGCCAATATGCCATATTGTGCACTTTGTGTAGAAAGTTTTTAGACACAATCGAGCTGGCAAAGCTCCATGTTGACTGAACTATCAAGCCTAAATTGTCAAGCTTGACCACGGGAAAAGTTGGACCAAGCAGCTAATAAGCTGTATTTGCTCAGGTTAGGTCTACTTCACGGAAGGTCGGGGATTGGCCTTTTAAACCATATATGCGAGTGTGTCTAGCTCATTTCTACGAAGACTTGAGCCAGCTAGCTGTTGGTTGAGTCAGGACTCAGGAGTACGTAGTACGTAGCACCAATAAGCACAAAACGTTTCAGGTTGGGTAGCTCGACTATCCTCCATTAACGTTGCTCGTTTGTGTAAGAAGATACAATCGAGTTCCGAAAATAGATGCGCCAATCGGCGCAGCGACAACCAACTACAAAGCGTTGATCTGGGAATCTTGGGCGCCCTAAAAATGTAAATTCTTGCGTTTGGTTTGCTATCCAAGGAGTCTTAACGACCGATAAATATATCGCGCCTACATCACCGTCCTGAATCGGATCGAAGGTTATTCAGCCGATCGAATCCTAAATCTTAGGATCGATGTAGAATCTAAGGCCCGTTTGATGCGGTTTCTTCTAGTAAAACGAAACGGTTCGGATTCTTGGTAAACGTTTTATAGAATCAGAATCCGGAGGAACGGGTTGCTAATCGATTCGACAACGGCGTAAAAATCTTAGGAGTCCTATTCCGTTTGGTTAGATTTATTTCGATTCTAGAATCTTCCAAGTTGCCAAACGGGGCTTAAGATCCTATCTAATTCTATCAAAGGAACATTTTTAAAAATCAAGTGTATTTTAACACTTCTATATCTTTAAAACTATTATTTTATAACTTATATTTACAAAATGTAGTGCGAAAGAATGATCGTTTGTTATTAGTAAATTATAATGTACATTAAGCAATTAAAGGTTGAAATTTAGAATTAAAAGGACATATGCAAACAATTGTTTATAATAAATCACTAAAATCAGTATAATCAGATAGGATCGTATCACAATTTTGATCACGATCCTACAAATTTTTTTTATTAGAATCATAATAAAGTTAAGATTCTATCACAGGATTGAATCGGTCTAGTCAATCCGAGTCGTAGAAACATAGAATCGTGTGACTAGAATTGAGATTTTGATAACCTTGCAAACAGCTGCTACTCCATTGTGGTTATTTGCGGCAGGGGTAGGACATCTTCTTAGTTACAGGATGATAGCAGGGTTGGATCTACAATATATGGGTTGGACTTAAGTGACACGATATCTTTCTAACACACATAGGCTCTTTAGTATATAAGTATTTAATTTTTTATTATAAGTTATACGTTAGCGTTATGAGTTCGTATTCGATCTCCTTTCGTAGATCCGCCTCTTGACGATATTATGGTGGACAGAGGACATCATGTGAAAAGCAAGGGGGATTGAAAGAAAAGAATGATCTCGTTGATCGAGATTTAGAGAGAAAGAAATGCAGGAATTTTTCAACAGTAAGAAGAAAAAAAACGGCCGACACCATCGTCGTCGAAGTTCAAGAAACAATCAAGCTTTGGGGGCAAGCTTGAGCAAAACACATCCATAGGCTAGTCCATAACTAGTCCTTTTCTTGCTGTACAGTTTTCCTTTCCTTTTTTTTCCTATTTATTCCCTTGTATTTTGTACTAACTTCTTAATGTAACAAAGACAGCTCTCTTGCTTTTCAATTTTTTTTTAAAAAGATGCTCCAATCGACCTCGTATGAAGCCAACTTAACACCTAGAAAGTTTTATCGATCAGAGTTGGCTAACAGAATTTCAATCTCCTCAGAGCAAATACAGAACTTCCTTTAACATCGCTGTAACGCTATTACACTAGTAATATTACTAGTTAATTCACAAGCTACGCTGTGGAGAATAGAATCGAGCACGAAGAGAGAGTGACATCCACGTTCCCACCGCCAGTGCTTGTCCTGATCCACCTTGCGGTGTTGCTGTTGTAAATATTCGAAACAGGCCGGAATGTTTGCAGCAGGATGGGACTATGGGAGTTCAAATTCTACCTTCCTCGGTGAAGAAATAAAGACAGGGGCCACGTTATTCTCTCTGCCAAATTCTCAGCAAAGATCCTGACTCCTGAGTTTATGCCCACTGTTCTGGTCCAGTCCGAACAGTGTTCAAGTCCGTGGAGGCCAGGTCGGATCCCGATCGCTGTTATCTCCGGCCTGTTGCTAGTGTGAATGGCATACATGAATGCATTGGAGGTTAAAACAGCGGGGAGAAATTACTCCCTCTTTTTTTTATATAAGGTCTAATCTTTGAATGATCTTATTTATAAATATAATGTTTGTATGTAGATTTAATAAGTCATTTTCTACTATACCCCTATTTATTTTCTCTCATCCATATGTATTTATCCATTACCACCCACATAAAATATATCTTTCATCTTCCAAGACAATTAAATGGAAGCATCTAAGTCATTTTTTCGTATCTTTCTCAATTTCAACGTAATATTAATCTTTGTGCAAAATCAGAATACTACTTAACAAAAAAAAGAGCCCATGCAGCAGTACTGGTACTGGAGACAAATGCATGTATCAAACGACAAGCGTGCAGTGAAGGCTGGACCGCTGGAGTACGTACGTTCTCCACTTCCGGGTGGACACACTCCATTTATTAGTGGCTTGATCTGAATCAGATCCACTTCATTCTCGAGTCAGAGGAAGGCGGTACGGTGGTAGGTAGTTGCTAGGTAGAGTAAGACTAACACACTGAAACACTTGTTATAACCTGTCTTTAGTTATATCTATAGAAAATATCTAATTTTTGTTGGTTTAGTTTCAAAATTGAATCTAGTTTCTATAGTCCAAATTTCATATCAATCCAACGGTGGAATCTTCGGGAATTAATATTTTAGTAAACATATGTCAATCTGTTTTTTTTTGTCGAAACCAAAGTAATCTTTAATAGTTTGATGAAAATGATTGCAGTAGTGAAGCAATTCTACAAGATGAGAAATTTTTTAAAGTTAATTACTTTTTTTTATTATGGTTAATATGGTCAGTTCATTGAAAAACAGATTTGAAGAACTTTAAGTATTCAAAGGTATATTTGGGTGTTTTCTGAGCTCAACAACTTTGAAGTCATTGGATCATATTGAACTTAAAGATTATTGTACTAAGTTAGCAAAAACTTTCTCTGTTGATGATTCATCTGATTTTGAGTTAAATAATCTGATTTCTGAGTTAAGAATATTGCAAATGACTTTGCTAGATAGACCAATGTCTGCTATGGAGATTTTTGAGTTTGTTAGAAAAGTGGATTGTTATGATAATATTTATATTGCTTATCGGATTTTATTTACTATGCCGGTAATTATGGCATCAGCTGAAAGAAGCTTTTTAAAATTGAAATTATTAAAGAACTATTTGAGATCTACAATGTCTCAAGAAAGGTTAAATGGTCTGGTAACTTTATATATTGAGAAGAAGTTATTGAATGACATTAATGTTGAGGTCATAATTGATGATTTTGCATCTAGCAATGTTAGAAGATATTTTCTAAGATGAACTCTACAAATGTTTGAGGTAAATAATCTCACTTTTGTACGTTTGTTTATCAGTAACAATTTCTATAATACACTGAATACTATCTTCTTAATTGATACATGTTAGTATAAAAATATTTTGATGATTATGTTAGGGAGACATCCGTCTATAATTTCGCCCTAAGCTCCCAAAAACTCAGGACTGATCCTGGAAAACATAAAACTTATTACAGATAATTATATAATCAATCTATTACATGAGATATGTTTAGTTAAAATATACTTTAACAGAAATGCCGGGATGTTACTTCAAACTCCTGAGGCGTGTGAAAAACCAAAAATTTGCCGAAACTGCGGCAGTGCACGCACACGTCGCGGCACATGAGCGCTAGCAGCGTCGCCGCCCGGCCCCATGTCGTTGGCAGTCCGTCACGCTGGCTGATACGAGAACCAAGCCCCGCGCGAGTGTAACCGGCCGGCCAGCGTTAGAACGTTCGAGTGGCGCGTTGATGCGTTACCAACTAAACTCGCCGCGAGCTAGCGCGCCTGCAGGCACGGCGGGCGTTGCCAGCTCGATCGGCCGCCCGCGTACGGTGCACTGCCTCCTCCTGCCGCACTGCAAATGCTTGCTCTGCAGGTCGGACATGTGCCAAAGCCTGGCACGTTTCAATGCCTTGTTTTGTGCTGTTAGCTTTTTCTCCGTCTTGTAGCATTACTGGTCTGTAGTCTGTACCCTACAAGCGCTCTCGAAGAATCAATGGTGGTAGTTGTGACTCCCGAAATAGGACTATGCTGTACTCGGCACGGGAGTAAATGTTGGCGGCAAGTCATCTTTGGCGTGTCAAGGTCAGCTAATCTGTGTTGGTGGCGCGCCATTTTTACTGTGTGTCAAGATCAAAATCTTGCTGACTTGTTGGCATGCCATCTTTTACCGTTAAGCGCAAAGACCATGATGGAGAGCGTCTCCGAGAAAAAAAAACCCGGACAGATCCATCATCCACCGGCAGAATTCAAAAGCTTTGGCCAATTTGGTTCTTTTTCTTTTTAATCTTTGATCTTTTTAAATAAAATTATAAATCTAGTCTCTTTGTAGATTGTGCACCATCGATAAACGACAAATGTCATATACCGCTAGTCAAGAAGGAGGTACTCACCACCTACCACGCTTGTTAGAGAGCTACCGCAGTAGATGGACTTTCTACGGTCAGTGTCTTATCACAGTAGAAGATATGATAGTTGATATATACTCCCTCCTTCCGCTAATGATCTGCATTTAACCAAATAACCAAAATTCAGAATTGATTTTCGTCTACTGCATGGGAGTCTTGGGAGGTGCTGTGGGCGGAGGGCTGCTTTGCTGCGATTGGCGTGGGCCTTACAAGGTGCTGTGGGCTGAGGGCGAGCATGTGCCATGCAACCGCCGAAACAATTGTTGCTCTTCTTCTTGGTATTGCTGCACAAGCCTTATACGTAGATCATTAGCGAAAGGAGGGAGTATCTTTTACTGATACTTTCACAGTTAAAAATTAAGCTAGATTTATAATTTTGTACTGAAAAAGAAAGCCAAAGATAAAAAAAAATTGCAGAGCCAAATATGCCGAGACTTCCAGATTTCACATGAACAACTGCATCGCCACGCATGACGAGGGCTGGCACTGGCAATCTTGGCATGCGGCGATTCGTACGAGAGCCTGTAGCGATAAAAGCGAAAGGGCAGGAAAAAAAGCTGGCCAAACAGGAACAGGATCCGAAGGGCGCCGTTGCAGCGGGTGGCTGCGGAGAAAGTCCGGGCCCCCAATAAGCGGCCTGCGCGTCTCGCCTCGAGCCGTGCGCCGCCGCTGTACGTAACGTACCCGCGCGCGAGTTGACTCCCTCGGCTTTCCGGCTGGCCCAGGCTCACCTCACCTCACCCTTCCCCCGCTTGCGCAACCTGTGCTCTCTCCACTGTGCCACGTCTTCCGCCTCGGGTTGGGTCTCTTTCTGTCGATGGGCCCCCGCGCGGCGGCAGGCAGTCCACCTGCGCCTGCACCTGCCAGGCGCCGTGCCCACGTCCCATCCGAGCGGCGGGCCGCAGCGCAGCGCGCGGGCGGACACGGGTGGAACAGTACGCAGCGGCGGCCACGGGATTCCTCTTCGCCCGAATCCAGCGCGCTGCCTGCGCCGATCCCGACGGGTAACGAACTCACGACGTGCGGACGGAGAGAACGCGCGCGCGCGCGGATGGAACAGGGGAGACACCGCCGTTCGGCGTGCGTCGGCATTCGTAAGTCGCACCTCTCTATGGCAGGGTTTACGGGATAAGCAAACTCTCACGGTCTACCCGTCCGTGTTGCGCCTAGAGGCACTTAGGCCGGTATCGGTTCGAGACACGACGAGTACAGTCTATTCTAAAGTCTGATTTGGTATGAAATGGACTCTACCATATCGACACGACATTGTAGTACAGCCCGTGCCGGAGCCAAGACTAGACATGATAAGAGATATGTCTCGACACGACACTATAACATAGGCCGTGCCGGGCCTGATGATGCAGAGCATAATCAAAAACACAACATAAATGTTATCAACCCGCAAAGTATGAGCGCTATGGACGCACGCAGTAGAATGAACGTCACCCCCACCGCCGATACCTGAAAGAGACAAACAAGAAAGAAGAGAGAGCTGAGAGAGATCATGAGACGGCATAAAAAGCATCTCTCTCTCTCCCTCTCATCCATTTATCTCAATCTCTCCTTCTCTCACCCATCTTTTTCGATCTCTATCGTCTATCTCCTTCACTCTCTTTTTCGCCCATCGTCCCTTCTCTTGCCCGTGTTCAGCACATCCCTCTTGCTCTCTGTAACTATTCAATAATAAGTAAATTTTAGTACTTTTTTATAATATTTATGTCCACTGCCTCAACTCAATGTGTCTCCGGCTTCTTTCCGCTTATCGTAATAGTGCAAATGGACTAGACAAAGTCGACACGGACCAAGCAGACACGAAACACAAATGAGCCATGCAGTGGCTCACCAAAGGCGAGCAAGGCCTGCACGACAGGCTATTATAGCTCAATACGGTTCAGGCACGTAGCACGATGGTCCCGTAACGGATCGGTCCGACATGGCACGATACCCATCTCTAGTTGCGCGCGAGGAGCCAGGCAACTAGGCCTGGGCATTCGGTTTATACGATTTATTTGTTTTTAAGATATGCAAACCCGAATCAAAACTGAATAGATACAGAAACCGAACTGAAGTAATCAAATTTATTCGATTGGGTTATTTTGGTGTATTAGTTCACTAGAAAATTCCAAGCAGCAAGTCCCTGACTCCCCATGCGTTGCCTTGTGCTCGCCGCTTGTACATTGCCTTGTGCTCACGGGGAGAGGGAGGGAGACGGCGAGGGCGAGGGAGGTGACAGCCGGTAAGCGCAAGGAAGGGAGCCGGAGCAACGCGCAGAGAGAGGATGGAATCGTCATCCACTCTCGACCTTGCTCTGCCGCCACAGACATCGTTCTTTGCTGCTTGCGTGCCGTGTCGGAGGAGGATGGGGAGGGGGACGGTGGAGGATGGTGGAGGGAGGCAAGGGGGCGACAGGAGGCAAGAGGCTAGGGGGTCGCAAGGCGAGGGAGACGGAGGGGGCGAGAGGAAGCTGCGCTGGGGAGAGGGAGGGAGGCAGCGAGGGCGAGGGAAGGAGGGAGACGGTGGCCGGTAGGTACAAGGGAAGGAGCCCGGAGCCACGTGCAAAGAGAGGTGACAGCCGGCCAGCCAAGTGGGCGAGGGAGGGAGGAGTGGCCACAATGTCGCACGAGGAATGGCCCAACTTCGAAAGTCCAGATGGAGAATTTTGATGGGAGGGATCGGTGATTCGATTAGTTTGGTCTCCCATATTACAAAACTGAACCAAAAAACAAAAACCAAATAGTATCAATATAAAAACGAATCAAAAACCAAAAATACCAATTTTTTCAGTTAATTTGGTTCGGCTCGGTTCAATTTTTTTAATTTTGGTTTAAAGTTGCCCACCCCTACTGGCAACAATTTTATGGCACAAAGGTATTTGGTTCGTCAACACAAGGTACAACAGTACTGTGGGTGACTTGGTGTGTGGCTTTCAACTGTTTGACATAACATAAAGTTTAAATTGAAGTGAAGTATCAATAGAAGGTGAAAGACCATGTGAAGATCTATTCGTGTTTGTGATGAGTTATTAACAATATTTATATATGTGGTGTTTAAGTTTAAGTTTGATTTGAATTCAATTTTAAATTTGAAGCAATTCAAGGTGTTGTCAGTGTTGGGGACACTACTGGCCTCGTAGTGATGGTAGTGCCTACCAGGCGGCACTACTGGCTTGGGAGAGCCGCAGTGCTGACCCTGCGGTGCTACTGGTCGTAAGTGCGGAAATCTTTTTACAAAAAGTGTTCCTCTGGGTTTTAGCAAAGCGGCACTACCAACATGCTAGGAGCGGTAGTGCCGGGGGAGCGGCACTACCGGCTCAAAGGCACGGTAATTATTTTACATAGAGGGACTCTCGTGAACTTACAGAGGAAGCGGTACTATCGGCACCTGAATGCGATAGTACCGGGGATGTGGTACTACTAGTTTTCCAGCGGGTTGTGGATGATGTTTTGATTATACATTAGTAAATTATATATTATTATGAACAGTGCTATGTGACGTGTTTGCTTGTCGGCGTTGGTTCCAATGCTTGGGTTAGGTCATAATGGGGCGAAGAAGACCCAGACTAGGGTAGGAGAGCTAAGGTCAAGAATGGTCAAGGGACGCAGGAACATGGCTGAGGCCAAGAAGTGGTTGTAAACCGAGAAGATAAGGAGTCAGCGCATGAAGCATTGGTGATGAATATGGTAGGCAATGACATGAACCGAGACTAGGCTCATGGAGGAGATAAGGATCAAAATAATCAAAGAAGCCAGTGTCACCATGGTGAAGTTATTAAGAACACATGGCACGTCAAGTGACTTGGGCCCTTTGCAAGTGATGATGATACGAGATAGTCCGAACATGCAAGAAGCTTGACGACAAGTCACTAGGGCCACGTGGAAAGCAACGAAATATAGGCGATACTTTGAGGAGAAAAAAGATCAATCGTTTGGGCAAATTGGTAATTTGCTCAATACCAGCAAACGAAGCAATTTGAAATATCACGATGATAGCCTAAATGGTTTAAGTCAAGCGAAAGTGGAGTTTGATGCAAATTAGGGCTCATGGAGCAAATTTAGCGTTAAAGTGAAGTCCGCTTTGGATAACATGTTTGTGTGAAACCCGGTATGGTGTTGGTTAATGGGTTAGTCATATAAATATGGATGGTATCTGCATGTAAGTTTAAAAATTTCTATGAAATTTCATGGAATCTCGGCGAGGTCTCAGATTTCGGTTGGGGCGAGATTCAAAATGTCGGCCACTTAAAAAATTTAAAAAATTGATTGCGATAGTAATTTCATAAATTTCAGCTAGATATTAGCAAATCTCACTAAAATCTCATATTTTTTCATTGCATTTGGCCCAATAACCCTTAAGAATGTCATCTTCCATGAAAATGTGTTGAAAAACCGAATTTTTGGATCATTTTATAATTTTGACAAAAACACTGCCAGATTTTTATAAAATTGTACAAACTTGATGATGCTCTAAAAAGTTTATGGTATATCTTTAGCAATCTAGGATCATACTAAAATTTTTTCAAAAGAATTGAACTTCATTTGTTATCTTTAAAAAATAAAAAAGGAATGAACATAAGTGAGACACTAATATTGTCATAATTTTGTAAATTTTCTCGGGTGTGATGATGGTCCAAATTTTTTATGAGAGCTTAAAAATTTTCTAAGAACCTTTCTCAAAAATTTCCAAATTTTTTTGTTTGCTCAATCAAATCTATTGATGCATTGAACTTCATTTGTTATCTTCCAAAAAAAAAAATAGAACGAACATAAATAGTACAATACCCTTATAAGAATTTTACAAATTCATTGGTGTGTCATGATGATTTAAAATTTTTATGAGAGCTTAATCATTGCCTTGGAAGCATTCTGTAAAGGTTTCAAAAAATTTTAAACCATTGATGGTTGCTTAAGCAAATATATGAATTGATCATGAGGTTTTTATTAGGATAGGTCACTGTTAGAATTTCTAAAAATTCCTCATGCATTATCATCATCTAAAAACTTTATGGAAATATTAATGATGCATCAGAACCATTAATAAATATTTTTAAAGTTTTATAACATGGTTTGGACCATGTTTCATTTGGTTGAAGTTTGTTGGTATGGCTTTTATTAGGAGAGTAGAACTTTCTAAATTTTTTGAAATTCCTAAGGCTTGATCATCACATAAAAATTTTATGGGAACATTATTAATGCTTCAGGACCATTTACAAAAATTTTCTAACATGGTTTGTTTTATTTTTTATTCAATTCAAATTTACAAGTCAGCCTTTTTATCAAGATAGTACCACTCTCATAATTTTGAAAACTTTCTTAAGCTCAATCAAGATCTAAAATTTTTATGAGAATATTAGTGATATGTCAGAACCATCCACAAAAAATTTCAAAATTTTTCAATGTGTTTTGCACCATTTTTCACTAGTTCAATTTTACAGAAATCTTAGTATTTCACGACGAAATTTTGGTATTTCTCAACAATATCTCAGAAATTTCAATGAAAAAATTGGATTTGAATTTTTATTTTTGTATTTCATATAGAATATGTCCAAAAATTCCGTCATTTTGACGAAATTTCAGATTTTGGCAACCTCCGAGATGTCAACCGAAAATGAGATTTGAAACCTTGTTGACATGTGTGTTTAGATTTTAGGGTTATAGTTGCCTCCTCTTCATAAGGAGATGTAGTGGGAGGTGAGCCTTTAAGCCACTAAGCCTAGAATTAGGGTTTTCACAAGACTTTGTTGTTCTTGTGTGGATGTGTTAGCGCTTCTTGGGAGCTTTGCCCTCGGGTGAGAGACTGTAGAAACGTTCTTCATAATCTGAATGCCAATCATCTTTATCTTCATGTTTTGCCTCCAGCTTTGTTCTTCTTTTATCTTTGCTCTTGATTTTTTCTTATAGTTTCTTTCTTGCTTGATCTGGTGCTACTAAGGATATATGATTGATAGATATATTCTCTGTAAAACATCTCCTCAATTATGCAAGTAAGATTCTTCTTGATCATCCATGTTTTTCTAAGAAACCGGTTTTTAGGTTGAGAATGATGATTTTGAGATAAAGCTTAATATTGCACGTTTGAGAGAATTTTCTTTGGTTTTCTTAATTGCTGTGATATGTTGAAGACCATCTAAGGTCATATTGATCATCAAAACCCCACGAGCAAGCACAAAGGTAAAGTGTTGGATTTTGATCCGGTTTTAGTGAAACCTTCAGTAAATTTGAAAAAAGCCAAACTTTGATGTCAATCCTTACTATTGAAGGTTTAAATAGGTTCCTGACATCCTTGGAAAGGTGTATACAAAGTTTTACGAGTTTTGGCTATTCCTATCAAAAGTTATATCAATTTTTAAATTTGAACTCGTGTTGATTTTACTATTCATTAGCCTGATTGTACTATTAACTGATAGTATCGCTCCTACATAGGCAGTAGTACTAGCCCCTAGGTGAAATTCTCTGAAAAGTTGCTTTTTCACACTTCTTTGATGTATAGAGATTTTGGGTTGGTTTCTTCGGAGGTAAAATTTGTTTTGTGATCATTCACCCAATCTCTGATCGTCATTTTTGGTCATTCAGAAGGTTTCTCAAATTACATGACCAGATGGTGTCTGACTGATGGACTACCCGCTAGAAGTTTGTTGGTTGGAGATGCAATCAATGATAGCCTCAGCGAGTAGTTCCAACGATATACGGTAGTTGGTGGAAAAAAATTGATGGCATCACTTGGCAAAAACAAGTCTAGTTACGAAGGTGATTTATTTTTGTACAATAAGGTCAACTTAGCTTACTATTAACATATATGCATTAGTTTTGTCATATGTGAAAGAGTAAGAAAAGAGTAGAGAGAAGTGAATCGGCTCTTATTTAAAGTAAGTACAATAACAAAACCTACTACTTACTCCATCTCTCATTTATATCATCTAGAGAAAGTATTAAAACCAGCCTATACAATGACCACTTCTAAAGGTTGTCTCTAGATGCTGTACAATAAATATCTCTTCTCTCTTATTCATAACTAATTTATCTTGTTTCATGTACCATGCTGGCTCTTGCATAAGAGCCGCTCTTTTCTCACTTTTCCATTTAGGATAAAACTGATGTGTATAGTCTAAGAGTAACATGAGATGGCATTATTGTACATGCCCTTAGTAGCTAGCATAGCATGGGAAAATAGCACTATCGTCGGCTAAAAGTCAGTGTTGGAATTGACACGAACAATTGTTAGCGTTGAAGTTAGTGTATTGCCAATAGCCACAAAGATGAAATTAATGTTCAATGTCCAAATTAAATACTTTAGTGTTTCTCTAGAGACAATATTTAGAAATAGTTATTGTACAAGCTGGTATTATTACTTACTCTAGATGACATAGATGAGAGATAGAGTAAGTAGCAGGCTTTATTATTGTATTGCTCTAATGGAGTATCATACTTCCTTGTGTGAGTATAACTTGTTTTGGCATCTAGCCTGTGTTCTCTCTCTCTCTTCAAGAATCTAAGCCATACCCATACAATTTGAATGGCCTTTGTTTAAAGGCTGCATATGTGGTGCAAACAACTTTTACCGTAAAAACTCCGTGAAAATCACCCGTAAAAGTTTTGAAAAATTCTCAAAAAAATATCATATGTAGGGTAGGTGAGCCTCTACAATCTTACAAAATTTTAAGATGAAACTCAATCGCATTGGAAAGATATGAAAAAGACAAACAGCAAAATGAATAGTGCTAAACAGTGAAAATTTACTATTTATGCTGAATTTGTTTTTTTCACATCTTTCAAATGCGATTGAGTTTCATCTTCAAATTTTGCAGGATTGTAGAGGCTCACTTCCCCTACATATGGTAATTTTTTGAGATTTTTTCAAAACTTTTACAGGTGGTTTTCACGGAGTTTTCACCGTAAAAGTGGTTTGCACCAAATATGCCCCCTTGATTAAAATATAAGACTTGTATGTAGACATGATGAGGATTTTTTGTACTATTCTTTCTCAACTATATGCATTTATTCATTACCACTCACAAAATATATTATTTCTCATCTTTCTAAATAATTAACTGAGGTGTATAACTCATTTTCTCTCATACATTTCTTAACTTCACAACTTTAATCATGTACAAAGTCAAAATAAGCATTATATTTTTGAATGGTGGGACTACATGTGAATGGTTTAACATAATTAAGTATTCTTTCTGTCCAAATTTATAATGTGTTTTTAAATGATCATGTTCATAAACAAACGATGTACATGTTTCAATATAAAGTTATTATGATATTCCCTTTGTAGTTCAGATAAATATCTGATTTTACTTCATATTCTCTCCATACACACATTGAATATAGTGTTTACAAAATAATAATTAGGGTAATCTAGTAATTTTTAATATATTTGCAGTTTATGTGTTAAGAGAAAGTATATTATACGGTTATAGTGCCTTTCTATATCTAAAGCAGGAACTGTACTGGTAGACTTATACTACGTATTTTGTGTGTGGTTGGTGGTCATGTCCTAAGAGTAAGGATCCCCTCGATCAAACAACGTGAAAACAAACAAAACGGGGAGTAGGTGTACTGTTACAACAATCTAGGTTAAAGTTAAAAATTTTGAACAAAATTTGGTGAAATTTCACCAAAAATCGGTTAGAATTTTTTTTTAATTTTTTTTTAACAACCGGTTAGAATTTTTTTAAAAAAAATTGAAAATGCTACAGTTATTTCAATTTTTTCGATAAAATTTCACTGAAATTTAGGGGTTTTGTCTGTTTTAAATTGTTAGGACCAAATTTGGTCCAATAACCCTTAAGAAAGTCATCTTATTTGAAAATTTGTTGAAAAACCAATTTTTTGAGATATTTTAAAATTTTGGTAAAAACATTGTCGATTTTTTTTATAAAATTATATAAGTTTAATAATGATCTGAAATATTTATGGTACAATATTTTGTAGTTTAGGATCACACAGAAAAATTTTCAAAATAATTTAACTTCCTTTGTTATCTTTAAAAAAATCAAACATAGAATGAATATAATTGGGACAGTAACCTTCTCGAAATTTTATAAATTTTTTCGTGTGTGATCATGATCTAAAAGTTTTATAAGAGATTAATTATTGCTTCAGTAATATTCTATAAATTTTTAAAAAAATTAACTTTTTTTTGGTCAATCAAATCTATGTACGCATTGAACTTCATTTGTTATATTATATTTCAAAAATCAAAAAGAGAAAGAATATAAATGGTATTGTGCTTTGTAAGAATTTTATAAATTCACTAGGGTGTGATCATGATTCAAAATTTTTATGAGATTTTAAAATTTCCTTATCACCCTTCTGTAAAATTTTCAAAAATTTTAAAATTTTTTGACCTCTAAAGCAAATCTACGTATTGATCATCAATCTTTTTATCAAGACATAGCACTGTTAGAATTTTTAAAAATTATTTAAGTATGATAATCATCTAAAAATTTTATAGAACCATAAATGCTATATCAGGACCATCTAAAAAATTTCAAAAAATTTCAAATTTTTTAACATGATTTGAATAATTTTTCATTCCGTTCAATTTTGCCAGTAAGGCTTTTAACAAGACAGTAGCACTTTTCGAATTTTCAAAAATTCATGAATCTTGACCATCATCTTAAAATTTTATGAGAGTATTATAGATATGTCAGGACCTTGCAAAAAAAATTTCAAAATTTTATAACCTTGTTTGTTTTAATTTTCATTCGGTTCAAACTTGTTAGTCAACATTTTATCAGGACAGTAGCAAGTTTGAATTTTTAAAAATTCGTCAAATTTGATAATCATTTGAAAGTTATATGGCAATATCATCAATGTGTCAAAACTCTCCAGAAAAAAGTTCAAAATTTTTATCATCGTTTGACTCACTTTTCATCCAGTGCAAAATGGCCAAAATTTCGACAAAATTTCGCAATTTCGAAATTTCGGGTAAACCGATTGAAATTCGTTTTTTCACTACCAAATGGATCAGATTTGAATTTTGATTTTTGGTTCTGACCAAATTTGGTTCAAAATACTATGATTTCGTTGAAATTTCGGATTTCACTAGATACGTTATTTTTTTCCAAATGAAATTTAAATCCTTGTTTCAGGTACGTGTGTCCAGCTTGTGGTTTAGTACAGCAGATAGTTGTAGATTTCTCCTGTTCCCCCTTTTCTTTTCAGAAAAACTAACCAACGGTATACCGTTGGAGCTAAAAACAACGGTATACCATTGGATTGATAGGCAGCACCCCAAACATGATCTGAAACTTGATCTGAAACCTGTGAAACTTGATCTGAAACTTGTGAAACATAATCTGAAACTTGCGAAATATGATCTGGAACTTGTGAAACATGATCTGAAACTTGATCTGAAACTTGTGAAACATGACCTGAAACTTGATCTGAAACTTGTGAAACATGATCTGAAACTTGTGAAACATGATCTGAAACTTGATCTGAAACTTGTGAAATATGATCCGAAACTTGCGAAACATGATCTGAAACATGTGAGGATGGAGTGGGGGCAACAGCCTTTTGCTATCCCGTTAGAATGGAGTTCAACGGTATACCGTGCATTAGTAGCTCTCTTTCTTTTTGAGAGCAACTACCATACGCTATACCGTTGGGAATCACTTCCAACGGTATAGCATGTTTCATTAGGTTCACGGGTAAGTTTCATTACTAGGTTTCACGGGTAAGTTTCATGATGTTTCACGGATAGGTTTCATGGGTTTCATGAGGTTTTAAGTTTCATAAGGTTCGTATTTCATTAAAAAAGGTCTCATAGATAAGTTTTAACCAAAGGTTTCATCAGACAGTACAATACTAAACTTTTTTTAATGAAACACGAACCTTATGAAACCCATGAAACTTATCCGTGAGACATCATAAAACTTACCCGTGAAACCTAGTAATGAAACTTATCCGTGAATCTAATGAAACATAGTATACTGTTAGAAGTGATTTTCAACGGTATATCGTTTGGTAGACTTTCTCTTTCTTTTTCCAGATGAAGTTTCACTTTCCGCTGAAGTGGTATGCGCGATCATTGCTCCTGGTTCGTGAATGGCGTGCGGCTGCATATCTGCATTCGCTTGAAAAAATATCCTGGCTGCGCATGCCGGATGCGCGTCCGTACAGCACGATAGTACGATACCTGCAGTAACTGGAAGAGGGCATCCATCTACGTCCAGAAATTTTAGCCTTATATTTTTTTTTGGCACTTCTCTTATTAGCATAGTACAGTACTATTTCTGAGCAGTGAAATGATGCTTCTGTTTCCCGAATTTTTTTCCTCGTAGGATAGCTGAAGAAGACGTTTTCCTTCTCGAAGCTTTGGCCGATATATTTGGTTGGAGCATGCCACGTCGGCACGCATGGATTTTATTGCTGCAACCTTTCATAGCAAATGCTATCAAGATATGACAAGACTTTACGAGAAGCCAAATTAAGTCATAGGTACCAAACCTACTTAGCCGACTGTTAATCGCCAAAGATTTCGCTTGGCATTACTAGCACTCCACAGATCTTTTTAATTGACTGATAAATCTAGCCATGACTTGGCATATAGCACGGCACCCGGACGTATCTAGGGGTGGAAAACGAGCAGATGAACTTTTTGCTTTCATCGACACTAATTTATTCTTATTTATTATAATCTCCGCCTACTTAAACGAGCTGAGCAAGTTGACTCTTGTTCCAAATCAACTAATTTTTATTTTAAAAGAAAAATGAATGTAATCGAGCAATTTTGCCAGAAAGTCAAGTGCAGCGATCAACCATGCATAGCCCCAAAGATTAGACATGGAATGTGCTTACCACATCGACCACGTACGATGTTAAATGTAATGACTCATATCTAATTTTTTAGATTTGAAAAAAATATATTCTTATAATATTTAATTTTAATAGTAGGATTACTATTTGATTTGGAGAAAATTTTGAGAAGTTATATAAACTGAGGGGGTGGTCATAGAGAATTCAAACAAATAAAAAGCCACAAGACAACTCATCTAGAGTAAGAGGTAGTACGAAAAGATTAGCGGCTAGGTTATTCTTTAGCACTAAAATTTTTTATAGGCAAAGATCCAAAGTCCTGAAAGTTTCAAGAGGTTGTGAGAAAGCAATAATCCCTTATACTCTTTTGAGATGTTATCATGTTATATATCAAGTGGTATCAGAGTTAAGACTGGATTAATCAATTTTGTGAGAATGTCGATAAAACGTTAGGTGACAAAAAATCAAGATCAATATCGACAATGTGAAATCAAGTAGAAAAATTGGCCGACGAGAGAAATTTCAACACGTGACAATGTGTGTTGAATAATGTCCTTATCCAGAAAGAATTAATATCTACTTGTGAAGTGGACAAACCAAAAAAGATGTCTTCTGAAGACTAGAAGGAGATGGAGCGAAAGACTATTAGTATCATCCATCTATGTGTCTCCGATAAATTAAAATACTTGGCGATTAAGGAGAATTCGCCGAAGAAATTACGGAAGGATTTAGAAGAATTGTATATGGTGAAATCGCTAACAAAATGATGGGTGTTAAAGCGATAGTCATACATATTGTGCATGAAAATTGTATACAGTTTGTTGACCATCTCGATATCTTCAATAAATTTATCACACAACGCTGATTTATGTGAATGAGAAAATTGGAGAGAATGATAAAGTTATTATACTAGTATCATCTCTATCACTATCATAGGAACAAATGGATATGAATATTCTTGTCAGAAAAAGCACTCTTAACTTCAATGAGCCAATTGCATATATATTGAATGCATAGTCCTTGATCAACCATTAGCTGCAGCAGGTGTTCTAGACAAAAGCAAGAGTTAAAGGAAGAAGGAGAGTAAGAGCAAAGGTACCCATATATGTAGTATATGTGACAAGGAAAGTTATATGATAAAGGATTGTTTGAGATTGAAGCAAATGAATGGTGTATGCTCAATGGCGGTAAAAGAAATGATTCAAATGTACTTATCGTCAATCAATTATGTACTTCTCAAGCATGGATATTAGATTCAGATTGTTGCTTTCACATACGTTCAACGAGGGAGATATTTGACCAAGGATCACTACGCTCCGCTTGCAGAACCGTTCACTTTAATGATTGCAATGCAATTAATGAGGTAAGAACGATTACATTGGAGATGTATGACTGAGCACATCGCACATTGATGAGAGTTAGGTATATTCCTAGCTTAAAGAAAAATCTAATATTTGTTAGGTCATTTGAACTTGAATGTTGTGAGGTACCACTTTGATATGGAGTCATGATAGTTATTTGCAAAGGGCAAGTGATCAAAAAAAGTATTTAGATTAATGGGTGATGCTGATTGATGGGTAAACCTTAAGAGAGGGCAATCAATGGGAGTGTCAATGTTTAAGATCTAGAGCCTCTAGACCGAGCTTATGAATTAAAATGGATGCAGACTTCCAAAAAACATGATCGTGAAGAAAGAAATAGGAAATTGCTTCTTATTAGCCAAGCAGCTTAACAGACTACAAGTGTATGATTACAGAGTGTTGTGAAAGAATCTAACATTCGATGGCTTGACGATACAAATGGGCTCCCTATTTATACATGATAAACAGGAGGTTGTTTTGCTCCAAAAAGGTGACATACTCGTACAGCTGAAAGATGTCTTCTCGCTAAACGGTGTCTTCTTGTTAAAGGGTGTCTTTTTCAAGATAATATTCAAGTAGTTATTTGTACCCATCAGATAACTGTCCGCACGAATGCATATACAGAGATAACAGCTTGCTCTATTCAGTATTACTGGTCATGGTGACTATTTCATAGGTCAAGGATGACTAATGTGAGCAAATTGGTCCGAGAAGTAACCAATTGGCTGAACGTGGGCCTTGTTTTACTTTATAGACTTTCTCTTTATGAGTTGAGCCAAAAAAAAAAGAATATGGCTTTTAAATGTTACTAGTCCAAAAAAAGAATATTGACATTAATCCTTGTCAGGGAGGTTTAATAAAAATCCTAATCAGGAAAAAAAATCGTGTTGTCAATAGTAGGTAATCTGATCTCAGCTGCAGTTATGTGCAGAATTGCAAAGATAATTGTAAAATCTAGTAGACGCAAAGGTGAATGTGCGAGCTATTGGAACTCGGAGGCATTACAAACCTTTGGTTATACGAACAGAAGACGTGGTTAATCAAACTACACAAACAAAGATCTCTCAGGTGGAGAGTTTAGACATGCAAGCCCGAATACTAATATGCATATTACGGTGATGTAAATAAGCCCCTGTGATGGGCCCTCTCAAAGGTGGGAGGAAATGGAAAAAAAGGCAGAATCGACTTGGAGCGAGTTATTTGATGAGCACGATGATCTTAATGGATAATAGTTAATGTGGAGATTTTTAAATATAATGGCTTATATCTAGCATTTTTGTATTTGAAAAGTGTGCTACATGGATCCTAGTAGGATTAGGATTCCTATTTACTTTGAAGAACTAGGTAAGCTACATAAACTTTGGGAATGGTTATGGAAAACCCAAGCAACCGAGAAGCCGCAATGTGATTAATCCAAAACAAGAGGTACACCAGAAGACTATGTTATTTTTTAGCAATAAAGAAAGAGTACAAATGTCCTACAAAGTTGGAAATGTTGTCAGAGTGCAACCATCCCTTGTACTCCTTTAAAGTTGTGTTTAAGGAATTTGTAGTCGGTTTCATTAAATCTTTTCTCTCTCGTCGCGGTTGCTTCGACGTTGTTATTTTTATTCTTTTCACATGATTCATCTTCTTTATTCTTAAGACTATCTACATTCGGTATTAATGTGTAACAAATGAAATGAATGACACCAACGACCGGTCTCACAAAACTCTAATCTGATCCTACCAAATTTTTTCTCGAATATAGAGGATACCACATTCAATACATAAAAAAGGTATTAATGTGTAACGAATGAAATGAATGACACCAACGACCAGCTGGTGTAGTATCTGTACACGACAGGGACGCGACGAAGGAATCAATATCTCAATCGTTGACACCGAAAGTGCATAAAGCGAGATCACAAATATGACATATGTCATGGGCAGTCGAGTCGACCGGTCGCTTATCTTTAATTATATCATGTTAATTGTGGGTTCTACCTTTGCTGATCACGACGGGAACCTGTCGCACGTATCGCTGTGATGGTGTCTCCCCGCCTCCTATTATTGGAGTAGCATTGCGATGAGTCGACTCGAGGTGCCAAACAACTCCTTCGATAAGATCTCTTGGGAGAGCAACTCTTCTTTGTTAGTTTCTCTGTATGGTTTGTGCTCCTTTTCCTTTTTGTTGGTAGCACGAGGTCGTGCAAGTATGCAGTGTATCTTCGTGTTTTTTCAGTCAATCAAGAGTGCATCTTTGCTAGCTCTCTTTTTTTAGCGGAAGCAGTGTGTATTTTTTTTTCTAGGCACTATGATAAAGCTTGGTCCCTTTTCCCTGAGATCAGGATAAGTCTATGAACTGTGATAGAGCTAGGCCCGTTATGGGCGTTAACGGGCCTCACCGTCGGTGTATATGATATAACAAAGCCCATGGGCCCACCTATTACGTGTGGTCAATGGCAACAATATATATATAGGAGGATGCCGTCTTGGCGCAGAAGGTGCTAAATTCTCGGCTTTCAGCTTAAAAAAGTTTCATAAAACATTTGCTCACTTTCCTGGAGCTTGCCACGTGGACACCTTCGAATAAGCCTCGACGTGTACGGAACTGCCGATCATTGTTGGAATCAAGCCGCCTCTATCTCGAGTTATACTACAAGGTAGACTACAAATTAAAATCCTTAATTATCTGCAAATTTGTTCTACGAGCCCATTCCTGTCAGGTGTACTTGAGGACCAATATGTCTGTACGATTCGACCAGGACAAAATGCAAAAGAACACATACACCGATAAGCAACTCTAACTCAAAAATTCAAATGTCCGTCCCTGTATGTTTAGCTTAGCATAACAAGGTTACCGCTGGGGTGGTGAACGACTGATGAACATGCACCCCTGAGGATAACAAATTCAAAATTCAGACATCACATATTCACACGTGCATGGAGAGTCACAAATAATCAAGTAGGCAGCACGCTGATTATACCCTTCATCGTTTCTGCACATCTGCTATCTGCCTAGGTCACATATATTATCGAAGAAGGAAAGAGCAAGCAAGCGGAACAACCCTACGCAAGCAAACAAAACTTTGCAGGCCAGGTAGATTAACAACTCTTGATGATTTCTATCACCGAACACCACCCACCACCAATTGCGTACGCTAATTAATTAACGATGCAATCTAAGGACTACTAGTCTGCTACTCATTAGTTTGATTTGCATCTTAATTGCATGCGATAATACGCTCGCGTGATCTGCTGATGCATCCATGGAGGATCACATCACCTCAGCTTCGTCAGCTTCCAGCTCCGCCTGTCCAGCGGCTCGCTGCTGCCGGTGGCGTCGTCCTGATGGGTCGTCGTGATCTCCTCGCTGCTGCTGGCCACCACCGGCACGATCTCCTTGGTCCGCCGCTCGCCGCCGAACTTGAGCATCTCGACGACCTCGGCCATGGTCGGCCGGCTCTCGGCGTTGCTCTGCGTGCACAGCATGGCCGCCTCGACCAAGGACCGGAGCTGCGCGGCGTCGAACCGTCCGGTAAGCCTTGGGTCGGCGAGGCGCTCCCACTTGCGGCGCTCCACGAGCGGCGCCGCCCACTGCACGATCTCGCGCTTGACGCCCCCCGGAAGCTTCTCCAGCGGGCGGCGCGCACTGACGAGCTCCAGGAGCAGCACTCCGAAGCTGTAGACGTCGCAGCTCTCAGAGACCTTCCCCCACATGGCGTACTCCGGCGCCAGGTAGCCGAGCGTCCCCTTCACCCGCGTCGTCAGGTGCGACACCCCGTCAGGGATCAGCTTCGCGAACCCAAAATCTGCCACCTTGGGCACGAACTCCGCGTCCAGCAGGACGTTGCTCGCCTTGATGTCCCGGTGAATTATGTGAGGGTTCGCCTCGTGGTGCAAGTACCTGTAAATAAACGCGCGCGAGAGACATTGATTCTTGGTAAGATGGCATCGTGGCAAGACAATCTTTGGGTGATGTACGTGATGACTCACGCAAGGCCTTCTGCGGCGCCGACGGCGATGGCGACGCGGCGGGGCCAGTCGAGGGGGACATGCTGCTGGGAGGCGGGGGCGCCGCGGTGGGGGTGGAGGTGAGTGAGGAGGCTGTGGTTGGGCATGTAGTCGTAGACGATGAGGCGCTCGTCGCCGCCGGCGTAGAAGCCACGGAGGCTGAGCAGGTTCCTGTGGCGGACACGGCCGAGTATCTCCACCTCGATGGCGAATTCCATCTCCGCCTTGGCGGTCATCGCCTTCAGCCGCTTCACCGCGATCTGAACGTACAAGGTCGATCGATGTTCAACTTTAATTCCAGGATGGATATACACATAGGAAACCTAGCTAGCAGCTAGCCAACCGCACGCCCGTCGCTGGCCAGCGGCGACGACGAAAAACGAAGCAACAAATGATGGATCACCTCGACGCCTTTGGAGGTGCGGCCCCAGTAGACGGTGCCGAAGCCGCCCTCGCCAAGCTTGTTGCTCTCGTTGAAGTTGTTGGTCGCCTGCAGGAGCTCCTTGAGCGTGTACATCTCCCACGGGTACTCCGCGCTCCTGTTCTTGGACGCCCTCGACGGTTTCGTTCTTCACTCCCATCCAAAACAACGTTACACCAAAAACTCAACTCAATTCAATTGGTCTCTTCAGAAACACACCCGTGCGTGCATGGCCGCAGGCCATACATCAAGAATTGACGGATCATGCATGATTCATATATCTATGTACCTCCGACGACTGGCGGCCGGCTCCGACTCGGAGTCTCCGGTGACGCAGCAGAAGCACCGGTTGATCATTGCTTCGGACCGGCTGATGGATCGTGCACCGGCCGGCCGGTGCAGTGGAAGAACCGTACGTAGAAGAGTACTCGATCTGCAAGATGGAGACGACGACGATCGATTTGGAAGTGGACGTGGATGCTGGTGAGAAACCAAGGGTGGACAGAAGCTGGAGGGGAATGTTTCAGGGATTGCTTCTTGTTCGTTTCTCCCGGTACAAAATTGTCCTCCTCGTGTTTGCCTCTCTTTGGAGACTTCACTCCCACCTGTAGACTAGTGACAGACCCTGCCTGGTGTACATGTGGTGTGCCTCTAGAAGTGCCTTTTATAAACACAAATTATTGCCAGGTGTACTGGGACTGTGCATGGTCTACACCAAAATTGCTCGCTTGAAGATTTCAAAGTGAAGTGTGCAGGCTCTAGTTAGAAGGGGAGAAGTCATGCTGTGATGCTAAGTCTTCAGTTGAGAGGAGACGGCCCAATGCCGTTTGCCATGAAAGAAAGGAAATTTAGCGTCCAATTCACGAATATAATAAGGAGTTTCACGAATAAGTTACGCACTTATTGTATGTATGCATGTCGTGCCTTAGGCTCATAGTTTGTTTAGAACACATAATGGGATAATTTCACAGGAAACAATCCAGTTCTTGTATGAATCTTGAGAAATTTCTGTGTCCAAATGGGGCCTTAGCTTGCAGCACAATAACAACAGTGCCTAAATACTAGATCAGCAGCGTGGAAAGCAACATAAGCAATGTAAGATTAGTAGACCATGTTTACTGGACTAGATCAGATAACGGTCGATCGTATGCTGCCCATGTTGTATAGCTAGCAACCACACTAATTCTCTTCAGAATGTCAGATTAATTGACTACACTGCACATGACTCGTGCGTGCTGGCGACCAGGTCAGAGATGGACTCAGCTTCAGTTAAGAACTCCATTCTTTTTGACAGAGCAGTAATACGGCATCATGATTTACGAGATGATCTGTTCAAACTACACCTAGACTTCGTTGTTTTATCATTTGGCCCAATGTATTTGGCTAATATACTATCTTGAATAAGTCGGCCGTTTTTTCTTTTCCAAGTAGATCAAGTGAAACGATCGAGCGCAGGCTCCCGGATTAAAACAGAGGATTTCCCTACCTAATCAGCTAGCGACGGGTGCCGCTTCTATTTGTTAATAGATGAAGATGTCACTTACATTGGTCAATAAACACCAGGAAACCCTATAAAAAAAGCTAGTTTTTTTTAAATGACATGAATGGATTGTAATAAGACTTGACATCTAACAAGTTGATGCAATTTTATCAGAAGATATTAATCTCTGCAAAGGAACCAACAGAGGTTAGGTGCAGGAAAAAAAATCCAACTTTATTTATGCTGAGTATACAGTCAATTGACTGCTAGTCATCGTCTGGAGTCTGTACATAGGATGTACATTTGTGAGCTCCATGACACCTTAGCCCTGTTTGTTTTGGTTTAGGTTTTTTAGCTTATAACTTAAAGATAGTTTTTTTGGTTTAAACAGTTTAAAAGTTAATGGCATTGTATGTGATAGAGGTATGTAATTTTATCTAATTTTATTGTTATTAGTCTAAAATCAACCATCAATAAGTCCAAAAATGCCTCTCTTCAATGACTTTTGGCTTTTAGTTATATAGAGATTTATGGTTTTTGAAAAACCCAAATAAAAAGCTACTCGTTTATCTAGGCTTTAGTTTTTGGTTTTTAAACCAATGAAAAAGTCCAAACAAACATGATCCTTGTGAAGAACTAAGAGCAACTCCAACCCAAATCCCTATATTTTCCCTAAATCACTCATTTAGAGGTGATATAAAAATTAGGGGCATTCTATATCAAATTTGTCTCCAACTCACACTCCCTATTACTCACCCCTATTATTTATCTAAGCATTATTATTACTTTGCACCCATGAATTATTATTTTAAAATGAATGAAAAAATGTCAAAGAAAATAGTAGGGGTAAAGAGAAAGTCTCTAGATGTAGGGGTGAGAAGGGGCCTTCTTAGAATAGGGATTCTAAATAGAGGTTGGGTTCGAGCTTATAATTTTTTAATTCTTCTTATAATTTAGGATAGGGGGAGGTTTAGGGGATGGGTTGAGCTTGGGCTTGCTCTAATTAAGAAGAGAAAAATGCAAGAAATAAGAAATAAAAAACGAACGGCCTAAAAGTTGACCAATTTCGTACGACGCTGGCTACGGACAATTGGAGTCGCTCGAGCTCCGCCGCCGCCGCCGCTGCGCCGATTACGAGCACGCGGCACGAACCCCGCGCGCACTGCTTCGGATTGGTCGCCACGGCAACGGCAAGAGATCGTGCACCTTGTCCCTGAGTACAAGCGCATGCACTAGCTCCACTTCCACGGGGGTGGTGTGACTGTTTTCTAATTAATCACCCTTTTCCTCGTCTAATCACAAAAATAGCTTATTTTTATTATCTAACTATGATAAATTAGTTTATAATATTTTGTCATGGTGTACGTAGTATATACTTTTTAGATAAAGTATAAACAATGAAATATAAAACATGTTTGGTAGAGTGATAATTTATGATTACTTTGGGTAACTAAAATATTTCTAATTAATTCAAAATATAAATAAACATATTAATACGAACACATAATCGTCTATTAAATTATGATTAATCGACCGCATTGCGATTAATCGTTTAGTGGTCCCATGTGCATTCGTCGAACGCATACCATTTTTCATAACATGTTGTACTTACATAGGTAGGTGGCAAGCGCTGGAAGCCCGCGCGGCCGGGCGGACTGCCTATCCACCGTGCGGGCGGACTGCCTATCCACCGGCGGCGGCACGGTCCACGGCAACGGTGCGACGCGCTGTCTCACGCATTACAAGGTGGCAATGGCCAGGCTCATGTAGTTCGATGTGAAGAGCGAGCACAACACGTCAATGGAGCCCCGGCTTTGGACGACCACCGGACCGGAGGCCGCTGTACTCGGCTGATCGACCCGTACCCAGCATTCCGGTGGCTTAAGCTAAATTTAAAATTAAATCCTCTCGAAAGAGTTAATTACCAGAACAAATGAGCACGTTTCACTCTTTAAATCAGTGTTGTAAAAACGGTATACACTCGACGGATAGATATAGTATTGCTAAGCGATTAATCACAATACGACCGATTAAATGGATTTTAACGGACAAGTATATGATCATATTAATATATTTATTTATATTTAGAATTAATTAGAAGTATTTTAGTTACTGAAAGTTTTGTAAATTATCACTCTACAAAACATATTTTACATTTCATTATACTCCATTCAAAAGATACATACTATGAACACTATGACACAATATTATAAACTAATTTATCAACTTTAGTGAATAAAAATAAGCTATTTTCATGATTAAATGAGGAAAACAAATGATTAATCCGAAAATAGCCAATTAATTAAATTATGTGGTCAATTAATCATTCGATTGCATTAGTTGCACTTTGATTAAACAATTCGCAACGGTTAATTTAATCATTATCACTGATTAATCGGATGACTAAACGGTAGAGTTGACCGTTTTTGACAATAGTGAGTTGGGCCTAAGATAATTTGCTGCTCTATGCATCTCTACCACCACAACTGGGCTTACTCGTGACAATATGCAGTCTGGCTGTAAGTTGTATCAGTTAGAGCAAGTATAATAAGGTTACGTAAGCGGGTTATAGGAGTCGCCACGTCAGATTTGAGTTGAGTTGGAGGAGAGAGGAGGGGAGAGAGAAGAGAAGCGCAGACTAGAAGTAGGTCATGCAGACGGCTCCAAGAAGGTTGGTGAGAGAATGAAAGGATGAAGGTGGGCCAGATATTAATACTCAGTGTGTATGTATAGCCAACTATTATATGGGTAGGCTATTAGATTGGTTATAGATGATATGTCAACAACATAAAGCCTATAGTTAACTATATTACTAGCCTTGCTCTTAAATAAACGGAATTAGCGTTCGATTAGACCGAAAATGTCCGACTAATTGCGTAACACAGCCGACTAAGCATTCCATGCCGTTAACACCACTCCGACTTGATAATACGTTGCAGTTTTACCGGCGATTCGGATTAGACGACCGACTAAAATGGCTTTGGCAGCCGACTTCCACTACACTGCTCCAAACTAGTACATGACTTTGCAATCATCATTCGTCTAGTTATTGTAGTACTACCGTTAATCTTTTTAATCCTTTGGATATTTCTCGAGTCGTTGTAGAATCCAAATAGGACTTAAAAATTCTAACTTATAAAAATTCCTTTTTGCAAATGCAAAAACCATGTGAATACTCAACAAAATTCTATATGCAACAAGTGAATTACAAAAATAATATAATTGTTTCACAAACTTCGAAATATTAATCGGGCCATATTTTACTTGAGAATATTTTTAAGTAAAAGTTTAGCGCAAGAAAATGAAGAGAGAAGTGGGGGAAAGTAGACGTGAGCTGGTGAAAGTTTTTATGGAGAAGAGAATAAAAATGCTACTCACTTACTAGTTTACCGCTAATACTAAGATTAAGCTTCCCTAATTAAAGAGCATTAGTAGAAAATAATGCCCTTAATTTTTAGAGACCCTCGAGCTTGTGTCGTTTGCTCCCTTGGTGCACTAACTAGGAGCGTGATCTTTTTTCCCCGAATTTTAGGTGAAAGTTCAAATAATTTTGCTTAAATTTGAGGTGAAAGTCCTCCGGATTTTAGTTAAGTTTATTCCAAATGCTGATCGAAATTTGATATCTTCAAAAGAGTTTTTATATACCTACCTATTCGCAAGTCTTTAAAGTTTCGATTAAAAAAAAGCCCCATTTCTTCCTGCTGGAAGTTGAAATTTTTAAAAATTAAAAGCTCAGATCGCATTTTTAAAAGTCAAAATAATTTCTAACTGGAAGTCTGGCAGACAGATGGGCGACAAGCTCGCCGCAGGTGGCCAGCCGGTAGAGGGGAAGAGGAATTTGCCTCGGTTCACATCGTCGCATCAGACATCCCTAGGATATTCAAGCATGGCGCTACGCTACGTCGGATGAATTTTGATAAAGTGCTCAAATGGCAAAACTGACGTTCAAGGTGGATGTCATTTTTTCTTTGACAAAACCTCAAACAATCTATGAAAACTGAAATAATCACATTTTAAGAATTCACCGGGGCTTTTCATAGAAAAGGTCCGGCAGAACAAGATTTCGAAAAATTTACAGGTTTTTTCGCGAGAATGTGGATTAAGGACCCATGAGGGATTTTTGGAACCACAATTATTTTTTCAAAAAAAAAAACCATTAGGATGGTCTTGATGCAATTGCAGGGGGCCTTTTCGCAACAATGGCAACGTGGATGCTCATAGACATGTTAGTGCAACATCCTAAAATAATACATACAACAATTGTAACACCATGTACAACAAAATGCATGGTACCAGTGAGAATGTCGACAAAAAAAATCTGAATTCGATGAACCATGAGTATACCATATTTTAAAATAGTTTGGACATCGTAAACAAAAAAATTACAATAACACAAAATAATTACAACATTTTATAGTTACTCATGCAATAATTAGAGAAAATGTTTGCAACAAAATAAAATATAAAAATTGGAAAAGAAATGCACAACAATTGGCTACCCTACTACAACTATAAATCATTGTAATGTAACAATTAAACGAACTATCGTAGCAAATACCTCTTGCTGCAACTTTTTTAGTAAGACATAGTGCAACATAACAAAATGTTTCTTGCAACAATAAAGAAAATTTGCCACAATAATTTTCAAAACATACTCTGGGTCAGCAAGGGCGCCGATTCGCTGTTCGATGATGTGAAGAAGTGGTTAGAGCAGAACACCGACGCTGACGGCATCGCGAAAAGCCAGTGCCTTGCAGTGCATACCTAGGCGCAGGTTGCCATCAAATCGCACTCCACCGTCGGGGGCTTCGTGACACACTGTGGATGGGGCACCATGTTGGAGAGCATTGCCGCAGGCGTGCCCATGTAACAGGTGAAAAGAAATATAGGTGGGCAGCGTGAGTGGCAGGTGAAATGCTCTAAAAGAAATATAGATGAGCAGTGTGCCTAGCCTTCGATCTTTTTTTCCTCCATAATCACACGTATGCGCGCTATCGTCAGTTCGTCACACACCCACCCCGACCCGATACCGACCTCCAACTGCAACTCGAAGCCGGCCTCTTCACAGCCTCGCAGCTACACCTTTACTTAGAATATTGAGAAATTGGTTGATATTACCTAATCAATTCCTACTGCTATTATTATCCATTAACCCATCTGATTCATAATTTTGACAATGGATTGTCACTTAAACCATCTGATTCACAGCAAAGGCAATGTAATGCCAACAATACCCATTGCTGCTCCAAATAAACTGCTAAAGCAACACGCCAACACATTTAACAGGTTTTACTCCAGACAATTTTCATCGTGGAACAAAACTGCACATCAATTGAACAAAAGAACTGTAAGCCTACAATATATATCGTTCGTGAGAACATCCTATCAGAAATTTTTTAGGAGCAGGCAATCAGTAACTAGTAACTACTTCGCTTAGCCGAAGCACATACCGCAAGGAGAAGGGTCACTTCTGTTCCAGCTGTGTGATCCTCCCCGGCAGCGTTACATTGTATCTACTCACTCAAGTTGCATCCGCGGATGTAAGGGTGATCATACTTTATATACTTTGTCCAATATGGTCGGTACTTATTCATTGCTAACTCCAACCATGGCTTCATGTTCCCATTGTAATGAACGACGGCAGCATTATCTATCTCTGAGCGGTCTATGCTTGGGTTGTATCCTAATCCCAGGACATGCCACGATTTGTCAAGGGGATGTGTCAACTTGTAGAACGTCAAGAGGCCAGGTGGAAGTGTCCCAAGCTTCCAAAGAACCCTGTCTTCATTCTAACAGAAGAAAACAGTAAGATAATGTGAGATATGACATGTTTGAACTAAATCATGCTGATTTGCATAACAGTTTCTTTTCCAAATCAATGCAATCCAACAATGATAGTAGTAATCTCACCATGTTTTGCCACCTGTGATAGATCCCAGTAATATCTTTCTTCTTCCACTCCTTTAGATCAAAGATGTTCATCCCATAAGCCCAGCCACATGCGTTAGGATCAAAGTTCCGAGCAATATGTGGATTTGAAAAATTAAGATACTTGTCGAAACGGTGGAAACTCTCTCCACAGGTCTCCACTGCACCATTGACTTTTCCATTAAGATCAACATCCCATAATCCTGTCAAATCTTTCTGCACAACTATGTCATCATCAAGGAAAAGTATCTTATCCAACTTTGGATAGACCTGTGGGAGATAAAATCTCAAGTGGTTTAGCATGGACAGGTACTTGGGGTTACGATACTTCAGGTTCGATGAACCTGCTGAGAGAGTGGTGGGGCGATCAGCCTTGAAATAATACTCTTTCATGGCAGCAGACTCAAGTTGCCGTAAAACAGGACAGTATGATGAGTTCAACCACTTAAATTCATCCACATTCTCAACATGGATGGTGGCCTTGCCAGGTGGGTTTAGCAAAAACCACATGTTCATGGCTCCAAAGTTCAACTTATCAGTCACAAGATGGAAAACATGTTTCTCCGGCTCCTGAAAAAGTTATGTCACACATCATCACTAGAGACAGCTAGCATACTAAAGGTGCATTAATAAAAAAAATCACCAAAGTTACCTTGGCATTCATGATGATAGAGTTCACAACAACAGAGGCAGCCAAGACGTTGTCTGAGAAAAGTGCATAGTGGTAGAGCTTGGCATTTTCCAAGTTCTCACTCCTCGGGAACTTTCGTTTCTCCAGAGGGAGGAGATAGTAATCTATTGTTAAGCGCATAGACAAGCAGTGAATGCTGTTTGGAATTGTCTTTGCAGCCAACTGGCTAAGAAATGTACTCTGCTTCTTCAAGCTCCTGACTTGTTCATCTGCTGACTCAAGCATCGCTCTTAGTCTCTGAGTTATCACCTTGCAATCATACACTTCTTCTCTAGCCTTAGATAAAACTTGACCCATCACTCTGATTTTCTCAGGTGCACTGCAAGGTAGATTGCTTGTGAAAAAGGAGAACAAGGTGAAAAATGAAGTGAAAATAGATCCACACCTGTGATGGAGGTCAGCATCAGCAGTAGCCTCTCCAACAGCCCGCTGGCTTTCCTTGATTCGGGTTTGTAGTTCTTGAAAAAGACCATGGTTGTTCTTTGATTTCGCAAGCACAGAATAAACACGTGCCATGATAATTTGGTCCCTCATCAACCTAACTGTGGAGTCTGAGTTCTCATTCTCATTCTCTTTTCTCCATATGCTGTATTTCCCAAGGACAGCAGAATCAACAGCCTTTGATCGCTCAATAACCGCATTCTCCAGCTTAACATGCGCTTCATCATCTTTCTGAACCAAATCCATTGCCCTCTTTTCCCGCCTTTTCTCCCTTAATTTCTATAATAGCCAAACAGTAACAAGAGAAGTAAGAAGTCATACCAGAGAAATGCATATCAATATAGAGAAGAATATAGCAATATATATATACAAGAAGGTCGACTACTTACCCTTAGAGCCATTTTTGCTGTTGTTTCAACTTGATGTTCATCTGCATAGAAAAGAACTTTATTTTCTGGTGTATCTAATCAGGTTATATAAGAAATGCTTTCGAAAATCACATTTATTTTTATACCGGGATCATCCTTGAATGCTTTATCTGTTAGAGGTAAATCATGTTCTGAGGAACTGTTTTCAGGTTCAGCCTTGTCATCAACATCCAAATTAGCATTGCTCTTGTCATTGACTAGATCATCAGTTTTCCAAGAGGGAGATGCATGATTCCTAAAAAATTCAAGACTCAAAGGGCCCGCTTCTTGTTGACTAGCAGCTATAGCATCAACTACCTGAAGACCAAAAAAAAAAAAAAATTATAAGTACAATGAAATTGAAGAAACTTCAAAACATTCAAGACTGGTTCCTATGTGAACAGCATCACAAGTCATGGTTACTTAATACCGCAACATCCATATACATAACTACAGAACAAACTGAATAATACTCCCAAGAGGCAGGTGCAAGAAGGGTAAGGGGGCATGGGAGAAGTCACTAAATGAGCATCAAAGGCAATCCAATCTAAGCGTGACATTATGAAAAACAAAAGTATAGCACTGAAGACAAATATGCACACTGATCCATTGCCACATAGCTAAATAACAAATACCAGAAATTGTATCACTGACTGCAAGATGTTCTGACCTCCTCAGACAAAATGGATTTCAGGTTATTCATTGCCAGTTGATCTCGCCAATCTGTTTCCTACAAGGCAGGCTTTAAAGTAAGACTAGTCCTAAAAAATTAGGCTAGTAAAGCATTTGACTCCTTTCAGAATGGATAACTACCTGATTGCCATCCCTTCCCTTGGGATCTGCAGGTAAACAAAAGACACCATCACTTAATTATCTCAAATTAGCATAACAGTGTATCCAAGTAGTATATCAATATTCCTAGTAGCTAAAAACAACCAAATATAAATATAGTTTTCGCCAATGATAATGCCCTAGAGAGCTCAGCGTGTGTATGACGAACTTATCCTTCTTTCCCTTAATGTTTAGTTTACACAGATAAATGTATGTTCGATTTGTTATAGCACTAGTACAATGCCATCTTATGCGCTTGGCTTCTCCTAACAGCAGCCTCTTTCCCGCTTTGTCACACATCCAACCTAGCAATGACAAGCTCATGATTTCTTCACAATTTCATCTATTAACTTTTGTTTATAAAACAGAGCGTCAAGCTGCAGTTACACAATTCCCATCCAACCCTAGCCAGTAGCCACAACACATGAATTGCTCGACAGCAAACCACTCAAATCTATGCAGATTCCATTCTCGCAATAACACTTGTCAAACTAACGCCGGGAAGTGCGTCAAATTCGTAACCTAGGCAAATCCAAACGAGAACCACCCAATCTAGGGGCTAATCACGACACGGAACCCGAGATTAAGAATCGGCGGCGCCACATATCAGGGCAAAGGGAGGCGGACTGGACCGGATGCGACATGGACGTGGCCGCCATTGCGCGCGACGAAGAAGAGCGACGGCGCGAGCACGAAGAGGAACACGAGGACCACCACCGGCAGCAGCACGCCAAAGCCGGACGCGGCGCGCCTCTTCGGAGTCGGCATCTCCAGCGAGGCGAGGGCGGGATCCGGATCCGGCTGGCGGCGACGACGGGCTCGCCGGAGAGCGGGCACGCTCGCTTCCCTTCCCTCTCGATCGCCTGGCAGCGAGAGGGGGAAGAGTGGCGTCCGGAAGCCAGGAACGGAACGAAGGAAAGGCAAACCCAAGGCCGAATCCAAGGGATCGTGTCGTGTGTCTCTCGTGGTTTGGTGTAGCGGCATCTAGGCCGCACGTTGCTTATGCTATTCACAGCCATTTAGTGGAATTTAAGGGGCTAGTTTGGAATTTTGGTCCTCGAATTTTACCTTCGATCCAAATTTGGATGATTCGTCCGCAACCAAGCAAAACTGGGCCCAACTTTGGTGGGCCAACGACGGCATATATATATACTCTAATAACTATCCTATTAAAGCCGGGAGACTTCGGAGACGCTCGCGCTGTCCACGTCGGCAGCCGTCGACCGCGCCACTGTTGCTGTTTTTTCCTTCCTGCGTGCGACGGAACGGGTTCGCGTGTTGGTTTTCCCGGTCCCGTTCGGTTCGGCCTCGCACGCTCGCGGTTCAAACGCGTCGTGCCTTGCAGCGTTCTGGTAACGCGATTCTTCTTGTGTCGGTGCTTCCTCGACCGTGCCGCTCTTCCTCGCCTGTTGTTCCTCGCCGAAAGTATCGACGTTCGTTCCTTCGGCATTGCGTCTCGCTTCTTCCGCCGCCACTTCGCTTCTTCCGTCCCCTGTCTCGCTATTGCGTCGCCGCTTCGCTCTTGCGTCCCGTGTCGGCGTCGTTCTGCGTCTTGCCATGGTGCTCGACCTCTGCGGTCCGGGTCTATTTCGCCGTTGTTTCGGCCTCGAACACGGCAGACGATAAACATTCAAATTTTGCCTCCCTTCTTTACCGATGGTGTTGTTGTTTCTTTGATCTCTCAGTATTGCGATTGTCCCTTTCTTTAGGATTAATTTCCAATTTGCCATTGTGAATTTGAGAAATCCCAAAATGTGTCAATGACATATGGTCCCTGGGCCCACATGTCATTAACACAATGAGTAGCGAATAGGAGATGAGGTAAACTTCCAATGACATATGAGCAATTTACCCCTTTCTTTGTGGTCTAGGGTTTAGTAAGTTTCCCTGTTATACGTATGCTCGCGTTTGCTCATCTTGTTCGGCTTTTTCCCCGCAGAATTTCCTGCTTCGCTCGTTTGAGGTGCATTTGTCCGCCCGCCGCGCCTCTTACGTCCGTGGTTTCCTCGCGTCCGCGATTGCTTGATCGTGCCTGCGGTTCGTGCCAGCCGTTTGCCCAAGGCGCTAGGGCATCGCTCTTTCTTCGCATCTGGCTGCGATCGTGCTTGCTTCGCCTTCGGAACCAACGTTCGGTGCTAGCGCTCTCCGGTGCGATTTTGTTATCTTAGTCGTCTCGGCCGACGGATTTTGCTATATGGTTAGTCTTTCATCGCTTCCCTCTCTTCTTCTCCGTCGTTATTACTTTTTCCTTGATCTAGGCTCGTGAGCCGGAATTATGTTGGTTTTATTCCATACCTGTGCTTATTCACGGTGTGCTTGTTTGGGTCGTTGTGGCCGGTCGACGAGCCTACCGTATATTTGTTGCCGTTATTCTGCTCTGTACTGTGCTTGATATTGCAATTGTTGCTCTCTTTATGCTCTACGATTTACATCTTTTGCATGTACCCGTCTTTGCTCATCGTCTTGTTCTTATTGCTGTGGCCTTTGCTTGCTTAGCGCATCTGCTATCTATAGTCTTATGATATTGTTTGTGTAGCGCCGTGTTTGTTCCTTGCTTTGGATCGATCGGTGCTTTCCTCCACAGGCCAGCCTTCTTTGCCCACTAGAGCGTGCTGCCCTGTACCGATGTCTGAGTCCCAGCGTACGTTAGATCAATCCTGTTACCTTCGGTTGGATTATGTGCTCCCTTCGCTATGGCCTATTTGTTGTTACAGCGTGGTTTATGTGCGTCGATCTATCCAGGACGCTGCCTTTACCCTATTGTGCCGCCGATTGTTGCTCGGCGGAATCGTGCGAAAAGACGTGCTGCTAACATTCTTGTTCGCTTTGCAAGACAAGGTTATCCTTGTGTCCTTACCTTGAGTTCTGCCAATTCCTTTTAGTTGCTTATATCTCTGTTCATTCCCTTGTTTGTTTTGGCCGATGTGCTCGGCCATTTGTACCTACTTACATCGGCGCCTCTTAAAGGCTCCATCCCGTATACTCCTGCTGCTGACGTGTATTCTTTGCCTAAGGAATATGTTGATTCGTTGAAAGGTATACTTGCGTTTCGACTGGTTCGGTTCCTTTGTGTATTGTTTTGCCGTAGTTATAATGCCCTATGCCATTTGATCATTGTTGTCCCCATTTTTATGATGTAGCTGCCTATGGTGCTAGATCGTATTATGGTGGTCCTGATTATACTTGTGATAAGTGCTCAGCCGTATTTTGGTACCAAGAAAGAATACAGAGCCGAAGCTCACATGTACGTGGCCATATCGCCTATAATCTCTGTTGTCGTGGAGGAAAAATCTCATTGCCTCCGCACAAGCAGTTCCCTCCTCCATTACGAGACCTTATTCGCTTCGATGGAGGTCCCCGATCCAACAGTTTCATGCGAATGATAAGGCAGTATAATTCCCTTTTTGCGTTTGCCTCTCTTGGGGTTAATGTTGACACAAGTATTAATACCGGCAATGGACCTTATGTTTTTCGCATTAACGGTGTTGTGCACCATCGTATTGGCTCTCTTTTGCCTACCACTGGTCATCGGCCTGAATTTGCGCAGCTCTATATATATGACACTGCGAATGAGCTTCAGAATCGTCTAAACATTTGTGCATCAGATGATCCAACCAATGAGGTTCCCGATCCTGTTGTGGTTGCGAATATTATTTCTATGTTGGATAGCTATAACCCTATTGTGCAACAATTCCGCCTTGCACGTGATAGACTCCTATCGCCTGATGCTCCTGACATTGCTATAAGGCTTATTGGACCACAGAAGATGGACGATGGCAGCTATTCCCTTCCGCTTGGCTCAGAATTAGCTGCTTTGTTAGTTGGAGGTATTTCGGTGGATACTTGCAGATTTGATGTTGTAGTGCAAACACACTCTGGAGAATTCAAACATATTTCGCCTGTCCATCCAAGTTTGATGGCCTTACAGTATCCTTTGCTTTTTCCTCATGGTGACAAAGGATTTCATCTAGGCATAAAACTCAAGGAAGTTGATGATCAGCCTTTAGGGATACGTGAAGATGTTTCAATGATGGAATTCTATCGCTACGAGGCTCATTATCGTAAAGATGAACCAAATCCGTTTACTTGTTGTGGTAGGCTTTCTGATCAACTCAATGTTAATGCCTATTCGTGCATTGAGGCAAGTCGTTTGTCCTTTCATTTTTTCAATCAAGATAAGCTTAGGTCCGAAACCTATCAAGGTATATCAGATGCTGTTGGTAAGGGAAATAGCTTAGGAAAAGATATTGGAATAAAAACGATCTTACCAGCAAGCTTCACCGGTGGGAAGAGATATATGATACAAAACTATCATGATTCCATGGCGATTTGCCGAGCTTATGGTCCTCCTCAGTTATTCACCACTTTTACATGCAATCCTAAATGGCCAGAGATAGCTGAGGCAATCAGTTTTGAGCCAGGCCAAAAACCACACGATAGAGCTGATATGGTCACGCGTGTTTACAAAATGAAATTAGATGAATTCATGGCTGACTTGAAAGATGGAACATCTTTTGGTCCTATACGTGCAGGTATGTTTTGTTACAGATCTATTGTTTTGCCTTATTCGTGATTTTACTGTCTGTCACACTTCAGATCCACTTTCCCTATTTTTCAGTTGTTCATACTGTTGAATTTCAGAAGAGAGGGCTCCCACATGCTCATGTCCTTGCATGGTTGGCTGTGCAAGACAGGGATCCTTCACCGTCCTTCATTGATGGTCTGATTTCTGCTGAGCTACCTGATATAGCGACTGATCCACTAGGATATGCCCTTGTTCAAGAATTCATGATCCATGGCCCATGCGGGGACCTGAATCCTAAGTGTCCTTGTATGAAACAGGGCCAATGTTCAAAGAGATACCCAAAGTTTTTCCATTCTGAAACATCGCTTGATCATGACGGATTCCCTATTTATCGCCGACGGATGATGGCGATTCGTCAGTAAACAAGGAATTAGGCTTGACAATAGGTGGGTAGTACCTTATAATCTACGGTTGTTAAAGAAATACCAGGCTCACATAAATGTCGAATGGTGTAACAAAACATACCTTGTGAAATACTTTTTTAAGTACATCACAAAGGGTCATGACTGTGCCACATTGTCTTTACGTACATTCACTAGCCCAGCCAAACCTACCATTCCAAAGCTGGATCACCGACATGATCACAGTAATGAAGCCACAAGTGCTGATCGCAGTAGTTGTATGTCACATGTTGAACAGAGAGGTAAAGCTGAAACCTCTCATAATACAGTGCCTACCATTTGTGATAACGCTGCCCATAATACCAATGAAGGCCTCGATGAAATTTCTGAGTACATGAAGTCAAGATATCTATCTTCGTGCGAGTCGAATTGGAGGATATTTGGCTTTGATATTCATAGTAGAACACCAGCAGTCGAAAGGTTGTTTGTTCATATGCCAGGGATGCATATGGTTACATACCATGAAGACTCAGATTTAACTACTATTCTGGAGGACCCTGATTCAGATAGGACCATGCTAACAGAATGGTTTGTTGCTAACCAAAGATCGATATCTGCTAGAGACCTGACGTATTGTGAATTCCCAACAAAATGGACATGGCAATCTGATAAGAAGGTTTGGTCCCAAAGAAAAAGAGGGAGTAAAATCGGTAGGCTACGACATATCCATCCTTCTACTGGTGAACCTTTTTATTTGAGGATGCTACTGATGGTTGTCCGTGGTGCCAGATGTTATGAAGATATCCGAACATATGAAGGCACTTTGCATAGCAGTTATCGTGAGGCGTGCAAGGCACGTGGCTTAATTGGTGATGACACCGAATGGATTGCTTTGTTTGATGAAGGGATTGTGTGGGCGACATCGTATCAATTGAGAAATCTTTTTATGGCAGTGCTTATCTATTGTGATGTCGGTGATGTCCGCACTTTATTCAATAAATACTGGCGATATATGACTGATGATATTGCCTATAGCATCCGTTCCTCTCTTCAAGATGCTACCTATGTAGTTCCTGATGTTGTGTTGCAAAAAAGACTCTTGAGTCGGCTTGCTGTCCTATTTTTGGATAATGGTTTGTCCATGTCAGCATATGATCTTCCAACGGTATCGGATAGTTTAGACGATGGCCTCACTAACAGATTAATTCTTGAGGAATTATCTTACGACACAACTGAGCTTTCTACACAGGCCAATGCTATGTATGCCATGCTCAATAGCGAACAATCTGCTATATATAACAGCATTATGTTTAGGATTTTGCACAAAGAAAGATGTGTGTGCTTTATCTCAGGACATGGAGGAACAGGGAAAACATTCCTATGGAATGCCATTATTGCAAGAGTCAGGTCACAGGGACAGATTGTGTTAGCTGTGGCATCATCTGGAGTAGCCGCTTTGCTATTACCAGGCGGTCGGACTGCCCATTCTAGGTTTCGCATACCACTTACTATTCATGACAGAAGCATATGTAATGTGCGGAGGGGCACTATTCTTGCGGAATTAGTAAGGAAATCTGCTTTGATTCTGTGGGACGAAGCTCCCATGACACAACGATTATGCTTCGAAGCTCTCGATCGCACTCTTCGTGACATACTTTCTCTTGATGATCCAGCTAATGCTAACATACCTTTTGGTGGTAAACCAATTTTGTTTGGTGGTGACTTCAGACAGATATTACCTGTTATCGAAGGTGGCACCCGAGCAGATATAGTAGCCGCTTCCCTTCCAAAATCTTCGCTTTGGAAATTTATAGATGTTATGCACCTAACAACTAATATGCGCCTAATAGATCCCACTTTATCTTCAGAAGAAAAAAGAAGGATGCAGGAATTCGCCCAGTGGGTTATTGATATAGGCGAAGGTCGTGTACCAATGCACAGCCAACCAGGAAGTACGGACCGATCATGGATTCGAATTCCAGACGATCTTTTGCTAAAACCAGGCCCAGATAAGATAGCCTCGATGGCTGCTGCTGTGTATAGCGATTTCGAAAGAAACTATTCAGACTGGTTTACTTGGCTAGCCGTGCTATCATATGTCCTCAGAATTCAAGAGTTGATGAGATCAACAACTCTATGCTTGCTAAAGTCCTGCACATGTTAGAGATTATTTGAGTTATGACAAGATAGCCAACCCAAGTGAACAACTGCGCAGACATTGATATTTTATATCCACCGATTTCTCCATTCAATCGTCATAAACAACTTTCCTCAAAGATAAGTTATCTCTAAAGATTGGTGCCCTGTCATACTTCTTAGAAATATTAATCAAGCTCTTGGCTTATGTAATGGTACACGACTTATATTAACTAGACTTGGTAATCGAATTCTAGAGGCCAGAATCATGACTGGAACACATATCGGTGAGGCAGTGTGTATACCAAGAATTATCCTTAATGGAACAAGCCCAAAATGGCCATTTACTTTGCAGCGCAGACAGTTCCCAATCAGGCTTTGCTATGCAATGACAATAAACAAATGCCAGGGTCAAACATTGAACAAAGTGGGTATCTATTTAAGGAATCCAGTTTTTACACACGGTCAGCTTTATGTTGCAGTTTCTAGAGTGACCTCCAGAGAAGGACTGGTCATACTAATAGAAAATGAAGATGGAACTCTCGGCTCGATGACGAAAAACATAGTTTACCATGAGATTCTTTTCGTTTATTTAGTTATCGGTTGTGTTTCCCCAATTCGCATATAGTGTGCCTCTGCTATGCACTTCTTTCAGTCTGTGCTTGCCTCTTTAGGTCAGTCTATTGTTTATTCATTGCTGAACCTCTTCTGTTATTTTGTATTTTGCTTTTATATACAGTCCTACACAATAGGATTCTGTTTGTGCATATTTAAAATTTCTGATTACAACTCTTACAAGAAAATGAAGATGGAACTACTGGCTCAAAGACGAAAAAGATAGTTTACCACGAGATTCTTTCGTTTATTCAGTTACCATTGTATTTCCCCAATTTAGACATAGTGTGCCTCTGTGTTATGCACTCCTTTCAGTCTGTGCTTGCCTCTTTAGGTCAGTCTATTGTTTATTCATTGCTAAACCTCTTCTGTTATTTTGCATTGCGCTTTTATATACAGTCCTACACAACAGCCTTCTGTTTGTGCATATTTAAATTTTGTGATTACAACTGTTACAAAAGCTATTGATGTCCTGCCCAACCATTATCTGTACCAGCTTTATTGAATATATTCCTATGTCTAGCCTTTGCTTCCAATGCTTATAATCCCCAATGCCTCTTAGATTTGCAGCCTCACATGGCAACTATGTTGTTTCAGAAAGCTCACTCTTTCCTTTTTTATATATAGAGATGGACTACACCCTGCTAAAAGACATCAACCAACAATCGCATCGCTGGTGTGTACGTGTAAAGACCACACGTTTCTCTGAATACACTGTTGAAGATAAACCTGGTAGAATATTACGACTCGACTTCATTTTGCTCGATGAACAGGTTAAACAATGCTGTTTCCTCTTTTGGTAATCCTTACAGCAAAGGACAAAACCCGCTCTTACATTATTCTTATTTCACTTGAAGGGTACTATGATAGAGGCACAGATCCCAGAAAGGCACCTATCAACATTCAGTCCATCCTTAAAAGAAGATGCATTATACTCCATACAGTACTTTGAAGTCACCAATGCTCGTGTGAATTATCGACCTGTCAACAATGCTATAATGGTTAGGTTCACTGCTTATACCAAGATACAAGAGATTGCTCCTGTTCCACAAGGATTCCCGACATACGCATGCAACATTGTTTCATTCGAGATCCTCAGAACTAGAATAAATGACAATCAACTATTATCAGGTCATCTTTATCTCTCACATACAAAACAAAGACTCCATTCACTCAATTTGCTTTAAGTACTGATAGCTGCCTCAATACAGATGCCATAGGACTTGTTACATCTATCTCGCATATAAAGACAGTCAATGTTAAAGGTATTGCGAAACCACTTCGAAATATCCAGATAATGTATCAGCAGTATATTCATACTAACATATCTTACCTTCGTAACTTATAAACAGTTAATACTTCCATGCACAACCATAGAGTACCCGTACACGCTCTACATGTTTACAGCTTAAAGCATTTCATTCCAAATTTACTTATGTTATTGTCAGAAATACATATTCATGTAATAACGTTTATATATAACAGAGAAAACGCTGAGGTCACACTATGGGGACCACATGCAATTCAATTTGATGCTGACAATATTCATCATGAATCGCAGCAGGGTCCAGTTGTTCTTCTATTAGTTGGACTAACGGTTAAACTTTGTAATGGTAAATACTTCTGTTTTCCTTGCTTTTTTCCCTGTTTCGTTCACCGCCACATACCACACAGCTCCTATTAGTTAGGCTAATGGTTGACCCCTGTACTGGTAAATGCTTGTGCTTTGCTTCTTTTTTCCCGCTCCCATTCAACAGCACATGCTGTACTGTTCTTCGTCCATCGTTACCTATTTCCAAAATGCAGATCAACTCTCTTTACAAGGTAGCGTTGTTTGCAAATGGTACACAAATGCTGCCCTTCCAGAGGTTACTGCTTTACAAAACAGGTGTGCTTCTCAAATAATTCCATTGGTTACCACCTTATATGATTTGCCCCACATCATCAAACCATACTACTATATTACCGTCTTTATTTGTTTATACTGTTAATCACATTTTTACGACAGCACTACTCACACACTTTGTCTTTGTGATAATCTATCGATGTAGCAGCGTTGGAGCCATGCCATACCAAATTAAATGGACTGGTCAACCGCCTGCGGAAATACAACCTATTTCTACTACAGTCCCTCAAATCTATAACCTTAACCCGCATGACGTTCTGGTACATACGCTTTTCTCTACCTCACTTTCTATTTCATTAAAATTTGCCGCTTCACACATATATACGCCAATCAAAGATCAACAAAATTAAAATTATCGATTTTTACTAAGATATCTATCTTAGACTTCCACATGACCCATCAAATAGAAAATAATTGGTACTTTCTGCGAAAAACGCTTTCTTGAAAAAATAATCATTACTGCAGTATGTAGTTCTCCATTACATCATAGGGTACTCACAAAACATAGAGCCAAAGAAAATTGCCTACGCTTTTTTTAGATTGTCAGTCTTTCATACACATTTCTTACATCGCAATCCACTATACAATGAATCTGACATAGTATGCAAGACAAACAGTACACCTACATATTGCTAACTCATATTGATATGCTTAGGGAAACAATTACATTGTCGACATTGCTATAAAAGGCCTAGCTCCACACCAAGCATGGTGGTACCTAGCATGCGCTATTTGCAAAAAAGCCGTAGTTCCTCAAGGAGAATCTTACAAATGTTCTAGATGTGGAATAACAGCCGCTGATACAAGGTATATTCTTATCAACCACCTGCATCTCTTTCTTTTTCTCTGATATACTGATCATGTATCAATAAACAATTCATATATTTGTTGCAACAGATATCGACTTGCCATTCACGGCATTGCCCCAGACGAAATCAACAACACGGAGCCCAAAGTAGTAGAGTTCATTTTCTTCGCAGAAAAGGCCGAAGAACTGATTGGCTCTCCAGCACTTTCTCTTGTCACAGCTGGTCAAGGTATTGAAAACTTCGTCCCACCGAGATAGCAAACTCAGATGGTAAACAATATACTTTAAAAGTGTCTATCACAAAAAGAGCTCTACAATGGACAAAAATATTGTACCAGGTTGACTCTATCCTAGCTCTCCTCCCTCCACTGGGATCTACGGTGGCTGATACACAAACTCACCATGAAATCCCAGCTATCTTACCTGATAGTGGGACTACACCACAGAACACTACTCCTATTCGCTCTGAACAGGGTAAACAGCTGGCTATCTCTAAAAAGGATATTCACAGGCGCCTCCTCGTCAAACAAAGAACCCTGTCTCGCATCACTTGATATATTTCCGACATTCCTACCGCTCACGAGGTTTGTCTTCAATCGTACGCTTCGTTCCCAGGATTACAAATATTGTTATCTAAACATCCATAATTGAACACACTAGATATAGAATGTCTCCGCATTCGATTTACTGAGGATGTTTAGATAGAGTTTTCACATACTATATACTCAATACTGTTGTTTCTCTGCAAAAATATGATGCTGCAAATCCCAATTTATACCTAAACATTTGACAGGCAATACACATCTTCGAAACTCCACTTATACACTTTACCTTTTTTTCCCTATGGCCCACAAGAAACTCTAATTACTGATACTAGAAACATTTATTCCTTACACTTATGTATGTTACAGTACCAGAACAACCAACATAACACCTTGTATTATATCTGATTACATAGAGTTCTCACATCGTACATAATCAATACTACTGTTTCTCTACAAAAATATGGCTGTCACAATCCCGATTTATACCTGCACATTTAACAGGCAATACACATCTTCCAAACCGTACTTATACAGTTTAGCTTTTTTTCCCTGTGCCCCACAGAAAACTTTGATTACTGATAGCAGAAACATTTATTCCCTAGACTTATGTATGTTACAATAACAGAACAAGCAATATGACTCCCTATATTATATCTGGTTACGGATCCATATTTATTTTACATAAACCTACAGACTAAATATTCTTTTATAGCTCAACTCAGCTATTTTTCAATCTTACCACAGCCACAGTCCAAAATAGAACACCAACTACAGGATGATCATCTGGCTGTGCCTGCTCCTGAAGACAGTAAAAGGTTATGTTTATGTCGATCATTGAATATGTGCTTATGCCATGCTGCCTTACAGTGAACCACTAACAACATGTTACCGTTTTGCTTTTGTTTCCAGCGTTGCCGGAAAAAAACCTTCAGCAAAGAAAAGGCTATTCCCGGACACACAAAGCAGTTCACAGCGAAAAAGGTATTCACATAGACAGCATTACTGCCAGTTACTTCTGTATTGTGTTTTCATTCCCTATACCAGTTCGTTAAATATATTCTGCTGGCAATAAATCAGGGCTTGAAGCGGTGCCGCATCCTGTTCCACTTCAGTCAACACCGGCTGCCGTCCTCAACGTATTTTGTATAGCGATTGTGCTGTGTATATATACGTACGCACAACTGTTTCAGCGCTAGAATTAGTGTGTTTTCTAAGCTTATATACTTTTGGATATCCAAACCTGCTTACTGCAACTATTAGCCTTCTGGTCAAACAAAATAGTCCCTGTAGACCTTTTGTTCTTCATTCGCCGCTCGCACTACTGCTTATACATATATACCAATATACATATCTATTCAGCTGTACTTTATCGTTGTCTAGCACAAAATTTTTCGGCTGGTAGATTAATGCTTTACAAATGTGAACGAGTACTAGCTACTTTTGATACAGAGTCACGATTCAATCGAACTTTTTGCCGCTTGCTCAAACATTGCTATCAGATATGTGCTTTGTGCTCCTAATTTCCACTTATTGTGATTCTGTTGTTTCCAGTTCTAATAAAACTCTTTCTATTCAACCAAACTCTAACAGCCTATCTTTTTGCTCTTTATTTATGCCTTCTCTCATTCAAGATATTACATAGACTAAAAAATGCCTTTTGTATTCGATTCAATCAAACTCTACCAGTCTATCTTTTCGCTCTTTGTTTACAGCTTTTCTTCTACAAGATATTAAATCAATGTAATCTGACAGTTTTTATTTGGTTCTTTTAAAGAGAACTAACGATGTTACAACGTTAATTCTATTTATTTATGCAGTCCCCTGCATGTCGTTTGTCTCTTAGCATACAGACACAACATAATGTTTATAGCACCCCAAATACTCACCGACAGGTCTCCATAAAAAAAATACAGGCCGCCAAAAAAAATCCGTGATGTCTACAAGAACCCATATATATACACACACACACTTATAACAAACAAATTATAGCCTCCCACAAGACCTAAGTCATAGTGTTTGTAACAACACAACCGTCCGCTGAGAAGTCTTAATACAAAATATATATATATATATATACATTCACAATTTTCTTCAAAAAACAGAAAAACATATATTCAACAACAAATTACGAAGTTACATGGATTCAATGACAGATCCCAATGACCCTTATTAAAAAAAATTAGGATTACAGAGAAAAGGAAGATACACCTTTTCGTTCCCAAAAACAAAAACCTCAGGTTCACACACTATTTATAAAACCCACATATTGACCGATACGTTCTACCGACCTATTTTTTTTAAGGAAAAACACGATAAACCGGCATTACACCAAAAAAACAAAACTATATTTATCTCCCTCTTCATTTTCCTCTATAAAAAACATATTCACTAACACCTTCTAGAAAACCGAAGATTCACCGATCGCTCCTAACAACACATTTTTTGTAAAGGAAACAAAAAAACAAACTTATACAATTTTCCCCGTAAATATCAAACAATCAAAATTACGCACGACACACTAAACAAATTTCATACGCCGCAGCGTAGCGCGAGTTATATCTAGTATAAATATAAAGAGCCTGGGATTGGCGACCAGCCAGCCGTGCCACGTCTTTGGCCCCGTTCGCGCTTCCCGTCCCCACGCCTTCGCGTTTCCCGTTCCGTTGCTGCCGACGCTGGCTCCGTTTCGCCCGTGGCGGTTCCCTCGCCGTCCGTCGGTGCGATGAATGGTAGCCGCTCCTGGATTCGCGCCTCCTGCGTTTCGCGAGCGCCGCTGGTTCTTTCTCCTTCGACGATTCCCCACGCTACCTCTTGTGCTCCGTCCCTTGCAGGTTCCGCTCCCAGCCTCTCCTGGCGCACCCCGTCCCCCGCGCCCTTTGCCGATGTGCCCCGCTTGCCTCTTGCGACCCTCTCTCTCTTTCTTCGGCTCCGCCTCCAGCCAGATCCCCCCGGCCATGGCGCCAACCTCCCTCGCCTCCGCCACAACCGATCCCGCCTCGCCGCTAACCCTAGACGCCAGTCTAGCGGCGAAGACCCAGCCCGACACCAACCCCGACGTCAGGAGACAGTGTCACTGTCTTCTTCAGCACGAGACCAGCACCGCCGAGGGCTTCGCCAAGCCTCTATGAATCGATTTTTGCTGCAATGGCTTTCATTCTAGCTGTGGATTTATAGTACTTTTTTTTAAAATTCTATGTGGTGCTAATTTGTTGATTCCCTTAGAATTTGTTCCTGATGAGATTTGGCCCAAACCTTGAATAGATCGGGGGTTGATTTATCTGTGTGCATCTCAATGTTTTTAATTGAAGTTAAGAGTTCGGTTATACGGTTAGATCTGAGTTACCTGTAGGTTGCATTAGCCAATTTGATGTCATCCGTATCTATGAGTGCTTTTTAGGACTGATCTGGAATGTGTTGATTTGAGTTTAGTCAGTGGCGTTAGTGGTTACTTATGCTCAGCATTTGTAGTGGTGTTGGCTGATTGAGCCATTGTCCTTTTTACGACCTCAGTTTTTTGCACTGTTGAGGTTGTGCTCTTCAGCTGCTCCAGGTGATATGCTCCATTGATCGGAAGTAGGCATTAAGGTCAACAGTGGTAACCAAATAAAGATTAATGCATTAGATTTAGTTTCAGTAGCAGGGTATGATCTCTGTTTACATTAATGACTATGGTTAATTTCTGGGCTTTATGTTGAAAGATTTGCATAGTATTTTAGTTAAAATTGCAGTACTAGGTAATGTGAGTTTGTAGATGTTCTTTTCTGCAATTCTTAAATTCCCAATCCATGTGAGCACTTAACTAAACTGATATGCGACTACCTCCCTCCAGGCGAACTAAACTGATATGTGACTACCATTCTGAGTGAGCTAAACTGATATATGGATATAGCATTATTTTTCCTATAGCACAATGGTATCTTCGGTGCAACAGTGGTAACCAAATAAAGATTAATGCATTAGATTTAGTTTCAGTAGCAGGGTATGATCTCTGTTTACATTAATGACTATGGTTAATTTCTGGGCTTTATGTTGAAAGATTTGCATAGTATTTTAGTTAAAATTGCAGTACTAGGTAATGTGAGATTGTAGATGTTCTTTTCTGCAATTCTTAAATTCTCAATCCATGTGAGCACTTAACTAAACTGATATGCACTACCTCCCTCCAGGCGAACTAAACTGATATGTGACTACCATTCTGAGTGAGCTAAACTGATATATGGATATAGCATTATTTTTCCTATACCACAATGGTATCTTCGGTGCAACAGTGGTAACCAAATAAAGATTAATGCATTAGATTTAGTTTCAGTAGCAGGGTATGATCTCTGTTTACATTAATGACTATGGTTAATTTCTGGGCTTTATGTTGAAAGATTTGCATAGTATTTTAGTTAAAATTGCAGTACTAGGTAATGTGAGATTGTAGATGTTCTTTTCTGCAATTCTTAAATTCTCAATCCATGTGAGCACTTAACTAAACTGATATGCGACTACCTCCCTCCAGGCGAACTAAACTGATATGTGACTACCATTCTGAGTGAGCTAAACTGATATATGGATATAGCATTATTTTTCCTATAGCACAATGGTATCTTCGGTGGTCTAATTCTTTGATATTTTTATCTCTAACGCAACCACGCCTTGTGTACATTATTATGCTTGCTTAATTCTCCAACGAGAAGTATTGATATTGATCTGCACAATTAAATATTATATGCCGTTTGAATTGGTTTGACATTCTAAGAGAAGAAATGCAATTTGATTGTAACATGACCGAATTGTTCTTTGTGATATTATCTCAGCTATTCTTGGAATATATCCGATTCTGTTAAGCCATCTTCTTTGATTCAGCAGCCATGGGCTCCAATCTTGTTTCCTAATTATAAACATGCTTGTGAAAAATAGGAGTTTGATTTTATTCCCTACATAATTTTCTAGCCATTCAGCAAAAGTATTTCACTGTTTACATTGAGACCATTTCTTAACATCCTGGTTATCAACGTTCAGAGCATTTTGATTGTAGTGGCCAATTATATCAATCCCCGTTGTCTTTGAGAAAAACATTTTGAAATCTACATTTAGCATCAGGCCAGTATTGAGCATTGGGTATAGTATTGACAACTACGTAAAAAAATATTCATCTATCTTATTTTTGAAATGTACTTAGGTAGCATAAAAGTCTGAGGTTTGTCACTTAGGGTGTTATATTGTCAGAACTTAGAACACTGTATTTCCTTCCCTTTTTTTTGACTTGATCGTCTACCTTGCTGCAGCAGCCCATTTGCAATGCTTATGGAGCCTTTCACTGGCCATTGTGGATATTTTTGCACTTCTTGTCAGACGTTCTTTGCGGAACCCTAAGGCTGTATGTATATTTACCATCAGAGATGGGGTAAGTCATGTCTATTTAGGCTAATCAATCAGAAATCATCTGTTATTTGTTGTATATTAAGGTAGTATAATTACATGATCATGGACATTTGTTTCTTTCCGCTTAGGCTGTATGTATATTTACCATCAGAGATGGGGTAAGTCATGTCTATTTAGGCTAATCAATCAGAAATCATCTGTTATTTGTTGTATATTAAGGTAGTATAATTACATGATCATGGACATTTGTTTCTTTCCGCTAAAAGGAGCCACCTTTTCTAACAGATTTTTTGCATACATGGGCTTCCTTCCATCTTCTAAAAGCTTATCCTGGTCCTTCATCCCAGAGTTTAAAATTTTAGCAACCTATAATTGAAGTAAAGAATAAAATTGGAGAATTAAATGCCACTTTTTTTGCTATCGTGTTATCTTTTAGGAATGAAAAACAGCAACTTCTACTAGGAATCAAGTGTGCAAGCTGACAACCCACTAACATACCATCGTCAGTACTTTCCAGCGACAGGTTGAACATAGGGGTCCTTGCTGCAGCAGGCCATGCTGCTGCCAACACTAGCCCATTTACCATATTTTATGACCCTAGGTGAGTTCCAAATCCGTTCTTTGACATTATAATCTTGTTAGCTACCTTATAGTTTTCTATGTGAGTTCAATAGCTACTGAAACTACGTTTTAAACTATAGACTTTCAGGGCCAGTCCTGCTGAATTTGTTATCCCAGTTGCCAAATATCAAAAGGTGCTGTATCGTAACCAGATATATTTAGGAATGCGCTTCCGCCTGATGTTTGAGACGGAGGAATTAGGAACAAGAAGGTATATTAGTTCTTATTACCTATACAAACTCTACTCTTCAAATTTACTAACAAGTTGTGCATTTTGCTTTTCTTTTAATTTCCAGACATAAAGAATACTATCCGTGCTTAGGTTACCATTAGTTCGTTTGCTAATGAAGTCATTAACGTTTTTCAGGTACATGGATACAATAACTGGAATAAGTGATCTAGATCCTGTGAGATGGAAAAATTCCCATGGTGCGGCTTACAGGTTGGGATCCTGAACACCCACTCAATGGCAGCTCTTGCATCGTGCTATTGTTTTCCATTTTCTTTATGATTCACTGATTTAGCATTCTTCCACAGGTTGGCTGGGATAAGTCTGCAGCAAGTGAAAAGCGAAACAGAGTTTCGATCTGGGAGATTGAACTGGTTGCTGCTCCTTTTTTCATATGCCCCCAGCCTTTTTTAGTGTGAAACGCCCTAGACAATTAAGTATGTCTGATATTAGTATGGCAATCTAGAATGCTAGATAGTGATTTTCTTCAAATCACCATAGTAACTACAAATATGGGGTAAAGGCCTTTCCTTAATTTTAGTGCTTTATGCATAGATTACTTTGCTTGTGCTTGCTTCTGATACCTTTTATGCTCTTTTCTGATGACAGAATATACCATGTTTCTTAGCTTTTCGGCACATACATAACTACACCAAAAGAAACTTATGAATAAGGAATTTACAATATTTCTATGTGCCACTAGACAGCCCCTCTACGTATTTTCTGAATGTGCCACTAGACACATAAACCAGACTTTTACCAAGAGCTAATATTGTACTGCTAATAGCTGATTAATTTGGAAAGGGTCTATGAAAATCAATGCTAATGATATTAGCCTTCATGTTATATCTTATATATCTCTTTAAGGCGCGAGGGATTAATGCCCTCTTTGGTATCCATCTCTTTTTTTTTGTGAAAAGCACCTCCATGAGTACCCGAATTGCACAAAAACCCTTCCACCGGCTCTGTTGCATAAACACCTTCGTGGTTTCGGAAATTAGTCTATGGTCCTGCTTCCCCTTTTTGAAAAAAAAACAAGAGATTTCCCGTAAATTTGTTTCAGGTCACCTTTTCTCTAAAAAGGTCCCGCGATTCTGAAACTGTGATTGCTTCGGTTTTTCTTAGATTTTTACACGTTTCGCCAGAGGAAAAGTAACATCCGCTATAGAGGTTTGTTTTGCCAACTTAGCACCTGTCAAAATTCAACCGGCGCAGCGTAGCGCGCGAATCTACCTAGTACTTTACGTAGTGCCTGCTATCCGCCTTAATCTCTTCTAATATCAGTATGGGTTACTTTCTACGTCAATTTGTCAAAATTATCCTTCTTAATCTCTCTTAATATAAAGCAAGAGTTTCGTCTTACATTATTTCATCAAAATTATCTATCTTTATCACTACTCTTTAATTACTCATCTTTACTACTGCTCTTTAATTATCCATATTTATCACTATTAATACTCTTTGTAAATAATTTTTTATCGACATTAAGTTTACGTTGAACACATAGACACATGGCTGATTCATAGGAATCCAACGGAACAGATCGGTATGGATACATCAAGAAACGGGGCCCCTCGCGGGACGGCACGTACCCAGCCGCCGCCCGCCGGAGCTCCGGAGCTTTCTGTGCACGTCACTTCGCATGCTCAACGGACACGTTTCGGCAAGCCGGCTCTTCCGGAGCGCTGAAGCGTGTGGCCCAATTGATGATACATGTCCGATTATCCAGCCAACACTTTTCCAGGGCCCTTATTATTATTTTAAAAACAATTTAGCCTTATTATAAATAAATTTGCAAAAACACCATCCTAACCAAGAATACGTGGCAGGTGGCATGTGCCATTAGGTTGCGGAGCCGTGACAAGTTCCCGACCAAACACTAGTACAGAAAATCTTATCACATATAGTTCGAAAAACTCGTCATAGACAGTTTTGTGAACCGCCTGTAATCATGTACTAGTGATAATGATGATTCATCATAAACGGTTTATGAACCATTTGTGAAAAATATATCATAGACAATTCTAGTTGATAAGTAGATATCATATGAGATGTATCACAAATGATTTTTCCTAAAGAGTCGTCTTTGGTGTTATTTTCCATTCATATACTTTTTTTGTTTACTGATTATTCTCAGAAAATGCTGGTCAAACCCTCTGAAACAAGCATATTACAAATTACATCCATTTTAAAAATTCATTCAGATTACGTATATTACACCACCTATAGCACATCTATTTCAGAAATCAACTAAGATTACATATTACACAACGTACATCACAACTTTTAATTTCAGAAATCAACTCAGATATATTAACAATTGAATGAACAAGTACAATAAACAAATTCACAGCACAAGTTTCACAAAGTAGCCGAAAGTGGTAATTTAGAAATAACACAACTCATCAAGTTAGGCAGAGTGAAACTCATCTTTTGGATTTATTACCCGACTCACCGAAAAGTAATAGAGATGTTTTCAAATTCCGATCAGATTGGTCTGTTCCAACGCAGTTATAACCTGATCAGTCTTATTTGTACTGAAGAGTTTCATATCATAGCAAACGTAAAATTCACATAGGTTATTTTCCTTTGTTTGCTAGTGACACTACAAATATAGAATTGGTTAATTTCAAATGCATTATTACGGAGTGTGATATAGGATTATGTTGTACTAGCGAAACCGAAAAATTAAAATCGTGCTTCAGCTTCACCCTGTCTTTGCCAGAAGGCCCTCCGCGAGTTTTGTACACTTTGAACGACTTACGTGATTCTAAAAAGTTATCATTGGCCATTTCAGGAGTAACATATACCTTAAATAACCTATAGTAAAGTTATATTTAGAGAAAACGTGATTACTTGTCGAGTAATTTTACGGTAAATTCCAAGTCGTGGCTGCCGCTCTGTAAGGAATCAAGATATAAAATCCGGTTCTTTCTTGATTGAATTACAATTAGAACCCAGTAAAACCTACACAGGTTTGCCATCATGTTCATTCAACCTAACTTTAAGTTGTATGTACAATACAAATCAAAATATATCAAGTAGTGCATCACTTACTCCGAGTTGTAGAGTATAAATAGGTACTCTTTATCCTTTTAAGCCACCAATGCCTCGTTTACGTAATTATCGATGAATTTTACATTTTTATCCATTGTTTGCTTTGAGATTATGTGTGGGCTGAGGAAAGGTTGAAGATATCGAACAAGTCCTGAAAGTCGATTGTGAAGAAGCCCTCCAATTAATGGTTGAACAGATGCTTGTGTTTGAAGCTGATCGAGATACTCGATATACGTTGTGACATTGGCTTATTAGTTTGTTTTATGTACCAATCATGCAATCTACGGCAAGCCATTGTAAGATTTTTTTAGGTGCTCTCCCGATACTAAAAGCTCTCCTAACTTGTATAGCTGGGACAACAGGGCAATTAGATAGTCAAAAATCTTCATGATCTGCTTCGATTTACCTTTATATTACTTTGTACTAAAGGGAGTATGAGTAGGCACGATCCTATGTAAAAGTCTATTATGCACGGGAATAGAAGCCGATTTGGTAGCCTGCATGTCATCGTAGATTTAAATTAGCAAAAGAAATAAGTTTGGTAAACTACTAACTCTTCGTGGTTTTAGTAGCCAAAGACTAAAAAGTACACGAATCGTGTATGTTGTATGCTAATTTGAGTAATTGGTATATTGTATACTGAAAGATATCAATGGCTTTGACTATTTAAGTATCTGTATATTGTATGCCAAAATTAGTAATTTACACTCATCTAATAGTTTTCGTTGACTATCAAAGAAGAGTTCGGCCTTTTAGGAGGAAGATAGCGTAAAAAGGGAAAAAAATAACCCTCTCACGTATTCACTGGATTTGGAATCGGAGAAGTAAGAAATAGAGCGAGCATAATGTATAACTAATCTATGAAAGCCGGGAGATTTCGGGCCTCCTCAGCCGGGCCACGTCGCATGGATTTTCTCGGCCGTCCATCACTTGCGTCTGTGCGATCTGGCCGTCCGCACGCGGCCATCCGCCTGCACGCTCCACGACCGACGCCCTAGCCCTTCCCATTCCCCTCCCGGACCCCGCCGCCTCGCCACCCCACCCACTCCGTCCCTCCGCTCTATTCCCCTCTTCCCAATTTTTCTCCGCTGCGGCCCCTCACCCATCGCTCCCCGATACCGTGCCGTCGCCCCACCCTAGCCATCACCCCGTCACGGGCCGTCCTCATTGCCGACCGCACGCCACCGCCTTCGCTTCCAGCCCCGCCTCTCCTTATCTCCTCACTCATGCATCAAGAGTCAAGAGATCGGGCCTGGCCACCCCGCGAAGCCCTCGAACTCGGCCTCGGTTGTTTCGGCGTTGATTCGTTTTGTTTTATTTCTGCTGTCCTTTACTTGTGCGTGTGTATGCTTCTGGTGTTCATTCTTGCTATTCCACTATGACCCGTCGTTCTTGATGCACCTCGTTGCCCTGCGTCGTCGGCTCCTCGCTCTCGTCTTTGCCGGCCCGCAGCTCCATCCGCTTTACGCTGGCTCAGGCGCACAACCTTCGGCGGCTCTGGTGCTCCCCCACATCCTCGACCAACATCGCCGCCTTCAGATCCGCCTCACGCGCCGCCGCAGAGGCCACCGAAAACCACCCATTCTCCTCGCCACGGGTACCTTGGAGAGCAGATCTTATAGCGGTTGGGTTTGGTTGCAGGATTGGGCGACGCGGATGACGCGAGGTACTCGTCCGCTAGGGCGCCGGCGGTCAAGGGGGCGAGCCATCTCATCGTCTCATCTGCAACAGCATCGCATGGAGGTCATCTGTGAGGTGAGGACTCAAAGTTTTCCTTTTCATTGATTATGTTGGGCGTTTCAGTGTTACTGATGTGTGTTTAGTGTTGTAGGTTTGGCCTTCCCAGTCATTTGGTTTCTGTGCATTAGATTGTGTTAATGCTTGTGATCTATTCTTGCCTCCATGGTAGAAATGGGATGCCTAATGCGATGATGGCGTGACCTTCCCGATGCTTAGATCTTCAAATCACGTAGTTCATAGGATCACATTTGCAAGATATATGTCGAATTGTCACTGGTCATACTTTTGCACGCTATGGCGTGCCATTTGGGAGTTTTGAGGTGGAGCACCCGGTAAACATGCTTTGCGCCTCATGCTGTTCTTCTGCCCCTTTTGTCCTTACACTGTGCGCCCTTTTCTTTTTGGATGCACGTCCTCGGTTGTTTCGGCGTTGATTCGTTTTGTTTTATTTCTGCTGTCCTTTACTTGTGCGTGTGTATGCTTCTGGTGTTCATTCTTGCTATTCCACTATGACCCGTCGTTCTTGCTGCACCTCGCTGCCCTGCGTCGTCGGCTCCCTGCTCTCGTGCTGCGTCGGCCCCGCAGCTCCATCCGCTTCTACGCGGCCTGTGCGCACAACCTTCGGCGGCTCTGGTGCTCCCCCACATCCTCGGCCAACATCGCCGCCTTCAGATCCGCCTCACGCGCCGCAGAGGCCAGAGAAAACCACCCATTCGCCTTGCCACGAGTACCTTGGAGAGTAGATCTTATAGTCAGTTGGGTTTGGTTGCAGGATTGGGCGACGCGGATGACGCGAGGTACTCGTCCGCTAGGGCGCCGGCGGTCAAGGGGGCGAGCCATCTCATCGTCTCATCTGCAACAGCATCGCATGGAGGTCATCTGTGAGGTGAGGACTCAAAGTTTTCCTTTTCATTGATTATGTTGGGCGTTTCAGTGTTACTGATGTGCGTTTAGTGCTGTAGGTTTGGCCTTCCCAGTCATTTGGTTTCTGTGCATTAGATTGTGTTAATGCTGTGATCTATTCTTGCCTCCATGGTAGAAATGGGATGCCTAATGCGATGATGGCGTGACCTTCCTGATGCTTAGATCTTCAAATCACGTAGTTCATAGGATCACATTTGCAGCATATATGTTGAATTGTCACTGGTCATACTTTGCACGTCATGGTGTGCCATTTGGGAGTTTTGAGGTGGAGCACCCGGTAAACATGCTTTGCGCCTCATGCTGTTCTTCTGCCCCTTTTGTCCTTACATTGTGCGCCCTTTTCTTTTTGGATGCACGTCCTTGGCCATAGTGCTCTGTCGTTTGGTGGCGATTGCGTCTTCACCAGCCGCCTTTCCTGCTTGCTGGACGAAGGTAGTTACATTGTGTGTTCATTTTGTTATGTGGGTTCCTTCTTTGTCTATGCAATGTATTATTTAGTCTGTGTGCCTAGCTGTTATTCATAATGCATGTTGTTGTCCCTCTTGTTATTATTAGATTGTGCATTATTTTTTATATTAATTCCTTGTTTAGCCGAGCAATATGTATCCTCTTTACTCTCTCTGTGCCTACCTGTTGTTCATGATACTTGATCTAACCTTTTTCCGGTGGGTTGCCTGAGTTATTTTGTTTAATACCCTTACACTCTATTTACTCTATGTGCCTATTTGTTATTCGTAATGCATGTTGTCGCTCCGCTTGTTATTAGACTGTGTATTCTTCTTTTTATATTAGTTCCTTGTCTATTTACTCTATGTGCCTAATTTATTGTGAACTCTCCTCTTTCACCTGAGTGATACATCGTGTTTGCCTTAAAAAAATGTGTTTTTCTTAGCATCAAGTCAATCCCTTCGTCTCCTTGGTAGCGCAATCTTTTCCATGCAGTCACAAGATAGTCCTTTTATTTGTTTTCAGCTATGATGATTGCGGAGACCGAGAAAGCATCCGTCAACCTAGATAACCTTTTGCACCAAACCATAGGCAGCAGCAACAATTGCCACATTGACAAAAGATCTAGATGTTATGATCTTACATTTTTAGGTTGATTTGTTACTATCGAGTTTCATCTGAGTAGAACCATGCTGAATGGAAAAACTACACTCACTAATATGTCCATTGTATGCTAGATTAATTCCTCTCCGGTATGTGAAGACATGCATATTTCCTTTCATAGCCAAATATTGCATTTCTTGCTGTTGATCTGGGTTATCTCTCGGTGCAGAGTCGATCCCTTCTCCAACAAGGACTGGTACGACATCAAGGCGCCGACAGTCTTCACCATTCGCGACATTGCCAAGACCCTCGTGTATGTGATGAACTAAAATTTTCATTTCTCTTGTCAGTACACAGCTGCTATAAATATTATGAGCGATGCTGATTTTATAATCACGACCATATACCAAGAGATTGCTGGAAGATCTCTTTTCTTTTGCCTTGTTGGCCACTAAAGTTTTTCTCTTATGATCTCGGCAATAACCGATACATTCCTAAGATATTGCGTTGATTGTTAACATCGTAACATGTGCGATTTTTGCGTTTCATGAGTAAACCTTCCAAATGGACTATACATGCCCACTACTTAGGCTGAGTTTGTTTAGGCTGGAGCTTGAGCTTATTTGGCTGGAGCTGGAAGAAATCATTAAGCCGGAAGAAGTCATTGGAGCTGGATGAGGATGGCAATTTTTCGTAAATAATAGTTAAGTTGTAAGGGTACCAGGGAAGTGGGATTTTTAGAAGCTCCAGCCACCCCGAGAAGCATCGTTTTCCTTGCTTCTCTCGCGTAGTGCAAATTGGGCTAGAAGCTTCTTCTCTCCGTCTGGCTGGAAAAATACTGTTTGTTTTGGCTTGTGGCTTATAGAGGTGTAGAAGCCAAATAAGCTCAAGCCTAAACAAACTGAGCCTTAGAAGATGCTTATACTCATCCTTTTCCTCTTTCTCAGCAAAAACACAGTTGGACAGTATGAGAGCCAACATTTTCTTTTAGTTACCATTTGGTACTTCTTAGTACAACATAAGAGGATGAAATGAATCTCATCATACACCATCCCCCTTTTTTTTGGCTTTCCTGCCTGCTTCAGAGTGTTTGTTAGTACCACACTGGTCACTTTTTTCCCTAAAATATCATGATTCACATAGAAAGTGACTCAAAGGAGGGTTGCCTTTTGTTTTAGGGCCACACAAACTCTAATTGTAGCTCATGTGAGACTTCATAATGCTGTACACCCAAAACAGTTGTGACAACTGTAGGGCTTCATAATAGATTGAGTTTATCCATACAAATAATTCTAAGGCTTTGCCTAATTTTTGGATTGGCTGCCAATGTATCTTTTTGTGATTGAGCTCTACCACTGATTTTCTCATTGTTAGTGATTGCCAATTCACCTTTTATATTTCAGTGAACTAACAAATTTGACCTACATTTTCTCAAAAACAAATCTTCCCTGCATTTTGTCTTACCAATGTAGGTGAGTGTTCCACTTCTAGAGGAGTAGTCCAGCATGTTTCATCATTTGAGGATCCCTCTGTGGTATGCTTCTTTAGTCTTCATGTATAAGTTGCTAATTTTATTTACTCTTATCATTTTGAGACTTACTACGATTCTAAAGATGAAGAAGGAGCCAAGGGAATCAAAAGAAAATGGAAAAATAAGGCAGGTATTCCGAAGATTGACTTACAGTGTTTGTAAAGTATTTGCAGTTTGTTAATACTACTTGCAAGGTTTATTGGGCTGTATCTACCTTCATATTGGATCGCTCAGAAAGGTGCAGCTTATCAAGATGATGGAGAACAGACCAAGAAAAAGAAGAAAACAAAACATACGAAGGTAATACTATAACAGAGTAGATGCTTTGGTATATTGTCAGTTCTTTCATGAAATAATATCATTCGCTAGACATCGATAGTGGTTTTCCTTATGAAAAAAAATAAATGTTGTCATGAAACCGCTGGGTTTTTTTCCTCTTAGTCTTTGGCGCTCCTGTAATTTCTCTTTCTCCACCTCTTTACAGGAGAACCACTCTGAGGAATCTTATAATTTGTCTTGCATTCTCACTCTTCCTGAATACCAAAGAAAAGGATATGGAGAGTCCTTGATTGCTTTCTGTAAGCTGTGGCCGTTATGCTATATTTCATTATCCCATTGTTAATTTTTTCCCTCTTGTGAACCAAACCTATTTCTGTATAGCAACATTTTGTTCAGAAGGAATTGTCTTTGCTATGACAGCCTATGAGCTTTCAGAGAAAGAAGGTAAAGTGAGAACACCGGAGCATACTCTCTGCTCAGTTATAGAGATTATTGGATTAGAGTGCACCTGGAAATTTTAAAGAAACATAAGAGTAGCATATCTATTAAGGCAAGGACCGTCTTCCTTTCCTTCTAGCCTGTTGCGTTGCTTTACTTTTTATTCTACCCTTTTCGACACTTCATCAAGCTGTGGTACAATAGCCAACGCCTTTTGTTTGTTCGATTGATGCGATGCATTTGATCTGCTTTATCTATGGCCAATGTCCCTTAGAGTCTTATGTTCCTTGCATTTCTTTTTCTTGGTTTCTTTGGTTTGACATGTGCTGAATGTTGGATCATCTCTCCCCCACGATCCAGAGGAACTCTATTCGAGTGTTCTTTGTTCCAAACCCTGTAACAGGACTGGAAAATTGGGTCTTTAGTAGGATGCAGATGTTCGATAATCTCGAGTATTATCAATATTGTAGAAACCTTGCAAAAAATACCTCAATCCAAATTGGGTCTTATAGGAGGGGAGAATCAGTGGTTGTTTCAGGTTTTTTTTTGTTTCTGAAACAAGAACATTGCCCCTAATTCCATGGTAAATACAGATGTGTTCTCTATGCCGATAAGCTTCTGAAGCACTTTGATTTTCTACCGTAACTCTGATCGAGCAGCATAAATGCCATAATCTGGACCAGGTACATGCTTGGTTTCTTTGTTTTTCTCACGATTTGCTCGTTACCTGTTTCGATCAAATGTACACTAACTCGACATCGTGGATGGCATCCGTAGCGGCGAAAAAACCACCGAGGTTGTCCTGGAGTGGCCTAAGAAAGACAAGAAGAGGCTTCTGCATGCTGTTTACCACGTCGGAGATTTGAACCGCACCATTAAGTATGCTGCTGTGCTATCAGCAATATTTGCAATATCAAGACCTGGTATATTTCTACTGATGTTAGTGATTTGATTCGTGTAGGTGTTACACGGAATGCTTTGGTATGAAGTTGTTGAGGAAAAGAGATATTCCTAAAGAGAAGTACACCAATGCATTTATCAGGTTTGGACCTGAAGACGCAAGCTTTGCACTTGAATTGACATACAGTATGTGCATTGATCCAATAATATTTTAGTTCTCAAACAGTTTGTTTTTTTTTTGAGAGAAAATCAGCAGGGGAGGTTTATGTGATGTTGTAGGCAATGTTTGTATAACATACGTGTCAACCTAATAAAACTGGGCAGGTGCTAATGCTTATTTCATTATATATTTAAGGCTTCCCTTGAAAAAAATAATTAAGGTATTTACCAAACAGAAGTTCAGTTGTTTACCTCTAAACGCTGGTAACAAGATCATCTTAGCTACAATATACTTTCCTCATTGTGGTATTGCTTACTATATAAAGTTTGCAGGATATTTACCAACCTGAGGATAATAAATTGTTATATCCACTGTTTTAAGGATTCATTTCTTTTTGTTAAATGATCAAAAACATAGAGTTGTTTGTAGCTTCTATAGTGTTTTCTAACAAAGACTGTTTGGTTGTATCTTTTATAGATCCTATGGTTAAGAATGAGAGCAAAGCTTCCTCTGTGTTCCTTTTAGAAATTAGTTTTGATTGTTTTAGACCAACTATACACATTATCAGCTTTCAAATAGCAATACTCATATTATTATGATAGGTGTCCTTGAAATATTTACCTTCTGTAGAACAATTGGCCAAAAAAATCCAGGCAAAAAAACCTAGACGAAATTGCCATCCTTTCATTTACTTTTACATAGCGAGAGTATAGAAATGACAGGTTTTCTTGCAACATTGACCTTTTGTATAGCAGTTGGTAAAAAAATACTAGAGTTTAGCCTTTTTCCAACATTGTTTATGTCTTGAAAAAGTCTAGAAAACTACAACGTGGACCATAGATTGAATAATCACCGTTTAAGCCCGCTATATATCGTAGCTGCTATAAATCTTTGGAAACACCGTGCCTAGGTCAATTAGACGGTTTGAGTTATGATATTTGTTTTGCAAAAAGTCTAGAAAACTACACACGTGGACCATAGAGCAATAACACCGTAAAAATTTGAAGGAGTTAGCCAATGTTGTACCTCCCGCACCACCGAAGGAGAAGTGCCTCCTGAACCAACCGGAGATCTTTCCTGCTATCATGTGTGCAGCATGTAGCTACCTTATTTACTATCAAATACTTGCCATATTTGTTAATGTGCCTATATTCTATAATTGATCAGTTTCCTTATGCCGTTTTATTCACCAAGTTTATGCTGACGCAACATATGTGATTATACGATATTTCCCCTTTAGTTTTTAGATCAGTGTTATTTAGCTGGTTCGTATGCATGCCCTCAGTGATGCACGAGTTCACTACAATGTCCTACACATTTCTTTTTGGTTTGAAAATTGTTTTTGTCGATTCATCTCTCAAGTGAAGCTGATATTGATCCCCTCATGTTGATATGCTTTCGCTATGTCAAAATCCATTCCGCGCAGCGTAGCGCGCAACACTACCTAGTACCTTATATTATATCTGAGAGGATCAGAGGCTCCTCAGTTACGCCACATCACCAATTCTACAAAATAGTCTTTCGAAAATTTTAAAATTATGTTTAGATCTTCTCATCGATTTTTAATAGAATAAGCTCAAAAATACCGAAAATACGTTTAGATCTCTCTGCGGTTTACATTCAAATACTCCCATCAGTTTTTAACAAGATAGACCTGAAAATGTATACCTTATATTATACCGATGAGAATTAGAGGCTCCTCAGTCACACCATGTCACTATTTCCATGAAAAAGTCCTTCAAAAATTTTAAAATTACGTTTAGATCCTCCCATCATTTTTAACATAATGGGCTCGAAAAAAAACCAAAAATACGTTTAGGTCCCTCTATGGTTTACGTTTAGGTCATCCCGTCGGTTTTTAACAAGATGGTCCCAAAAAACCAAAATTACGTTTAAATCCCAAGGAACCGGTTTTTAGCACACTGAACCCGAAAAAATAAATTATGTTTAGGTCTCGCTGCGGTTTTCTCCCAAAAAAACCACAGATTCGCCGATGACTCCTGTCGATGGTTGTAACCGACAATGAAGAAAAGGGAGTGGGGCAAGGCGAAGATCTAAGTCCGATGGTAATGCAAGACACAAGGCAATTTTTACCTGTGTTCTGCTCTCCAATGGAGATAACACCCTAGTCCTCAGATTCGTTGTTTCGTGTGAGTGTTCTTGTTTACAAGCTCTCTACTACCGATGTCCCCCCTCTCGTCTAGGGTTCTTTCTCTCTATATACACCGGTGGAAGTGTCGCCTGGGCACGACCGCTGGGGTTGTTGGGGCGCAGCAGAGCAAGCAGAGGCAAGGAAGCAAGAGAGCAAGCAGAGGCAACTGAAGCAAAGAGAGAAGACCGTCTCCAGAGGCACCGACCAGCACATGAGAGCATGCAGAGCAGCGGCCTGCTAGGGGTACAGCGCCGTTTACCTACCCTTGTCGCCTCGCTTCCCGTCCTCTTTTGTCTGCACTTGCTAAGACCTTCCAACCTCTTCTTTTTGGGCAGGCAGCCCACCCCATGGGCTGATCTGTCTGCCCATTAGCCGATACCTGCATCTATATGTTCCACAAGAGCCCCAGAGTGCTTCGTGGACCGAAAGGCCTCTTTGGACCGCTTTTTGACCGCCATGATGTTTCCTGTCGTTACACTGTTTGGTGGGGAGGTCGTGAAGGACTCAATTGCCTCGCGCTAACTCTTCCGAGTGGTTTGTAACCCAATTTACCATGGCCTTGGTGGTCGATTGCCCACGGAACGCATCCTTGTCCGTGAGTGGCAGTCGGCTTATCTTGGCGGGCATCTTGATTCGGTTTGAGGGTGCCCACACTCGATCATATCGGAGCGTAGCGTGGCCCGCTATGGAGCGCACCATTATTTGGCTCTCGGCCGAACGGTACCTGTACATGTACAGCAGTCAGCTCAACATGGAGCGTACCCAAGATTAGTTTGATGATGCCTACATCCGATCATGTCAAAGTATAGCGTGGCCCGCTGTGGAGCGCACCATTATTTGGCTCTTGGCCGAGCAGTACCCGTACATGTACGGCAGTCGGCTCAACATGGAGCGTACCTAGGATTGGTTTGATGATGCCTACACCCGATCATGTCGGAGCGTAGCGTGGCCCGTCACGGGGCGCACCATCGTAATCCCTGAATCGAGCCCCTCCGCAATATCTGATTCCGTCTTGCGACAACCAGCAGGCAACCCGGCGTGGGGCATATCGCGGGGGTGCGCTTTAATTTTTAGGTTCGGATGGCGCCCGGAGCAGCAACCAACAACCGACCTAGCTCAGGGCGTTTTATGCCCGAACCGACTCTTGTCCCGGCGACAGCTGTCCGCCACGATCATGGCATTCAGTTGGCCAGGGCTGGATGGTCGTGCCCTGGTCAAACCCGACAGCAACGGGCATGTTGAGGCTCTGTCCCCACCCCAAGCGGGATCAGTTGTCGTCTTTTATAGTTCCTAGGAGCTGCGCTGGGCTTGGGTCTCCCTCAAGATAACGCCTCGCTTTTCGCTCCAAAGCTCATCGCCATACCCAAGAGCTCCATGCTAGGGTTAGCCGCCGCCGCCTTTTTTTCTCAAGGCCGATAATCTCCCCCAGGGATGTCGACTCCGCCTTCTCAGGACTCCCCCGCGCTACCTCGGCTCATGATTGGGTCCCCTCAACGCCAAGAGGCACGCTTGACGCGATGGTCACCATGGGGTCAAGCCGCCACGACCACGATCACGCCTGCCCGCCGGTGAGTTTTATCCCACCCCTCGCTCCGAGGAGATCGTTGTCTTCGAATCTTTCTTTCAGCTCGGGTTTGGGCTCCCGGCTGGTGATTTCTTCCGTGGGCTCCTTTCTTTTTACGGCATTGAATTGGTCCACCTGAATCCCAATTCTATTCTCCACATTGTCGTCTTCATTCATCTTTTGGCGCTTCTGAATCGCCTCGATTTCAATCTCTTCCGCCACCTTTTCCTCCTCAAGCCCTTCCCGAGCAGGAGCTCCCCCAAGGCGGTTGGAGGCGCCGGCTTCCAGCTGAGAGACTGGGCGAGGAAGATTTACTTTACCATCTCCTTCAGAACCTCAAATACGGGTTGGCACCGGGAATGGTTCTATTGCGCCAACCTCAATCCTTGCCTTTCATCCTTTTCCAAGGAGCCCCTGAGAGTTTCCCCTTCTTGGACCGCGGTCCCTCCTGACCATGAAATGGGGCAAGTGAACGAGCTCGCCTCGACGGTAATTTGAAGGAAGCGGCTCGACGGCGCGGGAATTCTCTCCAACTTCGTCATTCGCCGGGTGCAGCCCATCAAGGAGCGGGTCTTCTTGGGATACGAGTACTGGGAGGACGACCCGACGCGGGAGGTCACCGAAACCATTGACCGAGAGACACTTATCATCCGGATGAGCGACCTCCTGGCTCCGGATGTCGCAATCCTCCCAGACCACACCCCGAGGGCATTTTGCTTGGCGAACCCCCCTCCCGAGGTGAGTGTTTCGGGCTTTTTGATGTTCTGTCGTTGACTCGCCATTCGACCGCTGACTGGCTCCGTTCTCGTGGTTTCTCACAGGGTCGTGTTGCCTTTTCCTCTGATCCCCCCTTCCTTACGCCTCATCTCCCCAGAGCCTGCGGGCAAGCGCCTTGAGCCCGCACCAAGAGCCGAAAGTGCTAAGAGGAAAGAGCTCGCTGAGGAAGTCGCCGAGCGGGGCCGCTGCCAGAATGCCTCGGGTCCGTCCGTCCGGCCCTCGGGCGACATCAAGAAGTCGGCCCCCCGGCCTCCTAGGATTCAAGTGGCCTCGGACCCCTCCCCGAGTGGTTCAGCCACTCGGAAAGGACTGAGAGCGAAGATAAGGAGGTCGGACAGGTTAGTTTCTCCATCGCTTCTTATCCTTGTTTTCTTGGTGTGCGCTTAATTTTCCCTCGATGATCAGGGCGCCGGAAGTGGGAGCCCCCCTGAAGGCTCCATCCATCGCGTCTTCGGGCGGCGCGGGTCAAGGTGAAACGATCCTGCCACAAAATACGGCTCATGGCGGACGGGCGCCAGTCTTGAGCAGCCGCTGCCACCCGTGCGTGCGGCCACCGAGTTCGTCGATCCCGGGACAACTACCCCACCTCCAGCAGGGGCATCTGGGCCAGCCGCTGCTAGCCCTCGTCCCCCGTGGAGGAGATCCTCCGACAACCCCCCCAGGCCACATCCAACCCTCAACCTGTCTCCCGGATCTTCTTCCGCCATGAGGATAGGTGGAAGGCCTTCGGCGAGGGGGACGAAAAGCTGAGGGAGGAGCTCTATTTAAACGCCATAAAAGGCGCCCAGCTGATCCAGGTAAGCTGTCCCCTTCTCCTTCTGTTCATGCCGAGTGGTATGCATTCCTCATTTTCCCGGAATTCTTTCAGGCGCTGGGAGAACGCTCCGAGGAGAGAGACACCCTCCTCAAGGAAATACTTCCCAAGGTTAGGGAGTACGAAGAGTACGAGGCCAACTTGGAACGCATCCGGCGCGACAACTAGGCTAAGTAGCTGGAGCTTTGGGCCAAAGTCCAAGCTCTAACGGAGGCGCTTCAAGGTGGGTGTTTTCTTGCCTTCTTGGTCACCGACTTGGTTCTTATTGCCCTCCGACTCCGCCCATTGCTTCAAGTTTTCACGAGCAGATCCAGATCCTGAAAGATTCCGAGTCTCAGACCCAGGCCGACAACTCCAAACTGGCGCGGGAGCTGGAGAGCATTCACCACGAAAGCGATCCAAATTACCAAGGATTCCGAATCCCTACCGAGCCGACAACGCTCTTGTTGACGCTGAGCTGAAGGTATTTGTCTCCCCACTCGGCGCCATATCCCTTGCATCTGTAATGCTTTTAATGACGATCCGAGTGGTTTGTAGCGGCCAAGAAAGAGTCGTAGGAGCAGATCGATGTCCTCAACGGGAAGGTGAAGGCGGCATATGAGCTTCATGACAAATTCCACGATTCCATCAGAGAGATGACCAAGTTCCTGAGCCCCGGAGGAGTTGAGCCGACCAGCGATGATGAGGCCCTTTCCTTGCTGTCGACGGGTCCTGAAAGGCTTAGGGCCCATATCCAAGAGACGTCTACCACAAGCGCTAGCCAAGTGTTGGTCATCATGAAGTAGCTCTATCCTAGGGTGGAACTGGAGGCCGTTAAGGAGGGTTTTGCCTGCACCGTCGATGACGATCAGGCCACAGCCCTTTTTGAAGAAGTTAGAAACGTGGCCTCCTCCTTGGTGGAAAATTTGAACTGTACTCTTGTAAATGCCGATCGATTGTAATTACCGCCTTTCTTTTAATGCCGCCATTGTTGATCATGAGTGGCTTCACCAGGTGCAAGAGGCCTTCCTCACACATACTGTTGTCGGCCTCTCGCTTAGTCTCCCGCTAGTGGGTTTTAATCGCCTCGGTGCAAGATTGCGTCGTCAGAGGCGCCCAACTTCCCATAGAGGTACGGTTAGGGCTGTTTGCCTTAACAGATACATAAGGGCATCACCGCCACCGGCGACCGCCTCTCTTCTCATTTTCGCATCTTCACCTCTTCGCTTCTTTAGTGATCCTCTGATGGCATCTTCGTCGAACTCCATTGTTCCCAGCGCTGAAGCAGCTCCGGCCTCGCCTCCGCCTCCAGTGGAGGTGTTGATCTTTGACTTCGGGATGATGCTCCGCCGAGGTCACCGAGGAGGAGCTCATGGCGGACTACGATCTCGCCCTTGCCGAGTGACGACGGAGGAGGAAGTCCGCCGCATGACATCGCCAGCCAGAGAGGTCTTCTCGAGGTTGTCCCGCCCATCGGGGTCGCAGACGTCCTTGTCAAGGCCTTGGGCGTGCTTTCGCCGTGTCAGCAGAGGTTTGGTCGCTCAGAGGGCACTTATGTAAAAATATGCAATTGGACATAATGTTCAATCTATGATGATATATATATATATATTGTGGCTTTCTGGTTTTATCTGAATGTACAATGTCCTTTTTATTTGAATGTTTCGCTGATCGCCTAGCCCCCGAGTCTTGGCGCTTCTCGGACACGATTCGGGTAGCTAGGTTTCATTGTTCAGAGTTTGCTACTTAAAGTTGACAGTTTTTAGGATTTAGCCAAGATTGCTAGGAAAAAAGCGATGAGTTTCTCAAAAAAGAGGGGTAAATGTTTGCATTCAGACACTGTCGTGTGTAGCCCCCGACTTACTGCTTAGTTGATTCTATGTTCCAGGTGTTGCCGAGTGCCATGTCGTCTTCGCGTTTGAGTCGGTAAGACCCCGGACGCACCACTTCGTCGACGATGTAAGGACCTCCTGATCTTCTCGGCCTCGGCCGACGCCACCAGCAGCTCGGCCAGGTCGCAGCTTTCCTTGTCGCACACGAAGGATTGCTTGACATCCCCCTGAACCGTGATGACACCGCTGGGACTTGGCATCTTCGTAGCGAGATACGGCGAGGGGAAATGACCATGAACTCGCTAATCCGGCCTTCCCAAGATGGCATGGTATGCCGTCTCGAAATCAGCCACCTTGAAGTTTAGGTACTCCGTCCGATAGTTCTTCTTGGTCCCGAATGTCACCGTGAGCGTGATTTGCCCAAGTGGCACTGCCGGGTTCCGGATTACCCTGGAATGGCGACGATCCACGCTTCAGCTTGGAGCGCGGAATCTTCATATCATCAAAGGTCTTGGAGAAAAGGACGTTGAGTCCACTTCTCCGCCGACCAAAGACCTCTTGAGCCTGACAACAGATATGATAGGGTCCAGACCGAGGATATTTGCTCGAAGGGGACGCTAATCGGGTGATCCGAGCGATCGAAGTGATCAAGACTTCGGACCACCTCAGTATTAGGCGCCACGGCATCACCAAGATTGACCTCCCGAGGTAAGCTGCTCGCTTGACTCATACGCAGCCGAGCCCACGAATATATAGTTGAGCTCGCTCGGTCACTTGGTAGTCGCCCGCCTTCCTCAAGTGGTCTTGCTTCTTCGCCGCTTCGCCCTTGCCTCTGTTAAGCCCTATTCTTTGCTCATGCAGTAAATCTCTTCGGTGTAGCAGCCTTGGTCAAGGCCTCCACGGGGTGGAAAGGACAAATGGCATCCATGGCCCTATTTGTGTGAAGATTCAACAAGTTCTTCAAGAGGAAGAATTTCAAACAAGGAGGTCATTCAAAGAACTATGGAAGAAAATCAAAGGGAGACATTCCACACGAAGATGCTATGAATGCGCGAAACCGCCATTTCATTGCCGAGTGTCCGTGATAAGGAAGGTAAAATGAGAAGCCACACAAGAAAGACAAGTATCGGGCAAGGACAAGGAGAAGGAGAAGAGCAAGAAGTTCAATGGCAAGGGTCGTGGTTACATTGGAAAGGAGGAACTCCGACATCGACTCCAGCTCCAACTCCGACTCAGTCAAACTCCGACAATGAAGGTGGAATCGCCTCCGCCGCCATCGCTGCATTCTCTACTCCAACAATGTCGAAGGGCCTCTTCGACAACTTAAGCGATGACGATGAAGTAGCTCCAATGTGTCTCATGGCGAAGGGCACAAGGTATCAACACTTGTCTCCACTCTCTCCATTACTAATGATTGTCTAGATGAGCACGATAGTGATAGTGATAATGATGACATTGATGCCGTGCTTAAGTCTATAAAAACCTTGACATTCATAAGTTGAATTTGCTCCTAAAAGATATTGAAAGGTTGGAGGAAGTGGTTGAACAAAGGAAGCTATTCTCGAAGCTCAAGAGGATTTACTCATCCTCGAAAAGAGAAAAATCGTGAGCTAGAGAAGAGCTTATCTTTTGAAAAAGAGAAAATGGGGAAGTGGCTAAGAACTTAACATCGATCAAATCCGAGGTGATTAGTCTTGAGATCACCAATGCTTCACATAAAGAGGAACTTGCGAAGTCAAGTGATGCTTGCAAGGCTCTTGAGTTGAAGCTTGTTGATCTCAAGAATAACCTCCGATTACATCAACCATTAGCCCCAACTCTTATCTACCCTCTACTAGCAATGGTTGTGCTAGATGCTTCAATATAGATGTTAATACTTGTGCTACTAACCTTGAGACTTTGCAAGTACTAGCTCATGAAAATGAGAAGCTCAAGGAATGCTTGAAGATGGACTTCAAAAGTCCTATAAGGCTAGCAAGGGATTAGAGGAATTCCTCAGAAGCGTCAAGGTAACCCCATGAAGCATGGGCTTGGGTATATCCCGCCAAGGCAAAAAAGGGCAACATCGTAGTTGCCCCTTGAACAAGCCCATTTATTTCGTAAAAAGGCTAAGGAGCTTCTAAGTACAAAACTCACTCTACATTCTTTGCATCCTATGTACTTAAGAAGACTAACTTCGGTCGTAGTAGTTGCTCATCACATTGGGGGTAAGCCCAAGAATGGTTCTCATGTGCGATCTATTTGGGTCCCAAAATCACTGTCACTAACGTCGTGGACCTAAACAAGTTTGGGTACCAAAGAGTAAAACTAAATTTCATTTTGTAGGCCTACATCACCGGTGGAACAAGTTGGATCTTGGATAGCGGATGTACGCACCACATGACCGGAGAAAGAGCAATGTTCGCATGTTTAGAAGCCAATGGATCGAATAGTGAGAGTATCATTTTTGGCGATAATGGAAAAGGTGAGGTGGTAGGTTTAGGTAAGATCCTAATCACAAATGATTTCCATATAAATAATGTTTTACTTGTTGAGTCACTAAGCTACAATTTGTTGTCCGTTGCTCAATTATGTGAAGCGGGCTACAATTGTGTGTTTAGTGATAAGGGTGTGGATGTCATTAAGAGGGCTGACGGTTCAATAGCCGTTAAGGGTCGTTTGAAGGGTAATCTCTATCTTATAGACTTTTCTACGGATAGAGTTAACCTTGAAACATGCTTAATAGCTAAATCGAGCATGGGTTGGCTATGGCATCGCCGGCTTGCCCATGTTGGTATGAGGAACCTTCACAAACTCATAAAAGGCAACCACATCCTTGGACTAACGAATATTGTGTTTGAGAAAGATAGGGTGTGTAGCGCATGTCAAGCCGGGAAGCAGGTTGGAGCGCCTCATCCTGCCAAGAATGTGATGACTACCTCAAGACCATTGGAAATGCTACACATGGATTTGTTTGGCCCGATCGCCTACATAAGCATCGGAGGAAACAAGTATGGCTTAGTTATTGTTGATGATTTTTCGCATTTCACTTGGGTATTTTTCTTGCATGACAAAAGTGAAGCCCAAGGAAGCTTGAAGAAATTCATGAGAAGGGCTCAAAATGAATTCGACGTGAAGATCAAGAAAATTCAGAGCGACAATGGCACCGAATTCAAGAATACCGGTGTTGAAGAGTTTCTCGATGAAGAAGGCATCAAGCATGAGTTCTCGGCTCCTTATTCCCCTCAACAAAATGGGGTGGCCGAGAGGAAGAATCGAACCCTCATCGAGATGGCGCGCACGATGCTTGATGAGTACAAGTTCTCCGACATATTCTGGACGGAGGCCGTCAACACCGCATGCCACAGCTCCAACCGCCTATACCTCCACAAATTTTTAAAGAAGACTACAGACGAGCTCCTCACCGCAAGAAACCAAATGTCTCATATTTTCGAGTCTTTGGGAGCAAATGTTACATCCTCAACAAGAAAGCTAAGTCATCTAAAATTGCTCCTAAAGTAGATGAAGGTTTCCTACTCTGGTTATGGGTCTAATGTTTATGCATACCGAAGTTTTCAACAATACCACCGTGTGGTTGAAATCTCGCGTGATGTAACTTTTGATGAAACTAATGGCTCTCAAGTAGAGCAAGTTGATCGTGCTATGGTTGACAGGGAAGAACCTCCATGTGAGGCGATCAAAAGGCTAGCAATTGGAGAAGTGAGGCCTCTTGAGCAAGAAGAAGTTTCGTACACTCCAACTCGAGATGCGCCGTTGGATGATGTCCCAACTCCTTCAATGCAAGCTCAAGATGGATCAAATGCCGCTCAAGACGATGAGGAACCTATTCAAAAGTCAAATACACCGGTGCATCACCCAAGGGTTCATCAAAGTGTTCAACGAGATCACCCTGTCGACAACATTCTTGGAGACATTAACAGGGGAGTATCCACTAGATCTCGTGTTGCTAATTTTTGTGAATTTTACTCCTTTGTGTCATCTCTTGAACCTCTCAAGGTAGATGAAGCTCTTCAAGATCCGGATTGGGTAATGGCAATGCAAGAGGAGTTGAACAACTTCGAGAGAAATCAAGTATGGAAGCTTGTCGAAAGACCCGAGCAAAACGTGATTGGAACCAAATGGGTGTTTCGGAACAAGCAAGACGAAAATGGAATTGTGACGAGAAACAAAGCCCGATTGGTTGCTCAAGGGTACACTCAAATCGAAGGTTTGGATTTCGATGAAACTTATGCTCCAAAGAGCTAGGCTTGAATCAATTCAATATTACTTGCCTTTGCTACTCACCACGATTTTAAGTTGTACCAAATGGACGTGAAAAGCGCATTCCTAAATGGACCTCTCTCCGAGATGGTCTACGTTGAGCAACCACCTGGCTTCGAAGATCCAAGTCATCCCGACCATGTCTACTTCCTACACAAGGTTTCTATGGACTCAAACAAGCACCGAGAGCGTGGTTTGAGTGTCTTCGTGATTTTCTTCTCGGTCAAGGGTTTGTAGTCGGAAAGGCCGACCCCACTCTCTTTACTAAAAATATTGATAATGACTTATTTGTTTGTCAAATTTATGTTGATGACATTATATTTGGATCTACTAATGAACACTTGTGCAAGGATTTTAGTAGAATCATGACTAAAAGGTTCGAGATGTCCATGATGGGCGAGTTGAAATTCTTCCTCGGCTTTCAAGTCAAACAACTCAAGGAAGGAACCTTCCTATGCCAAACCAAGTACATCAAGGACATGCTCAAGAAGTTTGGGATGGAGAACGCTGGCCGATCAAGACGCCAATGCAAGCTAATGGGCATCTAGACCTCGACAAAGAAGGTAAACCGGTTGTCCAAAAGGTATATCGCTCGATGATCGGTTCCCTACTTTACCTTTGTGCATCTAGGCCCGATATCATGCTTAGTGTTTGCATGTGTGCAAGATTTCAAGCCGCTCTAAAGAATGCCACATGGTGGCCGTAAGAGAATTCGAGATATTTAGTGCACACCCTCATTTCGCCTATGGTATCCTAAAGGTTCATCCTTTGAATTAGTTGGATATTCGATGCGGATTATGCCGGGATGTAAAGTGGATAGGAAGAGTACCTCGGTACTTGTCGGTTCTTGGTAGATCCCTAGTTTCTTGGTCCTCCAAGAAGCAAAATTCAGAGTCCTATCCACGGTACCGGTTGAATATATTGTCGTCGGAAGTTGTTATGCCCAATTACTTTGGATGAGACAAACTCTAAATGATTATGGCCTAACCTATAACCATGTTCCACTTTTGTGTGACAATGAGAGCGCCATAAAATTGCCAACAACCCCGCCCAACATTCTCGTACAAAGCATATTGATATTCGCCATCATTTCCTAAGAGACCATTCCATCAAAGGCGATATCGATATTCAACATGTGAGCACAAATGACCAACTAGCCGATATTTTCACCAAGCCTCTTGATGAGAAGAGATTCTCGTGAGTTGAGGTGTGGGCTAAATATTTTAGACTCTCTGAACTTGTCTTGAAAGATTGCACACTTAACATTATCTTGCTTGTTAGTTCCAACCAAAATGAATTTCAAAATCTCATTTTGTTTCTTTAAAATTGTTGGTATTGGTTCTTGATTCGAGTCGAGCCACTTGTGATCATAGCTCCTATTGCTTCTATGTTCGCGATCATAAGTGGGTAGACGGCAAAAAGTGTTCACAAGTCATTCCATCCTATCCCTCATATATCAACTCTCTTTGTGCCGGTGTTTTACTCATATCGGATGTTCGATATTTCTATCTGACTTTCCGATTTAGAATCTGCTCATATCGGATCGTCCGATATCTAGGTGATCGCACACATCGGAATGTCCGATGTCCTTATCTGACTATCCGATGTGGGGAGGTTTAATAGAAGCTTGAAGGGTTTTCCTTTTCCACTCGGTTATTTCCTCCAAAACTCATCGGGTTCTCTTCCTTCTGGCGATTTCAAGGCCCCGGAGATCACCCTCCTCATTCCAAGAGTCTTCCTCCGGATCTAATCTCTCTTGGCGAAGATCCTCATCTCCACTCAATTCTCCTCTTGGTTTTGATCTCGGGTAACCCTATTTCACCTTAGATCTAGGGCTTCTCATCCCCTTCGATCTTTGGTCTATCTTCTTTGGTTGATGAGTTCCTTTGTCCCTAGGAGCATATCCCACTTAATTTGTTGTAAAATGCGTGGTCTATCTTCAAGAAATCATGTTTTGCATTTTTCCGCAAATATCGGATTATCCGATAGTTGGCATCGGACTATCCGATTATTATCGACCGTGTCGACCCAAAATATCGGACTATCCGATGTTTCGTGAAATTGCAAAATTGTGAGTTTCTTTCCGCTTCCTTGTCCATCGTCTCAAGTTTCAGTATCATCTTTTCTAGATTATATCCATGGTCACGCATGATGACAAGGAGAGAAGAAAAGAGGCTCTCCACACCGATGCATCTGGCCAATTCAAGCGGAAGACTCGGCCGGCGGAGGACTAAAGCGTCGTGGTCGAGGCAATCCTCCGGCACCTCATCTTCTTTACGAGGAGGACGTGCTCGCTGTGGAGACCGCCCGCTGCCCAAATCTGCTGGGGCAAATCCAAGAAGCAAGTTGTCACGCATCCTAAGCAAAAAGGGGTTACCATTTCTGAGCGTGGACACGGTGCTGCCCCTCCTACCCGTCATCCTCCTACTCCAACTGGCAAGGGCAAAGGATCCTCCTCCAATGCTCCAACCGCAGATGACAAAGGAAAAGGTCCCGCTCCGGAAGAAGAAGAAGAAGATCTCCTCTACCCTTTGATGTCCAAGCCTACTCGTCGTTCAGATCTTGAAAGGGCGGTTGTCAACTACAAAGGGAAGCCTAAAGAATGCCACATGGTGGCCGTAAAAGAGAATTCTCGAGATATTTAGTGCACACCCTCATTTCGCCTATGGTATCCTAAAGGTTCATCCTTTGAATTAGTTGGATATTCCGATGCGGATTATGCCGGATGTAAAGTGGATAGGAAGAGTACCTCGGGTACTTGTCAGTTCCTTGGTAGATCCCTAGTTTCTTGGTCCTCCAAGAAGCAAAATTCAGTAGTCTCTATCCACGGTACCGGAAGTGAATATATTGCCGCCGGAAGTTGTTGCGCCCAATTACTTTGGATGAGACAAACTCTAAATGATTATGGCCTAACCTATAACCATGTTCCACTTTTGTGTGACAATGAGAGCGCCATAAAAATTGCCAACAACCCCGTCCAACATTCTCGTACAAAGCATATTGATATTCGCCATCATTTCCTAAGAGACCATTCCATCAAAGGCGATATCGATATTCAACATGTGAGCACAAATGACCAACTAGCCGATATTTTCACCAAGCCTCTTGATGAGAAGAGATTCTGTGAGTTGAGGTGTGGGCTAAATATTTTAGACTCTCGGAACTTGTCTTGAAAGATTGCACACTTAACATTATCTTGCTTGCTAGTTCCAACCAAAATGAATTTCAAAATCTCATTTTGTTTCTTTAAAATTGTTGGTATTGGTTCTTGATTCGAGTCGAGCCACTTGTGATCATAGCTCCTATTGCTTCTATGTTCGCTGATCATAAGTGGGTAGACGGCAAAAGTGTTCACAAGTCATTCCATCCTATCCCTCATATATCAACTCTCTTTGTGCTGGTGTTTTACTCATATCGGATGTTCCGATATTTCTATCGGACTTTCCGATTTCTGTAAATCTGCTCATATCGGACTGTCCGATATCTAGGTGATCGCACACATCGGAATGTCCGATGTCCTTATCGGACTATCCGATGTGGGGAGGTTTAATAGAAGCCCGAAGGGTTTTCCTTTTCCACTCGGTTATTTCCTCCAAAACTCATCGGGTTCTCTTCCTTCCTGGCGATTTCGGCGTCCGGAGATCACCCTCCTCATTCCAAGAGTCTTCCTCCGCGGATCTAATCTCTCTTGGCGAAGATCCTCATCTCCACTCAATTCTCCTCTTGGTTTTGATCTCAGGTAACCCTATTTCACCTTAGATCTAGGGCTTCTCATCCCCTTCGATCTTTGGTCTATCTTCTTTGGTTGATGAGTTCCCTTTGTCCCTAGGAGCATATCCCACGAATTTGTTGTAAAATGCGTGGTCTATCTTCAAGAAATCATGTTTTGCATTTTTCCCGCAAATATCGGATTATCCGATAGTTGGCATCGGACTATCCGATTATTATCGGACCGTCAGGCCAAAATATCGGACTATCCGATGTTTCGAGAAATTGCAAAATTGTGAGTTTCTTCCGTTTCCTTGTCCATCGTCTCAAGTTTCCAGTATCATCTTTTCTAGATTATATCCATGGTCACTTTGGCGATGACAAGGAGAGAAGATAAAGAGGGCTCTCCACACCGATGCATCTGGCCAATTCAAGCGGAAGACTCGGCCGGGGGAGGACTAAAGCGTCATTGGTCGAGGCAATCCTCCCACACCTCATCTTCTTTACGAGGAGGGCGTGCTCATTGTGGAGACCGCCATGGTTCCCAAATCTGGAGGGCAAATCCAAGAAGCAAGTTGTCACGCATCCTAAGCAAAAAGGGTTACCATTTACGGCGTGGACACGGTCTTGCCCTCCTACCACATCCTCCTACTCCAACTGGCAAGGGCAAAGGATCCTCCTCCAATGCTCCAACCGCAGATGACAAAGGAAAAGGTCCCGCTCCTAAGAAGAAGAAGAAGATCTCCTCTACCCTTTGATGTCCAAGCCTACTCGCTGTTCGAGATCTTGAAAGGGCGGTTGTCAACTACAAAGGAAGCCTTAAAGAATGCCACATGGTGGCCGTAAAGAGAATTCTCGAGATATTTAGTGCACACCCTCATTTCGCCTATGGTATCCTAAAGGTTCATCCTTTGAATTAGTTGGATATTCCGATGCGGATTATGCCGGATGTAAAGTGGATAGGAAGAGTACCTCGGGTACTTGTCAGTTCCTTGGTAGATCCCTAGTTTCTTGGTCCTCCAAGAAGCAAAATTCAGAGCCTCTATCCACAAGAAGTTGAATATATTGCCATAAAGTTGTTGCGCCAATTACTTTGGATGAGACAAACTCTAAATGATTATGGCCTAACCTATAACCATGTTCCACTTTTGTGTGACAATGAGAGCGCCATAAAAATTGCCAACAACCCCGTCCAACATTCTCGTACAAAGCATATTGATATTCGCCATCATTTCCTAAGAGACCATTCCATCAAAGGCGATATCGATATTCAACATGTGAGCACAAATGACCAACTAGCCGATATTTTCACCAAGCCTCTTGATGAGAAGAGATTCTGTGAGTTGAGGTGTGGGCTAAATATTTTAGACTCTCGGAACTTGTCTTGAAAGATTGCACACTTAACATTATCTTGCTTGCTAGTTCCAACCAAAATGAATTTCAAAATCTCATTTTGTTTCTTTAAAATTGTTGGTATTGGTTCTTGATTCGAGTCGAGCCACTTGTGATCATAGCTCCTATTGCTTCTATGTTCGCTGATCATAAGTGGGTAGACGGCAAAAGTGTTCACAAGTCATTCCATCCTATCCCTCATATATCAACTCTCTTTGTGCTGGTGTTTTACTCATATCGGATGTTCCGATATTTCTATCGGACTTTCCGATTTCTGTAAATCTGCTCATATCGGACTGTCCGATATCTAGGTGATCGCACACATCGGAATGTCCGATGTCCTTATCGGACTATCCGATGTGGGAGGTTTAATAGAAGCCCAAGGGTTTTCCTTTTCCACTCGGTTATTTCCTCCAAAACTCATCGGGTTCTCTTCCTTCTGGCGATTTCAAGTCAGGAGATCACCCTCCTCATTCCAAGAGTCTTCCTCCGCGGATCTAATCTCTCTTGGCGAAGATCCTCATCTCCACTCAATTCTCCTCTTGGTTTTGATCTCAGGTAACCCTATTTCACCTTAGATCTAGGGCTTCTCATCCCCTTCGATCTTTGGTCTATCTTCTTTGGTTGATGAGTTCCCTTTGTCCCTAGGAGCATATCCCACGAATTTGTTGTAAAATGCGTGGTCTATCTTCAAGAAATCATGTTTTGCATTTTTCCCGCAAATATCGGATTATCCGATAGTTGGCATCGGACTATCCGATTATTATCGGACTGTCCGACCCAAAATATCGGACTATCCGATGTTTCCAGGAAATTGCAAAATTGTGAGTTTCTTTCCGTTTCCCTTGTCCATCGTCTCAAGTTTCCGTATCATCTTTTCTAGATTATATCCATGGCTGCCGGCGATGACAAGGGAGAGAAGTTAAAGAGGGCTCTCCACACTGATGCATCTGGCCAATTCAAGCGGAAGACTCCGACCGGCGGGAGGACTAAGGCAGTCGCTGGTCGAGGCAATCCTCCGGTCACCTCATCTTCTTTACCTGAGGAGGGCGTGCTGTTGTGGAGACCGCCGTTGCCCCAAATCTGCTTTGAGGGCAAATCCAAGAAGCAAGTTATCACGCATCCTAAGCAAAAAGGGGTTACCATTTACGGCGTGGACACTTGGTCTGCCCTCTACCCGTCATCCTCCTACTCCAACTGGCAAGGGCAAAGGATCCTCCTCCAATGCTCCAACCGCAGATGACAAAGGAAAAGGTCCCGCTCCGGAAGAAGAAGAAGAAGATCTCCTCTACCCTTTGATGTCCAAGCCTACTCGTCGTTCAGATCTTGAAAGGGCGGTTGTCAACTACAAAGGGAAGCCTAAAGAATGCCACATGGTGGCCGTAAAGAGAATTCTGAGATATTTAGTGCACACCCCTCATTTCGGCCTATGGTATCCTAAAGGTTCATCCTTTGAATTAGTTGGATATTCCGATGCGGATTATGCCGGATGTAAAGTGGATAGGAAGAGTACCTCGGGTACTTGTCAGTTCCTTGGTAGATCCCTAGTTTCTTGGTCCTCCAAGAAGCAAAATTCAGAGCCTATCCACGGTAGAAGCTGAATATATTGTCACTTAAGTTGTTGCGCCCAATTACTTTGGATGAGACAAACTCTAAATGATTATGGCCTAACCTATAACCATGTTCCACTTTTGTGTGACAATGAGAGCGCCATAAAATTGCCAACAACCCGTCCAACATTCTCGTACAAAGCATATTGATATTCGCCATCATTTCCTAAGAGACCATTCCATCAAAGGCGATATCGATATTCAACATGTGAGCACAAATGACCAACTAGCGATATTTTCACCAAGCCTCTTGATGAGAAGAGATTCTGTGAGTTGAGGTGTGGGCTAAATATTTTAGACTCTCGAACTTGTCTTGAAAGATTGCACACTTAACATTATCTTGCTTGCTAGTTCCAACCAAAATGAATTTCAAAATCTCATTTTGTTTCTTTAAAATTGTTGGTATTGGTTCTTGATTCGAGTCGAGCCACTTGTGATCATAGCTCCTATTGCTTCTATGTTCACGATCATAAGTGGGTAGACGGCAAAAGTGTTCTAAGTCATTCCATCCTATCCCTCATATATCAACTCTCTTTGTCTTTGGTGTTTTACTCATATCGGATGTTAGATATTTCTATCTGACTTTCCGATTTACGTAAATCTGCTCATATCGGATGTCCGATATCTAGGTGATCGCACACATCGAATGTCCGATGTCATTATCGGACTATCCGATGTGGGGAGGTTTAATAGAAGCCCGAAGGGTTTTCCTTTTCCACTCGGTTATTTCCTCCAAAACTCATCGGGTTCTCTTCCTTCTGGCGATTTCAAGTCAGGAGATCACCCTCCTCATTCAAGAGTCTTCCTCATGGATCTAATCTCTCTTGGCGAAGATCCTCATCTCCACTCAATTCTCCTCTTGGTTTTGATCTCGGGTAACCCTATTTCACCTTAGATCTAGGGCTTCTCATCCCTTCGATCTTTGGTCTATCTTCTTTGGTTGATGAGTTCCTTTGTCCCTAGGAGCATATCCCACTAATTTGTTGTAAAATCGTGGTCTATCTTCAAGAAATCATGTTTTGCATTTTTCCTTAAATATCGGATTATCAGATAGTTGGCATCGGACTATCCGATTATTATCGGTTGTCAGGCCAAAATATCGGACTATCCGATGTTTCGTGAAATTGCAAAATTGTGAGTTTCTTTCCGTTTCCCTTGTCCATCGTCTCAAGTTTCAGTATCATCTTTTCTAGATTATATCCATGGTCACGCCATGATGACAAGGGAGAGAAGTTAAAGAGGGCTCTCCACTCTGATGCATCTGGCCAATTCAAGCGGAAGACTCCGACCGTGGAGGACTAAAGCGATCGTGGTCGAGGCAATCCTCCGGTCACCTCATCTTCTTTACGAGGAGGGCGTGCTGTTGTGGAGACCGCCAGTGCCCCAAATCTGCTTGGGGCAAATCCAAGAAACAAGTTGTCACGCATCCTAAGCAAAAAGGGTTACCATTTACGGCGTGGACACGGTCTGCCCTCCTACCGTCATCCTCCTACTCCAAGCGGCAAGGGCAAAGGATCCTCCTCCAATGCTCCAACCGCAGATGACAAAGGAAAAGGTCCCGCTCCGGAAGAAGAAGAAGATCTCCTCTACCCTTTGATGTCCAAGCCTACTCAAATCTGTTCGAGATCTTGAAAGGCGGTTGTCAACTACAAAGGAAGCCTAAAGAATGCCACATGGTGGCCGTAAAAGAATTCCGAGATATTTAGTGCACACCCTCATTTCGGCCTATGGTATCCTAAAGGTTCATCCTTTGAATTAGTTGGATATTCCGATGCGGATTATGCCGGATGTAAAGTGGATAGGAAGAGTACCTCGGGTACTTGTCAGTTCCTTGGTAGATCCCTAGTTTCTTGGTCCTCCAAGAAGCAAAATTCCGTAGCCCTATCCACAGCCGAAGCTGAATATATTGCCGCCGGAAGTTGTTGCGCCCAATTACTTTGGATGAGACAAACTCTAAATGATTATGGCCTAACCTATAACCATGTTCCACTTTTGTGTGACAATGAGGCGCCATAAAATTGCCAACAACCCCGTCCAACATTCTCGTACAAAGCATATTGATATTCGCCATCATTTCCTAAGAGACCATTCCATCAAAGGCGATATCGATATTCAACATGTGAGCACAAATGACCAACTAGCCGATATTTTCACCAAGCCTCTTGATGAGAAGAGATTCGTGAGTTGAGGTGTGGGCTAAATATTTTAGACTCTCGAACTTGTCTTGAAAGATTGCACACTTAACATTATCTTGCTTGCTAGTTCCAACCAAAATGAATTTCAAAATCTCATTTTGTTTCTTTAAAATTGTTGGTATTGGTTCTTGATTCGAGTCGAGCCACTTGTGATCATAGCTCCTATTGCTTCTATGTTCGTGATCATAAGTGGGTAGACGGCAAAAGTGTTCACAAGTCATTCCATCCTATCCTCATATATCAACTCTCTTTGTCTTTGGTGTTTTACTCATATCGGATGTTAGATATTTCTATCGGACTTTCGATTTACGTAAATCTGCTCATATCGGACCGTCCGATATCTAGGTGATCGCACATCGGAATGTCCGATGTCCTATCTGACTATCCGATGTGGGGAGGTTTAATAGAAGCCCGAAGGGTTTCCTTTTCCACTCGGTTATTTCCTCCAAAACTCATCGGGTTCTCTTCCTTCTGGCGATTTCAAGTCAGGAGATCACCCTCCTCATTCCAAGAGTCTTCCTCATGGATCTAATCTCTCTTGGCGAAGATCCTCATCTCCACTCAATTCTCCTCTTGGTTTTGATCTCGGGTAACCCTATTTCACCTTAGATCTAGGGCTTCTCATCCCTTCGATCTTTGGTCTATCTTCTTTGGTTGATGAGTTCCTTTGTCCCTAGGAGCATATCCCACTAATTTGTTGTAAAATCGTGGTCTATCTTCAAGAAATCATGTTTTGCATTTTTCCGCAAATATCGGATTATCCGATAGTTGGCATCGGACTATCCGATTATTATCGGACTGTCCGACCCAAAATATCGGACTATCCGATGTTTCCAGGAAATTGCAAAATTGTGAGTTTCTTTCCGTTTCCCTTGTCCATCGTCTCAAGTTTCCGTATCATCTTTTCTAGATTATATCCATGGCTGCCGGCGATGACAAGGGAGAGAAGTTAAAGAGGGCTCTCCACACTGATGCATCTGGCCAATTCAAGCGGAAGACTCGACCGGCGGGAGGACTAAGGCAGTCGCTGGTCGAGGCAATCCTCCGGTCACCTCATCTTCTTTACCTGAGGAGGATGTGCCTGTTGTGGAGACCGCCGTTGCCCCAAATCCTGCTGGGGGCAAATCCAAGAAGCAAGTTGTCACGCATCCTAAGCAAAAAGGGGTTACCATTTACGGCGTGGACACGGTCTTGCCCTCCTACCGTCATCCTCCTACTCTAGCGGCAAGGGCAAAGGATCCTCCTCCAATGCTCCAACCGCAGATGACAAAGGAAAAGGTCCTGCTCCGGAAGAAGAAGAAGATCTCCTCTACCCTTTGATGTCCAAGCCTACTCGTCGTTCAGATCTTGAAAGGGCGGTTGTCAACTACAAAGGGAAGTCTGGGTTGGTCGCCAAAGCGAGGGCATCTGATCCATATGTCAGTCGAAAGCGCTTCTCTTCAGACTTGCGTTTTTGGACCTTCTTCCAACAGGACTTTTATGAGACTGTCATTCTCCCTCGCAAGAATCCTGTCATTAGTATGCAGTGGGTTGATTGGGAGTATATGGAATCCTGTGCAGATCCAGTCTTTGATGAAGTGATTGAAGCCTGTGAAAGGCTTGGTATTAAACGCATCATGGGCATGAAGCAAGATTGGAATACTGAGGTCATTGCCCAATTTTATGCCACATTGCATGTCTCCAATGACACTATGACTTGGATGACCGAAGGGGAACAATACAGGATGTCAGTTGGTCGCTTTGGTACTCTGTTGGGGTTTAGAGCGGAAGATTGCATAGATAAGGATGACCTTCATAATAAACGCTCCTTGGTTGCAGACAATCTTAATGATCTATATATTGAAGATTCTGTTTTTGAGCCTGGCAACACAAAATCTGAAGCCTATGATTCTTTGCCAATGAGACTCCTTCGCAAGACCATCGCGCCTAAGGAAGGTGATGCATCCCACATTTTATCCTACACTCGTGATATTCGCATCGTATCTTTGCCGGTGGGCGACCATTTATGGTATCACTTTATCTCGGAATGAAATTCATGCCAACTCCTCGATCCCAAGCGCGGTTGTGGCTTTGCTCCTTACATCATGAGGGCAATTTTGGGGGTCTCCAAGGCGAAGTTTGAGTGTGATGCTAAGCACCTTGGGCTGCAGATCGAGCCCATCAAGACCGCTCCTCCTCACGTTCCTTCACCACAGGGGCCTTCAGGTCGACTCGCGCTCGCTCATTTGCTCTGCAAGATCTTCGCAGATCATCCCCTCCACCACCGACAGAGTCTTGAAGTACCTTGTCAAGATGGCGAAGAAGAACGCCAAGAGGCTTAAGTCCATCCAGCGTCATCTCAGCCTTCCCTGTTCCAGTGGCAGCGAGGACTCCACTGCGGATCCCTTCGACTCTCCGACTGTTGATGCTCCTTCCGATGACGATCCCGCCGCATCCGATGCTGAGTCCGAGAGCGAGGAGGAAGATTGATCGTTTCACCTGCTGTCCTTTTCTCCCTTTTTGGTGCCTTGATGCCAAAGGGGGAGAGAAAAGATATCATTTCTTCATTACTTCTGTTATGACTTATGAACACCGTTGCTTGGGTTGTTGGATGTTCTTTGATTTAACTTGGTGGATTTCCTTTGGTTGGTTTAATCTCTGAATGCTGTCGTTGTTAAACATTACCTTTTGCTTTGATATATCGTATACCTCAGTTCTGATGCTCGTTGCTGTTCTCATCATATTATTACTTTGTTGCAGCCATATGAATGTCAAGATATAGGGGGAGCTCCTCTTGAACTTCACCTCTAATTTGTGCTTTTTAATTCTATTTCGATTCTCTAATGCACACATTTAGGGGGAGCTCAATATATCTTGTCCAATCTCAAAATCATTATTCAATTATTTCAACCATGTCTTAATCGTGTTGTCATCAATCACCAAAAAGGGGGAGATTGAAAGTGCATCTAGGCCCCTAATTGTGTTTTGGATGATTAATGACAAGCGATTAAGGGACTAATGGCTTAAATGAGTGCTTGAGCGGTGTTTGTCCCAAAGGAAAGCATCTACGGAAAATGGTGACCCTCAAAAGTCAAATGAAGAACGGCGTCGACCTAGCGTAAACCTTTTATTCTTATTGAGTCAATAGGATCGCCAGTACTATCAAGAGGATGGGTATAGGTGCTCTAGAAATGATCTCTCGCTTTCGGATGAACATCCTTTACAAAACAAGCTGAAGTCACCAAGCACGACACTCACCTTGTTTTCATTTTGTCTTCGATAATATCGGATAGTCCGATAGTATCGGATTCTCCGGTGTGAGTGTGGGTGCTGTCTGGGAACTCTCGGGAAAAGTCGGATTGTCCGATATCTTATATCGGATCGTCCGATGTTGTTTGAAAAATTTTCTAAGTCTTTTCCTTGGATCTTCGGAAACATCGGAATATCCGATGGTAAATATCGGAACATCCGATGTACTCTGAAATTTTCTAAGTCCTGATGCGGAACTCTCGGGAAACATCGGACATTAGATGTTTAAGATCGAACATCCGATGTGGACTTAGAAAGATTTTGGAAGTTGTTGTTGCTTTGAAAAACTCTCGAAACATCGGAACATCCGATGTAAATCGGATAGTCCGATGTGTGCTCTTTCTCGGCAGCTTTTGAATTTTCGAGTGGAGTTGATCGGAAATTTGCTCGATCGGATATTAGATGTATGTTATCGGATAGTCCGATGTGAAGTCCGACACGAGACGTAGCGGCTCTTTTTTGTGTCTTGGCTATATATACCCCTCTCTCTCTCATTTAAGATACACCAACCAAACACTTTGAGCATTTACTTCACTCTTGCTATTCCTTTGCTCTCTTGCTCTCTCTTGTGTTATTCTTTGTGATATTTGTTGAGAGATTTGAGCAAGTGATTTTCTAGTGCATTGATTTCAAACCGAGAAAGTCCATTTGAGCACTAGGGTGATTTTCAAGAGTGGATCTACACTCCATTTATTACTCTTGGAGATTGAGGTCTCCTAGGCGGCTAGGAGTCACCAGTGAGCTCCGATCCTCGTGTGGGAAGCCGGGAGTTTGTGAAGGTCCGATTCCACCTCATGAGGAAAGGGATCAAGAAGTGAAACCGGTGAGTGCTTTGTGCAACACCGGGAGGATCGTGGTCGAAAGGGACCCAGGCTTTGTGCCTCCTCAACGGAGACGTAGGATCTCCTCAAAGATCCGAACTTCGGGAAAAATTGCTGCATCTCCTTGGTTTGTGAGTTTTCCATTTGTCCCCGTGTGCTCTTGACTTAATCTTTGGGGATTCTCGTATTTGGTAGCTACTTGCAGTAGATATTGGTTGATCTAGTACTCTGGTAGTTGCCTTAGCTCGAAATTTCATTTGGTAGAAATCTAGTCTCTCTAATTTCTCGGATCTACTTTTTAGGGTTTATTATGCTCGATCGGATAGTCAGGCACAGTAGTATCAGACGGTCAGAGCATAAATCGGATAGTCCGATATCAAAGTCGGATATTCCGATAATTTTGTTGCTAAATTAGTTTTAAATTTTATTACGCCTATTCACCCCCTCTAGGCGACTTTATCGATCCTTCACGACGAAGTCGGTGCTTCCAAAGCGGAAGGCTTCGGTGGGAGCGAAGGAAACGCAGTGATCTGTTTGGGTGGCGCCATCGACTCAGGAGGATGATCTTCGTTGCCCTACTTGGCGCGCTAACCGCCGATGGTTGTGGCAAACAATGAAGAAAAGGGAGTGGGGCAAGGCGGAAGATCTAAGTCTGATGGTAATGCAAGATACAAGGCAATTTTTTCCCAGGTTCGGGCTCTCCAATGGAGATAACACCCTAGTCCTACATTCGTTGTTTCTGGTGTGAGTGTTCTTGTTTACAAGCTCTCTACTACCGATGTCCCCCCCCTCTCCTCTAGGGTTCTTTCTCTCTATATACACTGGTGGAAGTGTCGCCGAACGGCCATTGGGGTTGTTGAGGCAGAAAGAAGAGAGGCGGTTAGGCAAGCGAGAAGACCGTCTCAGAGTGCTACCGACCAGCACGATAGCATGCGAGAAGCAACAATACAGCAGTGGGTGCGTGCGTTGTCTACCTACCCTTGTCGCTTTTCTTCCCGTCCTCTTTTGTCCGCACTGTTAAGACCTTCGAACCTCTTCCTTTGGCCAAAGCGGGCAGCCCACCCCATGGTACGATCTGTCAAGCCCATTAGCCGATACCTGCACCCATATGTTCCTGACTCCTAGCAACCCTTTTTTAAAAATAAGAAAATCAAAATTACGTTTAGATCCCTTCGCATTTCTATCCTAAAATAAATTCCACAGATTTATCGACGGTTCCTAGCAATCCACAGATTCACCCACGGCTCCTACCAACCCATTTTTTTAAAAGATAAACCAGAAAAAATGAAATTGCGCAAGCATATTTTTAGAAAAATCCCCCAGAGAAAACAAAAATATGTTGATATCCTCATACCTTTTTTCGTAGGTAACCGTGAAAGCATCTAGGCCCTTAACGGTTCAAGATTTGGTAATTAATGACAATCAAGATTAAAGGACTAATAATGTCTTTGTGAGAATAATGAAAGCAGGGTTGTCAAAATCCGAAGATCATAGAAGCAACAAGAAGATGAAAATGAAGAGCAATTATCATATGTGCAAGCAATGAAGGTATAAAAGCTTAAGGATATTTTTTCTTAGCCTTTTGCCGATCTTGGTGTTGAAGGAAAAATCGGGTTGTTAGGATAAATGCCGTATTATAAAGGGGGAGTTGATTAGTAAGTTTGAACCTCAAAAGTGCATCCAATATGGCTCAAGTTCGAAAACATTTCAGTCATGCTTTCAAAATCCTTTTAAGTTCATACCTCCTCTGTGTATCTGGCACTACCGGAGTGATAGGGCGGTAGTGCCGCACAGTCGGCACTACCGCTCCAACAATGGTGGTAGTTATTTCACAGAGGGCGGATTTTTCTTGTAGCCTCGTAGGCACTCTAGGATATTCTTCATTGTCTTGCCGGAGTCTGCTGGCGATGTCGACCACATACCAACAAAGAGTTTTTAACATAGGGTATGATCTTTTGAAGTAGTCGGCCGACACTACCGGAATGGTAGAGCGGTAGTTGCGGCACTACCGCACTAACAATGTCGGTAGCCTTTTAACAGAGCGCATGTTTTCGACTTATTCACGGCCGGCACTACCGACCCCCATAGCGGTAGTACCGGGCTTGGAGGGAATTTCCAAGAAAACGGCTACGTGTCAGTGCATTAATTGCTAAACTAGCCGTTGGCACCATGGGCGGCACTATCGGCCCCTAGAGGCGATAGTGCCGGGCCTGATGACTTTGCCTGATTAATTTATTGTGACGGCTAGTTTAAGTGTGGAGGGGTTATAAATACCCCTCACCTGTATTGAGGGCTGGTTGGTGACTCTATTGAATTCATTTAGAGTCCTAGCAAGTCTCTCCTCTCAAAAGAGTATTCAATTCTTGATTTTTGAGTTTAGAGAGGAAATTCGAGTGTAATTGTATTTGTTGAGCCATCTTGGAAGCACTCAAAGGTTTCAATCCAACATCAAGTCTATTACTCTTGGAGGTTGCCGCTTCCTAGACGGCTTGGAGGCAAGTGGTGCCGGTGACCTTCACAAAGAAGATTGTGTGAAGGTCCGATCGTTGTGAAGGCAAGGAGCTGGCCTACCCGGAGTGGGGAAGAGCTACCACGAATGATCGAGGAAGGCTCAAGCGAGTGGAGCCGGCTTGAAGAAGTTCAAGCCACCTCAACGTGAAGTAGAGGAGACCGGCAAGTCTCCGAGGCCACGGGATAAAAATTCTTGTGTCCATCCATTGTGGTTTGCATTTCTTATTTTATAGGGCTACTTTTCAATTCTATCAAATTGAATACCTTGCTTAGAATAATATAGTGCTTAGAGTACTTGATTAGAAGAGATAATTTAGTGATCATTAGAAATTGCTTGATATTAAAAGTGATAAAATTGTCATTTGTGCTTAGTGTTCTCTAAAACTTGTTTTAAGAGTAGATAATTTTAAAAACCTCCTATTCACCCCTATCTAGTCAGTTATCCTTGATCCTACAAACCGTCGAACCAAGTTTCGCACCACAGAAAGAGGACCTATGGTGCCACAAATTAGCCGATGGCTTCTGGCTAGCACATTTTTGAAAAACCCTAAGGAAAAATTGCCATTTATGTCCTCATACCTTTTTTCAGAAATATCCATCGGACCAGAATTCGGATGGCGTAGCGTCACGCAACCAAATTTAAAGAAATTACGTTTAGGTTCCTCGAAGGTTTCTAAAAAACCCACATATTCGCCGATGGCTTGTAGCAGTCCTTTTAAAAAAATTAAGAAAACCAAAATTACGGAAAAAAACAAAATTATGTTCGGACCAAGTTTCGCACCACACAAAGAGGACTCGTGGTGCCACAAATTCGTCGAAGGTTCTTGGTTAGCACATTTTGGAAAAAAAAGAGGAAAAATGAATCCCTATTTACGTTCTCATATATTTTTTTTTTCAGAAATATCCATCGAACCAAATTTCGGACAGCACAACATCGCGCGACCAAATTTTAAACTGCGCGTGACCCTTGTTACTTTTTTTCATATATAACCGTCGGACCAAATTTCACACGGCATAGCGTCGCGCAACCCTGACTAGTTAGTATACGTAGGAGGTACTAAGATCAATATCGAGTTTAAAGGGTGTAAGTCAAGTTATTTTCCTACGAAGGTGTACATGAATATTTAACATTTTTTAGGTGGTAACCGGAATTTTGAGTTGAAATTTCACGTTATTGATGTGGATGTGGAAACTCTTTTTTCCAAGTTGAAATTTAACATTATTGATGTGGAAATGGGAAATTTTGACTTAAAAGTTGACCTTCTTAAATCAAAGTGTGAAATTTGAGCTATGCTTCAATGTTTTCCCTCCCAACATAAATTACATAAGTTTTAAAATAAGCAAAAAGGTAAGTAAGCATCATTTAACTTTTATTCATACTTTTATATTTATACAACGGTTAGAAACAAAAGCATAAAAGCATAAAAGCAGCTCTCGTGAAATTTTGGGTTGAAACGTCTTGAATTCGAGTGGTTAGTCTTCAAGAAATTTGATTTGACGCAGAGCGAGTCGTTTTAGCTGTAGAAGGCAAAGCAGATACGCATCAAGCCCGGCCTAACACCAAATCACGGCTGCAGACGAAGTTGCAGATTCCAGAAATGACGCAAAATCGAAATTAACTTCCACCTCGGACCATCCATCTACCCAGGAAACGATCAATTGGGGAGAGAGTTCCAGAGCCAGTTTCCTCAAACCGATACGCAAGCCTGACAGCTACCTATAACTTCCGAGCACACAAACAATCACCAAACACGCAACGACTTCGCCTCGAGTCCCCACTCCCCAGCCCCAGGCTCCCGTGCCATCTTTGACTTCTTCTGATCGCGACACGATTTGCGGCAACATTATACAAAAACAATTTCACTTTACATGTATAATTTCACTATTTTTTAAAAACAATTCCAGTCCAGCATAAGTGTAAATTATACAAAAGAAATGTGTATGCCCCTAATCTTGCCATCTTGCAGCAACATCCGCATTGATCTTATCTTTGCAGGAGCCATATTTGCTTGCCATCTAGTGTTCTATTTACAAGACCACCACTACCCATCGCCTTAATTAACTGAGCAAATGAAGCATGTGCACACTAGTAGGCAATAGCTGAGCTGAGCTAACTACCAATTAAAGAATAACACAGACACGCATGGTCTTCGGCGCTACTGCATGCGTGCATTGCACATATACCTTCGCGACTAAACAATTCGCTAATCTACGAACCACGAAGCGGCGTGTCGGCGTCTGTCACTGCTGCGACTGGCCGGCGGAGGGGCATCGGCGGAAGCCATGTCGTGCTTGTGCGGCCAGAGAATGAGGCTGTAGGGCGGGAAGCAGCAATCGCACTGCCTGGGACACCGCTGCGGCCACTCGCCCGCGGGCATCTGCTCCTCCGCGTCGGCGGCGGCGGCGTCCTCGGTCGGCGCGGCGGCGTCTCGGAGCGGGCCCCAGCACTCGACGCGGTTGAAGCGGTGGAGGTTGGATTGGAAGTAGACCCACACCGTGGCCTCCTCCAGCTCCGGGTGCCGGCTGAACAGGTTGCCGTCGCCGTGCACGAACGCCTTCAGAACCTGCCCGGCCAGAAGCAGTCAGACGCTAGAACTGAGGATAGGATGGCGTACACATCATCGCCATTCATTATTTCCAATCCAATAGGTTATATTAATTAGAATTTATTTATATTACAACGTAATAGAGTATTTAAAAATATTCGATTAAATCTGATTTCTACCACCAGTATAATGGGTCGTACAATTTCTCAAATTATAAAACACAATGATTCTGTTTGATCACGCAGCTCACACGATGCAAACCATGTTACTGTTAATGATGTAAAAAAATGAATAATCGAGTTGTGGTCCAAAACTCCTTTTTTAAGGCAAAAGGAAAAGGTGTGGTCCAGGGATTAATGGGGCCGCTGATACGTTTATGTGATCTGTACGTACACACACGTACCACGGGGAGCTCCTTGCGGAAGATGTAGTAGCGCAGGCCGGCGATGAGGTCGAGGAGGAAGTGGCCGCCGGAGATGTGGCAGTGGACGTGCAGCGACATCCTGCCCTGCACCTTCTTCCACTCGGCCACCACCTCGTCGCGCTGCAGCTTGTTGTACCACCCCTGCAGCTGCGCGCTGTTGATTGTTTGCGACACGGCCAGCGTCAGCCTCGCCGTCACGTCGCTGTGCGTGAGCGTGTACGTCCGCGGCAGCTTCCCCGGGTGCTTCTCCTCGTCCACCCCCAGGAACAGCACCTTCAGCTTCGACGCCTCGAAGATCGCCGGCCCGAACAGCCTCGCCGTCTTTATGGGAAAAAACAGAGCATGCACCCCACCAATTCGTCAGCTCACCACGCACGGCCAAAAAAAATTCGTACAAGAGACGGACAGGAATGGATGGTTAATTTACCGGCACGGCGAATCGCCGCCGCCGCGCGTCCTTGGGCCGCCGCCCGAACACGACGACCGATCCCGCGGCGTGCAGCTGCTGCTTCTTGAGGTGGGAGATCGGAAGGAGGGACATGGCAGAAGCAGCAGCGGAAGTGGTAGCAGCTGCCATGTTTGCTTCCCTTCTTCTCCTTGGAAGTTGGAACCAACCAAAACTAGCAGCCGGTAGGTCAGGGCCAAGAAAGAAAGCTAGCAGCAAACTACCCGCAGAAGCAGGAGCTCGCTCGCCCGCTCGTTCGCCGGCTAATTAATCCTCGGCAAAGCAGGACGAGTATTGCACGCCTCAACCGGACGAAACGATCAAAATTAACTAGCTGCCTAGGAGAGGCAGGTAGGCGAATCTGCAGTACAGATAAGAGGAGCGTTTGGTTTGGTTTGGTCGCTTCCCGATTCTCTCCTACTGCTGATTAGCTTGTCGGTCAGTTTGGCGCTCCAGTTATAAGAGCGGTAGGGGACAAGGAAAAGGTGTGCATGCACAGTAGGCGGTGGTGGTGGAGTGAGGGGTCGGGAAACGTCGCGGTTGTGTGCGCAGGCGGGCAAGCTCTCCGGATTCTCTCCTCTCGGCTCGGCTCGGAGCGCAGGGCAGGGAAAAAGCGGCAACCTATGGCGTGTGGGCAAGATTCCAAATCTGGTTTTCGGTTAAAATTTTGAAGGTGATTGGAATTTGAAATTATACTAAGGTCTTAAAATTTTGAATAAATTCTAGATAAAATACAAAAACAAAAATTTTAATCCGGATTTTTTGCACCAAAATTTCGCCTAGAATTGCTGAAATCTTGGTGAGATTTGCTAAGATTTTGCTGAAATTGAACCAAGTGAAAAATAATTCAAACGACGTAACACATTAGTAATTTTGCCACAAAAATTTCAATTGATTATCAAGCTTGAGAAATTTTTAAAAATTTGAAGTGCTACTATTCTGATAAAATGCTGACAGACAAATTTGAATTGAATGAAAAATGAAACAAACCACATTAGATTTTTTTTAATTTTTCATGCATGATACTGATGCATCACTAATGTTCCCATAAATGTTTTAATCGATGATCAAGCTTCATGAATTTTTAAAAATTTGGATAATACTACTGTCCTGATAAAAGCCTTACCAGCTTTTTGTAGATGGTCCTGATATATCATCAATGTTTCTATAAAATTTTCAAATAATAATCAAGCTTTACAAATTTTCAAAAATATATAGATTTGCTACGTCCTGATAAAAGCTTAATGATCAGTATATAGATTTGCTTGAGCAACCAAAAAAAGGTTAAAATTTTTGAAACTTTTAAAGAAGGGTGCTGAGATAATTCTTAAGCTCTCTTAAAAATTTTGGATCATGATCACACAACAGTAAATTTATAAAATTCTTATAATAATATCGTAACATTTCTGTTTCATTTTTTTTGAAAGATAACAAATAAAGTTCAATGCATCCATAGATTTGATTGAGCGAACAAATAAAGTTTTTTTTGAAAATTTTAGAGAAGAGTTATTAGGCAATGCTTTAGCACTATTAAAAATTTTGAATCATAATCACACTCAAATAAATTTATAAAATTCTAACAAGGTTATTGTCTTAGTTATATTCATTCTATTTTTGATTTTTAAGGATAACAGATGAAGTTAAATTATTTAAAAAAAATTATGCATGATCCTACACTTCTAGATATGCATCATAATTTTTTTAGAGTATGATTAAGCTTGTACAATTTTCTAAAATCTGATAATATTTTTGCCAAAATTTTAAAACATCTCAAAAATTCGGTTTTTCAATATATTTCATAGAAGATGACTTTCTTAAGAGTTATTGTGCCAATTCTGGTAAAAAAAAGTCAAATTACACGAGATTTGACGAGAGATTACTATAGCAATTTATTTTTAAATTTTTTTATTCAACTAGAATCTAAGATATTATCCCCGCCCGGAATATGAAATCTCACTGGTTTTTGAAACCTTGCATGTGGGAGTCAGAAGATATCACGGCGTGTACAATGGATATAATGTCACCGTATATAAGTTCGGCTACAAGGAATTTTATTTACACAGTGAAAAGAGAGAGGGTAGCTGTCTCTTATGTGTATGAATTTATCCTATGTGAATAACGCAAATACCATTGTATAAGTTATTATCTATAACAGTTTTGTATATGTAATAATTAAAAGACCGTGGGTGATTTATATATACAAGTTTAACAGATAGATTATTATAGAAGTAATAGTATTTAATTTTGTTTTGATATAGAAGAGCATATTGGCAGAGATAAATGGTCTAGTCACCATGCGATATATGGTGTTTTGGTCTTAAGCGAGTCCTAGCAGTTGGACGTTCGATCATTGTTCATTTTTGTCGGACGTTGTTTTCAATATTTTTTTCACGTTTGTAACATTTTTTCAACGTGTACAACATTTTTTTTAACATATGCAATATTTTTTCGCACCAACATTTCTACTGTCATCGAAGGAAAAAATATTACGCACGTAGAAAAAAAAATATTACATATATAGAAAAAAATATTGTAAGTGAGAAAAATCGAAGGTCTGAACACAAGCTATTCCTGTGGTCTTAACTGTTTTGTTGTCAGCATGAATCCTATCTTATGTCGCACGCTCTGTGTACAACTGTACATGTCCTACGTACCTTGATTAGCCTGGGGCTTCCATTGCAGCACGGTATTCTGATTGATTGGAGTGACGCGTTGACATAGTTTGCAAGATATTTTCGGTGAAGTTACTGTTCCATACACGACTCCAGTTGTACATGGCGTAACAATACCGCACGGTACTGCTGCCTAATAGAGGTTAGTCACGTATATTGACTGAATCCGTGCACTACTACGAGTTCGTATAATGGTCTGTTTGGTAGAGCTCTAGATTTCAATTTTATCTGAGATCTGAAACTTGTTAGCTAAAATAAAGTGAATTAAGTTTATATTTTTATCTAAAATGTAAACAAGATGACCTATCTAAACACTCTTAATATACTCACAGCTCCAAATTCACGAATCTGGTAAAACTGAAAATGAATCTAGAAAAACTGAATCTCTATTAAACAAACCCTAAAATGCAAGCAAGGACGTAGAATCTGTCTCTCTCCTTCTCTCTGTGTCTGTGACAAGCATTCGTCACACTAACCCCTGCCCACATACGGCCACACGTAGGTCGGAAGAAAGGAGAGTAGAAGACTCGTGTGTTATCTGCTATTCTGCTTCCCACCTATCGTTCGACAGATGAGATGAGCTGTAGATAAATTCAATCAGCTGCAACTTTATCCATTTTATTTCTCTGTGAAACACGCCAAAAAAAAAACTTTCGCAAAATTTACACACGAGACTCCAAGAGAGCACTTATCTATTCTATGTAGTTGCAAGGATAATTTTCAGAAGAAAAAATGGTTACTACGAATACAACAGTTTTGGCTTCCGGGGCTGGACGAATCGGGCAACGTGGATGAGCGTGTGAAGTTACGTTCTTGTGATTTGTGATGCGTACAAGGCACAACAACGTGCGGAGGATTGGCCGCTGGATATTTTTAAATATATATTTTTTAAAAAAATCTAAAAATAAAAATTACAAAAATACGTCCCTGTTTTCTGCCATTGATTCATTTGACGGCATTTGATAACAGAAACCTCAGCCGACAGAACAGATAAATCCAAATCAAAACAATCTATCCACCAATTAAATCGAAGATAAAATAGACATCTGTTGTCAATTGAATATGTGTCACCAAATGAATTGAATTGACGACATGTGCATATTTTTTAAGAAAATTTCGAAATATTATCTTTAAAAATTATTAAAAAAAATGATTGGGCGCTCGTGCTGGTCTTCCGGCACGCGCTTTTGAGCTGGGGCACGCTGCCTCGCCGGTCGCCGCGCGATGGCGATCCAGCTCTCGCCGACACGTACGTTGCGGGCTTGCGGGCACGTAGCTCGCTCTCGTCCTGGCACGCGCGTAACACGTGTTTAGCCCCTGGCGTCTCGCCCAGAACGCGCGGGCGCTTCTGGGTAACTCCGGGCGGGCGGTCGGTCGCGGTCGGAACAACAGCGGTTTGAACGAGTTGGGTCCATCCAGATTCCAGGAGATGGGGCAGAGCTAGGTCCCTGGTCGAAGCTTGGAAGAGTTCGGTCTGGCTCATCGACCGTGCAACTTGCTAGTTGGTTCTACATACGATGAAACTCAAGTTAATTAGACATAGCGAGTTTTGTTCAAACAAGTAATCAGTTTTGTCACTTTGTGTGGAAACTCCCAGGCTTACCTATCCTTAAACCCTGTTTGCAACAGGAAAACTCTTCCTAATCTAGTACATTTCTGCGTTGGCCTTAGTCTTGATTGAGAGGTGTTTTTATATTTTTTTACAGTTACACAAATATTAAAGCATAAATAAATAATAGATGATGATTACTAACCTCTTCGCTTACTTTAAGATTTGCATAACTTGTATTAGAAGAAAAAGTATTGAAACAATTGCTTTTTTTCTCCCTTCCCTTTTGAGGGGCTAGCTTTACCTCGAGTTTTTGGTGAGTGCAGTCTTCGTCGAGACTCGAAAGCAGAATAAGTCGCAGTAAGAGCATCTCCAATAGATTCCAATATTTAGACTTCCAATATTCTTAGATTGGGACCTTCCCAAAATTTTGGGTCTACAAAATACCTTGTTCTCCAACAGATTCTATATTTTCTCCCAAAACACCTTTGAATTGGTCCGTGGGCCATCTGGTATGAATAATGTTGATTGGGAGCGGGAGACGAGCGCATAAAAATGAGAGTCGAGTCTTTGTTTTTAGGCGTGCCAAATTTGAGGAGCTAGAAAGAGAACTGCTGAAGATTTTTTTGCAATCAGCTCAAAATCAGATTTTGGGAATGTATTTTAGGCACTGTTGGAGATGCTCTAACCAGCTTGGTTTTGGTGGCTTATATGTACTTCTAAAAAACTTGAAGCAACTTAGAAGCTGCCTAACCAGGGTATTTTCTTTTGACAGTAAGCCGCATCGGGCCAAATTTGAAATTTACTTTGTTGACAAATTAACGACAATCCATCGAATTCATGACAACTATGCTTCAGTTCTACTCATTTTCAAACGATGAACGATGTATGTAACACGTTTCTTTCGTGCCTGCGGGCAGCGTTTGAACTAAAGAAACCAAAGATACGATGGAGTTGGATGTAACGTACGAACCCCACGATTTCGGACGCTAGTGGAGCACTCGATCCAAATCAGTACAGCCAGATTGCAATACATAAGAAGTTATGAGACTTTGAAACGTTCTCTCTCCCTATAAATTAAGGCGAATACTAGCAATCGGACGTTTGATTACTATTCATTTCGTCGGACATTTTTTGTAACATTTTGTTGCTACGTGTGCAACATTTTTTTCCAACATGTACAACATTTTTTCATGTGTGCAACATTCCTTTCGCACCCCTATTTTTACTGTTGTCGAAGAAAAATGCTGTATACGTAGGAAAAAAATGTTGCATACGTAGTAAAAAAAATGTTTAAACGTGTCCGAAAAAATCAGACGTTTGAACATAAGTCATTTCGATAAATTAATCCTAAGAGTTTGCAAAAAATACTAGTTTTGAAGGCGATGTTAATTGCTACGGTTCAATACCATCTGCCAAGTGCCAAGCATTTACCAAAGACATACTGTATATACTGCGGTGAACACCCATGGGCCACATGGCAAGCAGGTCGATGAGAAGGGAGCTCCGGAGCTGGAAGTCGTTGGCATTTATCGCTTACGGATCAATGGATGACGCTTTCTCAAGAATTGATATTGACAACGGAATTGCTAAGATCACTCAGGTATAAGTTTATATGTATGTTCTCTTCTCTGTTGCCATGTATATTTTGCACCGTCAGATGCGTCTTCGAGATCTGCGCTCTGGCAGCGACTGCTTCTCCGGTGAGCTTCGTGGTTGTTTATGGTTAGGGCTCACAGAACTTCCGCCGTTAGATTTCGGTGGACAGGGGAGGCCACAATGCACCGAGATGGCGGTGGGCAAGGAAATCATCAGTTTTTTTATCCTGTGCATTATATATATATATATATATATATATATATATATATATATATATATATATATAATGAAGGCCGTATATTCCCATACCTCCGTCCCTTCATTTACTTCCTGTGATGCGTAGTACTAACGGGACGCATGCACGTGCATAACAGCTCCCGTTAACAGCACCTGAATTTCAAAGCTAATTGGGTAGGATCACGTGGGAGTACATACTCTCAAGAGTATGAAACTATTATATATATATATATATATATATATATATATATATATATATAGCAAAGTTAGCATCATTCCATATGTCATTATAAAAATAGTTTTATTTCTAATCTTTTAACGCTTTTATGGTTAAAGATAGAGCTACCAATTGGTTTAAATCTATAATTACGTAGCGGCTGTGAGTAGGCCCATATTTGGGGCCTGACATTTGACCGACTCATCGATTGCTGGGCAACCGTGTAGGGATTGCAGTGGATCAGTACGGTGACGGTGATGTGATATGGTGGGTACCATTCTCAAAACTTTCACTAGGTGATCGAGACGTTGCGCATCCAAGTGTTTTTTCACGAAAGTAATGAAACAGCAGGAGAGGAGAGCTGCCATCTATCGAAAGTCGAAAGAACAGGCCTATTTAACGAGTTTCAGATTTCAATTTTACTTTACATCTGAAATTTATAGGTTAAAATAAAGTGAATTAAGTTTATACTTTTAGCCTAAAATATAAACAAGATGACTCACTTAAACACTCTTAATATACTCATAGCTCCAGCTCCATAAATTTCTAAAGCTAGGAATACATTACTCCACCAACTTCATAGATTCTGATAGAGCAGGAGCTGTGCCAAACACCCCATATGTTACACTAACAGAGCGGCACGCCATGTCTTGAGTGTTCCTGAACGAAACATGGCAGGCAGAGGGTACTACTTGAAACAAAGCACAGAGAACTTAATGTTGAAGTGTAAGTAAATTGTTCACCTTTCCTCATCAGGTTAAGTTTTTGAGTGAACTGGTTGGTGCATGTAACTCAATATGGTATCAGAGTCAAGAGGTCTCGAGTTCAAGACTCTGTTGGCGCAATTAAAAATAATAATTACAACCCACTTCTATTCCACGTCCTAAGCCAGAGAGAGTCTGTACGTGAGGGGAAGTTAAATTGGTTGGTGCATACATCTTAATACTTAAGCTGCAATGAAACTAACCGGCCTCCACTCGCCACTTTTAAAAAGCTTTTAGGTCTCTTTGGGACAGATCATGGAATGCAGATTCATCTTGGGAGAATTAGGAGGGTGATAGCTTCCACTCCTATAATTAAAATCAAAATTTGTACATAAAATCAGAAACTATTACACACCTAATTATATCATAATCCAAAATATGTTGTATAAATTGTGATAATAAGAGCAAGAATATACTGCTAATCCCAATTAACAATATGAAGAACATTACATAATTCAACAACACCAAAATTGACAAAATCAATGAGATAAAGCATGTCATAAGTTTAGTGTCAATTACATGCTGAACCATGTCTACAAAAACTAATTAAAATATGGTTTGATGATTTGTGCTCTTAGAAATTGGGCATGTTTAAATATTAGATCTTCAACCTCAATCACAAATAGGCTAAACAATTAATTAAGCAAGTTAGGTCTCGAAACCTTACCTTCCTAACATGCACAATGATGTATTGATAACAAAGTTAACTGTTCAATTATTCTAAGATCAAATTATGTTCAGATTAGCCTACAATTAACTAGCAAACTGAACCAAGAAAAATGTTAAGATCAGTAGCTAAATAACAAACCAATCGCACCAGGTGAATACATTCAGATCAATAGCTAAATAACATACCAACCGAATCAACACAGAGTGTTCAGATCAGCAGTTAGCTAATATACCGATCGAACCAACTGAGCTTAGTTTATACAATTGAATAGCCTCAAACAGAAAGCAATTGAAAATAATTGCAAATATTGAATGATGTCCAGGCTATAGCAAAACAGTAATATGAATCGGTAATCTCTAGCATGCAAGTCCACCAGTTCAAGACCTAACTCACAAGATTAACTGTCACATTCATCAATTGACTCATTATCATCATTGAGCAATTTAGGCATAAAAAATGAGAACAATATGGAAGTATACTCACAAAGGAACAAGTATTCAAAACTTGTTCAGAAGATAAGCAGAGCATAGCTGACTACTGCTATCCCAAAAATCCAACAATTGCTTTTTGTGCCACAGAATACATGGCCTGGAAGACGGAGATATGATGTCATCTCCACACCAGTGACACACAAAGTGCAGAGGCAAGCCTCTATAATCAGTTGCACAAGTTAAATCGCCAACTTACAGCATTTTTTGATTCAAGCACAATCCGCTCATTGAAGCTCAAATTACTTCTGAACTCAAGAGCACAAAGCACATGGAGTCAACACAAGACCACCGCACAAGAAAAGCTCTAGTCTCCACAAACCCTAGAGCCTTCCTGCACCAAAGTCAAGCACAACCACAAAGGTGCAAGAAAGCTCAAACCAAGACTCCACCACCAGGAATCAACTCAAGAGCTCACCTCGCACCAGCGACTCATTGGCCAGAACTAAAAATCGAAAGCAAAAGATGGAAATTTGAGAGGAAATAAGTATTGAGAAGATCTGCAACTTAAGATGAATAAGCCGAGGCAAGATCAGGGATTAAAATTTTGACAAAATTCGGCGAAATTTTGGATTTCGGGACTGGGTGAATTCTGGTGTACCGGCCGAATTTGAAATTTTGCTACAGTAATTTCAGACATTTCGATGAAATTTCGAGTTTTGAAACCGGATTTTGATGTTTTAGGGCTGAATTTGACTGGAATTAGTCCAATAACCCTTAAGAAAGTCATCTTACATGAAAATTTGTTGAAAAACTAATTTTTTGAGACATTTTAAAATTTGGGTAGAAACACCATCAGATTTTTAAAAATTGTACAAATTTGATAATAATCTGAAAAATTTATGGTACTGTATTTAGTAATGTAGGATAATATATAAAATTTTAAAAATAATTTAACTTCATTTGTTATCTTTAAAAATCAAAAACAGAATGGACATAATAGGGATAGTAAATTTGTTAGATTTTTCTAAATTTTCTCGAGTGTGATTATGATCTAAAATTTTTATTAAAGATTAAGAATTGCCTCAGTACCATTTTATAAAATTTTCAAAAAATTTAAACTTTTTTTTGTCAATAAAATCTATAAAACCATTGAACTTCATTTGTTATACTATATTGCAAAAACCAAAAGAGAAAGAACATAAATGCTACTGTGCCTCGTAAGAATTTTATAAATTCATTGGAGTGTGATCATGATTCAAAATTTTCATTAGATCTTAAAAACTTCCTTATCACTCTTCTGTAAAATTTTCACAAATTTTAAATCTTCTTTTATCACTAAAGCAAATCTATGTATTGATTATCAGGTTTTTATCAGAATGTATCACTGTCAGAATTTTTGGAACATCTTCAAGCATGATAATCATATGAAACTTTTATAAAAACATTAGTGATACATCAGGACCTTCCACCAAAATTTTCCAATATGGTTTGAACTATTTTTCATTCCGTTCAAATTTGTCGGTAAGATTTTTATCAGGATAGTAGCACTATCCAAATTTTTAAAAATTCTTGAATCTTGATTACCAACCAAAAATTTTATGGAAACATTAGTGATTCATCAGCATCATGCAAAAAAAAGTTCAAAATTTTCTAACGTCGTTTGTACTATTTTTCATCCAATTCAAGCTTGCCAGTCAACGTTTTATCTGGATAATACCAATATTTGAATTTTTAAAAATTCCAAGAACTGATAATCACTTGAAAATTTTGTGAGAACATCTCTAATGTGTCAGGAACTTTCAAAAAAATTTAAATTTTTTCGACATCGTTTGGACCAATTTTTGATCAGTCCAATTTTGCCAAAATTTTGAGAATTTTGGCCGAAATTTTGGAAATCTCGAAATTTTGGTAGCAAAAAAAGCTATATTTGAATTTTTCTTTTTGAATTTTGAACGGATTTCATTCGAAATTTCGCCGAAATTTCGGATTTCGGCCGTGGACGAAATTTTGTTCAAAACGAAATTTTATTCCTTGGGCAAGATGTAGGCGTAGAGGAGGAGCTCCAGGCCGACGAACTCGCTCACGCACGCAACGGCCGCCCAGCTCCCTCGCACGTGGCGCGAGCATCACGGCATGGCCGCGCAGCACACGAATAGAATCAGGAGAGGAGAGCCGCTCATCTCCTCTACTCCCTGCTTTCTTATTCCTTTATGCCCTAATGGGCTGGCGGCGCAGCCCAAATGACTCACGGGCCGGCCCAAGGGCCATCCTCCAAACCCCAAGATTTCACAGCATAATCTATATTCCCATAATCTGTCCCAAGGGGCCTTCGAGCTCCAACAGTCCCGCCCCTGTCCAGAGGCGCGCTTCCCCCTTTTATCGATGATCGCCGCGACTCCGTTAGATATCGAAGATTCGTGTTAAGAAACTCTACGGTTGCGCCCCTTCCACAATTCCCAGAATGCCATCAGCATTATGACTTTATGAGCTAGCTCTTTGATTCCACTCGGTGTTCCTTTTCCATTTGCTTCCAATAGTTCGACCTATCCAGAAAAATTGTCGGCCTACGAATGTGGTTCCGATCCCTCCGGTGATGCCAGAAGTCGTTTCGATATGTGATTTTTATCTTGTTCCTATTTTATGCTGCGCAACTATCATATATATTGCATACAAACCTAATTATGAGTTATGTGAAATGACGTAATTATGATTTATGTGAAATAGACACGTTATTTTTTGGGCACAACTTGAACAGCTGGTTTCCAAGACAGCATTATTCTTTGCGCAATCCCTTACTTGAGAGTCACCAGCACAAATTGATCAAAGCGATAGCCAACTCAAGCGTCCACTGCACATAGGGGGTACTCGAGCAGCGGCACGTCCACGCCGCCACCGCCGCCCGCCGCGGCCTCCATGCTTAGCCCGACGGCGACATCGCACCTCACGTACAGGTCGCGCCACCGCTACTGAACGGCCCGGTCTTGTACCTGACCTGGCCCATGACGACGAGCCGGAGCTGCACGCGCCGCGCCGCGCAGTCCGCAGCCAGCGCGCCCACCGTGTCCGGTGAAACCGGCACGGCGGTGCCGCCGAGAAGCGGCGACAGCGCCACGTCCGCGCTGCGGTCCTGAACCACAGTTGGGAGCTGCGCGGGCTGCGTCACCAGCTCCCCGCGGTATGTCACGTAGCCGACGAGCCCGCCGTAGAGCACGGTGGCGCGGTCGCTGGGGTTGTGCAGCAGCAGCGTGAACTGCATGCTCGAGGAGAGCGCGTACGGCGGCGCCGAGGACGAATTACCGGCGTTGGCGAGGCGGTAGACCGCGGCCCGCGCCACAGAGGCCTGCGGCTTAAGCGGGCGGTAGACGAGGAAGAGCACGAGCGCGGCGACGCCAGCGATGGCGGGGACGAGGAGGGCGGCTACGAGGAGGCGCCTGCCGCGGCGGCGCGCGCCGTGGACCTCGCAGAGCTGCCTCTTGGATGTCTCCATATGGTTGTTGCACCAAGGTTTGGCTTTTGTTCGGGGCTTTATGGCGTTTCGGCATATCGCTCTGTCCTGCTAGCTTTGGTGTTTCGTACACAGCATTGCAGTAGTCTGATCGGCCGTAGGAGAGACAAGAAATTATCTATATGTTAAGATATCTCTGACAAGGGCTATAGCTCAGTTCGGTAGAGCAACTCGCTTACACGTGCGCCAATGCTTTTCAAGGGAGCTTATTATGCAATGAACATAATTGATCTTATTGCAAAATCAATGTCTTACTTCATGGATTCGAGAGAATAGGAGAACAGTAGCCTGACAAACAGTCGGTTCAGTCCGATCGAAGGACCTCGCGTCCGTCCAACGTGACTTCATCCGTCCGATCAAAACGCTCGATTAACAGCGATAAACGTCGTTGCTTTGGTTCTCCGCTTAATATAACGTGCGGCTCGACCGATCCGAGCGAGCCGAGCGAGGCGAGACGCCGCACGACGCGAGGCTAGCTCTGAATATTCTTGCGACGCGAGGCTACTCTGAATTCTTGCGAGGCGGAGGCGGCGAAGCGAAGAACTCGTAGCCGTCCTCCAACCACGACCAGGGCGAAGGTGCAGAGGCGCCGGCGGCGGGGCCAATCGTGAAGGGGGGAAGGCGCCACGAAGAGAGGCAGAGCGACGCGAACACACGCAGCACCTCACCGTGCTGCCGCTGGACGTCACCGACGAAACCACCATAGAGGTATGCTGTCATAGCCTCTTCTTCTTACATGGATTGCTAACTGTACCTGGATTGTACTGGTTCTTGCCTGGTGTTGATCGGCAGCGTTGTGAGCAGTGGGTTTTTTAGTATTCAGAATGATGACAAGAAACGCTCCTAAATGAACTGAGCGTTGTGAGCTGTAGCTTGTCTATCTAATTTTGACCTTGACGTTCTTGACTATCCAATTCTGAATTTCTTCTATTACCTTGTCCGTGTGATTTCTGCAAAGCATGCAGTTTGTTCGCTTCGCCGCCTCCGCAAGGATCGAGTCGTCTGTGATCGTAGAGAACTTCTGCTAGTCTCTGTTGTTTTCTACAAATTGATGAATCTGGTCAACTTGGGGAAACTCACATTACATACAAGTCAATGGTCGTCACACGCATGTACGTATCCTTGGAACTAATTGCTGTTTGTTTCAGCATAATGCAGATCGATGGAACCTGAAGAAGGAAAGCTCCAAGAAGCAAGGACTCTATCAATAGCTTGTCTCATATTGTCCACAGGACATGTGTCATCAGTGGCAAACATTCCGTAATTTCCATGTAGTTAGAAATGAACTGGAAAAATCTGAATTTAATCTGCGAGTTTTTCATATCAGATACTTCTTGAGATTGAATCAGGCATACGCTGGGAAAAAGAATAAAAAAAGGTTCGGTTGGGTGCAAATTACGGACACTGCTGTGCTGCTGACATTTCTTGAAACGTAGCTGTGCAGCAGTGCAGCTGACTGAAATCAGTTATTGATCACCATGGAATTTCTTGGGCATCCCAGGCGAAGAACTTCCCGTTGTCGCTTTTCTTGACGTTGTCAATGATGGACAGGAGCTTCTGTACAGAGCTCTCTCTGGTGAAGAGCTTATCCTTGGGCACATTTCTTTAGAACGGCCGTGAGAGGTCAGTATCCACAGTGCCTGGATGTAGCAAAATGCAGCCAATGTTTTCCTTCTTGCCAAGCTCGACTGATACCGTCTTTGTCAGTGCACAATATGAGCAAAGGATTTCGGAAACATAAGAGAACAAAAGGTGGACAACTACATAATGACTAGATTCAAGATGCAAAACGTTTGATGAGAGAAAATAATCATAATGACTAGATTAATATGAAGAGCATGCTACTGAGAACAGAATGGAACTTCTTAAAATTCACATACACTGATTCAACGCTGTTTTAGAAGCTCTATATGAGTGCCAGCCTCCTAAAACAATTGTCTCCTATCGAACCAACTCTACCGCTCATATTCGCAATCAATGAAAAGCCTCTCCCAGTTTCAGAGCGACCTCCAATCTTTAGGAATGGCCACATATGCTGACAAAATAGAGTTATTTAGAGCGGGCATGTCGCAAAACCAACAAAATGCTGGCAATATCTATTTAAAAAAAATGCTGACAAACGTCACAACATGAAACATAAAATTAAAGAAGAGCAGGGGTTATACCTTGGCGACTAATGTAGGGCCAACAGCATTCACTTCATATGCCAGTAGTAGGGATGACTTCTGAACTTCGCTTCTTGGTTACGAGGGTGAGGTGCAAGATGTTCATGGCAAGGCCGACGAGGGCGTGGAAGATGGTGTCGCGTGCTGTGGGTGTCCGTGGGAATGCCGCCCGTCGAGACACGGAGCTGCGCATCTTTGGCGTCGTGCACACCGCAGCGCAGCGTGCGTCCATCATCTCCTGCTCGAGCTCTCCAACTCGACTCAAGCGCTTCATCTTCATCTCGCGCTCCACCTCATCGGTGACCGCGCGCCTCCAACATGCTCGCTGCCCACCACTCCGTCTCCAACCAGAGGCGCAGCGCCAGCGAGCACATCTTCAACGCCTCCGAGAACTACGAGGAGGGGCTGGTGTTCTTCGTACGTTCGGGGTTCAGGGAGAGCTTCGGTGGGCAATCTTTGTTACAGGAGGCGACAGTGTTTGAGGAAATGCCTCACGAGGTGGCATTCTTATCGCCTTAGCCCTTGAAGAATTTGGGCTTAAACACGGATTGCCGCGATTGCAAAGTTGTGCTTCGGCGACACGGGAAATCTCCATAATCGCCATTGTTGAGAAAAGCGCAAGTTAGTGCCCATACCACCATCGCCCTTCTCAAGGAGCACGGTGAAGCGAGCAAGGCACGAGACTCTGTGATGCTCTTGCAGACTCCAAGATGGCCACGGGCAAGCTTCCACGGTGCTTTTTGCGCCATGGCCTTCAAGTGCGCCTTGGTCTCGGGTCCTCCACCTCGCGAGCACCACGTCCCACTGGAGCCACTAGCGCCCGATTGGCTCTGAAGGCGGAACCAACGACCGTTCGTCTTCGTCTTAGCAGACCATCGCAGAAGAACCAAATGTAGCGGCTTATCGAGGGCATCAAATGTTGTAGAGGCATTGGTTGTTGCATCTCCATCAATCTTGCCGGCTGTCAACAATGCCGGCGACACTTTTCTTCATTCAGCAGTTGCAGGATTTAGAACCATGCCATGGGATCCTGGTGAATCCGAAGCACTATGTTTCTACTGCCAGTTTAGTGACCCTTATGTGAAGAAGCTGAAACTTGACAAAGTTGGTATTATAGCAAATGAGAGCAACACCTATGAACTTGTAATGGAGCCGTGTGAGTCCACTGGAAATGTTGACATGCCAATCGCAAGAGAGGCTATCCGGCGATTGGGGAAAATAGCGTTGCGGCGGTATGATGTGAACGCTATGGTGGATAGGCTTCTACAATTTACGGAGATGGACAAGGATTACTGTAGGCTGTGAAACTCTTGTCTTGGTGAAAGATCTTATGAGGAAATATCCTCAATGGAGCCATGATTGTATAAATTTGTTGTTAGTAATATCGATAGCAAAAATATTCAGGGAACCTAAAGGCAAGCGGCTCTCATATGTATCTTTGGGAGAATATTCACAAGACATGTCGATGCTCCATACATTCTTGGAAGTCTGGTGGAAAAGCTGGAGCGAAGAGCACTCTTAGGGATGTTCATGACCGAAACAACTGTTCTACAAAATGCTGGTTACAACAGGTTGGGATCTACGAACACAATGGGGCAAATTAATGGTCGTTCTCATTGATGGAGGTAATGATGAAACTCCATGGCGAAAATATCATGATGGGCTTCTTTTAAGCTTGTGCGGAGATGATGTGCTAGAGGTATTAGAGTATTTCTTTATTGCGGTTACAATTGTTCTTGTTGCTGTTCTGAGGATTGCCTTTACTGATCCGTTGAGACTTGCATTTGCAATGAAGAAGATGATGAATGACAAGGCCTTTGGTCCGACAATTAGTTGCACTGCGAAACTATGGGCTCGCCACGGTCATTTCTTGATGACAAAACGGAACATTAACAACCAACCACATGACCGTTGTCAAGGCACGCATCTGGGAAACACCATGGAAGTTAACAACCCCGGTTTCCTTGTAGTATGTGTTTCAAACTCCCGAGTTCTTTGTCAAAACGTTTCGAGTCCATTTTTGCAACACTTGGTGGTGACGTGGTGATTGACCAAGATGGGGAACATCAAATACTTGGAACCCCTCTGAGGCACTTTGTTGGGATTTGCTATGAGCATTGCCGATGTCATCATTCGGATGATAATTTCTCTACAATTATTACGCCGCCAAGCGGGCGCTCATGTCTTGGCGCGCCAGTCATCGGTTTGGGGGCAAGCCGCATTTCAACGGAAGGGGAATGTCATGGACTACACAAGGCTTGGGCTGCACATAGCTTGGATGTGGGCTTGGACATGGGCCGGCCCAGCTGAGAGTCAGGAGCAGTACAAGAATGAAGCAGCAGATACGGGGAGGAGGCAACGAGCAGAAACCGACAACTCCTTCAGTTCCCCATTCCCTGCGCTAGCTTCTTCTTCCTCAATTCCTCTTCCCTGTCTTCTCCAATCTTCCACAAATTCTTGGTAATTTGTATCTAGACGTAGTAGGATCATAACAAAGGGCTGACGAGCGCATGCATGAATCACGCATGCCGTGGTGCGTTGTCGACGTGCTTTACTGGCTGGCGTGCGGTAACGTTTCGTTTTTTTTTAAAGGATGTAATTTAAGCCAACAGAACCCAACGGCCCGACCCATCCCAGCCCAGCTCACCTGGCATCTCGGCCTCCAAAGGATGAAGGAATTTGCGACTCATAAGGCCGAATGTGCTCCTAAGACCACCGCGGCCTAGCTGCCCAGGTATCAGCTCGGCTCATCCGGCAGGCCCGCCACACCAGCACACGGCTGCAGTGCACCACCACAACCAAAATCGTCTCCTCTCAAACTCTCAACGCGGTCAGGTCTAGGGACAAGCGTACGTGCATGGTGCCGCTACATCGAGCGCCCAGCGAGCGCAGCAGGTGCCCAAAACAGCGGCGGAGGCATTGCGCAACGCCGGGCGGGCGGCGTGTGGCGGCGGGCGGCGGCGTGGCTGCCGACCTGCCCGGCCGGCATGTGTGTGGTGGCTGGCGCGACACCGGCAGCCTGCCGGCCTGGGCGCTGGGACAAGGGCGAGCGTGACAACAGCATGCCGCCACGCAGCGTCACGAGTGCCCATGAAATGGTGCGTGTGCTTTGTCGGAGCGGTAGACGAAGGATATGCCAAAGCCAAACACTAGGGGTGCAAACGAAGCGGATTTCCCGACCGACCGAAGACCGAATTCGTTTAAAATCCGATTCGAATCCGAAAAAATGATATCCGGTTATATCCGGATTCGATCCGGATTCGAATCTGCCTATCCGAAAAAAATATGGGGTAAGATATGGGAAGAGAAGTATCCGATCCGTATCCGATCTATACCCACATATCCGAGATATCCGAAAAATATCAATGTAAATGAGTGCAATAGATATCCGATAAACATAAACATTCTACATCATATAAGTTCATATGTTGATTGGAATTATACTTGGCTGCATATTATTCTTATATAGGGAAGGCAACTATTATTGAATTTGAAACACTTATATGTGTCCAAGGTTCTAGTAAAGTTTTGTGTATTTAATATGCGCGACATATATGGTTTCTGCTTTCACGCATTATCCGATTAACTATTTGTAACCGAGACTAACCGTATCCGGAACGATCTGTATTCGCTCGTATTCGCGATCAAAGTAATCCGTATTCAGTATTTGAATCAAGCCTTTGTCGTATCCGATTCTATATCCGAGAAAAAAAATTGGAATAGGATACGGAATGAGCGAAATCCGTCCGTATCCGATCCGTTTGCACCCCTACCAAACACGGTAACGTCAGGGGAGGCGTGATTTCACTGGGCGCGACAGGCACGGCGCCCGGGCGTTGGCGAAGGTGAGCGGGAACAGAGAAAATCATCGCTTATCTTGGTTTTTTATAAATCTAGCAATCGTATGTATACATTTACAAATTTAGTCTGCTCTCTCACGGTCAGGGGCGAACCCAACGGTGGGGCAGCTTGGGCTGCTGCCCCACCTATAATTTACAAGGTCAAGGTATGTTGTATATACTGCATATGTATAGACCCAACATATTTGAAAGTTGGAACGTTGCACTAAGCAAGAAACGTTGGGCACTTCGGCTTCTTGTCTGGCATGCAACGCCGCATGCCGATACTCCTTTAGCCACCTGACCCGCCACGATCCGATCTCTTGCGCTTCCGCCTTCCGGTGGAGTGGGCGGTGGTGCCATCGCCCGACGGCCGACGTCGAGGCCGACGAGACGAGCCCACGAGCCCATCTGCGCGATATTCGACTAGTTGAGCGACTTGATGAAGTCGGTAAGTCCTATCGTCCTTAACTCTGATGAAAGCATTTGTTGGATGTGGATTAGCATTTGAAGTTAGAAGTTACGTGCTTTTTGCTTAGAACTGAATCTAACTTAGAACTAAATTGTTTCTTTATGTATGTTTCTTTAATATTACTATTGTTGTTACGTACATTGCATTCTTTTTGGCGTTTTAATACTACTTTAAATCTACCCCACCTATAATTTCTTCTGGGTCCGCCCCTGCTCACGGTACAAAATGCAGTAGATAGCACCTATCTCTACTAATATAAATTTGCAGTTGGTGGCATTGGTCCGTTCTTCTTAACCCCCGCCATATCTCTAATAATGGTAAGTCATTATAGCTAATTATTCTTTCCTGATTTACAGCCAGCCATATCTCTCTAAATATGGCTGATTATTATAGCAAAATGCCTGATTATTACTGGTAATTAATAGCATGCCAATCATTCCTTTTGTTCTCTATATATGCTGTACAGTTTTCATAGAATCAATTAAGGGAATTCATTAAAGATCTCCCATATCGTGCCGCTGTGGCGAATGAACTCGATAAACTAATCAATAAGTGACGGACCGACGTTACATGACCGCGAGACGCATGAAATTTGAAAGTCTTGCATGATCAGAGTAATTGTGGCGGAAGACGACAGAGCGTTAACGCCCATCGGGTGCCGTGACCCCAGCGTCGGCCAGTTGAACATGAACAAAGTGTATGACGCTTTGGCGCAGTTGCCCGGCGACATCGGTGGGACGTCGTCGGTGGTGAGAGAGTCATTGGCATACCCCTTGGAGATAAACGGGTTGATCCAACTGAACGTCGTGAGAGAGAGTCATTGGCATAGATGTTTGATCTTGTAGCACAATTTCTTTTTATTGCTTGACTTTTATGTTTTGTTACCAATTTTATTTTTCGTAGCAACGCACGGGCATTGATCTAGTCCCCTATCATGCCTCAGAAGCATAGAAGGTCGCTTGTGCCCAAAGGGCATGACCGACCACAAGACCAATATAGCCCACTGTGAAAGGATGGCTTTCAAGCTACCTATGTGCGGCAGCAAACTCCTCCCGTGTTCACCCACCCTGCCTAGAACCGGGCAACTTTCACGCTTCCTAGATACGATAGGGTATATATGTCATCTATTACGCTTTTCACAGTGAAACAAAAGCTAACTTACAAATGCACGTGCGAATAGGCTAGATGTTTTTTTTTTAAAAAAACAGCGGCTAGATGAATGATGATTTCTTAATATAGCGGTCTGACGTTTGGGGTCTGTCGCGAGGCCACTAAACAGACCGAATGAGTACAAGCCTACTAGGACTTCAAAGTTCAAACCAAGTAATTCGAAGGACAAATTGGTTCAGGAACATAGATTCGAACCAAATTGGACCGGACTCTACAGATATAACTCTTCAAAACATGAATCTATTTACGAAAGCATCCCTAAATTCCACACAAGTACTCAGGGAAGGACATCGTTTTATTGAAAAACGTTCAACATAAACTACGACAAAGATGTTCAGTGTAAAACACTGCACAAGAACATGCCCTGGGACATTCTTGACACCTTACATGCACAGAAATTGTACGTCTATCGAAAACAACAAACACGTCGGCAAGTTACAAGGTTTAAGCACGGTGCTACAGAATACATATATCTTATCTTCACCTGAAACTAAAATACACCAATGGGTTCACTAAATGCCTACTGACAAACGCTACAATGTACGAGGTCCAGGGCCTAGCCTACGAGAAGGAAGTTAGCCTATATACATAGTACAAACCTTAAGCACACAGTGGACACTGAAAGATCAGTGTAATTAACTTCATTCTTTAAACAAAATCTGACACTGACCACCAGGGTAATTGCAGCGCAACAATCGCCTGTCACCTGTGGCGCGACCGCCCCTAGCTTCCTTGTATGCTATGGTCTTGCCGAACAAACTGACCCTTAACCCGCGGACGCTGCTCTGCAAGTAATTTCCTGCTCTGATAACGTACCTGCGCAAGAATGTGAAAATGTAAACCCCAGCTCCTAGTAGGTGATGCCAATATATGGATTAAAATGAAAAAGGTAAAATTAGCTGTAGCGCCTACCTTCTTCTCAAAGCACCTTTCTTTCCTCTTAAGCCGGAACTTGTTCAGTGCAGCCTCACGTTGACTCAGGTGACGTAAGCCCTCGGTGCTTGGATTTTCCGGACCTCCCATGAATGTATTGGATGATTCAGTAGGGACGGTCATCAGGTTGGAAGAGCTGTCGCAGCCACTGCCTCCGAAAGTATTTCTGGCACCGTCCAGCACAGTACTACTTCCGCTTTCACCGGTCATAGGAGAAACATGCCGCGGCTCATCTGTAGAAATTTCAATACGCAGACGTTTCCCATTTGCATTAGGACTTATGACCGTTTGTTCCTCTGTGTCCTCAACCTGCTTAGAATCCATATCTTTTGTATCATTCTGTTGTGACTTTTGCTGCGATAAAGTTTCTTGTGTGGTTGCTTCTTGCCACATGGATGTTTTGCTATTCCAAATGGGAGGAGCTGAATGTGGATATAAAAGGGACGCCCCAGGTGCACCATTCCAGAACGGTTGCCCATCAAATGTGAGGCCTCCAACAGGAACAGGAAATGGTACAACTCTAATAGGAGGGCGATTTGTTTCTGTCTTGTCTTGAGAGGGAGCTGCCGAATCTCCACTTTTGTTTTCCAGATCCGCATGTGTTGCTGAGGTACTGCATGCCTGAGCATCATCAGCGTTACCAAAAGAGGATGCAGTCCTGCAGTTGTACCTATGAATGAGAAATAATTCCAACTGTCAGATCTTTTTTTTGGTCAATAGCTGTAAGGTCTCATATGTTGATTATTGTGAAACTGTGAAAACAAGCAAACTGTGCAGGAAATTACAGTAATAAAGGCACTACAAGAAATTCCATGCCAAAGTTCGTGGTATGACCATATTATTGGTTCTTTCCTTTCATGCTTGCGATGTCGTGGCGAACTAAAGTAAACACAAGTCCCCTAACCATGCTAGGTAAAGATGATGAAATTGTAAGGGACTGGAAAATATTTGGATATACTACAATAGAAACAAAAACTTCAACATGAACATAGCAACAAAACTAGAGCTAGTTTACAGCTGTCTTAGGAATGACAAAAGCACCGTTACTATAACGAGTGAAAATAAAGGTACACTTACAAGGAAAATGCAGATGATATTGAGTGGTTCAGTGTTTTTCTTTCATTTTTCTCCTGGTTGTCTAATCTGCTGTAGTCCGATCTTCTGAGTGAAAGCTCCAACTGGTGTGCTGGGACGGAGAAGCACTTGTCATCATTTCCTTGAGATGTTGTTCTAATAATATCCACCACCCTCTGTGTGTCATGCTTCTGCTGATTATCAGTAACGTGAACTAGCTCAATATCGCTGGTAGCTTTCTCGCAGTTATTATCATTCAACCGTGTCATCCTTGGCGATAAATCCCCTTCTGTCCTGAGAATCAAGTTACTATCTTTAGCTGCTGCACATAACAAGCAAGTAAAATTAGTAAAATGCCTGCAAACAAATGATATGTAAAAATAAAAACATTTAAAAATATTATTACTTTGAATATTAGTGTCTCCATTTTTCTCGTTACTCCTGTGGCCAGGAGTAAATAAATGCCTTCCTGTTGTCTGCTTATAATCCAGGAAGTTGTTGGTATGCTTACTCTCAGCCTCCACTTCTGACCTTGTACAAGAACTCTGCACAAGGGGATCTCAAATTCAATCCATAAAGAACAGCAGTGGGTATATCTGAATTCAGCATAGGGAACCATAGTTCCTACCACCAGATACCAGATATTTCAAGAGTATGCAGAATGATGTCGACAAGTGCACATTACTTATTCAACGTTACATCAAATATTCAGTAATCAGTACTTCAAAACTAGGTACTATCCTTTACCAAACTGTTCATATGTACCAAATTCGAATCCTGCGAGCGGCCAAAAAGATACTTACCTTACTGTTTGACAGATGTACTTCATTTTACCATGCCCAAGAGGACCAAACTGTGACACTTCACCAACAGCAAATATTACTCTCATTCAACAAACAGTTCCATTACCCACCTGGCTTGGAAAATTGATAAATTAGTTTCCTAAAATTAATACATATCCAAATGATCAAACAGCTTCTCTTGACATGATTTAGTATCAGCTTTATTGCGTGGGTAATGAAACTGCCATTGGTCCAAACATCAGGATATGGAAGTGTTACTGCACGATCCTGATTGGGCAAAGTAAAATGATCGAGCACAAATGCCACATGTAGTTCACAATAGCATTTCACATGTCGGACTGTAAAATCTATACTACCATGAGTAGGAAGACCAGCTAAAAAACATTATGTTTACTGATTCTAAAACTTACTTGAGCATCACTTTCTTGTTCGCTGCATTCCATAATTTTGTGGGCTACAGTTTCAATCACATGTTCAGTTTTTTTAACTCCAGTCCTCTGCTCGTGTCTATCTGTAAGATTCTCTTCTTGTTGAGTAGGCTGCACATTGTGCCCACAGTTTGCCTGTAAAATAGGGTAAGAAAAGTTTAGTGATACTTAAGTCTTGTGAAGAATGCAGAAAATAAGTTTTAATTGATAAAATAGAAGAAAAAAAACATAGTCATGATGAAATGACGCAAGAATGCGGTCTTACTAATTGTTTTCTCCAAACGTGCTGCCACAAGTTCTTTAGCTCATTCTTCCGTATCGGCTTAACAAGGAAATCTGCTGCGCCCTTCAGCATGCATTTGAAAACCATGCTAACCGAATCATGTGAAGACATCACTGCAAGTACCCCGAAAAAACATTAGACTAAGAAGTGGCATTAGAAACTAAAAACATAAGAGAGACTGACATGACTCAATTTTAAGACATACTTATGACAGGGATATTCTTGCATGCGTCATGTTCCATGATCGTGGAGAGCAGGAGGAACCCGGACATCAAAGGAAGTTCAACTTCAGTCAAAACAAGGTCTACATTGAAAGATTTTTCCTTTAGTATGTCCCACGCCTTCACGCCATCAGAGGCTGCAGCAACTACAAAAACAAATATGGTGCATAAGGCCGATGAAAAATGCCATTTCAGAATTTCATCAAGTTAAGAAAAAAAGAACTAGAACAAATTCAAGAGGCCAAACAGAAAGGAAATATACTTTGCATATTTGTAAAGATTTCTTCTTCTTCTTCTTTTTCTCAGCATATTTCCAACTTTGCTCAAAACATACTACTAGCGTACAGTTTTGACTTTATGCACTTCCAATTACTGTTGAGTATAATTTAGCACTACATGCCCCCAAATGTCATGGAGTATAGTTGAACTCCAGTTCTAGTTGATTAGGCACATGCGAGCGTAAAATTGCCTATTCCTAAAGAGCAGGTAGCGCTACCCCAAATCTCATCGGTATAGGTGACTACAGAGAAATGTTCTCAACCACTGCAGCAGCTCTGGCAACACTACTTGAGAGAGAGAGAGAGAGAGAGAGAGAGCAAAGTAACTATCAAGGCCACCACTGCCAAATCGAAATCAAAATTAGCACATCTGACAAACGTATCGTATGGAAGGTAGATCACGAGTCACCACGCCACAGTAAGTATTCTACCACGCCATATTCCGCAGATCAGCATGGGCTCAGTAAAATCGGCAGCTTACTCCCAATGTTAACTCACAGAAACATCGGTGCCTCCCAAAGCTGGCAACCTTTTTTCACCGCGCATCAAACAGCAAAACAATTCCATCTCTACAAAAAGTATAAACCAGCAACACCACCCCATTCCACATACCATTCGTACCATGCTCGTGTAATCAACCGCTCTTAACCCCTAATTTAACCTAATTAAACCACCAACCGAATTCGAACAAGCAATTCGCCAGGGTCAAACAAACAACTGTTGCGCGCGGCGGTGGTGCGCACCTCTGTAGCCACACTTGCGGAGCAGCGCGGAGATGATGTGGCGCGTGGAGTCGTCGCCCTCGGCGAGCAGCACCCGCACCGGCATCCTCGGCAGCATCCGCGTCTCCCTGCTCGACCCCGCCGCCTCCTCCGCTTCCTCCCCCTCCCAGTCCTCCACGCCCACCACCTTCCTCTCCTCCACTCCTCCCCCCATTCCGCCCGCCCTCTCCTCCTCGCCGGAGTTACTAACCTCTACTGCCCAACCACCTCTCTCTCCTCCTCGCGCTCGCCGCTTGGAAATCGGAATTGGTGGGTCGCGAAATCAAATGCCAATGTGAGGGGACACGACAAAGCCGAAGCGTCGCGGGGATATATACAACACACCCGATTCGTGCCACAGACACGTGGGCCACATCAATTGGGCCCACGTAGTCAGTGGGCTATGTGGGCTGTCGCAGGTGGGCACGTGAGACGGCACGGGGGACGGTCTCGTCTCGTCTGGGGGAAGGAAATATCTGCGGCCACTCGCCCGGCCACGTCACGTGAAACGTAGCCCGCGCGGAGATTGGGCCGGTGGGCCCATGGGCCCCACGTCGACGTGGCGGTCGCTGGGTCAGTGGTTGGGATATTTCATTTCCCCGCCCCGCGCGTGGGGTACTGGGGCGAGCCGGTCATCAGTCGATATTTTCTCGCGCGGGAGGGACACGTGGTAGGCCCGGATTAAAAGGGTCCCGATCTATGGCTGGGGAGAGCGACACGTGGTGGAACGTGGGGCTGGGGGACGCGCGGGGGGGATCGTGCGGCCGTGGATGGGCGTGCCGTCTTTTGCTTTGTTAAATCGCGCGGCTGTGGTAGGGTGGGCCCGGGATTTCGGTGCAAATTTTTTTTTTGCCGGGGTGTCCGGGTACACTAGTGGTTGGCGTTTCGTTTCGGCCACGATAATATCTTGCGCCTGTTTGGACTTTGGACTCGTGGTGGTGTTAATTTGCTGGATTAATTATGATCGTGTCGGTAAAACTGATCTTGGTGGATCGGAAATATCTGCTTGGCCGGGCCCTCTGGAGCCTTGATCAGGAAGGATGTGGCAATTTTATCGGTGGAACTGTGGCTCTGTTCGCTCTCCTGTCCATTCTCAACGTGTAATTTGCAAACATTTGAGGACTGATTGGTAATTGCGATCTTTTGTCCTAGAAGCCTTGTCATCTTAATTCTTGTATGGGCATATATAAAAGCAAACATTTTTGAGAGGGTGTATGTGAAAGTTCCAGGAAATATTTGTGAAGAATTATACCTTCATTATTCTTCGCAGACTTCGCGTGCTGGGACCGCAGTCACGTCGCCGAGCGAGCCATGCGCAAGCGATTTGAGCCGAGTCGGCTCAACTCAAAAAAAAAATTTACGCTTTGTTCCTTTTATAAATTATGAATAGGTCCTTCGCAATTTTTTGTGAGAGAAAGATATTTTCCCCCAAAATTACGTTCGGGTCCCTCGCGCGCTGTTTTACGGAAAAAAAACTCATGTTAAATTAAAATCGCGAACAGGTCCTTTTCTAATTTTTCAGGATAGCGGACAGGTCCAAAAACGTAACAATCAGATCCTTACTCCTTACATCTAGGTCCTTTCTCCGTTTTCCGGGAAAAAATGTTTTCGTCACTAGAAATATGTGCGCAGCTCTATCTCTAGACTTTTTTCCTATCTCGATTTCCCATCTCGATCTCTGATATTTTTTAAAACATGTATTATTACTCGGTGAACGCGTAGAGTGTTAGACTCGGCGAAAGAAGGTTGTCATCTCTAATAATTTTTCACCCTTTTTCCTCTAGACTTTTTCTCCGCCGCGGTTTTCCAGCTCGATCTCAAATATTTCCCAAATAATTCATCGAAAGAGATATTTTTACAACTCTATCTCTATATTTTTTCGCCGTTTCGCTCGTTATTTCGACGCTTTAGGAAATAAAACGCCACAGAAAAAAAGAAAATTTCTCTACGAAAAAACGGCACGCACGGCGTATTACGCCGCGAAAATTTTTGTGTTCTTTCAGCCATTTCGCTCATTATTTCAACGATTTAAAAAAAACACCGCTGAAAAAAAAATTCTACGGAAAAACGACACGCGCGGCGTATTACGCCGCGAAAAATTTTCTAGTATAACGTGTGCAGTGCAGGCTGTGCAGTTGAAACTGATATGAACCAGCAACCATGTCGGAACAATGTACCAGTTTGGCTCATAGATGCATGGCGCTGAAGTTAGTCGTATATTGTAGACGGTTTTAGGTAGTTAGTATAATCCACTGTTGTGAAAACAGACGACTCGATCAATTAGCTAGCTAATTAATCAGTGATGGTAACTAAATCGTCACAATAGTTTAATATAAGTGCAATTAACATGGTTGAACAATTAATTAACATATAATCTGATTAATGTAAAATATATTTTATAGAGTGATAATTTATAGTAGCCTTAGGTAACTTTGGGTAAAACATTACGAATACGAATGTTTTAACACCCGAGCGCAGAAGGTTTTTCTTGAAGTGAAAGGACTTCTTCAAAAAGAGTGGACGAGATCCTTCCATCGCTGGCCTACATGCGTCAACTTTCTGCGCTCTCCATGGGTCGACTTTCAGACAAGCCGAACAATACTTCTAGAATATCCATGAAAAAAAATTCCGCCTCAGTCAAGCAGCTGTCCGCACCTCGAGCTCCATGAATAACCATGCAAACAGCTGTAGTCCACTTGTAACTACCACACTAATCGCTTGATCAAGCAGCCAGATATTTTCTCTTGAGCACGTACACTGGCAGCCAAGAGAGTCCAAGACAACTGGCAGGAGGCGGTGGGATAATCCAGTGGCCGGCAGCGCAAATCTTGATTTTGTTCTAAATACTGTTTATGGTTAGAGAATAAAATCTCAACTAGATCTTACTATTTTAAATAAATTTTAGATGAATCGTAAAAATAAAATTTGAATTCTATATTTTAAAACCGAAATCTCGGCCGGTTTTATAGAGATCTTAGTGAGATTTGCACTGTACGAAAAATAGCCCAAACGATATTGAAAAATTTTGAAATTTTTTTTGGAGGTTTCTGACACATCAATTATGTTCCAAGAAAAATTTCAGATGATTATCAAATCTATAAAATTTTTAAAAATTCAAACATTACTACTATCCTAATAAAACGCTGATTGACAAGTTTGAACCGAATGAAAAATGAAACAAACCACATTATAAAATTTTGAAATTTTTTGTGCATGGTTTCGAAGCATCACTGATATTCTCATGAAATTTTCGGATAATGATCAAGCTTCATGAATTTTTAAAAATTTAGAAAGTGCTACTGTCCTGATAAAAGTTTTACCAGTAAATTTCAACCAAATGAAAAATGGTACAAACTAAGTTAGAAAATTTTGAAAATTTTTGTGGATAGTCTTGATGTATCATTAATATTTTTATAAATTTTTTATATGATGATCAAGCTTCAAAAAAATTCAAAAATTCTGATTGTGTTACATCCTCATAAAAGCATAATGATCAATACATAGATTTACATTAGCAATCAAAAAATGTTTAAATTTTAAAAAAATTTGCAGAAGGGTTCTAAGGAAATGCTTAAGATCTATAAAAATTTTGAATCATGACCACACTCCAGTGAACTTATAAAATTCTTACAAATGCAATGTACCATTTATGTTTTTTCTGTTTTTGATTTTTGAAATATAACAAATGAAGTTCAATGCATACATAAATTTGATTGGGCAAACAAAAGGGTTGAATTTTTTTTAAAATTTTATAGAATGGTATTGAGTCAATTATTTAAGGTTAATAAAAATTTTGGATCATTATCAAACTCGAGAAAATTTATAAAATTCTGACAAGATTACTGTCCCAATTATGTTCATTCTGTTTTAAATTTTTTAAAGATAACAAATGAAGTTAAATTATTTTGAAATTTTTTTAGTATGATTCTAAACTTCCTAGGATGGTACCATAAATTTTTCACATCATGATAAAGTATGTAAAATTTTATAAAAATTCAACAATGTTTCTGTAGTTTTTAAAAATGTCTCAAAAATTCGGTTTTTCAATAAATTTTCATAAGAGATGACTTTCTTAAGGGTTATTGGACCAAATCCGGCCAAAAAAGTCAAATTCCGGTAAATATGGTGAGATCTCGCCGAGATTTTCGAGATTATTTTAGCAATTTAAATTTTTAAATTTTTTTTATTCTGGCCGGTATTTCAAAATTTGTCTAGGTTTGAAAACCGAGATGTCAACGAGATCTCATGAAATTTCAGTAAGATTTGAATCATGGCAGGCACTTCGTGTTCGTGGCCTTGTGGGTAAGGCAAAACGAAATAATTCACTCGGACCTGAAGGAGGAGCCATGCCGTGGGCCTGTGAGGTCTCAATCCGGAAGCCGCTTGCCTTGAAATTGGACTGGTTGCTTGCCTATGTGAGTTAATTTGCAGGTGCCTATCGGCCGAATTGAGATGTCGTATGATCAATGGGCAGATGGGGATGCCTTCACGTGGCTCGGCATGGCTCGGCATAAACCTGTCGACCAAATCGCAGATGGCTTGCTTTGCTTTAGCTACCTGTGCGTGCCACCACGTTTCTTATTCTTGGGGCCCTGCCCTTACTAGTCGTTCAGAAGGACATCATCTCCGACAGGGCAAACAGAAGACTGTTCTGTGCAGCAGCCTTTCCCTTCTCAATAACCAACGATCTCTTCAATGACTAGCTTAGCTTGTGTAAATCAGAATCTGTAGCTAGGCCAACTTTTGAGACAGTCGGCAGCCATACGTTTTTGTGTAGTTTATAAAACTCTTCTCGCCGGTGGATGCAACGTGGTTTTTTTTCTTTTTCTTTTGTCCGGTGTTGCGTACTGTTAGCGTCAAAAAAACTGAAAGATAGATTCATCGACTACTATTGTGGATGAGGTTGGACCAATGGCCATTGGCCAAGCATGTGCGGCGGCCCTGCCGCCCGACGACGACCGCACGATCGATCGGCAGCCGATAGGGATGGACCGCGCGCCGTAGACGCAATCGCCATTCGCCAGCCGCCAATGCGCGCGCGCGCGGAGGATATCTCGCGGTAAGCATGAAAGACGAGCGGTCCACGCACGCAAACCAGCAGCGCGGTGGGCGGAGCCTCCGTTTCCGTTGGTCGTTCGTGGCCGCAGATATTTTTGCCCGATACAACACAGGATCTTTTCCCGAGTCCTGACCGGCCGGTGCCTCCGGTTTTTTGGACCTTTTTTCCCGGCGCGGGCGAGTGCGTCGTCGATGGACAGCTCGTCGGTCGTCACGCACAAGTGTTCGTCAGCCCGCGGCTAAGCGAGTAGCGAGGCGTTTCTGGATCGAGGAGGCAGCTTTCCATTCCACGGCCAGGCTCGTACGAGACGTCTCCGTCTCGCGCTCTCCATCGATCCGCTGGTTGCCAGCGCGGCGTGCGGTGCGAATATCGAACATTATCGAGTGAGCCTAACGGAAGATCCCAAGTGCGGATGAGCGAAAGGAGCTAGCTAGCAGCTAGCCGATCGATCGATCCAGCGGGAAATAGATCAGAAGGCGAGTAGAAACGAGAGGTGGAGCTGCGTCGGCCACTAGCTCCAGATCCATTTCGTCCAATGGGTCGAAACATGGACAGAGAGATTTGATTATCATTGGGAATCAGATGTGCTTCTGAGCCTGCCGAGCCAGCAGTGGTACTGCCCCACCAAATCTTTCGTTGGAGTGGAGATACGCAACGCAAACTCAGCGAGAGGTGGAAATATCCTGTCAGCTATGTAGTGGCTCCAGTTGACATTGGTAGATATGCATCGGAGCTCACACGAAATATAGATATTTTCTTACGAGATATCAAAATTTATATTAAAAATAAATTAAAACTACTGAAATTTTAAAATGTGAAAGTACCGTCTAAAGATAGTAAAAGGTCGCGCGCGGTACCATTTCTAGTTCGACAGTTTCCAGGATATCCGGCATAGGGCTGGCCTACTACACAGTGGCACCTGCCCACTTGGCCGAGCTAGCAAAAATGATTTCAGGATCAGTGGCCCTCGTTTCTTACGGTGTCGCTCTTGTGCATGGTTGGCAAGCTAGCAGCTACTAGCCTCACCGGATGCTAACTTACTGAAATTCTGGTGCAGAACAAGAACATTTTGTGTGTGTGGAGTACTTCTATGATCTGATTCACGTAGAAATCGGCCTTTAAATTCAGAGCCAGATGGCCTAGACAACAAGTTAGCGAGAAATTGATACAATCCGCATCACAGATCTTAAAGCATTAAATCCGATCAATAGTACACTTGGTGATTTCGATGTCAGGGGATCAAGAACAGCTCTCCTGGGGTCAGGGTTACCGAATTTTTTATTTAATATTTATTTTTAATCGTTTTTCGAACTAGTCGCCATGAAAAATTTCAAAAATACCTCCGTCGCCCCTTGCATGTCGCCGTCTGACGCAGGCGAACGGCGGGCTGCCCTAACGGCAAAATTCGTGAACGTAACGGCAGAACTAAAAAAATAAAAAATGTACGATAAGCCGCGGGGGCGATCTGCATCAGAGATAATTTTTTGAAATTTTTTGTTGTAAATTGTTTGTAGAATTGTTGTATTGAATCGGGACGAATTAGAAAAAAAACTTATTGTCATGTAATGAACCGGAAAAATTGTTTTAGTTCGTTAGTAATACACATCTAACTTAGGTATTTTCGTAGCCTCGTAGGGTCCGCCGAATCTGCCGAAAAAATACGGGGAAAAATCAAGGCTGCCCACGCAACGCCGACTACGACTTTCAGACGGGCGAGATGGGCGGACGTTGCCCCGGCATTTTGTTGCGAAAATCGGAAAAGGCACTCGCGGCCACTAAACCATGTAAATCGTGGCCACTTAGGGGTTTTCGTAGCCATGAGACAGCCGGACACGGTCAAAAAATACGGGAAAAATCAAGGGCTGACCTCATAGCGAAACTCGACTTTCAGACGGCGAGATGGCGGACGTTGCCCCGCATTTTGTTGCGAAAATCGGAAAGACACTCGCGCCACGAAACCACGAAAACTTTTACAAGGTCGAAAATTTTGAAACTTTTTATGGAGGTTCCCGATAAATGAGTGATTTTACCATAAAAATTTCAAATGATTTTAATATATGAGGAATTTTTAAAATTGAAACAATACATATATAAGGGCACATACAAAAAGTTCGATGATAAAATAAGCGATAGATTAGATTATATTATATTACATGGGCATTACAACAATGGACGAGGTTAATAAGGAAAGCATTGTGCGTCGTGGTGGAACAAATGATCGTTCAGCTATATCTGGGTCAACCGAATGATGTCATACATTTTCGCATATTACGACCGTTCTAGTATTGCGACCGGTCATCGGACACCGCTCAATCCCTACTATGAAAGAACTCCATGGGGTTCGCAGATGCTCCCAAATATCGCCCATTGGGTGGCCTATGCGTGACGTCTCTGGTGTATAAGACTTAAATTTTGGTTGTTCTTTATGTGGATTTCGCCTCCCATATGGGCATGTCATCCGATTCGGCGTCCCTATGTTAATACCACGGGTTCCCGGTAGTCCGCAAGAACGCCGAGGATTTGTTGCATGGTGCGGACCTCGGCCGCTTCCTTCTTGTCCTTCTTCTTGAGAGGAGGAACCTCTTGCGCCTCTCTTTGTGTTGGCCGTTAGGCGGAGACATGCGAGACGCCGCCTGCTGTTCGCCTCGACTCCACTATATGGTGCAGGAGGTGTGTGTTGGGCTTATGCTTGGACAACCGGCGTGCCCTCGATCAATGCAAGATGCCCGCTTGGTGGTTGCATAACACCGTAGGCGTACTCGGTCCGGCTTTTACGGCGGTAGTGGCACCACGGAGAGGTTGCTCCCCGCTTATCCCATGCAAAGTTGCGAGATGTGGGTGGTACGTCTCGGGTCCACCGGTTGAAGTACCAAGACCGCTTCATCCTCGGCCAAGGGCACCCAGGTAGAATCTCCGGTCCGCTAGATCACCCCGGCGGTATCAACCACCGCCTCCGTGCCATGTACGCAGACGTCGGGGCTTTGGGTGGCCTGGAGGAGGTTCCTCCTCGACTTGTTGATGTTCAAAGTGTCCTCTTGAAGTCCTGTGTGCGATGAACTGGTTTAGAACTTCTACTTTGTGAGTTCAACATGAGTATGTCGCATGAAACTCACCGTCGGTTGGCCCTTGCACACCGGCCCTAAGCTCTGGTCGATCTAGAAAAGGGACATATCTGGCGGCCTCCCACCGGGTGAAGTTCTCGAGGCGAAGCGGGGTAGTTGTCGGGCGCTTGTTGAGAAATTCGTAGTCACGCTCGTTCCGCCCGTCGATCCATTGGAAGAAGCAACACCGTCTTTGAGAAAAGAAAGAACGATGCATGAGATGGTAGTGTTACCTCAGTTAATGTGGGCGCCAAGGGTTTACCTCGACGTCAGGAGCACAAGAAGAGATGAGCTGTAAGGCCGTCTCTCCATGAGTAGATTGCATCATCTTCGCCAGTAGGTTGCGCTTGCATTTGGGTCGGGCAACACCGCGAATCAAGCGCCGACGCTCTCGGCATCCGGATATTCGGCGGGAGGACTTCGCTGTCAAGAAGCGACTGTGAGAACGACATTGTCCTCTCTCCTTCCCTTCTCTCTTGTTCTTTCTTGTTCTCTCATTGGGTATGGGGGGGCGGCGAGAGAGCGAAGCTTTTAAAGGTAGATATCGCTTTGGGTATGGGGCGGTCGCCCATTTCGGCGATATTTACCTTCGGCGATGTGCCTCGACATATCAGGGCTATCGCCCCATTTCGTATGAAATTTACCTTCAGAGCGGTGTGCTCCCGACATATCAGGGCTATCGCCCATTTCAGGCAAATTTACCTTCAGGCGGTGTGCTCTGACATATCAGGCTATCGCCCCATTTCAGATGAAATTTACCTTGGGCAGGTGCCTCGACATATCGAGGCTATCGCCCCATTTGAGTATGAAATTTACCTTCAGGCGGTGTCGTCCTTACATTTTCACAGAGAGCAATTTTTCATCGTTTATTAATATCCAATTATATATTGTCGAGCTATGCGGGCGTTGCTCAAACGAAGTTGCGTAAAATCGTAAAAATAAAGTTGAACGACATGGCTAAGAAAACATAACCTACGCAAATGCAAACACTTAGTTCGGATAGTTAGACAACATGGTCTGAAGATAAATAAAGTACAAAAGTACAACTGTATAATAAGTCGATCCGCGACGCCTCGATCTCGCTTTGGTGGGGTACGTGAGTGGCGACGGCGACGGACGACCCTCCTAGCCCGCCCGCTCCTCGGGGGTAGCGTCGATCGTCGGCGGCTCGGGTGTCTATGGGTGGTGGCCGTGCTCCTCGGTGGACATGAATCGGTCCACGCCGAAACTCCGCATGCTCGTCAATGTCGTCATACCTCGAGTAGTCGACAAGACCGTCTTATTTGTCAGGCGAGAAACGGCGATCGCCCGTCACCCCACCGTGCCCTTCTTGGTGTCAGGAGAGACGAAGATCGCCCGCTACCCCCCACCGTACATCGCGGCCGTCGCGAGAGGCCGATCGCCCGCCACCCCACCGTGCCCATCGCGCTCGTGGAGGAGGACACGAGGGCACGTCTTGGGTGACGCGCGGCGATGTGTGCGAACTTCATTGGGCGAGGTGTGGGCACACCTCCACTAGGCGGGAGGTCTTTGGTGGCGGGCACCACGTCTCGGCCCCGGCAGTGAGTAGGTCGCACATCCGCCCCATCGTGGCGCGCCACCGACTAATTGTTTCATTGCCGAACGAAATCAAGACGACGTCGCCGAGGAGGCCAACACGGACTCGAACTCCCCGCACATCTGCCTACGCAAGACGTGCTCGCAAGTAATACCAAATTTTGATATGAGTTAATTTACATAAAAACATACGTGTAGGGTTTTGGGGTGACCCTTACCGCAACGTTCTCCTCTAGGACATCTGTGAAGGGTACGCTCACACCGATCTGGGAGCTGGGACATACTCTGGGTGTGTACCCAACCCTAAGCCGAGTCGTCGGCGCGAACCGATCCATGTAATCCTCAGACGTGGCGCGGCCAAATGCGGGGGTCTCGTCCACTTCGCCTTTGGCCGCCGCCCCATCGCGGCATCCACGGTATCATGCGCGCAAAAAGAACGGAGTGCCTCATGCATGCCCCGACCGGTCATCTCGCAAAAGCAAAACGGCAATTACATACAACATTCATTCCGCCGGAATGGTAAGTATTGTGCTCGGGACACTTACTTGTGCGCGGCACGTGAGACAGATGTGAGTAGCTGCAGGGAAAAGTCGGAAGAGGCGAATCGCCGCAAGACCGTCAGTCGGCGAGTACTCCTCGACGCCGAGTCAAAGAGAGGACCTTACGGGTGAGCGAGAGCGGATGGTCACGCCAAGAAAGCTCGGACAAATTTCGTAAGGTGCTTTCGGACTGACGTCGCGCTGACACAGACGGTGTCCATCGCACGTCCTCGGCGTCTGACATCAAACTCCCGAACGAATCGCGTGGTACAACTTCTGGTCTGGCGGTGGGCGTACACCGCCATGGAACAAAAAGTAGTCGTGTTATTAAAGTGTCCAAATTAGGGGTTAGATACAAGGGGCATACTGCTGCTGAACCGATGAGGCCCATAGTGGGCGGTCGATCTGGGGAGGCCGTGGTAGTGAGTCTGTGAGTACGGCGCTGGTCAACCTCGGGCCTACTGAAGGAGAAGTGCTCCCAGGACCACAACAGCGAGAGTAGAACGCACGTCAATGACGCCTTATTTGCCTACCTTGAGACGACCTCGCCTGCAGACCCTCAGACGTGCACGCGAAAGCACGGCAGAGCCCCACGACCACCGCACCATCTGCGTGCAGCAACAAAAGTTAGACATGTCTGTCGTAAGAGATTTTAACGAAATGTGTTACTGGTTCGCCGGTGTCGGCGATAAACCGGCGAACTCGATCAAAAGTCGGTCCACCGTGTCCCCGTCGCGAGGCGGGAACATGTACCAACCGAACAGACTAGCGAGTACGCCTCGGTGTCGTGCGAGTCCTCCTCGTCGACCTTCGGTGGAGATGCTCGACCGCAAAGATTCGATGCAAGATTGTCGGCTGGCTCGGTCGCGTATCCGTTAAGTTGCAATGAACGAGGTACTAACCGTGGAACCGGAGCAGCCACGCTACGACTCGTGCTTTCATCATCTGTAGAACGCGTCTGGCACGACGGGCCGGCCGCGGGTGTCGGTCCACACGGGCGCCGCAAGCTCCAATCGCCACCAATCGACGGGCGTCGTGCGGCACAAACCGCAGACCTGCGCAGGGGAGGCCGAGGAGGTGCGACACGCCTGCAGCGTGGAGCCATCTCTCGCGCGCAGCAGTGGAACGTGTGTGTCTCGATCTCCACCGGTCCACGAGGCGGTCGGCAGGGACCGGTCAGACGTGAACCGTGTGACGGCGGGCCCTCCACGCCGTCTGCTCAACCATCCGTGAATCGGAAGTAAGCGGCTAAGAACAGAACTCGCACGTAGTGTGCGCGTCGTTAAAATTCCATTAGCGTAAGTAAAAGAGTGCGAAACTTCGGCACTTCTTCAGGAACCCAGCATGGTCGATCCGAAGAAACTCGTTAAGACCCGAGACCGAGTGTCCCCGGCCGCCTCAATCTGCGGACAACCTAGACCGGTGGGTCAAGTCCACGTCTTTGGTCTAGCAATAGCGGGAGTAGCGCCGGAAGACGCCCAACTCTCGCCATCGCCGCTTGCATGCGTGGTTACAAAGCAAATTCATGGTTAGAAAGCAAATTCATGGTACACGTTGCAACTACAAAAATTAAATGAAAAGTAATGCAATGTTCCATATTCAAATATTACATTAACGGGATAACGAATAACGGTACATAGAATCGAAAATACATTGACGGGATAACAAATAATCGGTACATAGAATCGAAAATACATTGACGGTATAACAAATAAGCGGTACATAGAATCGAAAATACATTGACGGGGATAACAAATAACTGGTACATAGAATCGAAAATACATTGACGGGTATAACAAATAACTGGTACATAGAATCGAAAATACATTGACGGGGATAACAAATAACTGGTACATAGAATCGAAAATACATTGACGGGGACAACAAATAACTGGTACATAGAATCGAAAATACATTGACGGGGACAACAAATAACTGGTACATAGAATCGAAAATACATTGACGGAGACAACAAATAACTGGTGCATAGAATTGCATTATCCACAATGACGACGCGCCTCAGACTCGTCCATATCGTTCCTAATACGCCGTGTCCTTCGACGCCCGACCTTCTGCTTCAACATTCGGATGTCCGGTACCCATCGATGCCCTGGAGGGGGGGCTGCCGTGAACGATCCATAGACCCGTGACCGACACCTCGTTATGCCGCGTGTTGAAAACACTTTGCTTGTAGTAGTAGTGGGAGATGTACGGACGACATGATGGTGTGTCTCGCTCTTTGCGGCAATCACGTGCTCACGCGGCGAAAGCACGGCAAGTGCAAAGGCGTGGCTTCGGCAGAGCACTCGCGATCGGCAGCTTCGGAGTATGCATGATGGGAAGTCCTCTCCGGTGGGCACCTCTTGACCCGGTCACCGCAGCACGTGGTACCTGCTCCACGCCACTCTTCGGTGTCAAGCGATGTGTCTGTGCCTTCCGTGTCTTGTTTGCCATGTCGTGAGAGACAACCATCGAGTGACGAACGATTGTCGGACATACATGCAACGGAGGCCTTGTACCGCTCAACGAAATATCTTTGGGTGCCTAGTAACACACCCTCAACAATGCCCACCAACGGAGGCATCTCGCGCTTTCATTACCCGCTTGTAAATCTCCGCCAGGTTGGTTGTCATTATTCCATAGCGAACCGCCCTCGTCATGCGAGAATGGACCATTTCTCCAACGGCTCGTGGTCGTATCCAAATTGCGTGAAACTCTTTATGCTTGCCCTACCCACGCCGGATGTTTGCGCGTCGGTCGGGAGCGCGCACAAAGGTCAGGTCATCTCCTTGCTCGTGGTACACCATAGGGTTCCTTGACGAGCTAGCGCCATCCCTTGATTCGATGATTGCTTCTTGGTTAGTTCATCCAACGCCCTCCACAAATGACTCGAACTTCCTCCGTTGGTTCTGCTTTGCATGTACCGCTGAACATGTTCATAAGTTCCTTGTTCTGAACCGACGGAAAAAATTGGCACCCATGTGCCTCATGCACCACCGCTCTTGTGTCCGCCACTTTGTTTGCTCCCACGACGTCGGACCCTTGTTGCATATCCACGATCGCCCTCAAGAACTCCCCGCATGTCGGTCATGGATGACACATACATCGAGGCGGTCTTGCACAATCGCCATCTTGACTCTTTCAAGAAACCAGACCAACTCTCCGTGTTTTCCCTCCACGAAGGCCAATGCGACCCAGAGAACACGGTTGTTCGCGTCCACCGCGATTGCTTAGAATCGCCCTTGTATTTCCTGTGAGGAATGTGCCGTCCATGCAAATGACCGGCGACGAGGTTTAAGGCATTAATGCATGCGCCGAGGGCGAAGAAGGCCCGCCGAAGACCCACTTACCCGCAAGACGCACCATCCGCGGAAACTCCGAAGGTCGATGACCGTATCGGATTCCTACTTGATATTGCCCCGAGCAAGTGTGGAATATTCTCGTAAGAAGCCTCGTATGTCCCGAACCGTATTTGCAAAGTCGTTTTTTGCTCTCCATGCCTTTCCGTAGCTAATCTTGTCTCAAACCTCTCTCGACGGCTCGATAATGGATCGAGGTGCGGAAAGTGGATTGTCGACGATCGACCATAAAACACATTTGCCACCCAAGTGACGGACCAGATTATGGTGTTCCCGCTCGCTTGCTCCAGCTTAGCGCTATGTTCGTCACTATGGAACATTTCCAGAGTCCTCCACTTCCCTTGTATGCATGCACCGCCATGGGCACGAATCAACTACGCACTTCACGTCGTAGTCTTTTTCTTGGACTTCACTACCTCAATTGGCGCCAAGAGACATTGACCAAGATTTTACCGCATCCATCACGGCCTCCTTGTCTTTATATATGGCCCCTGCGACCTCGTTCTCATGATACTCCCATGCATCTCTGTTGCCTTCATTCATTGTCGTGTCTTCAAATTATATTTAGTCCACGCACCGGGACAGCACCTCAGAGTATTGTCCTCCTCGTCCGAGCTGCTCGCCATCGTGGACTTCCTCATCCGCACGGTCCTCCTCCTCCATCAACTCGACTATGTGCTCCACCTCCTCCCTCGCTCGGCCACCCTCGCCTCACGGCCGCTCTCGCCCTCGATCCGTCGCCACCGCCAACCTCGCCACCACCTTCATCATCGCGTTGTTGCATATCTCAGATTCCTCCTCGTAATATCTACCCCGACATCACGCACCTCCGACACCGATGGAGGTACTGTACCACTTTACCAAAGAACATGAGCGGTCACCATTTACAACAGACTCCAACATAGCTCCTCCATGCCGAGGTCGCGTTAATAGGATCGACTCTCCATAAAAAAGTCCTTCAGACGGCTTACTATCGCTTCTAACCCGCAAATTAACACTCTGGGCATCCAAACTGAACATCCAAATATAAACTCCATCAAACCCTCAGATGTCCTATCTCTCGGCCTAGATATGCCTCAGATGATCACGAAAATGCCGACAAATCGACTCCATTTGGCCCTCGTGCTATCTCCCCATCTCCATAGAATATCTGAAAATACAATGTCTCCAGACATCTCGCCTACAACGCCGAACCAAAAAAATCATCATTTCTCCACCTAACCGCTATATAAATGTCACAATATATTGTCGTCAAATTTTACCCTCATCGATTTGTAACGGCGCCGCTATATTTTTTTAAATATACTAATTTTAACGTAACACGGTCATTGACTATAAATAAGTAATTCGATTACCTATATTACATACCGCAAATACTAAATATTAAATCTCTAAAATATTAAATACATAAATACTAAATATTAAATCAGTAAATATTGCCTAATATTTCTACTATCCAATCCTAACTAAATTAAATTTCCAAAAACTATATTGATTCTCAACATTTCTAAATACTACAATCCTAATATGTCTAAATACTATATTAAATCTCTAAACATTGCCTAATATTTCTACTACCAATCCTAATATTTCTAAATATTACAAAATACTAAAATTTAAAAAAATTACATATAAATTTACCGGACTTACCTTCAAAAATGATGAATATTTTCCCCTTTTTTTCTTCCCTCTTTTTTTTCCTCCTTCCTCTCCTCTTCTTCTCCTCGCTCGCTTCTCTCTCGTGGCAATAAAATGAAACAAGATCGTCGCATGTGTATAAAATACCGGGTCGCCTCGGCCCACGTGATCGCCCGACCACGGCGATCACTGGCGACGCCAACGCGTGTCCGTCGGCGGCGTAGCTCCAACCAGCGCCGTTCCGATCATTAGCGGACCCGCCGCCCAGTCAGAGCGATCAAGGCAAGGGGCGACGGACGGGTATTTTTCAAAAAATTTCATGGGCGACTAGTTCTGAAAAAACGATTAAAAATAAATATTAAATAAAAAATTCCAGGGTTACCTGTGGATGGATAGTGTGTTTGTGATACTGCCACGGGCCTCGAATGTTCGCGCAGGTACGGCCGGCCTCGAGTTGGAGACATTTCGTACCGAAAACGGCCCAAGAACACCCATGAGATGCTAAAACTGAGTTCAAAAGAGATAAAGAAAAGCTATACCATATGGTGAATGGACCAATACAAGCCCATGTAGATCTGGCTATACTCTCGGCTCAGCCCACATTGCTCCACACCCAAACTAAACTATCCCATCTCCCATATGCCATTGCCACCGGCTAAGGTCCTGTTTGGGAGGCTGGTACCGAAAAATTTTTTTTGGTTTCTTTGGGTTGAAAGCAATTGTATGGTTAGTAATTGTGGCTTTTCTTGTTATGTTGTTTGTTTAAGGCTATTTATTCTGTTGTTGTAGAATTTTGGAGGGCCAACCGAAGCGGGAGGTAACAACATAGCAAAATACAATGGTGTTTGAGTGGAGAGGTGACGTGGAGGCGGCGAGGTGGCGGAGGTTGAAAAGGCAGGCGACCGAGGTAGGAGGTGATCAAGCGAAGCCACGGCTAAAAAGCTTCTCCTCGGCAGCCTTTTTTAGGCTGCTTTTGCACTTTTGAATTCTTTGAAGCCGCTTTGTTTGTCGAACTTTAGTCTTTCCTGAAACACAGCTGAAGCACAGCTCCCAAACAGGGCCTAAGCCAGCCCACCGATGCTCCGCCAGCTCCCGCCGGCGATCTCGCCGGCGCGGTTGCACATGCTGTTGACCTCGTAGTCGGACCCCTTCCTAGCGCTCCAGCTCCTCATCCTCATGTTCCCGACCTCGCCTCACCCGGCCACCCCCCACGCGCTCGCTCTCCCGCCCCACCTCCCTTCCTTCGCCTCCTCCTCTCCCGCCTCCGCCACCACCTCCCCTCCACGCTCATCCTCGACAGTCGCCTCCCAAAGCATCATCATCCACGCCGCTGCCCACTCCGCCCACCTTACCAGTTTGGGCATTCCAATAACTCCAAATAAGGTATGCATCTTCTGCTAAACCATGATATGAAGCATATGACAGGCAAAACCTAATCACCATGAAAAATGAGAAAATACCTCTCATTAGGCCACCCACAAATGCTATGAACCATTTGATTAATAGAAAGATAAATCATAATCATAAATACACATCAGCTATCCTCAATTACAATACAGACTTACAGAGTAGCATATGAAACAAACTTATGGTATTTATTAGGGAGGAGTCCGAGGCATATTTGAACTCCAGAAGTATTATTTAAAGTTGTCCCGTGCAATTTCGTGGGCCACTGAGCCACTATAAAATAGAGTTATTAATTTTTAGAACAACAGCGCTAGGACAACAAATTTGTAGCATATGCAGCTTCTATGGTAATTGATTATGGGTTTCATGGCATGTTTGGTCTAGGAATAGAGCTCTGGCTTTGATAATCGCGGTGTTGGTATAACCACCAGTGGTTTGGCCTTCTTCATCACTATTCCGAACTTCTCGGAAAGGTCATGCTTGGTATCTTGTGGTAGCTTCCAGTCAAATGCCTGGAGCAGCAATGCTACAGAGTAAGCTGTCATTCTTTCTGCCATGAGGATCGCTGCACAAATTCTTCTGCCAGATCCAAATGGAAAGTAATCAAACTGATTGCCTGTGAAATCCGACTTGCGATCACATTCCAAAAATCTCTCTGGCTTAAACTCCAAGGGGTCTTTCCAAACTGAAGGGTTTCTCTGAATTGCCCAGACATTTATAAAGATACGACTGCCCTGTGGGACATGATAGCCACCAATAGTTGAGTTGGCACTTGGACAATGTGGTACCATGAGAGGGAGTGGTGGGTGCAGACGGAGTGTTTCCTTGATGACACAATGGAGGTAATGAAGCTGAGGGATGTGTGACTCTTCCACCATGTGGTCTTTTCCTACAACACCATTGAGTTCATTCTGTACTTTCTTGAGTATCTTGGGGTTCTTCATAATCTCGGCCATGGCCCATTCCACTGTGTTTGATGTGGTCCCTGTCCCTCCGACAACCATATCCTGTTACATTGGAAGACTGTAAGTTCTATATAATAACACGCATGTTTAATTCTTGATAAGATATGCACTCTCTGGTTCTTACACTTTATTTTTTATTAGATCAGGTATTGTAGAAGTGCAAATTTATGTTTGTGAAATTTCAAGTCAACACTGTACTGAACCAAAGCTAGAAAGTAGACAGTTACTCAAATGTGACCGCAAATTACCTATATGGAATGAGGAAGACAGTGATCTAATGGTGTTCTATTGGCTTCATTGGGGAAGCACGCTAATCACAGATATAGGATAACTACTAATAAAATGGAATATTATTTAGTCCACTCAACTTATAAGATTTTGGAATCATAAAAGATTCAAGCATACCATAAATCATCACTTTCTTGGATCAGTGATCCGCTGTGAAGTAAAAAAAAAAGTATGCCAGGATTAGGCTTTTATGCTCTTGGTTCAATTATTGCCTAAAACTTGATTCTTGGTTCTGCATGCGAGGATTTTTTTTTTTTACACTTACTTAAGCCTGAATTTCAAATTTTATTACTTTATTAGTTGTTCTTTTTCGATAAACACTTTGGCTCTCTTTGAGATATAACTCAAAATAGTACTACTGTAGTACCAACTGATATTGCAGAAAAAGTTGTACTTGAGAATAGGTTGTTCAGTCTTCCTTACTTCTGTTTGAATTTGTGCTACTGCTAGTTGACATCACCAATGAGGTTTGGACAATTATAATGGACTAAATGTATTTCTTTTAAAACATTAGCTGTAGAGACCTATGGATGTACATACCAGAAGTAGGGCCTTGACATTAATCATGGTGAAGGGGGTCTTGCCATCGCCTCCTTCCTTCTCTATCTTTAACAGGTACTCCAAGAAATCTGTTTCTCTATGCCCCCTATCCTTCTCTGCCCCTATCCTCTGCTCTATGACTCTCGTGAATATTTGGTCAAACCGTATCTTGAGTCTCTTCATCTTCTTTTGGATTCCTTGCAAGTCAAGTGGAGCTAGTCCTGGAAAGAAGTCCGACACATTGGGCTGGCTGAACAAGTTTGTCATCTCGGTGCCGAGGTTACTAAACTCCTCCCCCACGACAGTTCTGTCACTATCAGTGTCAATAGCCTCTCCCCACATTGTTTTTGTGATCACGTTCAGTGTTGCAAGGAACATCTGTGCACCAATGTCCACTGGTGTGCCAGATTTTGTGTAGAGATGGTGGAGGGTCAACCTGAACTCATTTTGGCGAATGCTATGGACATCATTGAGCCTCACATTGTTCAGCATCCCACGGATGCACAACCCACGTAGCAACCGCCATTTAGGACCAGCTGAGTTCCAAACAATATCCTGTAACCCACTGTAAGAGAAGATGCGTCCAGTCTCTGGGGCATTTCTGTTGGCAAACGTGAGGTCTTGGTCTCGGAGCACCTCACGGGCAGCTGCTGGGGAGGTGATCACAACACAACGTCTAACTTGAAGCCAAGGTGGATGGAAAAGATAGGTCCATACTTGGTTGCGAGGTCTGCAAAGTAGGCGTGGAGGTCAGGCTTGAGGAAGGGGAGGCTGCCAACCAGTGGGAGTCCTGCAGGGCCGGGTGGAAGTTGCGGCGAGCTGCTACGGCGATGTCGGATGATGAAGTATAGGATGGTTGATGCAAGCAGTACAGTCACAGAGTAGGCTAGGGTTGTGGATGTCTCCATGGTTGCTGAGAGAACACTTGTAGTTTCTTTCCACCATGGAACGCGAACTTATAGGAGGCAGTGCTGGACCGCTGGTAAAGGACATGAATGGCTCCTCCTACCATATGATAGTGCCCCGATACAGCAAATCATGTGGCTGTATGAACTGTAAGGCGTAAGCACTATGTTTTACCTACTGGTCAACTATCCTTGTAAATTCTGGAGATGATAAACAGCAGAGACAGCAAGTGGATGCAAAGCTGCAGGCGTGCGGATTGCGGATGGCATGTGTAGAAGTTCTTAGCTCGAGAGCTGGGCATGGAAAATCTGGTGCTGCGGACGGATGGATGCTACTGCAAACCTTCGCGCAGCTCCCAGTGATCCAGGATGCTAGAGACCGTTTCAAATCTGTTGTTCCGCCAAGTCCGGTTGGGGTGTTCTTCGGTGTCCACATGACTGTAAATTGAGAGATTTTACCGTTCACAAGAGATACCAAAATTTATATCAACGTAGCATCAAGAGGTACTAAAAGTTATTATATTCACCATTTAAAGTTTTGACACATTTTGGTACTACCTTAATATAAATTTTGGTACCTTCTACGAAGGAATATGGATATGTTACATTAGTGCAAGTTAAAAATTCTATTGTGTAAACCAGAATGCCAAACGAGTAAGAGATTATGGATCATTACTACTAGATGCATAGTACAACGGAAGGAGAGTTGAAGTAATCCGATTCAACGTAGCGTGAGCAGTGATCAATTAACACGAACAATCGTCCCGATTAGCATCGCAATAGCAGCAACGTCTCTATCGAAGTCTACACATTTGGAGAAGGAACGCCGTGAGTCGATGTGCTAGCAATCTAGCATTAGCGCGCATGGCAAGGCCTGAGCGATGACTGCTAGGGTTTTTGATAGATGCAGTGGTGCAATAGTTACATCCCCTAGCCTCCTTTTATGCAGTGCCTCTCCGTGGAACCCTATGTTAAGGGTCTAACCAAAATGTAAAACTCACTTAGCCATTAATGACAAATCCAATATGAACCATTATATTCTAACCTGTTAAATGTGTGACTCTGTAGGTTCATACATATTCGGCCATGGCCTGGAAACTCCTTTCGGCCCATAAGGCGATAGCGGCACCTAGCAAGACATAGCGAATTTCAAATATACACAAAGATCATATTAGACGAACCTATATAATGCTCATATATCGACCCCTTTGCCTCATGATACTAGATCAAACTCAAGACGAGAAGCGTGTCATCCTATGATAGCTCGATCTTTCACTCGTTTTGCAGTGGATTACTCAATTGCAATTAACTCCTCAATCATATTCGGTATAGCCATGCACTTTTTTAATCCAACTACATCGAGGGGTCCAGAGATATCTCTCATGTTATATAGGTGGAGTAAATTCCATCTTAATCGCTCACATTTCTCCGTATATTTTACAGTAAACTCGAAAGCTACCTTTATAACTACCTAGTTACAGAGTAGCGTTTGGTGATCCCTATATATACTATTACATATGTAGGAAATTATGATGATCTCAGAACTAAGTATCTCACATATATTATGTATGAGACCAATTGATGACACTTAAAAATATAATAATTCCTACAGTATTTTATAGTGGGTCACTCTAACACTGTGTTCTCTAATATGTGTCCATATTATTGATTTAATATTCTTATATCTACGATCCATTAAACATGATCATCAATAAAAAAACAATTGTCCTATATAATGATATAAGGTCGAGATAATTTATAATAATATCAAAACATGAATAAAGAGTTTCAATCCTAATGTTAATCAAGAATAGATAAAAATAATCATAATAGATGAACACCGGATATATAAAGATAAACTTTTTTTCTTTATTGATTGTAGATTGATTATCTTGTATAATAGATGCTATATTTTATATCCATACCTCCTCATATGTAGTTTCAAAATTTGTTCATTAGAACCAACAACCAAGAGTCCAAATATATTTTAATAACTAAAACCAAGAGTCTGATTATATTTCAATAGAATTGTCCAGTACATATGTTCGCTTTCATATGAAACACTGTATGGTTGACATGTCGGTTGAACTAGAATGAAATTTTGTCCGAGTTCCGTTGGATCATTGCCGCAGTCGCGCTCAAACTGTCGTATGGCGCAGCATGTGTTTCCTTGGTTTCATCCGGTACAGTGCACGTTTTACACGTACGTTGGCATGATTTTCATCCGGCCATTTGGATGGACATAAATTCAGATTTAAAACTTGCAGGGTACTGCAAAAGTTTCAGGATTTTTGCGACAGCACAACTTTTTTCATATACAGCCAACTTAACAGCCCACCTATATAATAGTTAGCCATATATACATACAAAGCCATTACTACTTGGCCCACATTTATCCACTCATTCTCTCACCAAGTTCTTGGAGCCGTCTTCTTGATTGCAATTTGTAGATCTGCAATTACTCTCTCTCCTCTCTCCTCCAACTCACCATAAATCTGATGTGGCAATCCTTACAGTCTGCTTACCTCACCTTACTATACTTGCTCTAATGAAATGACGCGTAAAGCATCCCCACATATTTCGAAAAAGATAACAAAATCTGAGTACTGCACGAAGCAAATTTGCATATACCCATGGGCCGTGCGTGGGTGGGTCGTCGAACTGTTCATCGGTCATGTTTGAAATGCTTCGTCGCAGGCAGGGTAATTGTCCAACACTGGTGTTACCTTCACTGATTGTGCATGCACGTTTCACATGTTGACATGACCTCGGCCGATCAGCGATGCCTGTTTCGACGAGTGAAAGTGGCGATATTTGCCCCCTTTGCATGCGAACCAGTGTTGAAGTCGGAAGATAACCGTACCATACATGGTGTTCCTTTAATGTGTTAGGATATGCCACAAAACTAGAACTGTTGATGCTTGCGTAGATTCTATTTCACACTTCAATTCAAAGCAGAGAAGGTGAAACCAGTCTCTCTGCAATGGCCTAATCGGCTTGTATTGCTTTCCCCTTACTTCTGGTTCCGGTATGATGTTTGAGATGTCTAGATTGACTTCGCTGTTTTCACATGAAGATTTAAAGGCGCCATGTGTGACGCTATTATTCCTTTGAGCTAGCTATTTTGTCAATCTTGAATCAAAATTGTTTGGATTATAGTAGTTAACTAGTTTGAAATTGAAATGGTTTATTTTGAACGAAAAAATATTAATAAGATCTGGCTCGATAATAACTCGTTAGTTTGAATTTGAGACAATCATTTAAATAATAAATGAAATAATTTTATATCTAATTATATCAATTTTGGAAGGAACTCCACGATTCATTGAGCTCCGTAGCTTAGCTTATCTTGGCATGCATGGTTTCCCTGCGAATCTTCTCGGCGGCCTGACAAATGAAGACCCGCCGCTAATCTTTAGCGTGTTTCTTGTGCGCTCTGTTTTTTTTTAGATAAAGATCTTGTGCGCTCTGTTGCACCCGCGTGAGGTAAATATTGATAAAATACCACTTTTATCATTGTCTTTCGTTAAAATATTATACTCTTTTTTCATTAATATACGAGATCTTCTGTGTTTATAACAATAGATTCGAATGGTATTTTAACGAGGAACAATGTTCAACTGGCAAAATTGCCCCATCGGCCACGACGCGAGAGCACCGTCGCCACAAGAATTTCACACGCGGCCTCCACAGAGATCTCCGAGCAGCAGCCGTCCTCCGCCACAGCTTTCGCCATGGGCGCGCGCTAGCCCCACCCTTCTTATCCCCGCCCCACCTATGGCCGCTGCCGCTCTCCTCCCATGGCTCTCCTCGCGCTCCGCCTGGGCCACCTCATCCCCGCCCCGCCCCGCTGCCACCGCTGCAGTAGACTTGTCGTCTCCTCCAGTGCCACCCCCGTGAAGGCTGCGGCCGACGGGGGCGCCGCCGCGGTGGTGTGGTTCAAGCATGACCTCCGCGTCGACGACCACCCGGGCCTCGCCGCCGCCTCGGGGCGGAGCCGCCCCGTCGTGCCGCTCTACGTCTTCGACCGCCGCATCCTCTCCGGTGAGTTGCGACACAGCTCTATGTGTCACTGCTTTAGGAGTGCCGCGGCAGTGGGAGTTGCGCGCGATGTGTTCGATACAACGCCTTAGGGTTCGTGGCCGTGGTTGATCGGATGCTTGTGTGCCGGTGCAAATTATGTACTGTCTCTCGGGCCTCAAGCGTGGCGTGGGCTGGGGTTGGATCGTGGTGCTCTTGCCACATTGGTGCAAAAGCTAGTGCCTCCTGCTTGGTTTGGTGGTTTTGTAAAAATGCATAGTAAACTGAAGCCGAACACTGGGCAAGGTTTCCTTTGTCAAATCAAACTGTTAGGTGTGGGTCTGGGTTGCCATTAGCGTGGGCTGATAGTTGCCGCTAATTTATGCATGTACTGGCATAAATAACTGTTTGCCTTGCAATATAGGATACTATTAAATGGAGAAACCAGTCCTGTTTTGTACCGCATTGCACTTGCTGCCGCCAAGTTGTACAGCACAGCCGCAACTCATCCATTTGTTGCCTGTCAGATCAGTAAGGTTTAAAGAATGAGACTGGGGTGTTATACAGCAATCCTGCTTCTGCTTCTGCAATGCTAGAATGATATACCTCTGAATGAACGCTCTTAAATCAGCAAATCACATTGGTGACAGTTGACATCTAATGGAATTTAGCAAGCAGTTCTGCTGGCTTAGTTTCAAATACACCTTGACAATTCACATTAATGTCAACCTTTTTATCATTTACAGGTTATTCAGATACCATGATGGAGCTGCTGCTTTATGCTTTGGAAGATCTTAAGTTGGCATTGAAGTCTCAAGAGTCTGACCTGCACATAGGCTTGGGAAATGCTGAAGATGTTATTTTGAAACTTGTAAATGAGGTCGCTATGCAAGGTTTATGTTGAGAATTGAGCTTTAAGAGTTTACACATACATTCTTAACATATCCAGATCACCTGATTGCATTCATTGGTGGAGCATGACAGGTACAAGCTGGCCTTATTTTTACAGAAGAGGAAGTTGAATACAGCGTGCATAGTGTTCTGGCCAATGTTGAATCATCTTTGTCTAATGCATCGTTCACATGGGGAAGCCCTCCTGAGATAGTGGTTTGGAGTGCCCCATTGTATGACTATAAGGTAATGTGTTATCTCTTTCCAAGTTGTTAATCTCTTGTTGTCCTCTAAGCAACTTGATTATGTACGGCATGCTGAAGTAATCATTCCACCAGAGTTTGAGGGAATTGTCGACATCACACAACCAATTTTTGAAGGAAAAATTATCAATGACGACACCTCTTGCTGCCCCAACTTTGCCTGCTCTAAATGTGGAGTTAGACAGAGGTGCACTTCAATTCTGTTCTATCCTTGAAAATCTTGGTGTGTCCATGTAGATATTACAACAATTTCCTGTTCAGGTTCTCTACCTACACTCAAAGAACTAAAAGGATTCCTGAAATACGGTAGGACACCAGAAGATAACTGGGTTCCTCTAAAGAGCACGTCAGCAAGATCTATTCTACAAAATACCCTCAACCAGAGAAAGGTTAAAAGTAGTGGTACATTAAGAATCAGCAATGGAGGAAACATAGAAGATGTCACGGCAAATGCTGGTGCATCAGAGGGGAGAATTGTGGATTCAATGTTTGCATCAGAAAGTTCACTTGAAGTTAGAGGTGGAACAGATATTACTTTGGATGCTTTAGCTGCTTACCTGAAATACCTAGAAGGCACAGGAAAAGCTAATTGGCAAGAGTATGTGTCACCGCCTATTATTTTCCTTTAATCAGATTCTTGTCAGATGGTTTGTCCACTCAAATCCAAAACTACAATTACATAGTTATCCACATCATTGGTGTGCTTGTATTTGGAAAGGCTGCTTAGCTTCCAATGGAATGGATTGTCGTTTCATTCTGTTAATTATGCAATGCAGTTTCAGATGTTATATGAATCAGTGAATCACTACTTAAATTCTGTGTCCAGGTTTCATGATAAAGTGCGCTTAACTGAAACCAGGGATGGTGCTTCATTTTACACCTTGTTTGGTGCTGCACTTCAGCTTGGAGTCATATCCAGGAGGAGAGTTTACCATGAAACCATTCAATATGAGAGAGACCGCAATGCTGGCTTTCTATCACCATTTGGATACTCAACACCTACAGTGACAGCAGCAGTAGATGCTATCTGTTCAGTGGAGGTATTTAATTTGATAGCTCTCCTGTTTTGTTTTCAGTGGCACACCTTTTTCTCCTCTTTGCACTCACTTGTTAAGAACATCAGACATGATTTTATTTTCCTCTAACAATCCATTTGTTCACATGGAAGTGGTACTGGCTCTTGGCCTTGAAATCTCAAGTATGCATCGAGGGAAATTATCCTGTAAAAATTTGGAGATGGAAGGGTTATCTTGTACAGGTATGTGGTCTATCTTCAAGTGCTCTCTTGTACATAAGATGGTGCGCTCTGCTGCCAATGCATCAGCGCCCATTACTAAATACCAATTTGTGGGTTGTATTACCTTTTCTAGGTATTTGGGAAACATATCAAATGAGAACTAGTCTTAAAATAGTGTAATGACAACTATCAATCTTAGTCATTAGACTTAATCTAGATGACTCAATCAACAACTAGAAGTCTCCAAAATTTTTAAAGGATCCCCTGAGTTATTCCACTTTGCACCTGTATCCTTCCACCTTCTAGTGATACGGGCAACTCATCTTGATCTATATACCATTCAAGTTAGATCTAGCTGTTGAGATTTGAGTTCTCATTGTCCTGTTTAACTTTTTTGAGGGTAGCTCCTGCCAGATACGGGCCCCTGTGTAGGTAGGCAATAACTCTTTTCGTATCCCAAATTAGCATCACTGACACTCAGGCTTTCAAGTGAAGCATGTTATTTTAAAGTTTCCATTCATCAGGGAAGTACCTCTTCTTTCACATCCATAATTTTTCTTTAGAAAGCTAAGAAAATCTTATCTTTCGGTTCCCATCTTTTGTCTTTATCTGATTGCAGGGCCTGGATGAAGCCTTACTTTGTATTAATTGAATGCCATTATTAGAAATTATTAGAATCATGTGTTCTATATATTTAATACAATTATTTCTTTTAAGTTTGTTGCATGGTGTTATCAATAAACTCAACTCATAACTTGCTGGCAAAGATCCTGTTTCTGATAAGCTCAGATTCTTTAATTTTCAAATTTACTAGTTTCTTATGCTACAACATATTATGCACATTCAACATACTTGTTTTCTGCTTCCTGTTGTGCTTACGCAACTATATTTTTCGACAACAACCAAGCTTTTTGTCCCAAACAAGTTGGGCTAGGTTAGGAATGAAACCCAATCAAAGTCAAAAGACCCCTAAATCTTCAATTTTTGGTCATAGTTCTAGTATGTGAATCGCTAAATTCCATGCACTCCTATCCAATGTCAACTCTTTGGATACATTCCAATCCCTCAAGTCTCTTTTAGCGCTAACTTCTATGCAACTAAATTTATCAATGTACACAATTTTCTTTAGATTGGCTACCAGAAATTCCTCATTTAAAGCTTTATTGGCAGTATACTTCTGTTGGCCATGAAGGTCCTGCAGCTCTTCTTGTGCACGGCTTTGGAGCTTCCCTGCAGCACTTTCGTGGCAATATAGGCAGCATTGCTGATGAGGGACACCGAGTTTGGGCAATTACCCTTCTTGGCTTTGGGAGATCTGAGAAACCAAATGTCAACTATACAGAACTTCTGTGGTCAGAATTACTGCGGGATTTTATTATTGATGTTGTGAGGGAGCCTGTTCATCTTGTTGGCAACTCTATTGGAGGTATATTTTGAGTTTTTGGCGTACTAATCTTCAAACATCGCTCAGATGATGGGCTTAACTCCTTTGTTCGAAACTATCTTAATGAAGTCATTCGCTTGCCGTATAATATTCTCAGGTTATATCTGTGCTATTACTGCTGCCTTATGGCCTTCTCTTGCTAAGTCTCTGGTTCTTTTAAACTCGGCTGGTTCAGTTGTTCCAAGTTACTCCTTCATCCCATTAAGTGGAGTAAGGCAACTGGCATTCATTTGAATTATTTCCATTTTAATTATGTTTGCTGATTATCTGCTGTATGATATTGATAGGTCAAAGATGTGAAGTGATATTTGCATCAGTTAAAATGGCATTGATACCATTTGTTTGCTATTAAAATCGAGAGCAAATATTTTATCATATTAATTGGCTGAGATAATGAATGTCTACTTGTGGGTGTCTCTCAAACATTGTCATGTTTCTGTTTGCTTACACAATATTAAAAACATGTCAATTACAAGTAGAACTTGGTAATACTGTTTGATCCATATCGATGCTTTTTTTATATATAAAAGGTCAACCTATGATTAGCTGTTAAAAGCTCTATTATGAAAATAGGTTAAAATTTTCCGATACAATCTTTGTGTTTGTTTCTAGTTTGCTGGAAGTATGAAAGCATTCATAACTCTGAAGAGAAGTATAGGTAAGACTAGAATTTTTACGGTCCAGATACTTATCATTGGTACTTGTATTCAACCAATATCTCCTGGAAATTATAATCCGGAAGCTGTAAAAAACTCATAATCATTGATATTGAACTTTTTAGTACCTGAGCTATATTACTTTACATATTAAATTCAATGCTACTAGATGCAAATACATACAGGAAGGACAAACTTCATGGCTTTCAAGGTTGCAGGCACGCCTCCTTTTGCTCTTCTTGAGGTCAAGGGCAGGAGGAATTCTTAAGGAATACTATCCTACCGTATGTGTATCTTGAAATATGTTGTGTTTTTTAATATTAAATAGTACCTACTTGTTACTGAGCAATACCAACCTTTTCGTTTGTAGAGAACTGAACGGGTTGACAAGGCACTCGTAGACGAGGTTATACGAGCTGTATCCTCAGATCGCTCAGTCTATATATTTAGCATGCACTTTGTTCTCGATTTGTGCAGTATAGTCTGCAATTTTCTTTTTCTTTAACAAATAAATGCAGTCATATGATCCTGGTGCAGCAACAGTTATTGAGAGCATATTAAACTTCAATCTTTCAATTCCTCTTAATTTTTTATTTGAATCTTTTGGAGGAAAAATCTTAGTTATTCAGGTATGTGCCTAATATCATCGACACACGACATATATCTATGACACTAGTACCTAGTTTAGTGACTGTTGACATATGGGAGGCTAACTTTATCTTTATTTGCTTCTTCTGAAACAAGGGAATGAAAGATCCGCTTACAAAATCCGAATTGTTTGTTTCCATGCTTAGAGAGCATTGCAGCAAGGTCCATATTAGAGAGTTAAATGCAGGTGACTCTCTCTCCCTCTCGCTCTGTGTGCGCTTGTGCACACGCATGCACAAATTTTATCTTTTTTATTTCATCCATTTCCTGGTCAAGGGGTTCCGTAGTTTGTGTTTGGGTTTGTTTTCTCATAGTAAAATATACCAGGTCACGCTCCACACGATGAAGTTCCTGATGAAGTAAATTCCTTACTGTGTGAATGGATGAAAATGAAAGAGACCGAAGTTAAGCCAGCCTTGGAGAAGTCCAAGGCAATCTAGGTAACATTTAGAATTCAGGGCACCCTATCCATTGGCTGATTGTATAACATGGTCTTCGGAAGTTGTTTGGTAACAACTTGATCCCAGTGTAGCCGGCAGCAATTCTGTACAAAAATTTACTTCACAAATATGGTTTACCTCTTAGGTGACAAAAAGAACATGAGTTTTAACGCTGTTCAAAATTTTATATGTATTGCACTTTTTAGCTTCGTACCATTTTCTGGCATCTGAGCTGGTTTCACAGCAAGTTGGCAGAATTTGAGATGCAATTTGCACTTGCAGTGCGAATTTACTAGTGGTTTCTAAAGTTGCTTTTGGTTGTAGGGTGCATCTGGCCCCAAATCAACCTTGAAACCCTACATTACAAGTAATGTCTAATCTAATCATATGTGCTTTTGACCCCCATTGTGCAAGTAATGTCTAATCATGCTACGTACGTACTTATTTGTACTCCACTTGTTTTATTTGGTGCAGCATAGAATAATACACTTATGAATATTCATGCCAAGTAGATGCATTTTTTCGCCCTTTTCTTCCAAATTCTTAGTGAAGCCAATCGTAATCACCTCACCTAACTATTCTCCAGTTAAATGAATTACTTAACTTTTTGTCGAATGAATTGGCTAAGATATTTTCTTAATGGTGACGACTAGAGAGTCCCAAGTTCTTGGCTTGGTGTCGAAGCTGATTGTCGTAATCAAAAGGCTGGAATTGCACGTAGCAAAACCAAGTTCAACGGAGACAACTGAGTATACTGCCCGTTTTGGCTTGTATTATTTTGTGAAATTGTAGGATTTTGAAACCTCGTGGACTTCTAGCCAATGAGTTTTAGTATTTTGATATTTTTCAAATCCATCCTTTTCTTGTCCTTCTTATGTTGTGTAGAAATTCTTTTATGATTGAAGCCTGCCATACTTGACAATCCTTGTTTACTATACAAGCCATCTTCCTTGACACTGGGCCATGGTTTCATCATCCTGACTATGCATTACATCAGTACTGCATTTAAGCTCCATTCAATGCATCCTACAAATCACTGGAGCTTGCATCCTTTGGAAGATCATGAGGCGGCCTTGTCAGTTTGGTCACCTTATCCCCTAAAAAAGAACTTGAGCATTAACACTTCAGGACGGCAACCCAACCCCTGTTCTCCCGAGTGATATCGTGTCATGACAGTCATTCATCATCATAATGTTATTATTTTGCCCCCCTTTTGCTGTGATACACAGTTAAAGTGCTTTGCATAGCATATCAGATTGTACTTAGGACCAGCATCAGCCCTTGGTATCCTGCTCATTATTACATTATGTACGCTTTATTTCGTGGCCAACTGAAATTCTTTAGGCAGAGCTCCCATCAGTGAGGCCACAAAACAAAGCTACGATTAGGATCACCCAACCAACCCACCTTATCTATGCACAAGCTTTCACTAGGACCTTGTCTTCAGCTCACCAAATCTGACAGTGACACGAGCCAATCCATGGCCTCCAAAAGATGTCGAGTTGCAGATGACCAATTCCTTTTGGCAAGCTAGTGATCATCCCTAGTCCAATTCCTCCCCCTAATGATAGGCCCAAGTATCGTTTTGCACAAGAGAAATGCAGGCAAGTACTTTTCCATGATCCACCAATAGTATTTGTACTACTACTACTACTCTTATCTTGCTTGCAGTTGCTCTCTCTACAAGCCTCCTCGAAGTTGTTAAATGATTCTGTTCTTTTCGCCGGTGTCCCGTTGGTCCAACCGCACATGACGTTTACAAGCTAGCAATAATAGTGCGCTACGCTGCGCCGTTTTACAGATGATCTATTGGTATAGACATATCATTTAAAGTAGTGGATCATAGTCTTAAACCCATGATATAAGTTTAGATGGGCAAAGTACAGATATATGTTCGGTGTGAACAACGGAGAAATATTGTTCTGTTTATAGGCCTAAATAGCTGTATTTTCGTTTTTTTGCGTAATTACGATCTCCTTGTTTTCTTAAAAAAAAAAGGTCGCTAGGACCCGTCGGCGAATCTATGAACCGCTTTAAATCGTCGGTCAGTGTTTCTTGTTTTTGAGCGAAAATCGGAGAGAGATATAAATATAATTTTGTTTGTTTTTTTTTTGCGTTAGGACCCGTTGGCAAACATATGAGCTGCTATAGAACTTTGACGAATCTGCTTTTTTTTAGAAAACCGCGTTTAGCCAGGATAACACACTACGTTACGCCGCGTATGACGATACAACGTGAAAAAAATTGAGAAATCTGGTCGTATTTTCAGTTTTCATATTTGTTTTAAAAAAATAGGTCGTTAGGACCTGTCGGCGTATCTATGGGCTGCTATAAATCTTCGACGAATCTACGTTTTTTTTAGAAAACCACGGTTACGACCCGTTGGCGAATTCATCGGTTGCTATAAATTTGCGACGAATCTGTGTTTTTTTTATTGTAGATGAAAAAAGCGACGAAAACATTTTTCCCGGGAAAAACGGAGAAAGGACCTAGACGTAAGGAGCAAGGACCTATTTGTTACGTTTTTGGACCTATCCGCTATCCTAAAAAATTAGAAAAGGGCTTGTTCACGATTGAACCTAACGGGAGGGTTTTTCCGTAAAACAGCGCGCCAGGGATCCAAACACGATGAAAGGAAAAAAATCTTCCCCTCACAAAAAATCGCGAAGGCCCTATTTGTAATCCACAGGGACCTATCCGTAATTCGAAGAAACGAAAGGGTTTTTTTGCAAATCGGCTTGGGGGACAGGTGGCTTGGCTGGTTGATCGGCAATCCCTTGTGCTATAAAGGATGGAATCATTGCTCACGGGGAAGGGATGACTTATGACTTGTCTAGCTCTTTTTAACTTTTTTTTTTCTTCTCAAATCTAGCTTTCTCTCGAGATGATTTGTAAATCTAGCTTCCTTTATTGTGCTCCAGCACTTCCCTGTTGCTATAGCTGGCTAGGAAACCGGCCTTCCATGGCAATTGGGAGCAGGAGGAGGCATGCTGTGGCCGGTGAGTGTAGGAGGTCGTCTCCCGTGGTAGGGGAGCGCAGGATCATCATGAAGGGAGTTAGGTTTGTAATTCATTTCGTAAGGAGGTTAGATTTGAGAAAAAAATAAGGTAGAATGTAGATAAGTCATCACTTCGCTCCCGGGCGCCAGCTGCCGCTGCTGCTGCATTCTTGCTGTCTGCTTCAAGTCGATCGATTGCGCCCTCGTGCGTGCTGTCTTTTCTTGGCCAGTCCTTACGCTAACTCCTTGCGTTTCGACGTGCGTTTGCGCAAATGGGAGGTTAGTGCTTGTTTCTGCCGACGTTGATGTCTCAGAATTCAGACAAGCACTAGACTAGAGCCTAGATTAAGACACAGGTCAATGTATCGTTTTGGCATGATTATATATATCTTTATGGCTTGCTGTGCCGAAGACAAATTCACCTAGAGATCAACCGACCTTTTCTATTCAATTTTATTTAGTGTGTACGTACGTAGAACAAGTTAAGAAAGAGTGCCGCTTGCGAAGTTGGTAAGAATGCAACTGTGGCGGCTAATCGTCCTTTGATGACGAGGCAAAGAAATGGTGAAGCCTTCGATATCTCTGTCAAGGCCGGGAATGTACGAAAACGTAGTAGTTGAAACTTGAAAGTGCCATTGGGTTAGAAAATTGACTGGATGAGTGCAACTGGGCGTACGAGTCAAGGTTATGTGCTATTTTGCGCCCCACTTTTCGACTGTTTAATTAGCAAGTGGAGCTTCATACGGTTTCCAAAGATCCAGCTAAAATCCAGATGATTTAATAAACTAGTTTTTCACTCTTGAAGTTGTAACTATCGCAATGATTTGGTAGAGCTGCAAGTTTCGACACTTCTTACTCAATTCTCCAGTAAAGACATATATGTATATGAATCGTACAAGGGTTATTAATTACCGATTATCAATTACCAGCAAATATTTGTTGTTTCTTAATTAAGACATAAGGGTAGTTTCAATCCTCTATCTCAGCTGGTGTCTATAGAATTAATTACGCTGCCAACTAAGTAAAAATCTGATATGGCATAAGAATTAAAGAAGGGAGAGAATGAAAAATAAAGAAACCATATCTCATGCAAGAAACTGGGTCGACGCGGGCATCAAGACGCAAGAAACGAGCAAAATCGAGGTTGGACGTTTCTGCGCGCTGATAAAGGTGTGTTTGTGGTGTATGTATTGGTTTATTGCTCTCTCTCTCCTCTAGACACTGTTCATGGAAACCATGGGTTGAGAAACTATGCATGGTTTATTACTCTCTCTCTTTTAGATACTGCTTATAAAAACCATAGATTGGGACTGCCCAAACACTTGCGAAAGACACTGACTAGAAATTAAAGTTTCTTTCTGGAGATCCTTCTTACAATCATCACTGGAATTATTACTGATTGGATCGATCTCCAAAAATTTTTCATCTCTTTCATTGGATCAAGCTAGGAGTAGCAGAAAAGAAATCTGCATTGTGTGTACACGTTTGTTGCTTGCTAAGAATGGAAAGCCACGTATCATCTTTGTAGCCATCCAAGTGAGACGAGAGAGGCTACCTAACAAGGTATTTTTCTTGCATGCAAAAGGCACGCTGCCAACTTCATCCGGACAGCTAACTTAACTTCAGATAACACGTCGGTTTGCTGCATAGGCACGTATTGCATGCATGCCGTGGATCTAGTTTGCAGCATACAAGGGCGAAGCTAGAGCAAACTGAAGGGGGTGCACATGACTTGTGGGTGTATAGACTTGTGCTATGGAGGGTGTAAACATGGTGAAAATTTGATCCTCATAACTGGATTTATATTTTTCTATAGGTGCATCAGTACCCCTAGCTACCAAGTAGCTTCGCCCCTGGCAGCATACATTTGCATATTAATTTGTCTATTTGTTCCTTACACAAAAAGCTAATGAATTAATTGGATAGTATATATCCACAAGTTAATTTAGTGCGTGTTGATGATAGTACGTAATATATATGCTCGTCAGTCATGGTCTCGCATTGCTCTCTTGTGCAGTTCCTGAAGTGCGTTGCTACGCACAGCTAGTTTCGGCCTCGCGTTTCCATACACGTACGGGAATATGTCCTTCATAAATTCCAAAAAGTTAACACTCGTTTCGTTAAAATTTTTGTGTTCTAAACCAGCGATATACACGTACGTACACAATGTGTCACGCTGTCAAACACCTCTAGCCTCTAGAGAGGCCCATCTCACTGTCGTGCATATCCTCGTTATCTTTTCAGCTCTCACCTCCGGTAAAAATTCATCACATCTTTGAGACTTTTTACATTTCACATCCGGCCGAATCTTGTTCTTTTTTACCTGTCACTTTCCGTACTTTGCTTCCTTGCCTTCCCTTTCCGTTTACCCCTTTCATTCTTTCCTGTCCATTAAATTGTCAAAACTTTTGAATACAAAATGGTGTCTTTACCAACTAGTGCCATGTACATAAGCAACTTTTTTCCTAACTCAACTGCACCGTTGAATTAGAAATTCCACCTGCTCAATCGTTAATACAATTACTATCCCCTTTCATTTATGCTTTAACATTTCTGTAACTTTCCAAAAAATGATGCATTGAAACATCTCCCGATATATAAATATAACTACCTTACAGGTAGTTAAGTAATTTTATACTTATAATATAATACATTAACAAAACTCACCCATTTTGCAGAGAGAGAAATACTGAAAAGCTAGAAAATGCTATAAAATTTCTTGACTTTTCAACGAGATAAACATTTGTTGTCCGTGTGTATCAATCTAATGCATCAGATCAACTTTCCCCTTTAGCCATCTATACACATCTCTATCCCGCTCCGTTCCATCTCTCTCCCCGGTCCCCATTCTCCACCATTCATTCAACAAAATCCTTCTCTCCACGGTGGCAGCAACAAGCATGTAAAGGTTCTGTTTGACGTGGCAGCGGCGAGTGCGTGCAAGTTCTGCGCAGCACAGGCGAGCATGGGCATGGGCAAGCAACAAACGACGAGAGTGTGCACGACCACACGAGATGTCTAACGCCTCACCACACCCACCATGGGAGCACAACACCATCGTCGAGGCACCATGCATTTGACGTCGTGTCACCAATGTGAGACAAGCACGGGTTCAAGCGATTTGACGCCGCATCCCACAAGGTTGCCATCGTAGATGATCTCTTGCCCTTCTTCCATATATTGTGGCGTCGAGTGGCAACCATCCACAACAGGGGGCCAAATCGAGCCGATACAAACCTCGGCTGCCTCCTTATCTGGGTTATAGAGCGGTACAACGTTGACTCTGCCCATATTGCCTCGTGGCTCAACCTCATCGCCGTGCACGCCATGAGCAACTTCGAGCTCTAATTTCATCACTTGGGTGAGCAGGGGAAGGAGGCAGTGGTGCTGGCGAGTGGCAAGGGTGGGATAGTGGCCATTGGTGAGCATGCCGAGATTTTTTCTCTTTTTGTGTTGTTTTTTTTTGGATGAAACTTGTTGAACCTGATAAAATTTGTTGAAACTCGCTGAAACTTCTTGAAACTAGCTTGCTGAAACTTGTTGCAAACTCATTGGTTCAAGCTTGGTGAAACTTGAATTTCAAAACCTGAAACTCGTCGAAACTTTGGCTTAGAATCTTCTAGAAACTTCAAAAAAAATTGTGAAACTCACTGAAACGTGCAACTTTTTCTAATGTTCTCTTGAAACTTATTGAAACTGTATAAAACTTTGCTATACCATTGGTAACACTTCCAAAAGTATAGCATTGGGTAACAACAATCAAAGAAATATCGTCTGAAAATTTTCTTTGCTCACTGTTTAGTAAAGCACCACATGTGCATGCAATTTGCACATAAGAATGCCCTACAGGAGACACCACAACCTGACAGCGCATACACAAATACACTGTATAACCTAACTAATGTACATTACCCACCCACACATTTTGATTGGAAACATGTACACCGACAAAGAGTTATACAACCTCTCTTTGAGAAGAAACACAGCTTAATAATTTCTAACGGCACAAACCCCCCTTAACCTCAAAGGAAAAAAATAGACAACAAAGACACTAGTCTACACCCTCTCTCAAATGCACCAAATAATCCCAGCCATTGATAGGGTTCAGAAGAGCAAGACCTTGACTTGTGACCACCCTACGATCAATCTGGCCAGCCTTCCTTTCACAATCTTGATGTTTTTATTAATTGCTCCACTTATCTACACTGATGGCAACATAAGCTGCCGACATTTTTGGCTGCACTAGCTAAGCTAGTAGTTTGATGCGTTTGAGCTGTTGACCATGGAGGCGTCGACCAGCAAGCTCGAGTCCCCTATCCCAAAATCTTGGTAGTCGAGTAGCCAGTCCGTCGCGCCGACGTCCCACGGTGGCAGCACCGGCGCTGCGCCGGCGATGCTGCTGAACTCGTCGACTTCGTTGCCGGCCGTGAAGTTGAGCCACTGCTCGTCGCCGGTGGGCAGGTCCTCTTCCAGCAGCCACTTCACCAGTTGGTCCTGATCATGCTGGCTGCTGCTGCTGCCACCAGTGCTGGCGGTGTTCGTGCTCGACTCCGGCGGGCAGGAATCGCCGGCCGACACATCCCTGACGTCGTCCTGCTGCGGGCGCTGCTGCCTGGTCGCCTCGTCGGACTTGGATTCGGTCGTGACGGTGGATTGCGAGGTGGTGGCCGGGCTCGCCTGCTGCTGCTTCCGGTCGAGAGGTTCGTGCGTGACCGGGTCGATGCCTATCTTGATGAGCTTCTTCTTGATGTGCGTGTTCCAGTGGTTCTTGATCTCGTTGTCCGTCCTGCCCGGTAACTTGGCAGCAATCTTGGACCATCTGCATGGACACAATTAATCAATAGTAAACACATGTTATTGATAACAATTACTGTGTTAATTCTCATAGATACGTCATGCATACGTGCATGCTTAAGTGAGAACGAAAAAAAACTCCTGTTTAATTGTATTTCTTCAACCCCCCTCCTGTCAATCAATTACACAGGTGCAATGGGCTTGTTAATGAAGCAAAAGAGAATTAACATATTTAAAGTATGCAACTAGTAAATACTACTGCTCGATCCATTATTAGACCATTACTCAATCATCATGGGAGTCTGAGAGAGACGTGAAAGTGTGAGAATAACCTGCCTCTCCATGCTCTACTGCCTGACATGTACTCCCTACGACCAAGTTTATAAGACGTATTTCTTCTTAGCATATACTAGCAAAGTGCCCGTGCGTTGCAACGGAATCCTAAAAAGGGTGATATATATAAGTAGAAAGGATTCTAAGTCATAAAATAAAGTACAATTTTTTTTATACACACATCAAGCGGAGCATATCTCGACAACATCTCAGTCATTCATGCCAGATTCAACCGATTAGATGTTCTGAAGGAGAACGGAGGGCCGCCACTAACTCCTAACTAGAAGTAGTAGAGAAAACAAGAATATACTGAAAATGTCTACATTACCTCTAATTATTATCGCTAAGCACTATATTCACACTACTACAAAACATCATATCACTGCCAGTTCCAAACTGGCAGTGATAGTTCGACTATCACTACCGGTTCTAGAACAAACAGTGATACTGATATCACTGCCAGTTTGTATGAGAACCGGCAATGATAGTCTGCCGGTTCGTAAATCCAAAAATCACTCGATAAAATAAAAAAATTATTTGCACGTGGACCACCCTGTATTTATTATGCACGCGGTCTTGTCGCAAGTTATAAGTCACACGATTTTCGCGCAAAATATGCGGCGTGCGGTTGCTAGGATTCAAACTCATGACCTGCTGCTCCGCGTGAACTCCCCTTACTATCTCAGCTAACATACACTTCTCAACTACTATAAGATATATTTTCCTTTTATCCCTTCGTATCCGAAAGTTTCAATGATTATTTGGATATCTAAATGACTTTAAATAAAAAAGTTGTCAACTACAAAATTGTAGATCTCATCGAGAGCTACAATTTTCATATAAATTTTGTTTCCATCCGACTCCGTATGAAAAAGTTGTGATTTTTCAAAAATATTATCACTGCCGAACCGACCGTGATACTTCCTCCATTATCACTACCGGTTAAGAACCGGTAGTGATAGTAACTTATTACTATCGGTTCTTAAGAAGAACCGGCAATAATACTATCACTGCCAGTTTTTCTTCAATCGAGTATTTGTGCAGATCTAACTTATAAACCGGCAATGATAATGTTATCACTATCGGTTCGACTAAGATTGGCAGTAATAGGTTGGTAAGAAATGGTTTTTTTTTGTAGTAGTGTCAATATATGCATGTAAAGAATATAAAGTAAAGATAAATATTTATTAGGACAATATAGGTAACATCACAATACTTTTACATTAAAATATAAAATATATCATATATTTATAAATGAGACTATTAAAAAAAAGTCTTATAAGCTTGGATAAAGTGAGTACCGTCTATGCATGTTTTTACCTAGCTGTGAAAACTAGTAATAATCACTTTCGTCATCAGCAATTGTTTTGATGGTCTTAAGTGCGACAAGAATAAAAAATCATCACGATCCATCGATCTCATATGTTTCTTTAAGCTATGTGGGTAGTAGCCTTTTATGAGTGACAAAACAACAAAGTGGTTGGTAGAGTGGCTTTCAAAAAAGCTCTAGCTCCTTCCATTTTCCAACGAGGCAACTTGACCTAAGCGCGATGCCTTCCGTTTCTGAATCCAACGTGTACGGTTTCCTTAGCCACACAAGTCAAGCTAGTGGCTGCTGCTCTAGGTTACACATCAAGAAAGTGATACGAGAAATTTGCAATGGCCATCGGTGAAATCTTCTACGGCTATGACATTGTAGGCCACTGGAGCATCGCAGAACAGTTAGAATTAGGAACTTGATATCTAAGAACCAGGACATTGTAGGCCACTAGAGTACCGCAGAACAGTCAGAATTAGGAACTTGATATCTAAGAACTAGAGTCCAAGAAAGGTCATTAATGTGAGGAGGTACATATAGCGTAAACCCCTAATTAATTCAGTAAGTGTAGACATAAACTCCATTGCGAATTGAAAACTATTCGGTCTGTGAGTGAAACTGTTATTGCCAGAGGTTCCAAGAGGTATATCGATATAATAAACATGGTTTTTACCGCGTTTATTGGATGTCATCGAAATACCGAATGCATGTTTGCACTTGTTACACATATAACCCTAACTTAGAAGATATATAAAAGCTAAGGTTTTTTGAAAATAATTATCAAAGAACATTTTTTTATGTCTAAAAGGTGGAATATGAAGTTCTTTTCTTTTGGACTGTTATCATGTAGTACGGTGCGTTTGTTTCTTCTACAAAATTTCCAAGATACATACATCGATCAGTTCGTACGATAGTGATTGAGCAACACTATTTGTCTCTGCCAAAAGTAAAAAACTATTACTACGCTCTTAATTAATACACGACCATGCCAACGACCACAAAGAATCATGTCCTAATTAACTTCGCTAATCTTGTACAGTTCCACTTATTCCATCATTGAGTACTGATCTGAGCTGATTGAAGCTAGTAATTAATACACAGGCGTTTGATGTTTCCTCGTACGATAGCAATAGGTCACCACTATGTCAGGCCTCTTCCTAAATCATTTGTGATATTTATTAGTAACAAATTAGTCTAGCAGTTGCCATTTAATTTGCTTGAAGAAACGCTTAATTTTTCTTGAGAGCATGCATAGATAGAATCCAAACACTTCGGTCACTAGCTAATTTAATTGTTTATAATTAAAGTAGCTACAGGTCTTACTAGTTGCAAAATAAAGGGATGTTCAAACACAGTACCTAACGATAAGATTCCCTAAGAAAGAATCTAAATTATAAACGAAGTCTAAACACATAGTGGACAACCACTCCTATTTCTTAATTACTGTGCTTAAAATGTTGTTCTGTGGTCGAACTAATAACAGCAAGCTCTAGATCAATGGTTCAGCAATTACAATATTATGGTCATTCTGCATATTTCTTTTTCTTGAGGAGCATATAATGAATTTTAAACTACTATGTAAGACTACTACAATAAAATTCATATGTACAACTTCTAGTATGATCTAGAATAAAAAGGGTAAGAAGAAGAAGAAAAAGTAGTAAAGTTGAATGGAAAATGTTGTCGTTCTAGAAAAGAAGAAATTAAGTGTTCACTTCTGCACGTCATATATATATATATATATATATATATATATATATATATATATGTGTGTGTGTGTGTGTGTGTGTGTGTGTGTGTGTGTGTGTGTGTGTGTGTGTGTGTGCTGGCGAAGGTCGTTATAGACTTCAATTGGCCTTAGCCTATGTTGAAAGCCTTGCTTCTTCTTAATTGATTTCTCAAGCAAGAATGCGTACGTACTGTTCCTAGCTAGGTTTTGTCTCATTAACGAGCAAGAAACCAAGTGTTTCACGCCTTCACAACGACATCGAGTGCACGATTATAAGTCGCCACTCTTAATTTGGTTGCTTGTGATGACATGGATACAGGAAATTTCTGCCATGGTTTTACCAATCAGTGGACAGAAATTCGTACGTTTAATTGTGTGTTGACAAGGAACGTGCCAGAGTCCACAAGTGTAATTAGCTCATTTGAAACTATAGGTACAATACTCCACTACTTCCTCGGATCACAAAATAGTTATCGTTTTGGATATAAGCACAGTTAAATTTTTGATACTAGGACTTTCAATTTATTTTTAAATATTTAAATTGGATATATGAAAATCATTTGTATAGATTTGTCTCAAAAATTACTATAAGAATATTATAATTTTATTGAGTTTTATAGATATATTATAAAAGAAATTAGTGGTTAAAATGGTATTTTGAAGACTATGTCAATATCTAAAATGATAACTATTTGTGACTGAAGGAAGTATCTACTAGTGTCTAGGTCATTAATTGGCCAATCAATCTATATTTACTTTTTCTTAGCGATGCATACTGGCATAAAATTAAGCTTACGTGCGTATGGAGTAGTAGTAGTGACGAAAGTTATTTACCTGGCTACGTGCCTATGATGTCATGTCCATGTAATCCTTTTATAGCTCACACGAGCGATCATCACTTCGTTGTCAAGTACTAATTAGGTGTGTTTTGGCGATCGACCTCGCATTAATTTTGTACGTACATATGTCTATGTGAAGTGAAATGGTTACTGTTTTTTTTTTTTATGTTTTTATGGACCTTATCATACAGTGAGGCGCTAGCTACTGCTATCTATGTGCGTACGGACAAAATTAGTGCTCATTAAGCACCGTGCATGAATATGGTTTAGCTTCTACCGCGGTGTAAGCGTGGGCGAATCTAGGTACGGTAAAATCTAGAAAATATTAGAAGGTTGCCTTTTTAATAGGCTAAGACGTTGTTCGATGTTACGTGGATTATGGATTTTGATCTTAAAAGCTAAATAAAAAATAAATAGTCTAATTTTAGAAATTGATTGTCATAATTCAGTCTAACCATATACACTAGAATACAAGTATGAGAACGTCACTGAAAATTCCAAATAATTACCTACCAAATACTATAATAGAATTTAGAATCAGTTTCTCTACGGCCACAATCTAGAATCAGTTTTTGGAGAATCCATAGTAAAAACAAACATACCCTAAATTTGTTGATTGAATCGATTCTAATTTTGATAGTTTCGGATTTATAAAAACTTAGAATTTATATTATACTTTTTAAAAAATTTTAAATATATGTATTAAATTTATAATGTTACAAAATCATTGTACAAAACTATATAGTTAATTATATGCGTGAAGTGAGCACCTCATTAAAACTTTTGTAGTTTTCACTGTCTAAGAGGTGATCTAGAAACATTCTTTCTACACGACAGTCCTCACATGACGTGAGGACTTTGATTAGCGTCCACCATAGCGATTGAACGGTTAGAGTCTTAGAGAGTATGTTCTACCGTAGGCGCGAACACCTTGGGTATGCGATACGTGTCCAATTAACATGCATGCATTTGTACGTATACGTACGGTATATATACATGAAGCATATATATTTGGCGCACCTGTTGCCGAGCTTGGCGTGGAGGTCGATGACGACCTGCTCCTCGGCGTCGGTGAGGAGCCCCCGCTTGAGGTCGGGGCGGAGGTAGTTGGTCCACCGGAGGCGGCAGCTCTTGCCGCAGCGCAGCAGGCCGGCGAGCTTGGGCACGGCGCGCCAGCAGCAATGGCCGTTCGTGAGGATGAAGCTTATGAGCTTCTTGTCCTCCTCCGCCGTCCACGGCCCCCGCTTCACCCCCAACTTGTCACAGCACGGCTGCCGCCCCATCGACCGAAACGTACCACTCTATATATATATGTCCGTGAGCGCGCGCAGCGCCGCCGGCCGGACGGCTAACTATCGGGGCGCTATATATATATATATGTGTGTGTGTGCGGTGCCTGCCCGGCGCCGGCTCCGAGAAAACGAGCGAAAGCCCACGAGCTCACGCGCAACTCCTGTTTTTGGAAGGCCACGGCACGGGGCAGGCGGCCGGGTTAACTAAGCATGCGTCGAACGAAAGGGCCGTGACAAGTGCCTCCCAACCGCAACGGGAGCGTGCGCGCGCGAGCGTATATATAGCTCCTTAAAAGCTCTTTTTATCTGCGGTGACGGCGACGGTGAGGGAGGCTTAGCTGTGCATCTTGGTCGATCTTGCTCCAACTTGCACAAAAGAGGCGTATCTCTGTTTGTGAAGGAGCAATTGCGCCTGTCTTCAGTGCGTCGTACCCCTCAAAATGTCGCTCATTAATTGATTCCAGCTTTACCCCTGCGAAACAAGGGAGGCTACGACATGTTTGCTCGGATTTTTTTATCTAGCTTAAAGGCTAAAAATTTAAAGCCAAAATAAATAGATAACTTTTTAATAAGTTTTTCAAATGGTAAAGTCTCCGTATAGCTAAAAGCCGACTAATGATACTGAAGTTATGATAAAATTATTCACCTCTACCACATATAAAAGTAGACCGCTTTTAAACTATTTGATAAAAAAATGGCTTTAAGTCATAAGGGAAAAAAAACTAAGCCTAATCAGCCCAAGCCTAAGACACAAACTTTCGTGGACATCTCTTGTTTGGCAAAATAAGTGGAGGTGCACCGTTCCCTTTGAGAGCTAGAAGATGTCACATTAAACAGGAGATTCATCTTTTTTGGAACCATAAGGAAAAATTTATTAGGCGTATTTATTAGACGTATATATATATATATATATATATATATATATATATATATATATATATATATATATATATATATATATATATGGCGTATTTGGTGCAAACTTTCTCTCGATGCAAACATAAAACTAACAATCTAAGCCTTTGGATCTTCCCTGGATGGTTCAGATGCACAAAGGTGGGATTTCACTCATCCACTTATACTAATATGCACTAATATATATACACACACACTACAGGAAACGATAGTATTTTCATCGGTCCATTTTTTTTCGTCGGCCAAAAGTAGACCGACGTAATAACTTAATATTTTCGTCGACCCAGAAGAACCGACGAAAATACGTTTATTTTCGTCGGTTTTCTACGAAAAGCCGACGAAAATAGCTGATTTATCGCGTCAGGGAAATTCCAAAAATTTTTTTGCCTATTTTCGTCGGTCTAGGCCGACGAAAATAAGACACGTGGCATGCCACGTAGTTGTGCATGTATGTATGTATGTATGTGCTACAAAATCCAACCCACGTAGTTGTGCAGGATTTACGTCTGTTTCAGGCTTTGAGCTCCTGTGCTACAAATTTTCTGTAGGGGTACGTGTAACATCAACAAATAACCCCACCACATACAAAAGCTACAGTTTGGTGTGCTTGGAGGCTTTGCCACTTCCGTTTCCCACGGGGGCATGTCTGCCTTGGTTGCGCCCTTACGCAAGGATTCCATCAACCATTCCGTCAGCCGCACGAGCCTTCGCCCGCCATGTGGGGGGCGCAGGCCGCTGCAACCGCAAGGCAACCATGCCTTTGCCCACAAGTCGCTTAAAACTCGCTTACCATACGCTAGCTTGGCCGGGGGCTAGCGCAGGCTGCCGGTGGCAGCATAGTGCAAAAAGCAGAGAGAGGTGGTTGTCTAGGTCGGAGACTTAGAGTTTGAAGAAGACTAAAAGAGAAACCTATGGTGCGTCTGTCCACCACCGGTTGCATCAGATCAACTCAATAGGATAGATTTGACTCTAACTTTAACCAACCTTAATCCCTAATTCCCAGTTCCTCAATTTCTAATTCGCTAAGATAGGCTCGGGTGAGAGGGCCACTCACCGACTCCTATCCGGCAACAGAGGGGGCAACTAGGTTGGCGACAGCGAAGGGGACCCCTCGTGGCTCAAGTGGCGAGCCAGCGACTGGGACGGAATGAGGGTAGACGGGTTGGCGACGAAGGGGGCCTCGGACGGCGAGAGAGGAGGCGACCGCCAACTGACCGAGGTGCAGGCGGCGCATGGCAAGGTGATGGAGGGGGTGAATCGGCGAGGGGTGAGTGCTGGCACACGAGATGAGCGGTCTGCGGAGGAGGTGAAGAGGAGGAGCCGACTGTAGAGCCACTACTACGGAAAAGGCAATCACAGACGGTTCAAAAACATGATCGCAATTGGTTTTCTAAACTTTCTGTAACTATGTATCAGTGATAATACAGTTGATCATGAACGGTTTCTGAACCATCAATGAAAATTTATCATAGACGATTTGTATCTAGAACCGTCTGTGATATTTGTATATCACAAATGGTTATTATATAGAACCATTTATGATATATATCTAGCATATATCGTTCTTGTTAAGAATTGTCTGTGATATGTATCTATCACAGACGATTTTTCTATAGAACCGTTTGGGATAATATTTTTATCTACCATGTACTTTTGGCAGAACTTCCATGAGTAGTACTTATTGTTCAAAATTTCCTTCTCCTTAGATATTTTTGTAACAATATTTATAAGACACAACCCGTTATATATTTTGTAATTGAATATCTAAACATCTAAGATGCTTCGAGGCACATTTTGTCTAGTCTGGATCATCTTATAGTATGAACATTTGTAACACTTTTATCTAATTTCTTATTCTAATGTTGATAGATTCTAAGGTAAAATCCTATCGACGATCGGGATCGCCTGACCGTAAATGTGAAACGGGGTTAGTGTGAACGGGGGACCCAAGACGAGCTACGCTCAACGGAAGTATGGTCGTTGGTCGAGGTGAAGCGTCAACAAGCAGGACACAGCGAATTATACTGGTTCGAGCCCTCGCGAGGGTAACAGCTCTACTCCAGTCTTCTCCTGAGGTGGAGGGCTTCACTATCTTTGAGTACAGAGAGTGGATTACAGCTCGAGCTAGAGCATTCTGGTTGTGTCTATTGGTCTATTGCTAGTGCGCTGATGTCCCTTTCACCGTTCTGCCTCAAGGGATTTTATACCCCTCCCAGCCGTTACCAGAAACGGCTAAGAGAGATTCCCGGGGCAGTGCTTGGAGTGCATTGAAGACATGCTGCAACCGTCCCGGATCTGGCGCCCACGTCCGCCTTAACCCCGGGGTTCTCGGTCTTGGTAACCACCGAGGAAACGCACACCTCCGAACCAAGGTCGAGGTCGTGCGGGGATTGGACCCCCACTCTCTAAGCTCGAGGTCGTGCGGGGATTGGCGCAGCTCTGGTCGTGGTCGAAGCCTCACGCTACTCACCGAGCCGGGGCCTCAGAGACCGCAAGCGTTGACTGTCGAGATTCTTGATCCTCGACAGCTAGCCCCCGAGGCTCAAGGTCGTGGCAAGAACTTAGGTTGACCTTGAGCCTCTCCATACAGACAGAGGGGACTATTTTCTGGAAATTTCGAGCCCGAAGTCGAGGTCGAGCGGAGACCTAACGCCAGGCTTTGGCGATGTTACACCTGGCGCCCCTTGATCTTTAGGATTCTGGTACGGACATGACCAAGCAAAGGAACCGTCAGAACGCCGATCCCGCCAAGATGACCCTTAATCGCACTGCCGAATCACCGACCGCGCTCCTTTTGAGGTGCCCTAACCTCCGGCCCGCAGCGCACCGGGCTTATAAAACTCGAGATTATCACAACTTCGAAGAACTCTCGACCTCTTCGCAGTCTTTTCCTCCTAACTCCTCGCTCGAGCCCCTCTTCTCCCATCGACCAAACTTCCCCTCAACCGTCATGGCCAAGCTCGAAAGGAGTTCCCTAACGGCGGCGAGGATGAAAGAGCTTGAGGGCCTGGGATTGTTGGACCCGGCGACATGGCGGCTGCCGGACGGAGAGACCGAGCCGCAACCTCGAAACGACGAACTCGTCAGCACGAAGCACTACATGCTCTTCGGCCTGCGAACGCCGGAGAGTGACTTCCTCGCCGCGGTTCACGCCCAATGCGAGATTGAGCTTATCAATCTGGTACCCAACTCCATTCTTCTCCTTTCTGTCTTCTCTCACCTGTGCGAGGGGTTCCTTGGAATCTTTCCCACCCCCTCGCTTTTCTTCCGCTTCTTCTCCCTCTTCCGCACCGGGAAGGACCCCGTGGTCGGATGCCTCTACTTCCGGCTGTGGACGGAGATCCCTTGGTCTTTCCCCCAAATGCGTCCTCGTGACTCCCTCGGCCCATGGACCGAGCGGTGGTTCTACTTGAAGTGGGGCGAAGACGGCGCGCTGGCGTTCGACGGAAACCCCATCAATGGGAAGAAGCAGACCCCGGAGGCGGGTGACCTGGAGGACGACCAAGAGGCCATCACCGCCATTCACATCTGCGCTTCACGGGGCCTCACCGGGCAGGCCATCGCTAACGACTTCCTGACGAGCCGGGTGTTCCCTCTGCGGAAGAGGCTGCACCAGTTCTTCGAGATCAAAGGCCGCGACGACCTCACGCGAGGGACATCCGTAAGTCGCCCCGTCTGGCTTCGTTCGATTTTGAACCACAGGTTCCCTTGATGAGTTGATTTTTCCAGCAGCGCCGAAGGAGTCCTGGATCGCCGCCCGGATGAACGAGATGTTCGGGAAGGCAGCTCACGACTACACCCTCGACGATCCCGTTTCGAGGAACGTGCTGCACCGGAAAGCCGAGGTAGGCCGCCCTGGACCGAGCTTCTTAGTCTGCATACGCCTAGAGCCTTCCTTGATTCTTTGATGCACCCGCAGGATAAGCTCGAATTGCTTGAAACGGCAATGAAGATGTTGCCGTTGCCCAGGGCAGGCAAGGGCAAGAAGACGGGCAAGAGGCCAGCCCCGGACGGAGCTAGCGGCAAAGGCCCGAAGAAGCAACACATCGAGTGGGGCGACCGCACAATGGTGAGTATCCTTGGCCGAGCCCCCAAGCACTCCGCTCGTGCTCCTTCGTCCTCTGACTCAGATTTTTCCTCACAACAACAGAGCGCTGCGGACGCAGCCAGGACCTCGACCGAGGACCTGGACCCACCGCGGGCCCTGAGGTCCCCGAGGAAGGGACTCCCCCTCGCCCGCGGGGCACCAAGGGCCTCGCCAGCCCCCCGCGAAGCGGAGGTTGCAGACTCAGGTGCATCATCGGCCCCCTCTTTGCTTGATTTCTTTTGTCTTTTTAGCTTAGTAGCCTTCCTTTATCGTAGACCTTGAGCACTCGAGCTCACTGCCTGCCCGTCCTGACGATGTCTGTTGTCCAGGGCGAGTCTGAGTCCGATGAAGAGGAGGAAGCCTCCTACATGCTGGCGCCCCTGCCGGCCCTTGAGCCGGGGGCGCACCCCATCTGGCCCCCAGAGCTGGGCCACAGTCGGGGAGTTCAACCAAGAGGTCGACGACCCGGTCGAAGACGACGCCACGCCCGCGGCCAGTGAAGATGACACCGCCGAGTCTGTGAACGCTGAGGACAGCACCGACCCACCTGAGGGGGCCGAAGGAGACGGCGCCGGAGATGCCTCGACCACGACCGTCGAGACTGCCCCGACGGTGGTGGTCGGGACCCCCCAGGCCACCGAGGCTGAAGGCGCCCTGGTCGGGGTGAGCACGGAAGACCGGGCTGTAGATCAGGCCAAGACCGCCGCGGGGGAGGGGGCTGAAGACCCTCCAGCCGCGGGAGACAAGACCGAAGCCACTGCTGAGATCGAGTCCGGGGGCAGGCCGAGCCCCCTTGGAGAGGAAGCTCGAGGTGCAATCGCCCCCGACGGAGTGCCCGAAGGTCTCTCCCTCAACAACCCAGCGGCAACAGCGGGTGATACCGCCCCAGGGACATCGGGCAGCAGACCCACCGAGTACTCCCGCACAAGTTTCGAGGGCCGTCTTACCCAGGTACCTGAGTTTCTTCGCCCCATTGCTGAACCTTAGCTCAGATTCCCCCTTTTTCCTTCTTCTTTTTCTCTAATCTGGCAAGCACCGTGTTGACCCTTCGAGCTTCGCAGGCCGTCGATTCAGTCGCCCAAGGGCTGCAACGCCTCCAGACGCACGCCGACGTGCTGAGGGTCTTCCTCGATGTGGTGGAGGCCCGGGAGGCGGCGCACTCTAGGCTCGTGGAAACCTTGCAAGCCGAGCGGGAGGAGGCCGCACAAAAGGCGGCAATCGACTCCAACGAGATCGCCGGCCTCCGCAAGGTGGTGAAGACGCTCGAGGCTTCTCACAAGTCTGAGCTTGAGCGGGCCATTGCCTCAGAGCAGGATCACGCGGGCAAGGCCGTTGAGGAGGAACGCGCGAGGTCGGCCAAAGCGCTCGAGGCCGAGCGAGCCAAGGCCGAGGAGCTAAGGAAGGCCGCTGCGGACCAAGCAGCCACCACATCGAGGGCCTCCCCTGAGCTCGAAGCCAAGGTTCAAGAGCTCGAGGAGAAGCTGAGTCGGGTGAGCAAGACGGCAAAGAGCGCCTTGTCCCAACTTCAAGAAGAACGATGCCGCACCGCCGAAGCCCTCCGACTCCAGGGCGAGCTTTCGACATTGAGGGCCAAGGTCGCCGAGCTCGAGCAGGAGAAGCTCACGCGTGAGATGGCCGATTTGTAAATAGGTTTAGATTTCCTGTAAACAAGACCTTTTGTAAGACAAAAAGGGTTCAATGAAATGACATCGTTTTGGCGGAAATAGTTAATGTCTTGGCCAGCTTAGCATTTCTCGATCAAGAGATTTTTTTCTAATCGTGCACTTAGCCTTTCTGCTTGTAGTATATCCCGTCCAGCCCCCGTTGGGCTCAAGGTCGAGCAACGCCGGCCTTGGGTGCAAGTTAGAAAACCTATAGAGACCAAGACCTGCGAGCACGAGAAAAAACCCACAGGGAGCATAATATAGGCGCACGAGGAAAGACTTAGGCTCTAAAGTGTTAGAATCGTTTCTAGGCCAAGCCTCTCGAGTCCTGACAACGATTTGCGCCTTGCTCGTTGGACCCGGGCACGAGCTTAGTTCGAACCCTGGCGCAGGGGGAGCGTTGATGCGAAGAGATTCAGCTTACAAGCAGCTCAACCACTGGGGGTGAATGTTTAAGCTCCCGGCACCTGGGCCAAGAGCAAGCACGCTCGCTCGTAGGCCGAACTCAAAGAAGCCCCGAATTCAAGCCAACACAAAATATAGAACGTAGAAAAAGGGCGTGAAGACCAAACATGACAAGCGAACAACAACTTTATTGAAATCTGAGGTGAAAGGGTTACACATAGAATTTTTGAAGATGGTCAATGTTCCACGAGCTAGAGAACTCTCTGCCATCGGGCAGCGCTAGCCGGTAAGCCCTCGTGCGATCTGTTGAAACAACTCTATAGGGGCCCTCCCACCGCGGGGATAACTTGTTGGTGTTGGATAGAACCTGAATCCGCCTCAAGGCTATGTCCACAACAAGGAGCTCTCTAGGTCGTACCTACTAAGACGCATGTCTGCGAAGAACTTGCAGGTAGTGCGCCGATCGTAGCAGTGCACGGCATCTTACTTCTTCCGCCAGGGTAAGGTCAAGGACCGTTTTGCTCAAGTCGATCTGGTCGACCAAATCGACCTGGCAGAGCCCAACGTGACCTCTGGAGGCGGGGCGGCCGGTGATCAACACGAGCCGGAAGGGTGTGGACCCCGTTGTTCGGCTGACTGTGGTACGAATAGACCATAAGACGGTGGGAAGTTCATCCACACAGTGCTGGTCGTGTCGCTTGAGCTCATCGATACTCGCTTTTTGACGCCTTGAACGATTTGTCCGCTGGCGCGCTCCATCGCTCCATTGCTCTCTGGATGGGCCACCAAGCATAGCATACTTTGGTGCCGATGTCTTCAAGATACTCTCGAACGACTCATCGGTGAATTGTGTTCCATTGTCAGTGATAATTCTGCATGGAACCCCATACCCGGTGACTACGAAAAAGCGGAAGAACTTGACCGCCGCGCGAGCCGTGATGGTCGAGATGGGTTCGGCTTCGATCCATTTGGTGAAGGTATCGATGGCGACGAACAAAAACTTCTTCCCCACAGTCGACTGCGGGAAGGGGCCGAGGACGTCCAGCCTCCAGGTCGAGAAAGGCCAAGCTAGTGGGATGGTCTGGAGTGTGTAGGCAGGCTGATGCGACTTCCGGGCATGGAACTGGTAGGCTCGACAGGTGCGGACGATGTCGCGAGCGTCCTGGAGCGTTGTTGGCCAATAGAACCCCATGCGGAAAGCCTTCCCGACCATGGTCCTGAAAGAAGAATGTGCCCCACAGAGACCTGAATGAATGTCGTTTAACAGGTACTTACCCTCCTCCGTGGTAACACACTTCGTCAGGATACCGGAAGCATTCCGATGATAGAGCTTGCCGTCCACGAGCTTGTACGAGCTCGCCCGGTGCTTGACCCTGCTCCTCTCAGCGGGATCGGTCGGAAGCTCTCCTCTCGCCAGGAAATTGTGGATTGGCTCGGCCCATGAGGGAATACCTTCGATGAAGGTGACCGAGGCCCCTTGGTCGGAGATTGAGGGCGACGCCAGGGTCTCCAGGATCACATCTGGAGGGACTGCGTCGTCGGACGACCCGAGCTTGGAGAGGAAGTCTGCGTCGGAGTTGTCCTTCCGTGCCACATGCGTGATTTCCAGGTTCTGAAACCATTTCTCCATCTTGCGTGCCTCGGCGAGGTATTTGGCCATGGAATCCTCCGAACACTGATAGCCCTTGCTTTGGCCGGGTTGATGACGAGTCAGAATCGCCCTTGACGACCAACCGCGAACACCCGCCTTGCGTGTTCGAGCCCCGCCAGAAGAGCCAGATCTCTGCTGCGTTATTTGTCACTGGGAATCCAAAACGAATCACATACCTCAGCCTATCGCCCTGCGGGGTGAGAATGAGGATCCCAGCCCCTGAGCGTTTGAAGGACCTTGAGCCGTCGAAGTACATGACCCAGGCCTCTCCTCCTCGACCTCGAGTTCGGGGGCTGGCTGCGAGGTCTGCTCAACCACGAAGTCGGCGAGCACCTGCGATTTGATGGCCGTGCACGCCACGAACTGGAGGTCAAAGATAGCCAGCTCCATGGCCCACTTGGCGATGCGACCGCCAGCCTCTGGATTCCTCAAGATCTCCCCGAGCGGGAAGTTGCTCGGGACGACCACGGAGTGAGCTTGGAAATAATGCCGGAGCTTGCGCGAAGCCATGAGGAGGGCGTACAGTAACTTTTGGACCTGAGGGTAGCGCTCTTTTGGCCCATGGAGAACCTCGCTGACGTAGTAGATCGAATGCTGCCGTGCGTCCCGCTCGGCCACTAGGACAGCGCTAACAGCCTGGGTGGTGGCCGCGAGGTAGAGCAGCAATTTTTCGCCTGGCTGCGGGGTCATGAGCAAGGGTGGGCTCGATAAGTATACCTTTAACTCGTCGAAGGACCGTTGAGCCTCGAGCGTCCACTCGAAGCTTCCTTGCTTGCGCAAGTCCTTGAAGAACGGCAATCCGTGCTCGCCAAGCCTCGAGATGAACCGGCTGAAGGCAGCCATGCGACCGGTGAGGAATTGCACCTGCCTTACCGAACTAGGGGGGCCATCTTTTCTATCGCCTCGATCTTTTCTGGGTTCAGGCCAACCCCCGAGCCCCCGATCATGTAGCCGAGCACCTTCCTAGAAGCAGCGACAAATACGCATTTCTCCGGATTGAGCTTGATCTTGTGATTGTTCAGGTTTAGGTTAATCTTGTACTTCGCCAAATACGCATATGACCTTGTGGGCGGCCGTCGGCCTGCCGCGACCCAGACCGACGATCCTCCTGCCGAGGTCGGCGCGACGCCTGCTGAGGTCGTGGCCAATTTCGCTGGGGACGGAGCCCCTCCTGGGCTGAATCCCGCACCTCCATGACCTCGCGGTGACCATCCGCCGAAACTGAAAGTGCATCTAGGCCCCTTAATGATTTTGGTGATTAATGACAACAAGATTAAGTGACTAATGAGCTTTATGAGTATTATGAACAGATGAATACGCTCATGGGAAAGTCGCTTAAGGAAACAGGTCCCTCAAATTCGAGAAGAAAAGGCGTCGGTTAAACTCAACGGTTGTATATGCTTTTTAAATTTTATTTGAGTTTAAGGATTGCCGTACTATTAAGAGGGATTTGGCAAGAAATTGTTTTAGGATATTCCAATGTGCTCAATGATGAATTCTAGTCTAAATATGAGTCAATGTGTAAAGTCTTGGGGGCAAAATGTTCAAAATGGTTCGGAGTATCCGAACCTATCTTCGGAATGTCCGGACTGGCCCCCTCGGTTGCTCAGGCAAAATTTGGTTCGGAATGTCCGAACCTAGGTTCGGAGTATCCGAGCTAACCCTCTCTGTTGGTCGAGTTCATTTTGGTTCGGAATGTCCGAACATTGGTTCGGAGTATCCGAACGGACCCCCTCGGTTAGGGCTAGGTCATTTTGGTTCAGACTATCCGAAGTCTCGTTCGGACTATCCGAACAGTATGCTCAGTAACCCTGATTCCATTTGGTTCGGACTATCCGAACATGGGTTCGGACTATCCGAACAGTCTCGGGCTGAAGTGAAAAATGGATAGTTTTGGGAGGCTTTAAATACCTCCCCAACTCCCACCTACCCATGATCCAGTGCATTCATTTCACTTTTAACAGCTCTCTCTCTCTCAAAGCTCTAGTGTTCTCCTCCCTCAAATCTTGTGATTCTTGAATCTTTGGAGGGAGATTAAGTTGAGAGATTAGAAGATCAAGGATTTGTGATTCATCTTGAGCATGTGGTTCATCCTCAATCGGATTTCTTGCGAGATTCTTTACTCTTGGAGGTTGAGGACTCCTAGACGGCTAGGAGTCATCGGTGAGCTCCCGATCTTCGTGTGGGACGCCGCCGGAAGTTTGTGAAGGTCGAATCCACCTCCGCAAGGGAAGGATTCAAAGAAAAGTAGGTGAGTGCTTGGTGCAATACCTAGAGGACTAGGGTTGAAAGAGACCTCGGCTTTGTGCCGCCTCAACGGAGACGTAGGATCCCCTCAAGGATCCGAACTTCGGGAAAAATCGGTGTGTTTCCTTGGTTCTTAAATTTCTCACTTACTTACTTTGTGCTTAGTTAAATCTTTTGGGGATTCAAGGGTTTAATAGGTTCTTGCAGTAGATATTGGTGGGATTTCACTTTCTGCAGGTACTCTTAGCCAAGATTCATCAATTGATACTAGAATCATACTCTAGATTTGCTAGATCTACTTTCTAGGGTTCTTGTGCTCGAACCAGTTCGGAGTATCCGAAATTTGGCTCGGACTGTCCGAACCACTCGGATAGTCCGAAGTGAATTTCGGAGTATCCGAAGTTTAAATTTCCTCTGCGTTTTAAAATTTGTAAACGCCTATTCACCCCCCTCTAGGCGACATCTCGGTCCTTTCAGAAACGGTCACCCGAGGTCGGCCATCACCGCGCTTGCGGTCCCTCTTCCTCTTCTTGGCGGTCGAGCCTTGGTCGGCACTCTTGGCGTTGGCAAGGCCGGCCTCGCTCGAGTTAACGCCAAGCTTACCTTGGTCGTAGTTGCGCTTCCATCGGACCGCGTCGTCCGCGTCTGTGTAGCGCTCCACCATGCGAAATAACTTGCCGACGGTGAGCCTTGTCGTAATCTCCAGGTCTTCGGTGAGGCGCCGGTCGCAGACACCGAACTTGAAGGCCTTGATCATGGCCTCGTCGGAGACACTTGGGATCAAGTTCCTGGTGCGGATGAACCGCCGCACGAAGTCGCGGAGAGGTTCGTTCTTTTCCTGGATCACTCGATCCAGGTCTTTCTCCCTGCTAGGCCGCTCATAATAGCTCTGAAAGTTAGAACGGAGGGCGCTCTGAATTTGGCGCCACGAGCGGAAGGTGCCGGGCTTCTGGTTGAAGAGCCAGGTGCGGGCGGCACCGTCCAGGACGGTAGGGAGGTAATTGGCCATCACGTACTCGTCTCCCCCCGCGGCCAAGATGGCGGTGGTGTAGATCGACAGGAACTCATCGGGGTTCTTCATTCCGTCGAACCGCTCGATCAAGGCGGGCTTGAAACGAGCTGGCCAGCGCACCCGCCGAAGGTCGTCGGAGTACACTGCGTAGCCGTAAGCCGGAACAGGGGCGCGCCTAGGGAGGTGTTCACCGCTGCTGGAGTCGGACTCATAGTCGCCTCGGCGGCCCGATCTACGACCATGCCGGTCACGACGTCGGGCCCGAGCGTCGCCCGGGAGGTACTGCAAGCGCTCGTGGACCCGGCGACGCCTTAGGGGAACGTCAGAGGAGAGGCCTGACATGCTGCTACTAGAGTGAGAGTCACTGTAGGCCGGCTGTCGCCGTGCACCATCCGGAGTCGAGCTTGGGGAGCGACGGCGAGGCGGTGTACGGGATAGGTCACGGGATTGCCGGCACGCAGGAGACCAACGGGGACGCTGACGCCTGCGCGAGGAACTGCTGTCACTCTTCAAGGACCGAGACCCGTAGGCGGCCACAGTGCTGCGACAACCGCGACCTCTAGAGCTTGACCTTATCGAGCTCGTCTGTGAGAGCTCAGCCGAAAAGGCCCGACCTCGAACGGGCGGGGTCGATCATGACTCGAGCGATCGCGCGGAGGCGCTTGCTCGATTGGGGGAGCTTGGAACGTCCTGAGGATGTTCCGATCTTCTCGCGTTCCTCTCCGGAGAGCGATTATGGCACGTTGATGGCAATCGTGCCATCCGTGGCGTCTTCAGAGGTCTTGAACTGCGCGCCCTCCTCCACGCTCATGCCATGGCTAGTGGCCATGAGAACAAGCTGGTCACGCAGCGGCGGAGAGGAGGAGAACAGGGACGTGGAGCTTCCATGCTCGGGGACTGCATTCGAACCCGAGCTCGTGGAATGTGCTGCAGCGTCAGATGCCATGCCTCGAAAGTCTTGATTCTCTTCCGGATGAGCGAAGCTTTTGGGCCCCACGGTGGGCGCCAGCTGTCGACGATCGGGATCGCCTGACCGCAAATGTGAAACGGGATTAGTGTGAATGGGGGACCCAAGACGAGCTACGCTCAACGGAAGTATGGTCGTTGGTCGAGGTGAAGCATCAATGAGCAGGACACAGCGAATTATACTGGTTCGAGCCCCCGCGAGGGTAACAGCTCTACTCCAGTCTTCTCCTGAGGTGGAGGGCTTCACTGTCTTTGAGTACAGAGAGTGGATTACAGCTCGAGCTAGAGCGTTCTGGTTGTGTCTATTGGCCTATTGCTAGTGCGCTGATGTCCCTTTCGCCGTTCTGCCTCAAGGGATTTTATACCCCTCCCAGCCGTTACCAGAAACGGCCAGGAGAGATTCCCGGGGTAGTGCATGGCGTGCATTGAAGACGTGCTGCAACCGTCCTGGATCTGGCGCCTACATCCGCCTTAACCCCGGGGTTCTCGGTCTTGGTAACCGCCGAGTAAATGCACACCTCCGAACCAAGGTCGAGGTCGTGCGGGGATTGGACCCCACTCCCTAAGCTCGAGGTCATGTAGGGATTGGCGCAGCTCTGGTCGTAGTCGAAGCCTCACGCCTCCAAATTTCGAGCCATGGGGCCTCAGAGACCGCGTTGACTGTCGAGGATTCTTGATTCCCAACAATTCCAGCCATCTGAAAGTTGTCATGCTCTAATTTATCTTTTAGTATACTTTATCCTCACCCCGAATGAGAATACCATAGGCAGCCTATTTTCATTCACTCTGATCTTGTACAAAAATATGATCATTTTGATGGTTCTCTATTTGATGAACTCCTCACCTTGGGCTCTAAATTTCTCCCTTAGAGAGACTTTATCAAATAGAGAACCATGAAAATGATCATATTCCTGCAAAAGATCAGAATGAATGAATAGGCTACATATTTTATTCTCATTCGAGGATAAGGATGAAGTGGAAACGATAAATCAAAGCATAACAACTTGCAGAACGAACTGTGGAAAGAATTGGATTTTGCCTTGTCAACGTTAGAATAAGAAAGTAGATAAAAGTGTTATAAGTATTCATACTTTTAAATGATCCTAGCTAGATAAGATGTGCTTTGATGCATCTAGGATATTTAGATATTGAATTACAAAATCTATAACTAGTTGTGCCTTATAAATATCTAAAGAGAAAAATATTTCGAACAATAGGTACTATTCATAGAAGTTTTACCAAGAGAGGAAGAAAAACTTTTGGTTTCAACAAGCAAGATACTATTCAGTCATTGGATTCAAGATGAACAAATATTAAAGATAATTTCAGGTGAAATACATTGACATGATATGATACTACAAATGTCAACAAGCAACAGAGGCTTTTTAGTTCTCTCTGAAGTTCCACAACTCTAGCACAGTTCCAACTTGTTTGACACCAATAACTATTAGTTTTTTAGTCATATCTCTTAATCCGTACAAAAATGATCATTTTGTTGTTAAAATAGGCTGTCTTGGTATATTATTAGTAACCACGTTGAATTAAATACTAGAGACTTTTATATTATATCTATAAGCTCAGCTTTGGTTTCTTCCATCTCTGCACTTATCTTGCACTCCTTAACAATGAGTACTTTGTTAAAAGATTTAATATCTTGCTGTCGGCGTATTTCACCGGACAGGACCCCGTCAACAGACAGGCTATCTCTCAGGTCAGAGATTATGGTTCGGTAGAGGGCGTTTTCGTGGTTGGAAACCCTAATGACTCTCGCGCGAGGGATTCCGGGGATCAACAGATCAAAGAACACAAAGAATATACCTGAGTTCGGCCCCCAGTGCGGAGTAATGACCCTCATACTGCTAGATCTTTGTTGATGGAGTATGGAGGCGATTACAATGTCTCTCTCGGTTCATTCTACTCTTTTTCTTTGCTCAGTCTTTCGACCGATCTTGGGTTCGGATCCCCTTCCCCATGCACCAGAGCTCCCTTATATAGAGTGGGCTGGCTCAAGCAGGTAGGAAGGTGACATCATACCGATCTACGACTCATTAATTACACCCATCACTGTGGTCATATCAAACTGACCCACGACTCATTTATTACATCTATCGTTGTAGCCTTGTCCTTCAAGCCCCATTTAATGTCGGTGTGTGGCTTCGCCCGGTCCGTCTGGGATGTGACATTCCTACGATGGGTTAGGTGTGAGGCGTCAGAGGGATGGGCCGTCGTCGTGTCAACCGTAGAATTCCTTGCAATCAATGGCCCGACGAGAGGCGAAGCCTTTTTCTCGTTCTTTGTCGCTGCGCGTGGCAGAGACGAGGGGCTGAGGGCCTCCTACACGCCAGTCGCCACGTGTCGACACCGCGAAAGGGGCCCGATCACCCACTGCTCCCTGAGCGACACCGTGGCGAGGTGGCCCGATCGCCCACCTGCTCGCCAGGCCGCCAAGGAGGCCGACACCCGGCGAGCAAGGCCCGATCGCCCACCTGCTCGCCAGGCTGCCACGTGGGCTACTCACTGTGCGAGTGGGGCCTGATTGCCCACTAGCTCGCCAGGTTGCCACGTGGTCTTACTTATCTGCGGCAGAGAGGGTACCCTGGCGTAAAGTATGCCGACACTTGCGATTTGTCATTTATATCTTTCAGTTTTTGTTCCATGTCATAAATCTTTTATGTTAACTCAGACTTTCCATTCAATTATTCTATCTCCACCTAAAGTTTTTGTTTAGCATCCAATATCTTTTCCATATCGTCTATCCTATTTGTAGGATCCATTATACATATATGTGCAATTTATAGTCACTGCGACATAAATAAATGTATGATGAATCACGACCGAAGTTGAATGTGTAGATGTATTTGGAATATAATGTGTACAATTCAAAACTTGCAAAAATGAAATAATCAAAAGGATAAAGCAATTCATAATTATTATGTCGACTTCACATTAAATCTTGTGTACTTAATAGATTCATGTATAATTATATAATAGAGTATGTAAAATCAATTTTACTATTCAAATGATCACTATCATATTATGAATAGTACCTAAGTGTTCTCACAGTGTATATGCATGGATGTAGTAACAAATACAAAAAAGGAAAACACCATGCGTCTGGGAGCATTCGTATCCTTAAGCTCTATTTCTTTTTGCTGTATTTAGCTATTTACACACACACACACATATATACAGATATATATATATATACACATATTCATATTTGGATATTGAAATGTCAAAATGGCAATGAATCATGTCTTCTTAACAATTAATGAATAATTGAATGATAGAGTGAATAAATATGCTCTTAGGGCACCTCCAATGGTACTAGCTATAAGAAATATCCATGTCATCTATAGATAGCATATAGACAACCTCTCCAATGAATTAGCTATAGTATTGTCTATAAAATTAAATATTGGCCCACATGTAATAGATAATAAGTGCCTTGGAATCAGTTATAGCCTGACTATACATTAGTAGTCAGTCTATATCTCTCTCCTTGTTTTCTCTCTTCCACCTAAGCAAAATGGTGAGATGGCACCCTTATAGCTAGCTGAAGTGGTACCATTGGAGATGCCCTTAGGTGTCGGGTTGCTTGAGATGAGATTCTAAGTCTCCTCGCCATAAAGTGTAGGACTAGTAGAAAATTAATCTCTTACCTCCTCTACACTAGGATCAAATAATCACTAGTTGAATTAGACAATTATCTAAGCAAATAAGGCATTGAACTCGTTACCTTCCCAAATTATGCACCAGAAAGCAGTAAAGATCAGATATTCATTGTTTAACAGAAACTAGTTGTGTGAAGTATTGTTCAGCCAAAACAGAATATGACAATATCAATACGACAGACCAATGCTAAACAGAAACATAGATTACTGATCAGAATCATATGATAATCATATGAACATCAACCTCATAGCCAATAAAATAACAATGTAATACTTCTTAGCATTAACAGAAGGTCATCATCTAGTTCAAGGCCAAGATTACTGTTGTGATTGTTTAGTTGAACTTCTACTGACCCAAATTATATCATTGAGCATAAAACCGGCCAGATCAAGTTCAATCAAGCATGTAAATGTAAATCACATATTGGGTGAAGGATATGCTACATGAAGGACGATGCACGGGGAGGCTAGGCACGGGAGGATGAGCGCCACAGGGATGACGGCCCACGGGGAGACTGGCGCACGGGGAGGACGGAGAGAGGATGGTGCATGGGTTTGAGTATGTCAAACCCTAGGGAGGTTTATATAAGGGTATTATCAGAGATGGTTCTATTATAGAACTGTCCGTGATGAGTTATCATCAGAGACGGTTCTATTATAGAGCCATCTCTAATGACACTCATCACGAACGGTTCTATAATAGAATCGTCTGTGATAGTGCCTGATGTTAGATTTTCATGACTCATCAGATATTAACAAGCAGATTACAAATAGATATATTAACCATACTCTGATTATTTCAACATTTACAAGCAAATTACATCACAACACAAGCCAACTCAGATATATTAACCACACTCTGACTATTTCAACATTTACAAGTAGGTTACATTACAACACAAACCAACTCAAATGTATTAACCATGCTCTGACTATTTCAACATTTACAAGCACATCAGACCACAACGAAGCATTTAGGCCCTCAATTCAGTTTGGTTTTGATAATTAATGACAATCATGATTGAATGACTAATATTTTTCTTTGAGATTATTGACAATAGATTGGTCCTAGACATGACACATAATGAAGCATGAAAATGAAGCTAAAAGGAGATCATCGCATCAACCTAACTTGCCAAAGGATAAAATTAAAGACCTTTTCATAGCTTTTGCAGATCTTGTTGTTGTTTTGGAGAAAGATCGGGTTGCTAGATTAGGTGTTGTACTATTAAGAGGGATCTTGACTAGTAATTTGATGTTGATCAAGTTTAAAGGCTCAAAGTATGCTCACTTGAACTCAGATTTTTGCATTGAGTCATCGTTAAATTTTTAGAAAAATTCAGTATGGTTAGCCATACCGCCATTGTGGGAGTGGTGCTACCGCCCACGTGGTAGCACCGGCCCAGGGTCGGTATGTTTTTCACCGAGAAGGCCATTTGACCAAATTTCCCAATCGATGCTACTGGCCATGTTGGTGCGGTGCTACCTCTCGGGTGGTAGCACTAGCCCTATGACCAGTGCAATTTTTCTAGAGAGTACCCCTTTTGGCCAAGTTGAAAAAATTGGGCCTGGTGTTACCAGCCTAGTTCGACAGTAGCACTGGCCCTCAGTAGCAATAGCTACTGAAAGTGCATTAAATGCACTGTTTGACTGTTGGGTTGGGGTCAACGGTAGCACCAAATTTGTTGAGTTTTTCTATAATTTCTCTCCAACGGTTGAAAATATTTGTGGAGGCTATAAATACCCTCACACCTGCATACTAGAGCAACTCTTGGACCTCAATGAACACATTTGAGCTCTAGCAAATCTCCTACTCATCCTTATCTATTAAATTCTCATTTTAAGAGAGTTGGGAGCATTCAAATATTACATTTAGAGTTTGAGCATTTAAACACTTGAATCAACCTCAAGCAAGTGTCAAGATTTGTTACTCTTGAAGGTTTCTTCCTTCTAGATGATTAGGAGGCGAAAGAACTAGTGAATTTCTCAAAGAAGCTTGTGAGAAAGCCTGATGAATTGTGAAGGCCAGAGCTCGCTTACCCAGAGTGGGTAAGAGCTACCATAGTAATTGAGGGAGACTCATTTGTGCAAAGGAGCTGGTTTGAGTTGGTCAACCTACCTCAATGTGGATTAGGGGAGACCGGCAAGTCTCTGAGATCATGGGATAAAAATCGTATTCATCTCTTCTTGTGGTTTGATCATTTATGTTTAATTTGTGCAATTTACATTTCTAGCTAGCTTATCACATTGATCTTGTGCTTAGGATCACCTAGTTGATTAGACTTAACTTGTTGATGCACTTAATGAAACCTAGAGGATTTATATTTTAATTGTCAAAAATCATAATTCTAGCTTAGATTGATTATTTATTACAATTAGAGTCAAAGAATTTTAAAACCTCCTATTTACCCCCTCTAGTAGGTTATCCTTGATCCTACACATAGCACAAATCAACTCAGATATGTTAACCATACTATGACTATTTCAACATTTACAAGCAGATTATCACCACATGTCTCTACACAATGTTAATTTATGGATACATACTCAATGCAGAAATCAGTAGCATAATCCTCTAACGTAACTCTCCTCAGGCAACCCTGTACTACAACAGCAACATTTTCCTTGCAGAACTTCTTGGCACAAGAGCAGTTATTTAGAAATAGAATAACTTTTCGATCTTTCGTATCATTTTTTATAACCAACTTCTATCTGAAGTATTTCTTGTTAGGTTACAAGGATACAATAAACTTACATGATCACCTAAGCAATGAAATACATAAAATAATTACAATGTTATATTACCTTCATCAATACCTATGAAGTATTGTTGCTTTGAGAAGCATCCTACACAGCCTTGTATGCAGGGTTAGACCTGAGGCCTTTTATTTATTCCTCTTGGACCATGTTTTGGTTTTCTTATGGTCGGCGCATCATATCTGTTTGGTGACAAAGAATGCGGGGATGATATCTTATTTTAAACTTATGGTACGAACTATCTACTTTAACATTATGTCAAGTATACCATGTTCGATAACTAATCTGCTCTCTCTCTCTTTATAATTCTCCTGTATTATCTTCAATAACTAATTGAGATAATGAAAACAAAAGACAATTAACAGTTCACACAATCTATAAATATATATGTGCACTAGTACTCTTTATTTGTTATTGCAACTATAGACATATTTGATTGTAATCTTTTGCAGGTATGTAGCACATCTCAGAAGTTTGTCGCAAATTTGGATCTGTGTATCATCAAAAAATAAAAAAGCACCTTTGAAACAATAGGGAGGATGCCGAGCCAAGAACTAGGCTCTGTATATTGGACTCCTCTGCATACCGTGCTAATGTCACAGCCACGCCGTCGCGTTCCACCACCATCGTCTCCACCTGCGTGAAGCTAGGGGTGGAAATCGAGCCAAGTCCTCATTTTTTCGAGCTTTTTCCGAAGTTGACATAGTTTGATTTAATATCATTTTATCTATAATTTGGATGTATTTTTAGAATCGAGCAAACGAGTTGAGCCAAGCCAGAGCAAAATCTAATTTCATTCGAAATTGACTCATTTTAATATTTAACCAATGAACGAGTGTAATTGAAGCAATTTTGAACCGAGCCAACGAGCCCCATCACCAAGCTTTTTTTCCAGCCCTACGTGAAGCAATCTGACCCAATCATCCGTATTAGACCAAAAGCGCTCAAGTATAATGGTAAAAATGAGAGCTTTATTGGGATTCTCTTGCGGACTCACAGTAGTGGCTGTCGCCTAAGAGACTGGCGGTGGCTCACCGCGGGGAGGCTCGTAGGTGTAGTACTGTTGCGGGGGTGGCACGTAGCAAGGGAGATCGATGGGCGGGGGTAGGTGGGGTATGCGGTGGTGGGAGCAAAATCAATGAGGTAAAGCGAGTACCGGAGAGAAGTCAAAGCGGTGAGGGCACTAGCCATGGAGACGTGCTACTTATCGCGAGTATAGGGGAGAAAATAAAGGGGCAAATATGGGGGAGAAGACAAATGGGGGTAATTATGATGGAGAACGAGGGAGAAGACAAAGGGAGTAATCATGGTAGAGATATCATGGACAATTTTATGTAGAAACCGTCTATGATATCGTAGTGTTATAGACGGTTGGTGGGTAAAACAGTCTGTGAATTATCGCAGGCAATTTTATCTAGAAACCATCTGCGATAATTCATAAATGGTTTTACCCTCTAATCGTCTGTAATATAACATTTTCACAAACGGTTCTTACCGAAACCAATAATTTTAACGATCACGTTTCTAAAACCATATGTTATTAGATTTTAACACAGATGATTTTTGAAAATCGTTTATGATGAGGCGTCTAATATAGTTCTTTTTGTAGTAGTGAGCTCTCAGCCTCTCACCTCTTGGTCTAAGAGGATAAGGAGAGAGAGGGGCAGCTGAGCTGAGCTACTGACAACCGTGAGGCCGAATGAGATAAGGTGACTCTATTTTTAAAATTTTAATTATTTATTGATTTGTAAATTGTAAAAATATAAAATATCACTATATAGAAGAAAAAATAATTATGTTCTCTAGTATAATCTCAATTTCTCATATAGTTATATATTCTATAAAGCTTATTGTAGATTCGTAAAATATGGTGAAACAAATTTTACATAGCTATTTCTCGGACGATCCAAGTACAAATACTCATCATACCAATGAGAGTATAACTCGTCGAAAAGATGGTTGAAACAAAAAAAAAACAGAGAGCCAAGTGTTGCTTGATTGGCAAGTCAGCGAGTGCACTGGAGTGCACGTGGCCCGCCTACATTCGAGCGTTGCTCAACATGGGCACTCACAGAGCCGAGGGGCATGGCTGTGTATGTGTTTGTAGCTCGTCTGTTATCCTTCTTTAATGAAAATGTCAGAGCTTCTGGCCAATTTTTTTTTTTTAAAAAAAAGAAAAAACAAAATTATCCCATTAGTATATTATCTTATTGAGCACATCTCTATTTTTATCCAGCGTACGCCATTGGTGTAGGGAGGAGGAGGAGCTTGCTGAAACAGCGGCGGGCGTCCCTGAATCTTTGGCCCGACGTCAGCAGGAGCTCCGCCGCGTGGCTTCTTCATCAGCAGGCCGGGGCGGTATGTTGGCGCGATGGCGACTCAGGAAGACGCGACGAACCACCGAGCTGGACAGGGTCCCATGTCAGCCATACCGTCCGTCGCCTTTCTCGAACCTGTAGTTACAAATTGACTTCCTGTAACAGGCAAGCCAGCAAACCAACCGAGCCTGGACGGCCCCTTGTCCCCGCGTCGGCGTCAAGAAACGACGTACGATTCGACACAGCAGCAATCAGACGATCAAATATGGGAAACTGTAGACAACTATCCTATATTTCACTGTTGAGACATACTTATAAGCATTTTTATTCTATATAAGTTATACAAATCTTAAAACAAATGGATAGATATATAATCACTATCTACCATATATTTTTACTTTAATATTTACAACGACAAATTCAGTTCTTCGTGTGTGTGTGTCTGTATTTCTGCTCAATGAGGAACGAAACTCCTAATACCACAAAAACAACGCCACTAGCTACTCATGTACAAGAACAATTCCAATTTTTAAATGTATTTATGCTCAACGAGGAACGAAACTTCTAGGACCAATGTATCATTCAGCTAGATTCTCCAAGGACGCAGCCCGGGGGGGGGGGGGGAACTCATTCCTGACCAGGTTCTGTCTTCAGGAGAACATGTATTTTAAACTTAGCTGACATTGCCGTGGTATGGCTGAAATAGTGCTAGGTCGGCAGGAGCTTACTTTATGCTCAACTTTTGCCAGCTTATGTTTATATATTTACATGATGGCAGGTAGGAAGGTTCGAGGAACCATGAGGAAACAGGGTCACAAATCAGCCATACCGTGATCACCTTCCTCGGACCTGCAGAAACTAATTGACATCCTATAATAGGCAATCCAACCAAATGCCAGGATTCCCTGTGTTTATCAGTCAATATCATATAATGATGTTAGGTGCAGAGAGAAACAGTACCTGGAAGATTGTACACAACAATAAGTGTTTTTCAGCTACGCTATTCAATCAAGGAACAAAAAAGATGATCCATTGTAACATAATGGGTTAGTCCATAACACGCTGCAGCAGCTCCATGTATTTAGAACAAATGCTGAGATGAACTCCAAATTCTATAACTAAGAGGAGTTTTCTGATACAGTTTTCCCAAAAAACAGTTTTTTTTTGTGGTGGTGTTTGGGGGTGGTCACTCCTGCTCAGAGACGTCAACAGACAATGTAACCATCTGCAGGTATGTACCTTGATTCCGCTGACAAGGGGACGAAATGACTGTGAGTGCTGTAACGATTACATAATGCCAATTCGCTGTAATATGCTTTGGAAAATTGCGATGGGAAGCCACTCTCAAGAAATCTTTTGCACCAAACGGTCCAAACGTGTCCACTGATGTGGCTCAGGAGTCAGGTCCTGGTCGAGTCTGCAACTAAAGCATATCTTGGAAAATCACATTCCTTGATGATCTTGTGTAAGATGCAAGCAAAATGTAGATACTGCTAATAGAACGGCAACAATCCGTGTAATCTTGGTAATCAAAGGCCCGAATGCTATTTGCGAGAACTGCCGTGTTAATAGATGCTTTCAGTTTACAGAACGGATCGTCATAGCAGCAAGGGAGAAGCAGTATTCTTGTTCCACCGTACACCATGGAGATTGATCCCTTAGCGTGTGTTTGGTTAATTAGTAGAACAAGGTTAAATGGGATAAGATGATCCTATACCATTTGATTCCATTGTTTTAGATAAATAAAATGATTCATCATCTATAGAGAATATTCCTCAAATTTGTATCACACCGTCTAGAACAGGACGGTTCTATTTAAGCAACTAAACACATAAAAGATATTTTTCTTAAACCATCTCATTACCGAGGACAGGACGGTTCTATTTAAGCAACTAAACACATAAATGATATTTTTCTTAAACTATCTCATTAAGCGGTAACCTTAGTCTGCACGAATGGTTCCATCATTGCTATTTGGTGCATGAAGACGTCAGTGACTACTCAATGACAGCCGGTGTGATGAAGGATTTAACTTGAGGATGGTGAAAACATAAAGATACTAAACATGCAAAAAAAGAAAAAAAAAAGAAAAAAGGAACTTTGCTTCACCAAATAGAGAGATGAGATTTTCCACTAATCTGGACAAGTGGCTAGAACTGCCATCCTTAAGGAACAGCAAAAGGAAACAAAGTGTGAGGCACCAGTTATTCAATCTAAACAACTACACATAGCTAAGAAATTAGCAAACCTTTCATGAGCTGGCGATCTATATAAACAATGCATAAAAAAGCGAAAATCCAACTATTCTTTCTCTTTTGAATTTAAGATTGTCAATACTTTGCATCTGCCTTTCCCATTTCGTGAAGAAAACACTCCGTGTGAACCCATATAAAAATAAAGAAGCTTGAAAACAAAAAACAATACCAGGTTAACATAAAGGAAGAAGGGGGAAAAACTACACAGAACTTAAGGGCAAGAATAGCCAGTCTATATCAAACTATATCCATACATGCGGTGCAATCGAATTTACAAAATATTTCACAAAATAGCCAGTCTATATCGAACTGTATCCATACATGTGGTGCACTACTGAATTCACAAAATGTTTCATAAAATAGCCAGTCTATATGGAATTGTATCATATCTGATTTTACGCTGAAAAATGGATAATAGAGAAGGAAATTTTACTTTTCAGTACTGATGGCACTATAAGAATGAGATTCTTCTAGGTGGTAGGTCAATTCCATCCTGTCTTCCGAGACTTATATCACAAGATCTAAGACAGAGACAAGCAATGGTGAACGTCTCAAATACTGTTTGATTCCCTGCAACCCCACATTTATATTGATTGCATAAAAGCAAGACAATAAGCAACCAATGATGTTATCTTATTTAAGTGGTCACTTGACAGGAAGAACTGTACTAGAGCACAGGTGTCTTCATGTAGCCAATTGCTGCACCATATTATCACACGATCTCTTCACTCCAATCTTTTGAGTTTCAAGTCGTATTATTACCTACCTACTCTCAAGTGTCGGGGATTTGATCCCTAAATGGTTGAGCCAGTCAATGAAATAGAAAACATCATATAACAGCAATTACTATCATAGACAAAGTAGGGGATTTGATCCCTAAATGGTTGAGCGAGTCAATGAAATAGAAAACATCATATAACAGCAATTACTATCTAGTGTCTATGCACTTACCGACAACAGCAAAAAGATTACAGTGCAATGTATTACAGCTAAGTACTCAATTTTCTAAAGCACAAAGTTAACATCAGACCTAATGGTTCTAGCTCATGTTATGCCAGTTATGGAGATAACCACCTTTTGACCATAATGTAAGATTAGAAATTTTGAACCAAAGTAATTGAAACAGGTATAATATTTCTATCATCAAATTCCATCAGCTAAATTCGCTGGATAACAACCTGGATTACCAACCTTCCAGCTAGAAAGCGTGTAATCCAATGTGGATTTGATTATAAGAGCATATTTAATTAGGTAGGAGAAGTTCAAATACATTTTTTTATCCCTTTAGCTTCTTTGCATCTTGAATTCAGGTTTCCTCAGAAAGACATCCCCCCACAAACTTTATAAAAACCACTTGAAACATTGCAATACTTGAATGGAGTGCCAGAAAATGCAGCTTCTCAAGTTACTGAGTATTCATGGGTAGTTATATTTGATAGGCAGACAGTAAACAGTGCATTTTATTGGAATAGTTCAACCGATCTATCTCAATTAACATACGCATGAAGATTTTATACTAATAACAACACCACCAAAAATAACACTCAAGTTGGTGTGTTACTCACTTATTCTCATGCCTTCATGGGATTTGATATAAGTTGCACAACACTAATTATGAAGAATCGTTTATTTAAGAAGGATCAAACTATGCCTGGGCTCAATCTCAACACCATACAAATTAAATTTTATTACAAGAGTATTGTTGTTTCAAGAAATTATCAGTATGACAAGCAAGACAAAGTTGGACTTGTATCCTCCAACCTAGTTCAAACAGCATGTGGTGTACACGATGCTCTAACCATTGATCAGTGCTTGAAATTAAGGTATGCAAGCAATTCAAATTTTATCATGGGATAGCTATGCACCTCGATTTTCATTTTGACCATGCAATTTACAGGCATACGTCCCAGTCTCCCAGAATTGTAAATGGCGCATTTGTGACATCTGAACTAAAATGCTGGGTCCAAATCCAACTTGGATAAGTCTTTCAAAGCAAACAAAATACGATAATGAGCTGTGGGACCTGTAATAATTTATCATAATCATTACTATTCCTAACTAGTTACTGCAGGCCGTATTTATTTAATATCAACAGCACACAAGATAAAATGTATTCCCAGCAAATTCTACAACCATAGAATACTGGTGTTCTAGGAAATCATTGATACTCCTAGCAAGACCAAGCGGATTCATATCCTCCTTTTTCAATTTAAACAGTATATGCCATTCATAACACTTGAACCATTAGATCACAAACTAATGTTCAAGATTTGAGGGGGCTAAAAGTTCAAATTTTCTCAAGTGACAACTGTGCACCGTAAGTCCACAATTTGTCAATCATCTTCATCTTGAGTTCTTGGCTATCTAATTCTCGATTAGACAGTTCCTATGTTTCTATGACATGCCTTTGTTGTTTTAACTACAGGATAATTCATACTATACAACTCCATTCGTTGACACTTTAGGACCACATGTCATTGAAATAACGAGTGGTATTTTCTAAAATGCCAACCTTTGGAGTGGTATAATATAAATTATCCCTCTAACTAACGTAACTAAAGGCAGATGATCCGAACCCAGCCATGCCAAAATTACAAATAAAAACCCCAAACCTTACTACGTCCTGTCTTAATCAATATTATGGCTTACAATACGAGGCAAATTAGTATGAGGGATAGTGCATATTACTAAAAGTCTTCTATGTATCACAGTCACTACAGTGAGTAGTGAGACCTGCAGTGCACAAGCTAAATTATAACATCATAAGGTTCTAGGAAATTATCATTTTTGCTAGCAAGGCCAAGCTGGATTTGTATCCTTTGTCTTTCAGTTCAAACAGCATAAACCATTAGCAATACTTGGACCATCCAATCAGGAATCAACACTCGGGATTGCGGTGGGTAAGAAAGGTGGGTAGGAAATTCAAATTTTCCCAAGAGATGGCTATGCACCGCAATTTGTCATCTATCCACAACACAACCGCACATTTTCAATCAGACCATCCCTGTGCTGTCAACAATACGTTCGTGCTGTTTGAACTGAAGGCAGAGGAACCAAATTCAACCAGGCCATACCTAGGAAACAAATTCTGGAACACATACTCGGCCATATCTTAACCAAGAATTTTTTTTTAAAATAATATTATTTTATTTCGAAATTGCGACATTAATACTCGCATTAAAAAAATTGCAGAAATAATATCCGGTCGCCAAACCGTTTGGCGACAATAGTGTAATCGTAAACGGTTTGGCGATTATATAATATCGTAAGCAGTTTAGCGACAATAGGTTAATCCTGCCGTTTGAATGCAAATAACCGACATGACCCGATGATATTAAAACCGTTTGGTGACTCTTTGTAGATCGATAGTCGCCGAAGAGTTTGGCGATAATAATAAACACCTAACTTTTACTCCGAACTCCGATTTAGGTGATTTTGGACTCTATCGAAGCTTATGAAGATCTTAAGCATAGAGTCGCCAAACGGTTTGGCATCGATTATCGTCATCTCGGTTATTTGCATTCAAACGACAGGATTTTATTGTCGCCAAACCGCTTACGATATTAAGATAATCGCCAAACCGTTACGATAATATATAATAGCCAAACGATTTGGCGACCGGATATTATTTCTGCAATTTTTTTAATGCGAGTATTAATGTCGCAATTTCGAAATAAAATAATATTATTTAAAAAAAAATTCTCTTAACCAATACTATGACTTACAATACACAAGAAATTAGTATTGGCCGTCGCATACCACTACAAAGTCTTCTGTGGCAACAGGACAATGTCATGGGACCTGTAGTAACTTGTGATGGCAATCTGTTGTTGTCCTTACTGAATACTACAAGAGGGTAGAGAACATGTGGTCTACACCCACTACACATAGGACATAGCCTAGTTCAACTCATCTAAGTAACATTTTATAACATTCTAACCAAACTTAGCATAATTCCGTATTGATCTGGAAAATGCAATTGTGGTCCAAAAAATCTGGAAGTGCAAAGGTAACTTTCATATGAATCCAGCGGTCGGGGTGGTCCAGTTTGCTGTGGTACACGAGACCAGATTGCGTCAGCCAAATTGCGATTAAGGAGAAGTTTTGGAGAACGCACAAGACGCTGTGAGTTGAGACAACCTGAATGAACAACATCAACACGGGCAGAATAGATGAATCTTGGTGAGGAACAGAACTGACGCTGCAGAGCAGACGGCATGAGTTGGGTTAGGAGGAGGGCCAGCAGCGGATGTGGCCACGAAGGAGACCTCGCATCGGCGGATTCCATGGCCACCAGCGACCTGTCCCCCCGGCTGCCCCTGAAAGCGGCAACATGGAGGCGGACGCAACAGTAATCGAATGCCGCCCACGGGCTGATGGGTGATGGCGATTGCGTATTGGGAACGAGGCAGTGCAAATTGTCGAATTGGAATCTGTAAGAAACATAGGGTGTGTTTGGCAGAGATTCAGTTTTTTTAGATTTGTGAATTTGATGAAGTTGAAAACTTAGTTTCATCAGATCTATGAAGTTGAAGCTGTGAGTAAGAGTGTTTAGATAGATCATCTTGTTTATATTTTAGACAAAAATATAAATTTAATTCACTTTATTTTAACCTATAAATTTCAGATTTCAGGAGAAATTAGAATCTGAAACTCTATCAAACAGACCTTAAGCTGCATCGATTAATCTGATCTGTGGTTGACAAAGATTGGAGGAAATAGACAGAGCAATGGCTGCGGAATTGGGGAGCTCTCCTGTCCATTGCTTCTTCTTTCCTTTTTAACCTGTAAGGTTGTAATCACATTTTACACTTTTGTCCCTGACTTCTCTACGAAACTACATGTAACTCTATCAATTAGTGCCATGATGCCATCTCGCTGACGCTTACATGTAACTAGCAATAATAGCGCGCTACGCTGCGCCGTTCTGTAGAGTTGATAGGACCCGTCGGTAAATCCATGAGGATCGTATTTTCGGTTTTCATATTTATTTAAAAAAATAGGTCATTAGCTATAAACCTTCAAGGAATCTACGTTTTTTTTAGAAAACCGCGGTTACAACCCGTCGTCTCATAAAATTTGTCGAATTTTCGATTTCCGCATTTTTTAAATAAAATGGGTCGGTAGGACTCGCTGGCGAATTCATGGGATATTACAAACTTTCGATGAATCCGCGTTTAATCTACGGATTACTATAAACCTTCGACGAATCTGTGTTTTTTTTAGAAAATCGTGGTTGTTTTTTTACGCATTTCGGGATATTTGATCGTTTTTTGTTTTTTGTGTTTATTAAAAAAAATGGGTCGTTAGGACCCCCCGGCGAATCTATGGGTCGCTATAAATCTCTGGACGAATCTAGTTTTTTTATAAAAAAAACCCGCGGTTATGATCCGTTGGCAAATCCATAAATTGTTATAAACCTTCGACGAATCCGTATTTTTTTTGTCGATGCGTGTTTTATTTAGAAAATTACGGTTGAATCCGTGTTTTTTTTTATTTTTTGTGTTTGTTAAAAAAATGGGTCGTTAGGATCCGCCGGCGAATCTACGGGTCGCTATAAATCTTTGGATGAATCTACTTTTTAAAAAAACCCACGGTTATGACCCGTTGGCAAATACACAAGTTGTTATAAACCTTCGACGAATCCATATTTTTTTGTCGATGCGTGTTTTATTTAGAAAATTACAGTTGAATCTATGTTTTTTTTGTTTTTTAAAAAGAAAAGTGTGGCCTTTTTTTTATGTATTTCCTTTTTTAAAAGGCTGCTCGGACCCGTGGGCGAATCCATGAACCGCTATAAACCTTCGACGAATCTGGTTTTTTCGTTTTTTGGTTTTTTGTGTTTGTTAAAAAAGGTAGGTCGTTAGGACCCGCCGGTGAATCTATGGGTCGCTATAAATCTTCGGACGAATCTACATTTTTTTTAAAAAAAAATCCCGCGGTTATGACCCGTTGGCAAATCCATAAGTTGCTATAAACCTTCGACGAATCTGTGTTTTTTTGTGATGAAAATATTTTTCCGGGTTTTTTGGGTGACGAAAATATTTTTTTCGGGTTTTTTTGGTGACGAAAACATTTTTTCCGGGAAAAACGGAGAAAGGACCTGAACGTAAGAAGCAGGGACCTGTTTGTTATTTTTTTTGGACCTGTTCGCTATCCTGAAAAATTAGAAAAGGGCTTATTCGCGATTTGAACTTAACGGGAGGCTTTTCCGTAAAATACCGCGCCAGGGACCCAAACGCGAAGAAAAAAATTATCTTCATCTCACAAAAAATCGCGAAGGACCTATCCGTAATCTGCAGGGATCTATCCGTAATTTGAAGAAACGGAGGGGCTTTTTCGCAAATGTCGCAAAATGACACGTGGACGCTCTGGTTGGCCTCCAATTCCTTCGCTTATAATGGGTGCAACCATACATTTTTTTTTTCGAGTACAAGGACTAATTCCCCTAAACGAACATGTTAAATCCGTAGACATCCACTAAGGGGCTGTTTGATTGGCTATATCCAAAGAAAATTACATCTACAGATACAAAAGACACTTGTTTGGTTGGCTGCACGAGGGGTGGAGCCTGTCCCCCAAGATGTAATTGCATCCGCCGAGCCAGGCTGTGGGGAAACGTAGATTTTAGTCGTTTCCTGTGGGCCTGGCTGGTGGGATGTAAGTTGGGGTGCATGCAAGATATGGGAAGGCACATAAACAATCAACCAAACATATTCTCCCCATTCTTCTCATAGTCTGGCTCAACTCATGCACTCAACCAAACAATATCTCTTTGCATCTACGCAACCTGGCTCTCACCAGCCTAGCTGACTCGTACGAGCCAGACTGAGGTGAGAAGGCAACCAAACAGCCCTAAGCGACTTCTCTTTGATGGAGTGCTTGTCAATCTCTATGTTTCGTTCGCTCATGTTAAACAGGCAATATCCATGGGCGCCTTGCTATCACACTAGAGTACCGTAGATATCATATTAATAAGGGATAAAAACGGAACGAAAACGGTTGATAAATTGTTATTTCATTTCTATTTTCATATTTTTTTACTAGTAACGAAAATGGAATCGAAAATCCTAGAAATAGATACGAAAATAGATAGTGATGGAAACAGACGTAGAATGAAATGGAGCGGATATGGAAACGAAAGTGGAAAATTCTGTCTCGTTATGTTTTTAGTTGTAACGCCTTAAAAATTTACAAATTCTTTAATTGAGCATTTAATTCGGATTTTCTATTTTTTTAATTTTTAGCATTTAATTAATGATTTTTGCTATTTTCATATTTCAATAATTAATTTATTTGATTAAAAACAAAACCAAAATCTTGCTGGAAATAATTTTCATAAGTTCAAAATTTACAAAATATTTTTAGAATTTTTAACTCTATTTGACATTTTGTATAAAGCAGTATATTTTTTTGGTATTATTTAAATTAGAAAAACAGAATTTTTGGTTTTATTTATATGGAATTTACATTTCCGTTTTTGTTGGAACTGGCTCTCCCATTTATGTTTCCATTTCCTACAAAAAAAAATTCCGTTTCCATTTTAGTATCAATATTTTCCGTTTCGTTGCTGAAAAAAACTTTCTTTTTCATTTTTCTCGGAACGATCGGAAATCCCGTTTTTGTTTTGAACCCTACGTATCATCATGCAAGCGACGTTCAACCAACAGACTCTAGAGGAGAGCCTTCTTTTCTTGATTCCCAGACAAGGTGGGACTAAATAATCCAAACCCATCTAGAGATGTTTCAGAAATTAGCAGAATTGCTCGAGCAATTGATTGGCTGCGTTTGAAAATGCAGTTGTATTTTGCTATACAACTATAAATGTCTTTGATTGAAAATATAGTTGTATTTGTTATACAACTCTAATAGTCACATTTTTCTCAAAAAAAACTCTAATAGTTGCAACGTCGCATTGTTCCAAACCATCAAAGCATATCATTAATACATAATGAATGGCATAAATCCTTTGATCTACGTCTTTGATGATTTACGACAACCCAATGCAAATAATTGATTTTAAATTGATATAAGTATATTTCAACTACGCAAGTTTCATATACCCATGAGATATGTTTCAAAGTAACGATTATCAATGTGTGGGATGATGAAAAGGAATTAATACTATTGAAACTTCAGAATAAAGAATAAACTTTCCTAAATGTGTGCATTCGTGTATATATGAAAATAAAGTTAATGCATATATTAAGGTTGAGACTATGATGAAGTTTGCCCTTTATTTTGAATCCAAAGATTACATCTAGAACTAATAAATTTGCATCGGATGCATAATTTTGAGATTTTTATTTTTCATTGAAATGAGACTAATCGAAATCATACTCAATAAAAGAGTTAGCCTCATATAAAGATTTTATCATTAATAACAATGTGTATTATTTCCAAGGAATAACATTGTGATATTGGATACATACATTAAAGTTTTCTATTTTTTCATCCATATGAGACTAATTGCTATCAAGATTAACAAAGAAATGTATTTAGTCTCATAAATACATTTATCATTAACCACCAAAACCAAGCTGATGATGATTGAACTTTCAGCTGGGTTCGCGCAATGCTAGCTCATGAGGTACCCGGCCTATTTCGGCCAGACAAACTAGGGTTAAAAATCTTAGTTGCCCGAGTCGCACACCTCACGCCCAATTTGGGTGGCGTGAGTGGTGGCGGCGGACACGCGAGGCCTGGGACGGCGGACTTAGTTGAGGTGGTAATGTGTCGCCAACTTGACAAAGCGAGGCGGTGGCAATGCTTGGCGAGAGCATGGTGGTGGAGCTCGACAAGAGCGAGAAGGCGGCGCGGCATCGATTTGACTCGACGAGAGCAATGTCAACGTGGTGGCGTAGCCGGCGATGACTACGTGCATCAGGCGCATGATAGTTATGTCGGACCTCAGAAAAGCACTTCCGAAATCCTCTGTGTATCCTGTACTAGTCTAGTAAAAACTAGTACACACGGTAGAAATGTTATCACAACATATCCAACGTATTTTATTAATAATCAGAGTTTGCAATAATTATGGCATGCAGGCCAAATAAAATATTACAGCTGCCGGCGACTTTTGCCGGCCAGGATCCTGTCGGCGGACAGGGTTTCTCCCAGGACGGAGAATAAGGTTCGGTAGAGGGCGTCTTCGCGGTCGGACACCCTAATGGCTCTCGCGCGAGGGATCCGGGGGTCAACAGATCAAAGAACACACCGATGTACCCAGGTTCGGGCCCTCAGTGTGGGTAATAGCCCTACGTCCTGCTAGATCTTTGTTGATGTATATTGAGCTGGTTACAATACTTTTTTCAGTTCGTTCTCCTTCTCTTTTCTCTCTCTAAGTCTTCGTTTCTCCTCTTGGTCCTCAGTCCGTCCCTCCTCTTCCATGCACCAGAGCTCCCTTATATAGACTGGGCTGGCTCGGGCAAGTGAGAATGTGACATCATACTGATTTACGATTCATTTATTATACTCATCACTGTAGTCCTGTCCCCCAAGCCTCATTTAATGTCGCTGTATGGCTTCGCTCGGTCCGTTTGGGATGTGACTTTCCTGCGACAGGTTAGGTGTGAGGCGTCAAAGGGATGGGCCGTCGTCGTGTCGACAGCAGAACTCTTTGTAATCTATGGCTCTGACACAACGTGTCAAGGGAAGGAGACTTCGAGACGAAGCCTCCTTCTCATTCTTTCAGTCGCCCGCATAGCCTGGCTAGTGGGGCCTGGTCGCCTGCTTGCTCGCCAGGCCGCCACGTGGGCCGACAGCCCAGCGAGAGGGGCCTGATCGCCCGCTTGCTCGCCAGACCGTCACGTGGGCCGATCGCCTGGCGAGTGGGGCCTGATCGCCCTTTGCCGCCAGTCGTCAAAGGCGGCGCTGGCGAGTGGGGCTGATCGCCCTTACATTTCGCCAGCCGCCACGTGGGGCCGCCCGGCAGTGGGGCTCGATCGCCCACCGCCGCCAAAGCCGCTAAAGGTGGCGCCAATGAGTGGGGCCTGCTCGCCCGCCAACTCGCCAAGCCGCCACGTGGGCCGATCGCCCGGTGAGTGGGACCTGATTGTCCACCAGCTCGCCAGGGCGCCACGTGGTCTTACTTGTCTACGGTGGAGAGGGCACCCTGGCATAAAGTACGCCGACAACAGCGAAAGCAGAATAAAACTAGTAGTAGAAGTGTAGAACCCAATAGATTCGCCACAGGCAATCAATTGGGGCAGCGGCTTAGTTATCTTGGTCCTCACTATCGTAGAAATACTCCTCTAAAAAGATAAAGTAAGTAAAGGTGAGTACAAAAGTACTCCGCAAGTCACACAGTAAATGCAGTATCAATAAAATGTCACAAATGAAGGCATAATATGGTTCATTTGAGCATAAAAGCGATATTTCAAATACAATAATTAATTTTCAATGCATAATTGATATAGTAAAAGCTGAGTTTTAATTCAATTTTCAGCACGGGCTCCAACCCGGAGTTTCATCTCAAATTTTCCCATATGAACTCTCTCCACACATAAACCACTTTTCTGAAAATATTTTGAAATCCAAAATCTAGTCCGTGAAAGGGTTGCTCGGCATGCCCATGACTGCAGGCGCGGTTAATCGATTAGTTTTACACTCTGTAGAGGTTGTACAACTTTACCCACAAGACATGATTATCTCTTTTTGTCCAAATACACACTACCTTTGGTGTGTCGGCAGAGAAAATCACGACAAAGCCCCTATAAAGCTTCATCCACGTAGTCATGCTCGCTAAGGTTCTACCGCTGGTAGAGTTAAAACCGTCCAGTCTAGAAGCCCCCTCTTGCGCCGAGTGGCAGTCTTACACCCACTGCCACTTTCAACCTAATGTCACGACTGTCCATGGTATGTCGCAATACGGATAGCCATATTCGTTCCATTCCAGACTTATGGTAGTACGGTAAGACTTTACATTTAGCGTAACACAGGCCGGTCCTTAATTGACTAGACGGCCTTTCACAACCCTTGTGCCTCACGCACCCACCAGTCAACCATTCTCGCCTGGTCTAAATCACATTTTCACTTTCTTTTGGATAACATCTTTTATAATATCTCACGGTGCATCGACACCAAGGAATAATTTTATTTTCAACATAAATCTTGTTTTGGTATAAATCTCCCAAAACTCATAAATTCGTGTCTAAGTATGTCTAAGCCATTTACTATATAGCACTAGTTAATACTATAATAATATATCAACCAGTGATATTTTGCTTTAAGGTGACAAGGAACGAATATTTTAAAATTAATTGAGGTCATAACAATTAGGAGTAACTAATCAATTAAATCTGGAATTTAAATTACATTGATAAAACTATGCATGTAATAATTTAAATCAAAATATAATTTTAAATTCTGAGATCAATATGTTCAAGGGTGTGACTTGCCTCGGTTGAAGAGTTGATGCTTGACATTATTGACAGCGAACCGTTCCGACTCTCTGAAATCTATACGTGAAAAACAACTAATTTCAAATAAGATCCAAATAAGTTCAATAAAATAACAAACTGATATAAATAAATAATTTGAGATTTTAAATGAATTTAGAAAGAAAAACGGAGCAAAACAGAGTTCAAACGGATGAAAAACGGGCTCCCGAAAGTTTAAAAACTAGAAAAGGGGAAAAAAGAAATGGTACTATAGCCCAAGCACTATAAATCACGTGGTACTGTTCACCCATGAGCTTTACTTGTAAAATCCGACGAGACGAGAACGAAATAACTTGGGAGTAGAGGTAAAATAGATTGCTCACGATGAAAGGCATCTGATGCTCCCTTTTATAGGGTGGGAGGAGGACCGAGAAGGAAACAATCGCGGCGAAAACGGTGGTGGCTAAAAAGGAAGTTTTTCGCAAAATTTTGGGCAAAATGAGGGGATTTAATGGGGAAAAATACTTTAGAAGGTTGAGGATACGACGGGGATTGATTTGTCCAAATTTTTGGAAAGAAAAGATGCGGGAATCGCGAGTATTTAGAACTCAAAATCCTTGTTAATAGTGGGGAGAGAGACACAGGGCTTCTCTTGTCTTTTGCTAGAGGTGGAAGATAGTTCTGATATGTGGGGTCTTATTTTTGAATTTTTTAAACTGAGAGAAAAGAGCGATAGTAAAAATAGATAAAAAGTTTTAAAAATCCTAGAAAAATTTTCAAAAATACTTTTAAATATTTGTGACTCAATAAAATTATGTTTGGAATTTTTTAATTTCTAATTTTACGCAAAAATTCTTTTTATTAAAATTGAAATTACAACAAAAAGACTTTATAAAATCAACAAGGTTCCAAATAAATTCTAAATTAAATAAATTAAATGAAAAAGAAAATTTTTGGATGTCACAAGTTGTCAGCATGTATGGCGGCTGCATCGGTCCGGCTTCGGTGATGTGTCCGAGCGCTGGCCACCGTATAGGTATGAACAATAGCTCCAATTTAAGACCTTATTTGATTATTAAATCGATCTAATCTAGCGCACAATAACTAATCTACATGATTAATTTAATAGTATGGGGTTGAAAAAGGGGATCGTGGTAACATATCGTTCGGACTTAGAGAGCTACGTGCTGATAACGTATTATATAATCGAGAGTCATCGAAAATTGAATCCGATGTTGATCTCCTAATGCAGAGTTGCAGACAATACCCAAGAACAGAAAATAGATGAACATCAAATATAGTGAAATTGAACTTTTTTTCTCTTTATTCATCTTCTCTTTTACAACGAAGTGCTATTTTTATAGTCTAAATCCCTCGGGAGTATTTTCGAGATTTGCCTGAAAAAACTAGATTAGATGTCTCTTAACAATTTGTTATTTTGTCTGACTTTTTTGGGTTTCAGGCCGGGCCTACGCACCGAAAGTCTAAGCCAGCCCGGCCCGAGCACGGAAAATTGGACCGGGCTGACTTGACTTCAATACGTCTAGCTCATTCAGGGTAAATTAGACAAACCGGATAGTTTACAGGGGTAAAATAGGTTTTTCGAAGAGAAAGGTCAATTTCTGACTTTTCCACAGCATCTTCCATTCTTCACCGGATTCCCAAAACCACAAGAAACAGATTCACCCAGCAGACCAGCACCCATCCACCCACCAGTGGAGCGAGGCAAAACCATCCCAAAACCGAAGTGGCTGCTCAACGATTCCGCCTCGCAATTCTCCGCGATTCCGTTTTTGTCTTGCGTATTTCGTATTTTTCGATCTCCCCAAGGCGGAAGCACCACGCGCGCCGCGGGCGGGAGGGGAGCGGCAGGTGGGCGGTTGGTGGCGGCTCCACTCCACAAATGGCGGCCAATAATAGCGAGCCCATACTGGAGGAAGGAGGAGGTGGAGGCGTGACGCACGAGGAGGCGGAGGAGAAGGGGGCGGCGGCGTCTCCGGCGCAGGTGAGCGCCACGATGCTGCACCGGTCGGGCTCGCGGCCGCAGCTGGACCTCAGCGGCGCGGCCATCCACGGCACCCTGGAGGACCGCAACCCCACCATCCTGCTGCCCAACCAGTCCGACGACATCTCCCACCTCGCGCTCGACATCGGCGGTACGTACGCACGCACGCACGCAGCTAGCTCTTCCCCGTTTCCCCGCGAATAAGTTCGCCGCCTGACGTCATCTTCTAGCATTATCGTATCGCCCTTTGTTATCACTTTATCAGTATAAACTTCAGCGGCGAGATAGTCTGTGGAGTGCGTGAAACATGAGACCCAAACGGTGGATGATATTATCTGTGATGCCGGTGTTAAAAAGCTAGCAGTTCGGCTCACTACTACGGTAGTTGCCTTCGTAGGTTGCTTCTCGTCCAGGAATGCCAGTGTTGCTCGGCACCGAATACCGATCATTTTGAACTACATTATGCGTGTTGCTAATTGATCATATTGTGATAACCTGGATTTTGTAGTATCAACAGTCTGTCATAGCTGAGATTATAAACATGGCACGCGGCTTTCTGAATGCGTTGTGAAATTACTTGCGTGGTTTCTGAACTAATGAGCCATGCACCTGACAAGATAAATCATGTTGGTTATTTTTGTGTATTTGCTCAGAAGTTCTGTTTCAGTCATCAGTCTGAAATGAGAACTACAATCTTTTTCTTGATTGTCAAATCTCCTATTATTTTGTACATTGAGCTGCATGTTTTCCTTTAGGTTCTCTTATAAAGTTGGTATATTTCTCACGGCATGCGGAGCTCTCCACGGAGGATAAGCGTAAGATCTCCATGAAGAGAAGACTTGAGATGTTTAACAGTGGCAGGAGGAGTTACCCAGTACTTGGAGGGAGGCTCCACTTTGTCAAATTCGAGACTGGGAAGCTAAATGAATGTTTGGACTTCATTTCTTCCAAACAACTACATCGTGGTGGTATGCAAACACTACTTTGGATTTTTTTTTACAAGTTTCTACATTGTATTGTTAACATTAGGAATCTTGTGTGATCTAGAGTGTCCATATATTTCGTATTTTTACATTAGTATGAGATTCTGGATTGTTTTAGTGGAAACAGTTAGAAATAGTTTTGGTGGAAACAGTGAGAAATCACCACATTGTGAACAGAGCCGATAGTATATGTAGATAGTTGTTGAAATTACTATATCATGTGTATATATGCTACCGATTTCGAGGGTGACTTGTGCATATTTCTTCTCCATTTCATCAGTCCACTGTTTTTTCCTCATTGGATATGCCTATGTGTTTTGTCAGATTGGGTCTTCGCCTCTTCAGTATCTTTATTCTGATGACATGCTTGAGTTTGTGTATTTCATGTTTTTATCTGACATTCCTCATTGTCGTCTCCTGTCTACTTTGGAAGTGTACCATATTTCACATTTGGGGTGTACTTACATGAGGTTATCATGTTAAACACTGAATCGTATAATGTCTGAATTGCTTCCGTCACTTTTGTCCAAACGGTTTTCTATTTTTCTATTAATAGGCGGACTTGTATTTTCTTAGCATTGAGTGGCAGTTTTATGCTGCAGGAGTTGATTCACCTTCATGGCGCTCAGGAGCTCAACCTGATAACATTGTAATCAAGGTATTAACTAATGAGATAACATACTTAAGATTTGTGGGAAATTTGTTTAATATGCCTGGAAAAATTTGCTAGTGTTCATTATCAGATCGCTTGAACATTTTGGCTAGCAATCCATTATTCTTAATGCTAACTTGTTAATGTTAGTGGAGATGGTTACTAGCGATGGTTTTAGTGAATAGGACGAATATTTTTTTCTAGTACATAATGCTATAGATGAACCTGTAGTAAACCATGATGATAATTTGCTTCCTCTCGCAATTTTATCTCTCGAATGGGAATACATCCAAATGATTGTACTTTATGGAAGGAAAGTCTTTTTTTTTTTGTTACAGTTTTCTGTCTATTGCTGTATGAGTAATTCTTACTTATCAGTATCAGACTGTGTACAGTGTACTTGATGTTTGCACATAAAACTGCTCATCCTTCTTTTGATTTGTGGCATTAGAATTATAATTTTATTGATTATGCTGTTTTGTGGAAAGGCAACAGGTGGTGGAGCATTCAAGTATGCTGATCTCTTCAAGGAAAGATTGGGAGTTAGTCTTGAAAAGGAAGATGAAATGGACTGTCTTGTAGCTGGAGCAAATTTTTTGCTTAAGGTATCTATTTCTCAGTTACACCATCACTATTTAGGCTGTATCCTACTATACAGTTTCATATTGTACAAGATGTTTATAATGGATCTTTCGAAATGTCTTAAGCCTCTAAAGTGTTGTTAAACATCATTTGAAGGGTGGTAACATTCAGAAATTGAAATTATGCACAAGTTAATAAGACTTTGTTTTATTGCCAGGCTATACGTCATGAAGCTTTTACACACATGGATGGCCAAAAAGAATATGTGCAGATTGATCAGAATGATCTGTTTCCCTTTCTCCTTGTTAATGTTGGGTCTGGTGTCAGCATAATCAAGGTAACTTTTAGTTTGATTTTTTTCCTTTCACTGTATCTTGTTGATTGTTCTTTTTCAAAGGTTGATGGCCACGGGAAATTTCAACGAGTTAGTGGGACAAATGTTGGTGGTGGTACTTACTGGGGATTGGGGAGGTTAATGACAAAGTGCAAGAGGTGCTCTTTTTGTCTGTTCATGGACGTGATACACTTCTTTAGAGAAGTTTGAGTACTCTTAAAATCATGAATTTGTTTCAGTTTCGACGAGTTACTAGAGTTGAGCCAGCGTGGAGACAACAGTACCATTGACATGCTTGTAGGAGATATATATGGCGGTCTGGACTACTCCAAGGTAACTATTATCTTTTTTGTGGAAATCATCTTATTATCATTTTGATGTGTCTCTTTAAATTTTTGTATACGTCGACATTTGTAGCATTGGGAAAATTTGCTAGTCAGATGTGGCATTTGTGGATAACATTCTTGTTTTCCCATGCACTAATTCTTGCATGCTTCTTCTCTATGGCAGATTGGCCTTTCGGCATCAACAATCGCCTCTAGTTTTGGGAAGACAATTTCAGATAACAAGGAGCTATCAGATTATAGACCTGAGGATATTTCACTCTCTCTGTTACGGATGATTTCGTATAATATTGGCCAGGTATGACAGTCTTGTTTAGGTTTTCTATGGCTTAGAGAAATGATGAGTAGTTATTGGGAGAACTGTTGGACATAAATGACTTGATCTTTGTTGCATCAGAGTTTCAAAGAGATTCACACTTGACATTGTTTTTGTTGACTTTAAAATTTTGAAGAAGTGATCCAAATAATGAAGCTTGGGAGCTTATCGGAACCTGGAGCTTTTCTCAACTTGATTTATTCAGAAACTCAAGTGTCCAACACTGAACAATAGCATTCTTCTCTGAAAAAGAAACAATAGAATGAGTGAATTTTCAACTTGTTTTTGTTATCTAGTGCCTTTTGTAAAAATATATATAAATAATCAAGTGTTCGTGGATTTGAAAAGAGAGAGTTTTGAGTCCATGAGTTAACACTGCCAAAGATGATATTAAATGACAGTGCTAAACAATGTATTCAAATAGGTTCTTTTGTGGTCAAAGGACGAATGTCACATTTCATGGTGTTATCGCACCATTAATTAAATTGATTGCCAAATGTCCCAAATGCACAACTTGCGAACTCAGTTTTTCTGTTTTTGGCATTAGCTGTTGTAGGCTAACACATCAAAGGCGGTGTTAGTTCTTCCATCCTCTGGGTTTAGTTTATACTTTATAATATAGATTTTTTAAAAGAATTACATTTAATTAAAAGCTCCATTTCATTGAGTTTTATCACTAGTACGTTGCACTTTTTAAAAATTGAAGCCATGGATTCATTTTTCCTTTTTTTTGTAGATTTCCTATCTTAATGCACTTCGATATGGACTCAAGAGGATATTTTTTGGTGGATTCTTCATTCGTGGTCATGCCTACACCATGGACACAATTTCTTTTGCAGTACATTTCTGGTAAAGATTCCAAAACCATTTTAATTTTTTATGCTGTGTCACACTAGTTTAGTTACTTTTGAAAATAATTTTCTCCCCAAGTTGTATTCGAATTGTATGTTCTTCAAACCAATGTACAATGTGTATTTGGAAAGGTCAAAAGGAGAGGTAAAAGCCATGTTTCTGCGTCATGAGGGCTTTCTTGGAGCACTTGGTGCGTTTATGAGTTATGAGAAGCATGGTCTTGATGACTTGAGGGCACATCACTTGGTTGAACGCTTCCCAATGGGTGCTCCATATGTTGGTGGAAAGATTCATGGGCCTCCTCTTGGAGATCTAAATGAGAAGGCAAGGACATGTATTCTTGATCATGGTTACATCATAATTATGTTGGTTGTTCTATAGAGTATGACATCCTCTATTGAGATTAAATTTGTTTTGTTGCTTGACAGACTTACAACATTGAAATGGAAATCACTCCTGTCCACCTGTAGGACCAAGGAGAACACCCCACAAGCTGGGGTGTTGAATATGCGCCACACAAACAACGGCCTCCTGAAAATCTTCACAGCTTTTTCACACCCTTAAAATGGGATCTCTATGAAAAAACCGAGGAAAACAAGATTTCACCCCTCAGTGCAGTCTTACCACCAACTAAAGCGTGGTCATACCACAAGGGTGCGATCGTACCACAATTACAATGGTGGTCGTACCACTTCTTCAGATCAGATCTGAAAAATCAGCTCGAGCAAAACTAAAATCGACACAACTTTCACAGAGAAGCTACAAATGACTTGAACCTTGGATCAAAGCTAGATCACAACCTTAGGAACCTAAAACACAAAAATCTCTTGCAAGAACATAAGAAGGTTGGGACCTTTATGCTCTCAAAGCTCAGCTGCACCATAGCATGGTTCAAATCACGAAATGAGCCAACTTTCAAACCTAGGCTCCAAATCACTTGAAACTTGGTATACACCTAATCGAGCACCTCAGGAACCTATTCCAACAAGAGTTTCTCCAAGAACTTGCCAAAGTTGAGACTTTTTCTTTTTTGAGCTCAAGAGGCACCAAAACCGGGCGAAATCAAGAAACAATAATTGAGAAGATCGTGTGAGAGGAATCAAGTCAAGATGACTAAGGATGGTTTTCCACACGTCCCAACATCCTCAAATCAATCCAAATCACCCTTTCTTCCACCTAAACAGGCAATCTGGAAAGTGCAATGGAAAGGATTTTTTAAAAAATAATATATATTTAAGGAAAAATTTCAGGAATAATATGCCAAAAATAAAAATGACAGTTCTATACACTTGTCGCACATCCAAATTGCGACGGGTCTCTGTCGCAATTTGAAATTGCGACAGAGAGCCTATCGCAATTTGAAATTGCGACAGAGAGCCTATCGCTAACCGTTGGGCGAGATACAGTGCGTTTCCAAATTGCGACAGAGTCTCTGTCGCAATTCCAAATTGCGACAGAGAGCCTGTCGCACATTGGATGTGCGACAGATGTGCAGATTTGTCATTGTTTTTTTGGGCATATTATTTCTGTAATTTTTCATTAAATATATATTATTTAAAAAACAAATTCCAATGGAAAGTACCTAGATGGATGAAATCTGGTCTCCAAGAGATATCTCCATCACTTACATGTCCTTGGCACCAAGCAAGATCAAGAGAAGAGAAAGAAGAGGCAAGAACCGAAGCAAATCAATAAAGCAATATCTCAAACTTGAGCACAAGCACTTGGATGAATTTGAGATTCTATTGATACTTGGAGATGAATGTCTACATCCACTCCCTTGGGAGGACAAGAGCCACAAGGGTCGCACACACACAAGTGCTCACCACCTCTCCCTAAAGCACACTCCAAGTGCACCTACCACTCTCTCAACCCTATCTTCTAAAAACTGAAGTCTATAAGTCATCTCCTCCTCTCCTTTTGTAGTAATGGCCAAACCAACTACCCCCTCTCCCAAGTATCTCCTGGTAGTGGGGCTACAAAACCCACCCACTCACTTACAATCTGTTAGCACAATTTCGGGTAGAACCGGTACCCATTTACAAAACCAGTCATATCTTCCTCATATGACCTTTGGATATCTTGTTCTTCAATGCGTTGGAAAGCTATGTCCGAGCCCCATGCCATCCAACATATTTTCACAGTTGGAATCTATCTTCACAACAACTGGCTTCCCAAATAAGATGTCACACATCTTTTGGAAGCCTCCCCTTGACCTTGACCCGGTCAAGATTTCTCCCCCAATGCTCATCACGTGTCTTCACCATGAACGCACATGTGTCCAAGTGCTCGCTGACCCAACTAGTAAGTCTCCCTGGCTTTGGATGCCATCAGACTGTCACCTCACTTGCACTAGTTTGAGTCACCTGACACATCACCTTGCACAAGTAGCTCCCTCTCCGGTTCCTTGTCTTCACGGCCTGTGACCACTTCGCTAGCCTTGGTCATCTTCTAGCTACACCTTGAACATTCTGAACCTAAGCTCTCCCAGCTTAGTCCCGATCTCTTGATCATTTTGGACCTATGCTCTCCTAGTTTAGTCTCGATCTCTTGACCGTTCTAGACCTAAGCTCTCCTAGCTTAGTCTCAGTCCCGTCCGTCTCACCATGGCGTAGCTCCAAAGTCCGACAACCATCGCCAACAAGCAAACCCGTTGCCTTCACGTAGCATTGCATAACACACATAATCATCAATTGACACAACTAATGAGCAAAGGATACATACCTTCACGTTTCGCTCTTGGAAGCATCATCAAACCACATAGTCATCCCATGGCTCACAATGCGCCATGTGCACCTCATCTCAAGCATCACCATGCTCATCCATTAAAATCCATCATAGCTTGCTCAACCATGTCTCACAAAGCCTCAACATGCTTCACACAACATGTAGGCACAGCCTCAAAGCCATCAAGGCATTGCAATACTCGAACTTGAGCCAGCTGCACGCACATAGACAAACCAACCATATTCGGGCACAAGTTCTTCACAACTTGACCCACATTAGTTAATAAATGCAATATGCAAGTCATATGCATTAATCCCGAACATCTAGAACCAATTTCCAAACCAATTCTTAAATCGAGGCCTACTAGAAACAGGACAGTGATCATACTGCTAACCAACTTGCGATCATACCGCACTTGACTCACTGAAAAACCACTTCTCTGGAAAATACCAACCGCCATCTATCGGCCGGTCATACCATAGTTTAGATGGCGGTCATACCACACTTTCAATGGTGGTTGTACCACCAACCAATTTAAGGTCATACTGCACTTGATTCACTCAAAAACTACTTCTTTGTAAAATACCATCCGCCATCTATCGACTGGTCATACCCCTATATACGGTCATACCACAGTTTAGATGGCAGTCATACCGCCAACAAAACTGTGGTCATACCACTCCATCCTGACAGCATTATGAATTTTCAGCAAACCTTCAAAAACCAAACTCAAACATTGACAACACATGCAAACCATAGTCAATTACTCATCACAAACCATGTGAAGACCCCCACATGGTCTCACAACATCTAAAAGCCACACATGCCCATGCACCAAAAAACCCTACCCACAACTGTTTCCTTTTGGAACAGCTGCTGGTCACCATTTTCTACTCTTGGCTCATGGTTAACATTTCTGTGTAACCTATTCACCATTTTGATTATTAAATGTTGTTCCGTCTGAATTGCAAGTTCAATAAATTTTGATGTGGAACTCTACTTATCAGATATCATGGATGGAGAAGTTTGTGCAGAAGGGTATTCAGATTACAGCCCCTGTACCTATGGGAGCTCCTGCTACAACAGGTATGGGAGGTTTTGAAAGGCCTACTTCCAAGGGTGACATTTTGCGGTCAGATGCAAGTGCAACTCTAAATGTTGGTGTTCTCCATCTTGTACCCACATTGGATGTCTTCTCATTGTTAGAAGACCCAAAGACGTAAGTCAGAACTATTTAGCTCTCTCCATCATGTCTATGAAAATGAATGAAATCCTGGAATATCAATGGGGGTTTGGCTAGATAGTTGGATCCAATTTCTCAACAGAAGAAGACCAATTAAAGTTGAACTATCGTCTATCGTAGCAACTTAGTATAGATGTTGGAGCTCTACTTTGTTACCCTAAAAGCTCCAAAAGTTATGGGTGGATATTTTGCCCCAAAAGCCTTAGTTTTAGATACGAATAAAACCCAAAAGCTTAATATTACATCAAATTAATCATTTTGTTGTAACTACAAGGCCAAAAGTAATTGAGATGCTTCAGCATATAACCAAACCTTTTAAATTGCCATATCCATGGTAAAATGAAAAAGAACTGAACCTCATCCTAACAGGGTCTTTACCTAAACAAATTTAAGTTGAGTCCCCGGTTCACTCCTGGTTAAGCAGTATGTATTGTCCTTACCAGTCTAAACAATAATAGGCTAACTGTACCTTTTGTCCTTTAAATGGGGAACAAGTTATTTGAATCATTTTATACTAATAAATGTAAGCTTGGTGATGGAAGAAAAAATGCTATCATATGCAGCTCAACTACATGTTGTGTAAATTATAATATATGATCTATATTGCAGGTATGAACCAAACACAATTGATCTTGACCAGGATGAGTTCAAGTATTCTTCTATTTCCCTTATTTATAAATATCTTATAGGAATTGAATTCTTTGATGATATCTGAGATGTACCATGCTAGGTACTGGTTCACAGTTTTGTCTGACCATTTGCCAGACCTTGTGGACAAGGTATGATCCACTCCTTCCAAATATCCTTGTATAAATTCTGAGGCAAAAGATCTGAATTTTCTTTCACATCATGATATTTTGATAACAATGTATCTCAACAATTTATTGTTGGGGGCTTGGGGCTTTATAACTAAGTTTGTCAGCTTGCATCTACATGTCACCAGTTTGCAGGATTTGATACCTACTGCTTTTATTGGTTTCCACCTAAGCTGGCATTCCGCCCAAACATTTTAAATAAACTGCCTTTCTTGTCAAGTGATTCCAATATTATAGTTAGTAGCTAACTAGCTATTTCCTTAGCTTACTTAGCTCCTATATCCGCAGTTCAGGCTATATTCCGCATTAAATTTGGTATCATAACAATGTATGAATTTACAATAAATTGTTTTATCGGAATCTTCATCTCTAGTCTTTGTATGACTATACGGAAACTTGATAAGTTTTTTTTTTTCTAATTTCTGCATAGTATTCTTGGTAGGCGGTTGCTAGTGAAGGTGGCACAGACGACGCCAAAAGGCGGGGAGATGCGTTTGCACATGCCTTTTCTGCTCATCTGGCAAGGTACACAATTGCAATTGCACGGCATTAGTTTGTAGGTTTCTTTTCCCTTATTCTACTGGGCATTGCTAGTCTATTTAATCTTGATCTGTTAAGATTGTTAATCGTAAATTGCACTGCACACTATCACTTTGTTGCCTTACTTTTGTGTCTAAGTTTAGGTTGATGGAGGAGCCTGCTGCTTATGGGAAGTTCGGTTTAGCCAACCTGTTGGAGTTGAGAGAAGAATGTCTCAGAGAATTTCAGTTTGTTGATGCATATGTTAGTATCAAGCAAAGGTTAGTTCATCTCTGTGTGTGTGTCGCGCATTCACGATTGGCACTCCATGGTTGTCAATTAGTATCTCTACTCTGGCTATTTATTTAATCTTTTTTGTGTTTTTGTGTTTTCTGCATGAAGGGAAAATGAAGCTTCACTGGCTGTTTTACCTGATCTCCTCATGGAACTTGATAGTATGAATGAGGTATGAGACAGCAGGTGGCCCACGCCCATGACAGCAGGGCTATCTTCCTGCTTAAGTCAGCACTCGACAGAATTCGTTTGAATATTTGGTTTTATATGATGGTATAGGTTACTTGCAACAGTGCCCTTTTTTCATTGGCAGAGCATGCAGATAAAAAACATGAGGAATTCTGGTTCATAGCACAGCCAAAAATTTAATTTCACAAAATATCACCTATTGTATCACTAACAAATGGACCTGGTGTGGATCTGCAACTGTCACAGTAATTGGTATTTTTGTTGAATTTTGCCCGCATGCTTCCATGGTTGCCCCAAGCTGGCCATTAGTTCAGCAATCTACCTGAGCTTGAACTCTAGAACTCTGGATTCATCTTATGTTTTGCTTTGATGCTTGATGTTTCTAGGAAGCTAGGTTGCTTGCGCTAATTGAAGGTGTCCTTGCTGCGAACATATTTGATTGGGGATCTCGAGCTTGTGTGGACCTTTATCACAAGGGAACTATAATTGAAATTTATCGCATGAGCCGCAAGAAGATGCAGCGTCCATGGCGGGCAAGTATTCCAAGTTTGAAATTTGAATGTTGTAGTTGTATTGCAAGAGTCATCGAAATTACTTTTTATGAGTTGTGCCAGTCCAAGACTAGATATTTGTGTTATGGTATTTATACTGATATCTTTGCTTTCAGATTGATGACTTTGATATGTTCAAAAAGAGAATGCTTACTGATAAGAAGGATCAACCATACAAGAGAGCACTTCTGTTTGTTGATAACTCAGGTGCTGACGTGGTCCTTGGAATGCTTCCTTTAGCACGAGAATTTTTACGCCATGGAACCGAGGTATAAAAAAAAAATAGGTTTTTCACATTACAGTTTGAATTAAAAAGAACAGACAGGATGCTATTTGAAGACATGCTAAAATTGCTAATAATGTATTCAATTCACATTTCTGTTCTCCATGGAAAATATAGACTGTATGCCAGATTGGGAAACAATCCTTATTTGTGAATGTTGTGATACTCTCTTAACATTTTATCCGTGATAACCCAGAACTGTTAGAAAAATAACTTTAGCAGTTTGACCTTAATTATACTCCATTTAATGATTACTAGATGTTCAATTTCCATAGATCTACTGATATTTGGATAGTGAACTTGAGCTGGTAACAAAATACTGATTCTGCAGGTAGTTCTAGTTGCAAATTCATTACCTGCTTTGAATGATGTTACGGCTAATGAACTTCCAGAAATTGTAGCTGAAGCTGCTAAGGTACAAGTGAATGGAAATTTGTGCTCCTTGACCATCCTAGTTGTGTTATCAACTAATGCATCTGTAGTTATATCGAAGTTCTGCTTTGTTGCTTGTTATCTTTCACAGCACTGTGGTATCCTTCGGAAAGCTGCAGAAGCTGGTGGATTGATAGTTGATGCTATGGCTGGCATCCAAGATGATCTCAAGGGTGAACCAGTGTCAGTGCCCTAATGGTCATTGAGAATGGATGTGGCAGTCCATGTATTGATTTCCGGCAGGTTAGCTCGGAGCTTGCAGCTGCTGCAAAGGATGCAGATTTGGTAAGAAGGCTGTAGCTCTTTGAACTGGATGAATTTCCTTATGCATTATCAATTGGAATGTTCTGTGATTTGCTATATTGGTTTTGGTTCTTAATGTTATGCAGGTAATCTTAGAGGGCATGGGACGAGCATTGCATACCAACCTCAATGCCCGTTTTAAGTGCGATGCTCTAAAGGTATTTGTTTCTGTAAACCTAGCTGATTTGTTGATGCACAATTACAAACTTGGTCCTGCCCTTGTATTTGACAAAATGCCAGCATAACTTAACTCTGTTGTAATTATTGAACTGAATCAACCTTGTAAAAAAGATAGGTAATTGTTCTTACATCTGTGGCTTGAACTCACAGGAATTTTGTTACCTATCTGTCAGTATGTTCGAGCTAGCAAGAGCATTACGCCTGGATGTTATAGTTGTATTGCAAGTGTCAGTATGTTGTACTTAATCCTGGATGTATTTGATAACCTTACCAAACTGAACTGTATGTCTACGTGCAGCTTGCGATGATGAAGAATCAGAGATTGGCAGAAAAGCTCGTTAATGGAAATATATACGACTGCATCTGTAAATTTGAACCTGTTTCTTAACAATGCGGAAGAGATTACAGTTGATTTGGTAATTGTAGCACAGCTGCACCAAAGAACTAGTAATATCACTTCAAGTTTGTATTATATGACATTGAAAATTGGTTACATAACAGTGACTTGTTTTTACCAGTTTTATTTATCATCTTACTGCAATTTGCAGATGCAACTAAATTGATTTGCAACCAGTGGGTCATCAATGCAAGCCCGCACATGATCTAAGCAAAAAGCCAATCGTACCGCAAGAAATAAAGATCCTTTTTCTGTGTACCAAGTACTCCTTACACGCTAGAGAGCAAAGAGGTTTTTGCTTGTGATAGTAGTGCTATCTGAACAATTTCAGAAGAACGTGATTTCAGATAGCATAGAGGTGATTCACCTTTGTGAGAACATGATTCACAAGTCACGTAAGAAAAACAGTAAGGTGAGAAAATACATCCACAGAGATTGGCAAACCGGTCATAATAAGACGATCAAAACGTAAGAAAAACAGCAACCAGTTGATTCACAAACTCTACGCGAAGTTGATATCATACGCCTATCAACTCATACGCGAAGTTGATTCACCCATGAAATTCGATACAATCAACTCTACGCGAAGTTGATATCATACGCCTATCATACGCGAAATTGATTCACCCATGAAATTCGATACAATCAACTCTACGCGAAGTTGATATCATACGCCTTGCTCCCGTCCGCCCTGAAGATGCCGAAGTGCCTCTCGAACTCGGCCCCGGGCTTGCCGTCCTCGTTGTACAGGTCAAACAGGTACACCTCCACGGGCACGCCGGGCCGCCGTGGCGTGCCGACGCCGCGCACCACCCTATCCACCATCTTGGCGTTGTACGCCGCGGCGTTCTGCGGGGTCGCGGCCGGGTGCCCCGCGGTCGGCCACCCGGTCTCCGTCACCGCGACCGGCACGCCCCCGAACCCCTCCCTCTCCAGTGCGGCCACCAGCGCGTCCACCGTTGCGTCGAACAGGTTGGTGTACACCAGCGTGCCGTCGCGCACCGGCGGCGCGCCCGCGCCGAACAGCGCGTAGCCGAGCTGGACGTTGGCGGGGTCGTTCACGTAGCTGATGAAGGGGTAGGTGTTCACCATGAAGGGCGCGCCGGTGTCGGCCAGGAACCGCAGCATGGGGCGCAGGAAGTCCATGGAGGAGGCGTCGAACGCGCCGGCCGAGGGCGGGTACGACGCGGCGAGCACCGACGAGGCGTGCGCGGAAGAGACCTTGACCCTGCCGTCGAGGCCGAGGGTGACGAGCGCGCGGTGCAGGTTCTGCATGGCCGGCACGAGGTGCGGCGCGTAGAACTGATTGTTGTACAGCACCTCGTTGCCGACGGCGAGGTAGCGGACGCGCTCGGCGGGGGCGTGTGCGAGGACGCTGGACCGCAGCCACTGGAGCGCGCCCTCGGGACCCGCGGCGGAGAGGAAGGTCAGGTTCTCGTTCGGCACGCCGACCATGAGATCGATGCCGGCGGCGGCGAAGGTCGGGAGCACTGTCGGGTCGGGGAGGAAGAGCCGAGCCTTGGTGATCCCATTCTGCCTGAGCAACGCAGCCGCAGCGGCCGGCGGGGGCAGGTTGCTCCCGACGCGGCCGTGACAGATGCCGATCTTACCAGGGTCGCCGGCGGCCGCCGCGGCGAGGAGCGCGGCGGCGACAAGCACGACGTGGCCCAAACATGGTGCTTTTCTTGTGGCCATCGATTGCAAAGGAATGGCTGTATGTCGTGGTTAGAATATGTTTTTGTGTTGGTTTTTTTTAACGGAGCGCTGGATCTGGTCGTCGTTGTTTACTTGTTTATATAGATTTTATCCAAGAATAGGAGTTACTTGTATTGTAGCAGAGGGACGTTGAGATGTTGACTAAAGGGTGGTTCTGCTGCTTTTTGGTTGCCAACGTGGTATGATTTGATTGATTGGATGGGTAGCCGTTGATATAGCCGTTGGTTTTCGAATGAATATGAGACGTATACATTTTTTGAGAACGTATAACTATGTTACGTATAATTGTTTGTAGTTACGATTCTGGCGAGCTCATCACGTTGTGCTTGGCGTTATTACGATGATCAAGTTTCCCCGAGGACGTACAAGGTACAAATCACAAACAAAAGCAGTTATGCAAGTTCGAAGTTCAAACTAGCCCAGTAGTGCAACTCATTTGAATCTGAAATAGCCAGCCCTGAAAAGGAAAATACAGTCACACTTGTCTGGGCAAGTTACAAGTGCTCAGCTAGACAGGCTTACGAGGGTATGTACAATAAAACCATCTCAACTGACTCTTAGCTTGTATACATTGGTTTTGTTTCATGTGGAAGAGTGAGAAAAAAGAAGAGAGAAGAGAGCTGACTTTTATTTAGTAGCCAGCTTTGTACTGAAGTATAGGTAGATTATTTATGTATAAGAGAGAAAAAATAGTTATTACACAACATATAAAGACAACATTTAGAGACAATTATTGTACAAACTGGCTTTTAACTTACTATTAGTCAGCAATAGGTTTTGCTATTGTCCTTACCCTAAGTGGGCCAGTACACAACAACGCATGCATACAATTCACACCACGGTTCAAAAGCGAGATCTGTAGCTTTTTTTTTGTTACAAATCTAGCATCTCAAAGTATGTATTTATAAAAATAGCGTCTTCTTACCGTGTAAGGCATGGCAGCAAGATCTGTGTGGAAGGCATCCTTCCACGATCCCAGGCACGACAGCTCGTCTTTCCATGGTCTTGCGCTACCCGGACGCCCCACACACGCCCGATAGATAAGCGAATAGTTCGGCAAAAGTGAGTACACAATAGGGATGGCAATCAAGCGTGGCAAGCACAATTAGTACTTGCCCATACCTGTACTTGCCAGTCAAAATCTTGCCCGCATGACATACCCACGAAGGGTGGCGGGCGAAGAACCTCGCCTATTCCCATCGCCCGCGGGTACCCAATACCGGCCACATAAACCACACACAGCACTAACATTCAGTTAAAGTACATCAATAATATTAAGTCAAGATAACGATCTTAAAAACAACAAGCACTGGAAATTTAGTTCAGCACTGACAGAACAGCAACAAATAAGCTTTAAGGAGCATATTTTCCAAATTTAAAGAGCTCAAGGAGCACTGACAGAACAACAGCAAACAACTCATTTTCCAAATTAAAAAATTGTGCCAACTTTCTATCTTCAATGGCAGATCCAAGTTAACAAGAATACTGTGGTTCAACACTGACTAAACCATCAGTCTAAATGGAAGCAAAGCCAATTCCATTCAATCTCATCCCACCAACCAAACACACCCTAAGTACTTAACTCAACCGGAACCATTGGGATGTGGTATGGTTACGTGCGCCCAACGTTAGGTCTGTTTGGTTTGTTAGCCACCTCAACCAAGCCAAAAATTGATAATACCAATGGAATTTGTGTGTTATTTGGATCGCTACCAATACCTATAAAAACTGCGGAACAACACCACGAAAGTTTCCAAAATGCTGGCTGTTTTGCGAGCTAGCCATAGTTTTGGAAGGGTTGACACGGCCTCCTTTGCTGACATGGCACAAAGCGGTTGGTTGCATTTGAATGTAAATGCTTATCAAGCTTTAAATACATACAACTTCTAAACCGTGTATCCCATTTGTAATCCGTTTGTACCTTGTATTCCTTGTATGTTTTGAAGTTGCAAATATAAGATGCCATGCGGGACCTACATGTAATACTCACAACAAGGAGAATTTTGATTACCTTCTTGGCTTCAAACCAAACAAGCAGAGTGGTCTGCGCATTTGCGGTGGTAGATTTGTGTCAAATTTTATAGTATCAAATGATATAACTTAGATGCTTTAGAATATTTTTGTGTATATTGTAAGCTATCTTTAGGTTTTTAAGCCGTCGTAAACATTGGAAATGACAATAGAAACTTAAAAGAAAATACAACTTGAGGAACATAATTGAAGTATGAACTTTAATGGAAGAGTATTGTTGCGCATAACAAGTTGTTGCGGTTCTTAGAAACATAATCTCTCTCCATCATGCATGGATCATGTAGATGCATGCCCTTATTCTTCCTCCATTAGTTAGTCTTTTTTGAAAATATATAGATGCACATGTGCCTCTATTTAATCTCAAACAATACATTGGTTACGTGTGCAACAATTTATCTCATTATTTTATAGCAAGGTTTTAAATTGCGATTTTTGCGGCTTCGTGGAAAGGTCCCCAAAAAGCTATAGCAGTTATCGCTAGCTATCGTGGAAGCTATCCTTCGTGGTATTTTTAGTATTAAAAGTTTTTTAAAAAATAAATATGTATATAATATAAGTTACCTCTAAATAAATCATAACAATATGGTACTTTAGAAGGTGCTAATATTTTTATAATAAGAATATGAGTTAAGTCTGGAATCAAGAAACATATATTACATACCTAAAATATCATAAATGATAACTACATCATATTTTTCTTAACAATAAGTACTTAATCACTGGGGAATGTGAATGTTGGATTATTGAAAAGGGTGAGATGCGGTTTTTTACTATGTTTTCTCATAGTTCAGATTTATAAGAGACGCATTTGAGCTTTTTAGTAATATTGGATTTCAGAATAGGCTTAATGTTTTAAGCCATGAATACCTATGTAGGATAGTGGAGCTATCACTAATTACAGCTTTATTAAATAGCAGAGCTATCGTTAGTTATAGCGCTTGTAGCTAATATAGTGAAACATTGACCCGTAGCTTCACGTTTGAGGTCCAAAAAAGCTATAACTAGCAATTTAGAATACTTGTTTATAGTAGTGTACCTTGCTCGTACATACACCTATGCACCGTAGGCGACCTACCTTGAACTTATCTTCCCTCACACACTAGTTGCCCCATTGAATCATGTGTCTTCAATCTCTTTTCGCTGCCATAACTTTTCTGCTTCAACCTCCAATACCAAGCACAATTCTTGATCGATCCCTCTTAGTTGTTACCCCTTTCAATGCAATACTTTACCAAAATTATCTTCTACTTTTCTCCATTTATCGCTTAATGCTGACCATTATGACATCAAATACGTATACACGTGCAACCGTCACCGATCCCTATTGGGGACACCTGTCCTGTTCCCAAAAGTGGCTCCAAGTCTATTCCCTACAACTATGCTATCTCTACTCCAAGCTCTTTACATCTCCACTTATGTACATCTATGCTTCTACTCGTACAAATGCATGCATGTATATACACATGCATAATGTTATGCAGACTCGATATCATCTTCTCTCATGTCGGTCACTCATCTTTTTCGATGTTAGCCAACTCAATATTGTGGCTTTCTCACTAACTACAGTGACCTCCCATCTACATTGATGCTAGCATGTCTACTTTAATTATTGTCTGATGATATGGATAATCTTCTTGTCATTATTAGTGATGCCATGCGTCACACCAGTGATGGCACGTTTTTAGCTACACCGATGGTCCTTGTCGACAATCGGGATCACCTGACCGCATATGTGGAAACGGGGTTAGTGTGAGTGCGGGACCAAAACGAGCTGCGCTCAACGGAGGAACGGACGTTGGTCGGGGCGAGATGACAACGGGCGAGACACGGCGAATTATACTGGTTCGAGCCCCCGTGAGGGTAATAGCTCTACTCGGTCTTCTCTGGCGGAGGAGGTCACTATTCACGATTCTGAGAGTGGTTCTGTTTCGAGCTTGAGCGCTCTTGATTATGGCTATTGCCCTATTGCTTGTGCGTTGATGTCGTCTCCTTTGTCGTTCTGCTTCAAGGGATTTTATACCCCTCGGTAGTTGCGAAGCGACGGGAGAGATTCCTGAGTAGTGCATGGTGTGCATTGAAGATGTGCTGCAACCGTCCCAGATCTGATGCCCACATCCGCCTTAACCCCGGGATTCCCAGTCTTGGTAACCGCCGAGTAAGCGCACTCCTCCGAGCCAAGGTCGAGGTCGTGCAGGGGTTTGGATCCCACTCCCCAAGCTCGAGGTCGTGCGGGGATTAGCGCGGCTTAGGTCGTGGTCGAAGTCCCGGCCAGTTGGGACCTGATGATTGCTCGCGTTGACTGTCGAGATTCCTCGATCCCAACAGTCCCATATCATCTATTGCTCATTTTCAATGCAAAACTTTATCTCCTCTCAACTGCAGTTTCCCATCATCGAGTTTTTTTTGGATAGTGACTTCTTAAAAAACACCGATGTAAACAACATGACAATATCCTTATTGAATGGCTAAGGTGAACAACGCAACATTGTCCTCGTCTCTACCGCCGCTGCCTCGACTCTTTACATTCCGATGGGTCAATGTCTTGTACAACAGCTCGACATTAGTGCACTCTTTCGTAAAATCTTGTGACATCATTTGTGCTATTCCTGTTATAAATTTTATTTTTACACAAAATGTTAATTTTAATGAAATTCGTATATACATCAATTGCTAATTTTATCTTATTTATTTAGGTATTTTACTTTGAAATTCCTTTCAAAATCAAATTATAATTTTTCTTTATTTTTTATTCCAAATTTCAGTTATTTTTGAAATTTGTATTGAAATCAATCGCCAATTTTTTGTTAACTTTTATTCGAATTACATTTATTTAGGAGTTTTATTTTAGAATTTGTATTGAAATCAAATTGCTAATTTTATTTTTATTATGAATTTAGTTATTTAGGGATTTTACATGGAATTAGTACCAAAATGAAATTGCTATTTTTATTTATTTTGTTAAAAAATCTGCTTTTTAACACGTGTATAGATCAAATTGCTAATTTTTAAAAATTGTTATTTGAAATTTTATTTACTTAGGGTTTTAATTAGTAATTTGTATAGAAATCAAATTGCCAATTTTATTTTATTTTTTATTGCAAAATTTAGTTATTTTTAGATTTTATTTTATATAGACTCTTTATTTTAACCTATCTTGTTCTAATCTGGACCCACCATAATTGATAATATAGATATTTCTCATATTCCACCAAAAAATTTCTAGCCCTTAACGTGATAGCTTATTTTCTCTAGTAATATAATAGATAGAAGATTTTGACATGGTTAATCCAAACATAGCTACATAACCGTATTTTTGGTAATGACTCAACTTTAGTGGTGACCAAAATTTGATATGGCTGCCAGCACGCAAACCAAACAGACCGTACATACATCACAGTGCCTGAGTTCCCTGATATGGCTCACTGACACACACACGTTACATCTCACGGTCTATATGGTTTGGCAATTGGCATGTATCAGCAAGGATTCAAATTTCTTTGGAGAAAAATATCGGGTATGGCCGAAATCCAAAATTTTAGTGAAATTTTGATATTTTGGATAAATTTTGGTCGAAATTCAAAAATCAAAATTCAAATCTGGTCCGTTTGCTACTGAAAAATCCGAATTTCAGCGAAATTTACCAAAATTTTAGGCAAAATTGCCAAAATTTTAGTCGTATTACACCGGCTGAAAAGTGAGTCAAACAATAATGAAAAATTTTGAAATTTTTTCTCAAGAGTCTTGACACATTGATGATATTTTAAAAAAAAATTCAAATGATTATCAAATTTAAGAAATTTTTAAAAATTCAAATATTGCGACTGTCCTAATAAAACGCTGACCAGCAAATTTGAATAGAATGAAAATTAGAACAAATGAGGTTATAAAATTTTTAAATTTTTTTTGGATGGTCCTAACACATAATGTTATCATAAAATTTTTAGATAATGATCAAGCATCATGAATTTTTAAAAATTCGAACAGTGCTACTGTCCTGTTAAAAGGCTTACTGGTAAATTTGAATGAAATGAAAAATTATCCAAATCATGTTATAAAATTTTGAACATTTTTTGGATGGTCCT